>CP042195.1:0-1200000 GCA_007735645.1 Venturia effusa
TAACCCTAACCCTAACCCTAACCCTAACCCTAACCCTAACCCTAACCCTAACCCTAACCCTAACCCTAACCCTAACCCTAACCCTAACCCTAACCCTAACCCTAACCCTAACCCTAACCCTAACCCTAACCCCAACCCCTAGCGGAGGAAACGTTATCTCTATACTATATATTCTATACGCCGTTCTATTAACGCCTATAGCGTCTAATTAGCTACCCAAATAATCGCTCTTAAGAGGTATTCTAATACGCTTATAAGCGGGTTTAGTAATACTATTAAAGACCGTCTACTACTATAGTATTAGCGTAGACTTCTTCGTAAAGTATACTAGTTTTAGTAGTCTACGGGCGATAGAATATTCGATTTAGCTAGGCGGATAGGATAATATATAATTATACTAAACTAGATTTTCGTCGAAGATTAGGGAGAGTATATATTAGAACTCTAAAATATATAGTTTATCTAGTACGTATTTATTATATAAGTCTAATAAGGCGATTCTTAGGCGCGTCTCTATATTAAGTTTTCTAGTTTATAAGTAGACTCGAACGTACTTAAGATTATATAGTAACTATACTTCTATAGCGGTACTCTTATTAGTTATAATAATATTCTTCTACTAAGACTTATTTACTACGGCTTAAGTAGTATTAGACTAGATTAATATAAGATATCTAGCTATATTCTATAAAGAGTAGTAGATAGGTGTTACTATTATTAGATACTTCTTCTCCGTCTTTACCTAGTTAGTAGAAATAATAGTTTATAAGCTAGAGTTTCTATAGGCGTAGGTCTTATCTATAATAAGGTTTTCGAAGAGGCTACTTAGATTCTAAAGCTATATCTTCTAAATTATATACTACTTATAGCCGCCTAGCTATACCTCTTTAATCTTTATTTTATATATATATTTAAATATTTCGTCTTAGTCGAGCTTGTACTAGTATTATTACTTATAATAAGACTTAAGATTACTAGGACTATAGTAAATAATCTACGTCTATAGAGTAGTAATAATAAGAACTAGCTAGATATACTTCTTATTTATAAGGCGTATTATTTTCTTTATATCCTAAGAATATCTTATTATAGCCTTATTAACGTAGATAACTTTAATATTTATTCTACTAATAGTTCTATCGGCGTTCTCGAGTTCTACTAGTATTATTAACTTCTTTCTATCGGTATAGTAGACTATAAGTCGAAATATTCGCGAAAGCTTAGTAGCTTTCTTATACTATTAAGTAATAAAAATACCCGAGACTTTAACTAGCTATAGATAGAACTTACTAATCTTTTTAAGTATCTTTCTACGTTTAGTAGCGTCCCTATTTTACGCGAACTACTTATAGATAGCTTATATATAGTCGTACTTATTAGCGTATTTCTAGATAATAGTTAGTATACTAGTTCGTCGAACTAAAGCTAGTATATTAGTAGTAGACGACGTATTATATACGACTAGGCGATATAAAGAAGACTCCCTTATATCGCTTAATAGCTATATATAGAGAAGTACTTACTAAGAGAATCGTTATAAGTATAGTAATAGTCTTCCTAAGACTAACGACCGCCGCTAATATAACTCTATCTATAATAGACTACTATAACTTCTTCTATATAGTAATAATAGTATATATCTAAAACTAGAATAGATAAGGCGTATCTTTCCGTATACCCTAGACGCGGATAGATCGTTCTAGATTAATATTTAGCTTCTTATATACTTCGAGAAATCGAGTATACTTCTACTTAGTATTAGTAAGGAGGCTAGTAACTATTTTAACTTCTTAAGCTACGATATTATTAGATCTACTATCCCGATAGTTCTTTATAAGGGGTAGTTCGTCTAAGAAGAACTTAATTTTAGATATTAGTTTATACTAGTTAGCTACTTTCTATTCCGCCTACTATTAGATAAGTAGTTTACTCTATATAGAGAATATATCTTTAATAGTCTTCTTAACTAAGACTACTTATTAGTTAGGAATATCCGTAACGCGTAGAGTTACGAAAGTATTTAGATATAGAATCTTATAGATTCTAGATAATATCGTTTATATTCTAGGGTTAGGAATTAATAGTTTTCTACGCTTAGAGAGATTCTATTTTACGTACGTATCCTTAGCGGCTTTATTCGTCTCTAACCGTTTCTTTAGTATAGTATTAGTATCGTCTCCCGATAAGCGTAGAAGAAAGGTATAATAGATACTATTACCTAGTATATATATATCTAGACGGAACCTAAAAAGTTCGTTAAATTCCTATTCGTCTTCTATAGCTTACTAAAATATCGCGATAAATTCTTCTATTTTACGCTAGCTATTCTATACGACTAGTAGTTCGAATAAAAGGTTATTAAATACTATTTATATAGTAGTATTCTAGAACTTAGTAAGGAGTTTCTTCTTACGCTCGTCTTTAATCTCTTTCTATTCTCTCTCTTTACGCGTAATATCTAGCTCGGTATCCTAGTTAAATACCTATATACCGTTTTTACTATTACTATCTAAAATATCGTTCTAACTATCGTCGATTTATTATTACCTCTTAGTTTACTTCGACTCCGCTTCTACTTTTACCTAATTAGATTTTTAGCGTATATTCTAGTATTTAGCGTTCCTAATTTTAACTAGTCGATTTTCTCGTTTAGCGAGCTCTTAAAGGCGGCGACTACAGTAAGATATTCGATTAAGTATATTTACTTTTAACCGCTCGGCGGCGGCGACGAATTCTTTAGGTTTAGTATATACGATACTAGTAACCTATAAATATATTAGTAGAGTATAGTATTAGAGTAGGCTAGCTTATTATTATTTATACTTAGAGAGTTTCTAATAGACGCCGCTATATAGTAGGTTATAAGAGAGTCTCCCTTATAACGCTCTATAGTATCGAGTTCTAGAGATCTAGAGGTCTAAATATACTTACCTTATACTATAAGGCGTAGATATCTAGATCGTCTCGTTCGCGACTCTAGATTTTATAATTTAAGTACTTCGCCTACTTTATTAGAAACTATATTTAGTTTTACTAAACTTCTAATAACTAGCTAAGCCTAAAGAATTAGCTATCTTCTTTAAAATAGAAGATATATAGTAAGTTATAGACTACTACGGCGTATACCTCTTTAATACCCTATATATTATTCTTTATATACTACTTCCTCCTCTTACTTAAGTAGAATCTACTAGGTCCCTCTAATCGACTTAATATTACTAGTATAGTAGGAAACTTAATAGTCTCGTTTACCCTACTAGGGCTCTTAAGATACTCTAGAGTACTAAATAAGATCTAGAAGATTAATTTAATAGAGGGAGATTTTATAAATATATTAAGGCCGCGACGATCTAACTAGTAATAATAGACGAATTCGTCTACCTTTATATAGATTTAGGGGTATGTAGCTATACTTATTAGTTATCTATCTATAACCGCCGTACTAAGAGTAACGTCTATCGTATCTATCTTATCGATACTAGTATTCGAGATAGGCTAATTCGACGTATAGCTAGTAGTCTATTTAAGTATAGCGTCTTAATACTCTTATAATTCGATAAGAACGTCTTCCTCTCGCGCTAACCTCCTTATAAAGTTCTTATCGTCGTCGTTATATTTAGAATTAGTCTTCTATAACGACTACTATATATATTTAGTTACGTTAAAATACTTATCTAGTCCCGTACTAGCGGTAGGTATACTAGCCTCTAAGAGTACGTCCGCCGGTATATTAGAGGTATATAAATTAGGTATTAGGAATAATACGGGTACGCCGGTCTTTTCTAGCTCTAGATTTCTCTCTACCTAAGCGTTTCCGTTAGGTCCGCTAGTACTAGAGCCGTATAGACCTAATATACGAATTTAGGTTAGAGTATTATTATTATTAGGGTCTATTTAGCGATCTACGTAAGCCTCTCTAGCGGGCTTAAGAGCTATAGGGGAGTCTCCTATAGATTAATCTATAAAATATCTACGGGGAGCGTATTAAATACTTTAGTATATAGAGATAGACTAGGCTACTAAGAAATAGTATAAGAAAATTACTATACGGTACCGGTATCGATAGCGTATTCTAGTAGGTAGAATTAGCTAGAAGTCCGACTATACGGACTAAGTACTAGTAGGCTAATATAAGGGATATAAAAAGAACTCCTATACTATCCTATATTAGGTAATAATATTTAGGGTATACTTATATAGTAACCGTTCTTAAAGGTAAGTATAATTATTATATAAGTTTTTAAGTAGTATAGCCGTACGCGGATTTAAGCTAGCGATATTCGCGAGGGAATATAGGTATAAGAATTATTAAGTTAATAAAGAAGTTAATATTATATAAGAGAAAGATATATACGATATATAGACCTCTTATTAGCGTCCCTTTAATATAGGTCTTCCGCTCCTACTTACGTAAGTAATTAATACCTAACCTATACTATACCGTACGGGTATCGGTCTTACGTACCGCTATATTTATAGCTATATATATAGTAGTATAAAAAATTAATAATATAGACGTAGGTATAATAATCGTACCTATCTTCTAGTAGATATATATCTACCTAATCTATTAGTACGGGGTCTACTTAGTATTACGGTCTCTCCGACCTTATCTTTCCCTACGATTTTACGAATATAGGGAGTCTATACTATAACCCGCTTATTATAACTTACTATCTATACGTAACCGAAGATTTAAGAAGCTAATATAACGTATATTATTAGTATAAGATAGCTTAACGGCGGAATATTTAATTCTTCTTTTATAGCTAACGTTAAGACGGTATAAGGATAACGAATTTATAGTTACTTATAATTCGTAGTATATTCTAAGCGATATAGTATACCGCTCTATTATACTATATTCTAGAGGTTACCTAGTAGAGTACGAGAAGTAAAGGTAAGCTAGTAACGATTTAGTCGTCTTACGCGCTAGTATCCGATCGAGAAAACCTATAGTTAATATTATTATAGATAGATATATAGCCTATATATATATACTAGCCTATAGCTAAGGTTAATATATATAAGGAGAATCGGATACTTAAGGGTTATACGGGAGTCTCCCTTATATTACTTATAGAAGGTTAATCGTACCGGACTTAAAGCTACTCTTTTATTTAGGTTTAAGCGCTTATAGGAGGCTAAATATCGCCTTTATCTAGTATAGATATAAGAATTTAAACGCTGACCGGACCTATCTATAAGATTAGGATTTCTTTTCTATACCGTTAACGGTCTTTTAATCTTATCTATACGCTATACTAATTCGTATACTCTAAATCCTTAATCCTCCTCTATAGTCTCGCTAGTATCACCTTAACCCTCGCTTAATAGCGGTAGTAGTACTACTAGATTATTATTAATAAAGCTATAATTCGCTAATAGTAACTTACGTAACTATATATAATTTATTAATTTCTTTATAGGATAACTATATCGCCCGTATAAGTCCTTAAGCTACGGAATAGTAAGGTTTTAGAATTTAGAATCTAAGGAGCTACGCTTCCTATTAATATTAGCTATACGGTATACTATTATAACGCTCTACTTATAAAATAGGCGAGGTACTACTAAAGGGGAGGTCTTTAGAATTTTAGTACTTCGCCCGCTAGGATCTATAGGAAGCGTCTTTCGTTTCGCGGCTATACTCTTACCCGATACCTTACTAGATAGCGTAGATTTATCCGTACTAGATACCTTAGGTTTCTTAGATATCTACTTTACCTACTTTTCCTTACGGGCCGGTCTCGCCTCTATATTAACCTCTATTTTAGTAGCCTCGGTTACGTCGATTTCCTATTTAAAATCGTACGAGAGTATATCCTCGTTATAGCGGCGTAAGAACTCTAACTCTACCGAATTCTTACTTACCTTAACGTACTAGATAGGCCCTATACCGAAATAAAAGCTAAATAGTAGATAATAGATTCTTATCTCCTTAATTAATTTCTATTTAGGCGGAATAACGCCTACGAGTAGGTCGCTAAGCTAGTAAAACTTATCTTTAGTAACGTTACGGACCTTCTAAGTCGCCTTCGAATCGTCTTATAACCGTCTTTACTCTACTAGTTAGGAGCGAAGGTTAAGAGTCTCTTCCTTAGTATAATTAGAAGTAGGAAACGAGGTTATATACCGAAGATAATTACGGAAGCCTTTTACTATTAGGTTATAGTAGATACTAACTATTTTAAGCTTAATACGCTAAGTAGTATCCTCGTTACTCTCTCCCGCTTATAGGTATATACGGATTATCTCGTAGAACTACTTCGCGTCTAGGTTAGTCTTTAAGTCGGGTAAATAAAGATTAAAAGTATAGTCGTAATCTAGTTATTATAGGATTTCTATATAAAAATTCGGCGTATATAGACGTCGTATATTTATCTAACGTAGTAGTAACGTCCGACGGCCTACTAATCCTAGGACGAATTTACTAGAGAATTAATAATAGCTATTATATACGTACCGCTAACGTAAAGGTTAAGCCCCGTCCTACTTATACTAAAAGTATAAGAGAGGAACTAGGGGTATCTATCCGTAATACGTATATCGTTAAAGCGGTCGACTAGGGCGTCGTAATTAGCGTAGAAAAGATAGGCGTCGAATAATTCTAATCTTAGTTTAGCTATTAAGAGGATATAGTAGACTATTCTCTAATATATAAGGAACCCGGTCTAAAGTAATATCTTTTTATCTTATCGAAAATAGTCGAAGGCCTAAACTAAGATAGTATTAAACTAAGAAGATAAATATAGGTAGGTTTTTAAAAGCTATAAGCCTATTAATTCCGTATACGTAGAATCTTCTTTTAGGAGCGATAAGATTAGTTATTTACCTATAGGGTCGCCTTTAGTAAATTTCCTACCCTTAACTTTAGATATTAGTATAGTATTAGCCCTCGCTAGGCGGAGTATTTAGAATATTACCTAATATTTCTTTAGCTAATTAAGATAATTAGAATAGATTCTCTTAAGAGTATTAAAGAAATCGTTACCTTCGAGCTCCTAGAAGGACTATTCTATTTCGAACTTAGACTATAGCTTTAATATTAATATCTCTAGGCCTATCGATATTAGTATACGTAGAATCTATAGTAAAGAGAGATATAGGGGAGGCTCTCTAGTAACGGGTATTAGAGTAGGATATAGTAATTAAGTAATACTAGAGAGTCTCTCTCGTATCTTTCTATAGCCCGAGTAATAATAGGGCTACTTACCTAGATAGAGATTTATATTAGGATCGTAATTATAGTTTTTTATATTTAGGTAACCGGGCTATTTTAGTACGAGGGAATCTAGTAAGTACTTAATTTTATCCCTATATATAAACTACTACTCTCGCCGCTATAACTATCTCGCCCGCTTATAGAATATATTTTAGTTAGTCTCTAGATACCGTAAGAATTTCTCGTCTTTAGGGGCGTATAGGTAGTTCTTAGGAACTCCTACTAGTAATAGTAGGGGGTATATCGTACTAGTAGTATAATATTAATAAGTAGTTAAATTTACGCCTATCGCCCTAGAATTAGCTTCTAACCTATTACTATTAAGGAGTATCCGAATACGCTCGTAAGTATTATATATCGAAACTTAGAAGACTTTAGCCTACTTAGGACGGAATTCGGTTTTCTTTATAGAGTATATTATCTTTAGTAATTTCTTACCGATAGAGTACTCGAGGTCGCTAGACGGGTGTAATAAGGTATAGTTATATCTAACTAGAATTTCGTTAAATACTAGGGATATAGTAGCCTCTACGCGTAAGATATATAGCCTATCGAGTACGTATTTCTTATACGTAGCTAACGTCGTAAGTCTAAGCCTAGTCTCCCTATCTAGTACTCTATCTACTATATACGCTTTAACGTAATTATCGTCGTATAGGCTCTATATATCTAAATCTTTATCGCTTAGTACGATCTTTATATCTCTAAACTACGCGGTATTATTTAACTTACGAGCTTTATCCGACTAGTATAACGCGAGGTAGCCTTCTAGGTCCTAAGTCGAATAGTATATAGGGGTCGTAGTTATAAGAAATTTATACTTTACGCCGACCTACTAAGCGGTAATAATAGCCTATAAGTATACGTTACGGTAAGAGTAAGCTTCGTTAATAATAAGATTTTCGAATAGACTACTTAGATTACGGACCTATAGAGTATTAATCTTATAGTAGTTAAACCTATCTAGGTTACTAGCTTTAGTCTTCTACTTAAACGTAAAATTACTAATTTTACCGCTACTTAGTTCGTTTATATACTAAGATTAACGTTCGTATTAGAGTACGCTAGGACCGTATTATATAATCTAAGTCTAAGGTATTATAATAACTAATACTAAATAAGAATAATCTCTAGCCGCTATATTTATAATATTATTTATATCCTTACTATTTCGAGTAAAGGCGGTATTAATACGTATAATATCTACTATTTCGAAATCTAGTATACTATTCTTATCGTCTATAGCTACTATTACGTTCGCCTTCTTATAATTAGTATAATAGACGATAAGTTTAAAACTAGCTAAGAGCTTATAGGCCTCTTTATACTATTAAGTTACTAAGGTACTTAGAATCTTAATTAGCTACAGTTTAGCAGGACTCTCTTTCTATAGAGCGAATATTTTAGTATAGACGTTACTATCTACGGCGAATTAGTCGTAGATAGCCTAGATTCTAAAATACTTTTTATAATATTTCTATATAACTAGTTAGCTAACGTTATATTTATAAGGGTTATAATATAGACTCTATTTTAGTTATTATAAGGGAGGTCTTAGCGTAAGAGGTATTCGTACGGTCTCTATTAGAAGTTACGAGGGAGTCTCCCTAATATTATATAGTACGGAAGGCGAGGGGGTAACTTATAGTTAGTATTATAGCGAGTATAGTAATAGTTTTACCTAAGCTAACGACAGCGGCTAGAATTACGTCCGTAATAATTTCTTACGTTAAGAGTTTTCGTATAGCGACGAGGGCGTAAACCTAGAACTAAAATAGATAGAAGCCGCTAGTTTATATTCTAGATAATTAAATAGGCTATTTAGGGTCCTTATTTAAGGTCTAGTAAGCCTTAATAAACGAGAAGTATTCCTAAGTAGAGTTAGTAAGGATATTAGTAACTAATTTAACGTCGTTTATAGATCTTATATCTTATATACTAGAAGGTTCTAGTACCCCTAAAGTATTTAGTATTACTCTAGCGATATATCTACCTTTCTTCTCTACTTACGCTATAACTAAATTATTATTCGCGAGTACCGCTCTAATCTCGGACTCGGCTTCTATAATATTCTCTTTACGTAGGCGCTTAGATTTAACTTACTCTAAACTATAGTTAGGATATAAGACGCTAGTAAGCGTAGTAAAAGCTTCGTCTAATCTAGGGTATAGTAATAATAGAGGGTCTTTATCCGGCGCGTTATTACTCTTATAAGCTTTTACTACTTTCTTATTTATAATAAGCTAGCTCTAGAGAAACTAGTTAGCGTCCTCTTCTATTATACGATAGATAAAAGTTAAGCTAGGTTTTAGTTCTAGTACGTACTTAGTAAGAGTCCGTCTAAGGAGTTCGTCGAATTTATTATTATTCTCGCCGACGCTCGAGTAGACTTTAATAAACCTATCCTATTAATTCTTAGCGATTTTACTACCCTCGCTCTTTATAGTAGAGAGAGTCTTTTAGAACTTAGAGTTCTAGAGTTCTATAAGAAGGCTAGCCTATTTCTTCTCCTCGCTATTATAGTATACCGCTAGAAGTTTACGTATTTTATTAGATAATACTTCCTCTTCTTTATTATCGTCGTATACGGTACTAGCGCTATTATAGGCTCGTATATATAGACCTTAACTAACTTAGTCGCGTATCTTTTATACTTTTATAGCGTTAGTTCCTACCTCGCGAGCGAGGCGGTTCTTTAGGTCGGTTATTATAATAGTAATAAGTTCTATATTAGCTTATAGATACTTCGACTTCTATAAATAGTTAGTAGTATAATATAATATCTTAGAAGATATAGAGGAGTCTACTACGTAATACCCGTATAGCGGCTTATAGAAGGGGGCTATAGCTTACTCTACTCTTTTTATACGTAGTCTTTTTATCGTTATTACTTATACCGTATCTAATAGTACTATATTTTACGCGCTAGATAAGGAACTATATACGGTTTATTATAATTAAACTAGACTACTTTCTACCGTAGAAGATACCGCCGGACTCGCGGAATATATATTATAATAGGTTCTAGAGTACTACTATATAGGCCTCTAGTAGACTCTAAGAGTAACTACGCTTATACTTATCGCGCTTTTAACTTAGAATAAATTTTCTAGGCCTCTTAAGCCGATTATAGGTAGCTAAGATATTTATATATACGACGGATTCTACTATCTTATCTAGCTTTCGATATCTATCGATAATTACAATTAGCTCGGTTATTCTCTTAACGATTAGAGAGGAATTTATTAAAATATAGAAGTATTCTAAAGTAATACTATAGAAGGGTACGAGTATTTTCGGCTTTATCTAAATACCCTTCTCGCTTATTATTAGTATATCGTATTTAGCGGCTTAGAGAGCGACGTCTAATACCTATTCTATATCTATCTCTTTTTTAGGGTCGAATTTAGTAGTATAGTTATCTTCCTATCTAAAAGAGTTAGCTATATCTTCTATAGCGATAATAGCTTCGTCTTCTAGAGCTACTTCCTAAAGGTAGTCCTCTATATCTTAGTCGTCGATATATAATTAGGTTTTAGAATCCTTCCCGTCTAGGACCTCTTTAGTAAAACTAAATAGTAATACTTATAGGACTTATAGGTCGGTCTATAGTATATACGTATTTATTAGTAGAGTTAACGAATAGAATAATAGCGTCTATAATAGGTTTCGCGACGCGTCGTCGATATTCGGCGTAGTAGTACTACTAGAGGGTAGTAGCTATATCGTATAGCTAAATCCCGCGTAGGGGCCTCTAGAATTAGCTATAGTAGAATACTATAGTTTAGGGTATTAGTTATATTATTCGATAACTAGGAGAGATACTAGGGAGTCTCCCGTATAATACGGAGGAGTTAGGTAGGGTAGATAAGGTAATAAGGGTTAACTATAAGGGTATAGTACTATTATAAATATACTATAAACTACGATAGTTTTAGAGAGAGTAAATATTTTTTAACGATAATTCTTAGAGCTAGCGTAATACTAAGAGTAATACGAATCGGACTTCTAGTAGTATAGAGTAGGTAATCTTAGGTTTAACTTTACTCTTTACGGTTTACTCCGTAATAGAGGCGTAGAATTTAGCGTTTTAGTAGATTAACTTATTAACTATATAGATATCGATAGACGTAAGAAAAGATATACGCTAGATCGTAGCGCGGAATAATATAAAGTATAAGAATATTATTATAGAGTTAGAGGTTATAAGGATATACTCTAGATTAAGTACGGACTATATACTAGCGTAGATCTAGAGTAGGTTCTATATTAAGGAGTTAGGTAGGGCTACTAGCTTACCTAATCTACGTACGTAGGGTAGGTAACGATTATACGATACTTACCCGGCTAAATTAAAGTCGATATAAGGACTATATTAGTAAGGATTACTATATTCTTAGCTTCGCTTATTTTTAATATTATATTTATATAGTCTAAATAATAAAGTTACTATCTTTATTTAGGGGAGTCTTCTTAGTATCTCCTATATATAGTAGCCGATATTACGGTAGGGTAGTAGCTATATTTACCTAGTTATTTTATACTTTAATCTATTTCCGTTTACTAATTAAATAAAATTACTATTATATACCGCTATCTTTAGTACCGGGCTAAAATAAGCCTGATTTAGTTCTTAATATTTATATATAGCCCCGATTAATAGCGTCGCTCTTTATAATAAAGTAGTTTCGTTAGTATAGTTATATATAGTATAGATTATTATATATCTATTAGGCGATACTAAGGAGTCTCCGTCGTATCGCCCTATATATCTTAGTTAGATTATAATAACGGCGTACCGGAAGACGAGTTAATAAAGGCGCTATATTTCTATATAGTATTCGCTCGTATCCTATAAAAGATACGGTAGTAATACTATATACCTTACGTAATATTTATATCGTACTAAGAAGTTCTATACTTAAATTATACTATAGTCTCTATTTATATCTAGATTTTATACTTCCGCTATAGAACGCTATTCTAGTATACTAGAGAGACGTTACGATCCTTAGTCGCTATTTAGGAACCTCGACTATACTATAAAAGTAGTATAATATTATAATAACCGTTCTCGTAGTAACGTAGTTTACTATACCTATTTAATTATCCTAGTCTTCGTACGCCTAATAACTTTCTATTATACGCGTATATATAGCTCTTTATATTACGCTTACTACCTAGGTCTATCCGCTTACTCTACGTTACCCTTCTCGTTCTTTATTATATTAAGAATTACGACTAGCTTCTTTCTAGTAGAAGATTATAGCTACTCGTTAGACGTACTATATATAGAATCTACTATATTATTCTCGTTAGGCTTATTATTATTAGACTTAATATTAGTAAGGTCGACGACTATAGTAGACTCTTTAGCTACGCGTAGTATTAGCTTATCTCTATTAGTATTTTAGTTTAGCTACGGAGAAAGTACTTCTACGAACTTAACTCGCTATTTTTCGCTAAGCGGAATAATACTATAAGAAGTAAGGAGATTCTTTAGTTCGTTAAGGGCTTAAGTATTATTAGATATAGCCTAGTCGATATAGTTAGCTTATATCTATAGTAATAATCGGTAAAGACGGCGGAGGTTATATAGTAATTACTAGTAGTTTAATTAGCGCTATACCTCTTTCTTTACTAGTTACTCTATAGAGTTCGAAGTTATTTTTGGTAGAGCTTAGCTATTATTATACTAATATAGAGGTTATTAAGAGGTTAATAGGAAGGATTAAGAATTAGAGATATTATAGTAGCTAATAACGCTAGTACGAGTTAAGTAGGGTAGTAGGACTATATACGTAATATTAAGCGCGAGTAGTAACGGTAGCTTATTAAAGTAGTAGAATATATAATTAATTATATATAAAGATATAAGAAATTAACGAATAGGGAAAGGCGGCTTAATTAGTAATTTAGTATTAAAGTTATTAACGAAGTCTCTATATTTCTATACGCTTATTAGACCGTTGTCGCTACGAGGTTATAAATATTAGTTTAACTTTATAGATTATATATTACGTCGGAATTCTAGGTCTTTTACCTATCCTTTATAAAGTCGTAACTAATAACTTTAAAACTTAACCTATAGAGTCCGTTTAGTAAACTTATAGGTAATAGGGGCTTATCGAATACTAAGACTATAATAATCTTATCGTATATTATAGTTAAGTATAGTAAGACTAGATATATAAAAGTTTTAATATAGTATTATTCTATTATTTAAATAAAGACTAAAGAATCGTATCTAGTCTCGCTACGCCGGCTCGTTTAACGCTAGGTTAGTTTCTAATTATTACTTTCCTTTCTCTACGTTCTTTCTAGTAGCCGATAGATTACTTATACGACGAGGGTACTAGCGGTAGTAGACTCGTATCTCTAGATTAGTAGAAGGGCGCCGATAGTCTTATAATAGTAGAAGAGATAGTAGATACGGGATTTAATAAGAATTAAGCGGAATTTACTATCCTTATCCTTACGGTTACCGCGCTCTAGGTACTTACGGACTACGATAGCCTTTACTTAATATTAGATTTAATAAAGCGAAATAGAATAAGACTACTAATATATACCTTCTTAATTAATATATAAAGGTCCTCTAGAATCTCTAGCGCGAGATCTAGAAGAGTCGTAACGTTAGTTATAAGAACTAATTATTAGTATATTACGTATATTAAGCGAGTACTTAGTTACTCTTTTAAGACGAACCGGAAGTACGTATTAAGAATTTTTTTTTTAGACGGGTCTACTTATACCGTTCGAACGTAGAATACGTAGGATCTTATTACCTAGAGGAGTATTAGTCTTTCTACTTTATCTTTTCGAAAGAATTTATATATACTAGTAATAACCTTAACCTAAGTAATACCGTAGGAGTTACGGAGTACGACGCCGATTCTACTACTAGCTATTAGTCTCTTACTCTCTTTCCTACTCCTCTATTATCTAATTATATATACTATAATAGGGTAGCGCCCTTCTTCGCGAGCTTATAGATCTAGTTAATAACTTATTCTAGTATAGTCTTTAACTATACTAGGGGAGTACTATTATAGTTATATTAGTTTCTAAGATCGTATCGGGAGATAGCGTAGGGATAGACCGGCTATATAGAATAGAGGATAAAGAGATACCCTTTCCGTTAGAGTAAAGACGATCTATATTAAATATAATAGTAAGTTTATCGATTTATCGTTGTAGCGAAGAATTAATATAGGCGGCTAAGATTAATATCTTAGTAAAGTCTATACCTCGGGTCTAGATAAACTCGGAGAAAAAATTTCTATATAATTTAAATATAGATATATATCTATAGGTTATATTTTCCGTCGTAAGGCTATATAGATCTCTATTATTCGGTCTATATAGTAGTATAATATTACTTAAGTATAAATATCGCTAAGTATTTAGATTTTACGAGGGCGGTAGTAGGGTAATACTTATCGGTAATCTACGGGGTACGAATATACGCTAATATATAGAAGCGTTATTTAAATATATAATATAAGGGCTATTTAACGATAAATAAGGACGTACTTTTATATTTTTTTAGTATCTCGTTAATCGAGTTTCTAATCGGGTATATTCTATATAGTTTTATAGCTACGCTAGTAATTTCGTATTTAAGTATTCTTAGAGATTATATCCCTAAATATTTATTAAAACTTTATATAGATAAAACCGGGTTCTACTATCTTCTCTATAATAACTACGATAATAAGGCTCCGACTCTTTTAAACCCGAAGCCTAGTATTAGTAATCGGAGTAGAAGGCTATCGGAGCTCGTATAGGACTAAACTTATAATACGTAAGATTTTATAGCTCTCTATACTTACGCGGAATAGGCTCCGTATTTTAGTTTAGATTTATATATAGATATAGACTTAAAATAAAGAAGTATACCGATAGCTTCTAGGTAACGAGCCTTCGTATAACGGGAATAGTCTCTATAGTATTCTCGTAAGGTTAATATATACCGATTAACCCCTAGCTAATTACTAAACGCTAAAGTACCCCCCCCCCTTCTAGGTTATTTAAATCCTAGTAGTCGGACGACTTATCGGCTCTAGCGACGACGGGTTTACTAATAGTAGCGTATTATATATTATAGGCGTTTATAATATTAAGCGCTTTTCCGTAGCGTAGATCTAAGGCTAGACTACGGGTATATATATCCGCTTAGATAGCGCCTATTATTAGACCTTTAGGGGGTTTTCCGTCGATAGAAATATAGAGGACGTCGTATATTATAAGTAGTTATTTTTTATTAAAGCGGGAAAGAGGTCCGCGCTAGCTATCCTAATCGATACGTAGATAGGTTTCTATTACTTCGTTTTTAATATTAGTCTAGAACTTCTTAGCCTCGTCTTCTAACGATAATTCGTATATAGTTAGTAGGTAGGGTAAACTAGAAAAGGTTATAATAGTAACGTAGAGATATACGGAGGAGACTCCTACGTATATTAGATAGGGCGTAAATACTTCTAGTACGGATAACCTACTAGCCCTACCTTATTTAGTACTATCTTAATTATCTATAGATACCCTAATATTTACCGTTAGTATTTAGGGTTATATAGAGGTATATAAAACGTACTAAGGGTTACGAAAAGATCTTCTAATATTAGGTTATATTAACTCTCGTAGTAAGGGAAGAGTAATATAGAGAGGGGGCGATAGTAATAATAATAGGTTTAGAGTCTATATATATAGACTAGGTATATAGTAGGTCTAGTCGGTATAGCCCGTACCTAATATAGAGGTTAAATAGGTTCCGATAGGGCGGAATATAGGGTTATACGCTAGTATTCCGTAGTTTCTACGCTATATATATCTTATAGGACGAGCGATAGGAGGCTCTTTCGCTTTACTCTATATAGCTATAGATAAAAAGAAACTTAGGGAATAGGTAGTTTATATTTTTATTATATTAGAAAGAGAGTATTTATAGTATCGTTAAAGTAGCCTTCCGGGATAATTAGATATATTATACTATTAGGACGGATAGGGTAATACTATGGAGACTCCCTCGAAATACTTATAACTAAAGGTATAGTAGAGAAACTTAATAGAAATTATTTATCGCTATATATTAAGCTATTCTAAAAAGTAGTTACTAGTATAATAATTTATATTAGGCGTATCTCTATATAAGTTATAATATAGATCTTCTCTACCTCGGTAGATACGCCGGCTTAATATATTTCTATCGATCTTAATTTTAGCTAATATAACTATCTAAACTATCCCTACCAATATATATCTCGATATATATAACTATTAAGACTATTTATAAGAGTTTTCGTATTAGCCTCTATAGCTATCTAAAAATATCTCGTTAGTATCTATTTACCTTAGATAGTAGTCTAATATAGTTCTAGTATTCTTAGGACTATAGTCTACCTATATTCTTACTATCTATATAGATACTAGGTAAGTATCGAGAAGGGCTCTAGCTATACCTAAAATATCTATTATAGACTTTACGTCTAGCGATATCGAGGCTCTCTCTAATAGCGATTTTACTAGTAGGCTCTAGGTAGGCCGGTCGCGCGAATAACGCGTTTAGAACCGTATTAGGCCTACTTAGCGGATATATCGACCTAGTCTAGCTAATTAGAATAAGAATAATAATCTAGTTCGGATATATTAATAGATTCTAAACGATAGTCTTAACGCTAGACGTATCTACTATTACGATACTAATTCTACTAGCTATATCTAGTAAATACGACGTTATTCTACTAGAGTATATACTTTATCCTCTTAATAGAGCGGGCCTAGTTAAGACGTTTATTTTCCTTAGCTTAGTCTAAGTTATACCCTATAAGATTATCTTAGCGCTTATTAGGCTTATTCGATTTATAAGGGCGGGTATTAGAGTCTACCTCTATTTTAGGCTTCTTAGTCTTCGCTCTAGACGAATAATAAGTAGAGTTATTACGGCTAGCTACGTAGCTAATACTATTATACGCGCTTATAACTTATATAACTAAAGAAGGATTAGGACGAGTAAATACTTTAGTAGAGCTTAAGGCTCGGAATCTAAGTCGAGATTTAGCTAGATACGCTAATATAAACTTATAGATAGTAACGATTAGGTTAGCGTAGTCGTCTTTCGCTATAAAGAACTATAAGTATCTATTTAAGAAGTCTTTTATCTCGTTTATAGTTAGGTTCTTAATTAGAAACGTCTTAGTTCTAGTCTATACGCGCGCGCTAGTCGCGGCGTAAAGTTTCTAATTTTTTATAGTAAATATATTCGCCTCTATAGCGAGCCGTTATTAGTATAGACTAGAAGGGCCTATATTAGTCGTCTATTATATAAACTAGGTATTAGGTCGGCTAGAAGATTCGGTAGAAGGGTATTATACGGGCTACGTAGTAGGTCTATAGGAGAATTTAGTAGATAAGAATTATACGGTCTATATAGTAGATCGGAATAAGAATTTATCGAGCGAGTACTATACTACGTATAGCGTATTAGGTATACTAGGGTATTCGGCGGGTACGATCTTAGTATATAGTTCTATTATAGTAGCGGCGAGAGCTATATACTATCTAGATTCTTTTATAAAAGTAGGACTAACGGGGTCGTCTTTACTAGTATTAATTTATATAACGTATTAACTAGTTTTAGTAGTACGGGCTTCTTCTTCCTCTATTACGCCGTTACGCGTATAGAAGATCTTAGTATAAGTTAAGGTAGTAAAGCTAAGATATATTAGATTAGGCGGTATATAAACGAAAGAACTAAAGAGGGATACTAGGGAGTCTCCCTCGTAACCTATAATATTATAGATTACTAATACTCGCTTAAAGACTTATAGAGCTATAACTATCTCTAGAGCTATTCTAGACTAGAATCTAGTAGGGACTATCTATAGATAAAGTATTAGTAAGATATCTTAGAAAAGAATATATCGGTCCTATCTACCGCGCGATAAAGAAGTTATTACGGGTACTATAAGAGAGATATAATTTAGACTTCCTTAGAACTAGAACTAGTTCTTAACTTATTACTTACTTAAGAGATATTAATAGTAGATATCTACTCCGAGTTATAGAGTAGAGTTTAGTAGAATTTAATTAGATATATAATAATAGGGCCGAGGTAGTAGTCTACTTATAGATATATATAGCGCCCGGACTCTATATTAGTATAGATCTAAGTACTAGCGTAGATCTAGTTAGTAGGGTTATAGTAGGGCGTACGACGTTACTAAGGGTTATTAGATAGATAGAAGGACTAATCCGGTTCTTAAGCGCTAGAAGTAAGGCGGTAACCTAGATATAATAGTAGGAGTTAGTACTATAACCTAGCCGTCGGTACTAGATATAAAGCTATAACCCGGCTAAAACGACCGGGTTATACGATTCTAGAACTAGGGGCTAAAATATAGAAGCGGGGTAACGAGGGATATAAAAATTAATAAGAAAGCTATAGCTAGGTACGGTTATAGGAGTCTTTTCCCGATTATCGTATAATATATTCTTTTATAGAATAGAATATACGGGAGAGATTACGAATCTATATAGTTATATACGATTTAATATCCGGATATTTCGATCTAATATAATTATTAAAAGTATAGCCTAGCCTTTCTTTAGGTAAGCCGTACTTATCTACCCGGTACGCTCGTATTTAGATAGGACGTAATTATAGGCGGCTCTAGTATAAGATTATAGAACGCTACTAATTACGTAAATAAGTAAGATCTTATACGTAAGGGTTCGGGCGTACTATTTACTACGCGATAATAGGCTAAGAATAAAGTTATATCTCGCTATAGTCGCGGAAGTCTTTTACGTAGTACTATAGACGGTACGTATAATTATTTTATTAAAAGGGATATAGAAAGAGTAGTAGATCGGTAGTACCGGGTTATATCCGGATAGATTTCGATAGGATACGGTAGTTAAAGTACGACTTTAGCGTTTTTAGAGTACGCTATACGTAGCTATCTAATTCGAACGTATTTTATACGGTATATACTTTCGGACGGCTTTTAAAAGAAGATATAGATAGCTATAGATAACGGGTATAATAAAGATTTATAGATAAAAATCGAACGCGATTTTTATAATAAGACGGTCGGCGCTATTATTATAGTATAGAAGGAGGGTTACGGGGGAGACTCCCTTATATCTACCTAGAGGGTCGTTACCTACTTATATTTAGTACTTAGTTATATTACTAGTATCGTCTTCTATAGTTATAACTAGCTTCTATCTTAGTATTATTAAAGATCTCGTATAGAAGGGTATAAGGACGTAAGGTAGATTATCTTCGTATAGGGATATATATAAATCGTAGTAATTTAGGATCTAATTAACTAAGTAGAATATCGGCGTTAGTTTAATACTTTACCGGGGAGTATATTTAGTTATTCGTCTAACTTTTCGATCTTAGGAAATTATAAATATATTAGGTATTAATTTTTAGATACGTATTATCGGTATAGCTACGTATAGGTAAATATCCGAGGTTTCTACGTAATACGATCGACTTAAGATAAGAGAAACATTAATTTTATTAGGTAGAAGCCTCTACTATATATAGTATATAGTTTTAGATCGTATAGGGGAGTCTTCTAACTATCTCCTAACCTAATTAGAGCTTTTATAATAGGCTCGGTATAGTATATATACTTCTCTAAGCCTTATTAAGTCTCGTAGTCTTAATTACTTTACTACTACGTCTATACTAAGTAAGCTTAATACTAAAACTTTTCTCTCTATATAGCGAAGATAATTCTCGTTTTAATACTTCGTCTTAAAGGCGTTCTATAATACTACTTCCCTAAATATACTTTATCCGATATTCCGTACCCGCCGTACTATATACTCCCTTTATATACTTTAAGATCCTTAACGCTTCGTACTAAAAGATACGTAATATTATTTAGCTTCTTCTTTACTATACGTAGAATCTCTAGTAGTCTTTAACGAACGGAAAATATATAGTATTATTTAGTCTTTACTCTAGATACCTCCCGTAATAGTATCTACGTAGTTAAAGGTAACGCTTATCTCTTAGAGCTATTTCTTAGTAAAGAACTAGAGTTAATAACGAATACCTAACTAGTAAACGACGAATCTCTTTACCTTTTCGACGTAGATACTAGATATATCTACTCCTAGGGGAGGAATTATACCGGCGTATAATAGATCTTCCGGTACGACGATAATAAATATCTATTTCTAGACGACTATAAAAGTTTATTAGGATAGAGTATCTAGATCTCTAATAGATCGATAGTTAAGAAGGTCGGGAATAGCGGTATTTTCGAAAGCGTAGCGTATAGTAACCTTAGATATAGATTCTCCCTATTTCTTAACGAACTACTCCGCCGCCTTATTTATATCTTCGGATAGACTAGTTCCTAGAAGAGTAACTAGAAATAAGGATTCGGCGTCTACTAGCGTAACGAGTTAGTTAGTATTCTTAAGAACTAGGAAGAATTAGGTCCGCCTAAAGCTAAGTAGGCTAAACTATTCGTATTTAAGTAGATTAGGAGTAAGCGGCCCGGTAAAGGCGTAGCGGATATAGAGGCTAGTTATAGTAGGTAGGAAATTAGCTACTTTAGTATTAGCGGGATATTATCCGGATAATATAGGTTAATATATAGAGGGGGCGTAGATTAGGGTAGTATAATTTAGGCTCCTAACTTAGAAAGGTTTCTTAACCTAGATATAAACTTACTAGTTAAAGGTAGTACTACCTCGGTTTATTATTATATTTAATTAGTTATATAGTAATATAGTCGAGGTAGTAAGGTACTTATAGATATATATAGCGCCTAGGTTATATATTAATATAGATCTTAGCCCTAAAGTAGGTCTAATTAGTATTCTTTTAGTAGGGCGTAATACCTAGTAGTATATTATCTAATAGATTATAGAAGTACTAACCTAGTTCTTTAATATAGGAAGCGAGGCTATAACCCGGTTTAGGTAGTAAAAGTTAATACTATAACCTAGACGTCGGCGTATAGTATAGTCCTATAACCCGCTTAACGTAGTAGTATTATAACGTAACTTAAATAGTAGTAATATAAGGGCTAGGGGACCTAAGATATAGAAATCGCGGGAATAAAGTTACGTTATAGTACGATCGTAGGAGTCGTTTATATATCGTCGTAGGTAGGGCGTATAGTTATTCTATTAAGGGAATATATACGATCGAGCGGGTCGTTAAGTACTAGTAGTATCTAACTAAATTTCGAAAGTTATCGATAAAGGGCGATTATATAAGTAGGGCCTAATCTTTCTTTAGTAATACTAAAAACTTCTTCGCGGCGCTCGGGTTTTAGAGGAAATATACTTTAAGGCGGCTCTTAGAGTATATAGAGAGCGGTATATAGCGTAAGGACGTAAGAAGTTATACGTAATAGTTCGAATATAGTATCTACTACTTAGTAGGACGCAGCGGTATATTAGGGTATAGAAAGATATAAGGGAGACTTCCTTATATCGCTCTAATAAGTTCGTAGGCTACTTATATCTAGTACTCGATTCTATAGCTCGGTTTCTCTCCTATAACTATAGCTAGCCTCTTTAATAACGTTTATAAATATCGAGTATAGAGTAGTCTAGGACGTATAGTACTTTCTATTTATAGCGGGAAGTTTATAGGGCGTAGAAATTTATAGTCTAATAAACTAGGAGTATTTCGGCGGAAACTAGGTACTCTAGCGAGGAGTATATATATATATATATTCCCCTAATAGTTCGAGGTAGAGAATTCGGGAATACTTTATAAGTTAGACTCTAAATACGTATTATCGGAGTAAGCGCTAATATATAAGTACCTAAGAATACTATATACTTATACCGACTTAAGGGAGAAAGAAATATTAGTTTATTAGATATAAATATCTACTATATAGAGTATATAATTCTATATTTTATATAGAAGTCCTCGGAATATCTCCTATATTAATTTCCTTAGATTATACTTAATATTAAATTTCTATAAGTAGTATCTAAACCTATTACCTTAAGTACTATACCGCTATTTTTATACCGAGCGTATTTCGTACTAATTTTTATCGTAGTCTATTAATAAGTATCCTCTAATTAGCTATTCTTTTTAAGACTATTCTATAATTTAGCTTCCCCTACTTCTATTAGACTAATATTCTATATCCGTCGTACTATATATTCTACTAATATAGTTTAAGATCTTCTACGACTTAGTTTCCTTCGGGCGGTATATCGTACGTATTTATCTTCGTTTTCCGTCGGATCTCGGGTATCCTTTAAAGTACGGAAAAGTTAGGATATTATTTTATTCTTACTCTAAGTTCCTCTCTTAACGGTATCTACGTAGCTAAAGTCGATAGCTATTTCTTAGAGTTATTTCTTAGTAAACGCCTAGAGCTAGCGACGAAATAGCCTCTAGTAAACGACTAATTTTCTTATCCTTTAGATAATAAAGCTATAGATACCTACTTCTAGAGGGGGGGTTATACCTAGAAACTATAGATCTTCTAGTACGACTAGGACGAATATCTATTTCTTAATAGGTATAAAAAACTAGTAGTATAAGTAACTATCTAGTCTAGTAGTTTAGTACTTAAGGAGATCTAGAATAGTAATAGTATTTTCGAAAATATAACGCTTAACGACCTTAGGTAGAGTCGATCTCTATCTTATTACGAAATATTTCGCCTCTAAGTTTACGTTATTCGTTTCGCCGGTTCCTAGTAAAGTAGAAAGGGATACGGACTAAGTATCGTTAGGCGTAAGAAGTTAATTAGTATTCTTTAGAACTAGAAAGAATCCGGTCTATCTAAGGCCGCGTCTACTAAACTAATTATATTCGAGTAGATCGGGAGTATTAGGCCTAGCGAAAGCGTAGTAGATATAGGGGGTAGTTATTATAGATAGAGAGTTACCTACTTTCGTATTAGCGAGATATAGGTAATATTAGCTAAGATCTAGATAATATACTTTAATATATAGCGAGGAGTTAGGCCTTAATAGATACGTTTAAAACTCCTAACGTAGTAAGGTTTCTCTTTATAGAGGGGGACTTACTAGTAGAAGGTATAGCTACCTTAGGTTATTATTAAGTTTAAGCGGTAGTTATAGAAGGGTTATAGCTTTATACGCCTAGTAGGAAGGGGGGGGAGAAGAGGGGTAGGGTACTATCTAAGTTAGGTAATATAGAGAAGGTACCTAAGTTAATCGTCTAGGTTAGTTCTTAGTATAAAGTAACTTCGAGTTTATAGAGAATTATATAAAGATACGAGTTACTTAGTAGTTAACGCGTTAGTATACGACTATATAGGAAAGGTTATTAATTAAATACTTAAAGAGGCTATAACGTATATAGTAGTATCTAGAGTAATAAGATAATAAGCTATTATATTATACTCTTATATAAAGCGAATATATTAATAGGGAGTCCGTTTCGTATCGCTCTTAGTATTTACATTAACTTTTAGTTTATAAGGGCTCCGGTATAGGGGGTATAGAAATAGGTAGATAGTCTATATAAATTTACGACGGTAGTATACTCTTACCGTTTTTTAATATATACTTTCTACTAGTCTATTAATACGCGGATATAGAATATCTATTAATAACTTATAATTTATAGATTATTTACGATAGGATAGCCGCGGGTTAATCGGGACTATAGTATAGGCGGTAGATAATATATTTAGGCTCTTTCTCGTAGTTAAGGATACTATTAGTAGGATATATACCCGATATAATATAGTATCTATAGTTATATTACTATATAGTATAAGCGACTCGTTATACGACGATATTATAGAAGTATAGGGACGCGTTATAAATCGCTTAGGGTTCGCTATAGAGAGCCGATTTAGAGTAGTAACTATATAGAGGGATAAAGATAGAAGGAGTAATCCGACGTAAAGGATTAGGAGGTTATTATCTAAATATATAGTAATCTAATACGTCTTAGGTAGGCGGCGTTGTTTTTATCCGGGTACGAATAGTTAGATAGTAGTAATAGCGGTAGTTAAGGGTAGATTTCTACGATAGTAGTATACGTATAATAAGATTATTTTAATTATAATCTTTAACGCGGGTTCGTATATAGTAGCCTTATATAATACGATATTATTAGGCCGCGGGGCGGTAATAGTAAATTAATAATATATAGTAGTATAGGTAGACGATAGTTATATTAGGAAGAGGTAGATTTCTTAGTAGGATAAGGGTTAGTAGCTCTACTTTATATAGTAAAGAAATATAAGCGCTAGTATAGAAGATATAATATAACGTAGGTTTCGCGCGATAATAGGTCTCGTCGTATCTATTATAGAAGTTATATATATAGGAATAGCAGTACTATAGAAACGATAGTAAAGTTCTTAAGAACTTA
The DNA here is from genome assembly GCA_007735645.1 of Venturia effusa. Classification (NCBI taxonomy): domain Eukaryota; kingdom Fungi; phylum Ascomycota; class Dothideomycetes; order Venturiales; family Venturiaceae; genus Venturia; species Venturia effusa. The sequence goes on from CP042195.1 coordinate 24,591, forward strand.
CGGTTATAGTTAGATATTACTTCGAGTACTAATACTAATATATACGATAGGGTTTACGCGTTATAGACTCTACTTAGCTAGAGAGGACTAATTTCTTACTTTATTAATACTAATATTTACCGAGAGCTAACTTTTAAATAGGTTATAGGATATCGGGCTTCGCTATACGACTAGTATTTAACTCTACGCCTTATTATATAGCGGTACTCGTTATTTATATTAAGGTTTCTCTAATAAATAGTTACGCGGTCGGTTATAAGTACCTTAATCGCTTTAGGTCTCCCTATACTACTCTTATACGTATAATAGATCTATCTAGAGAATCGGTTAGTAAGAGGGTAATATTTAGGATTCGGTAAAAGAATATTATAAGGGAGTCTCCCTCGTATCGCTTATTAGTAGGTAGATAGTATCTAGTTAAGGATTACTATAGTAGGGATAACTATAATTAGAATTTCTATAACTAGAATTACTATTTAAGGGAAGATTTAGCTTCTACGTAAACCTTCTTTATAGTCGTTAATCGGTACTCTCGATTAACGATTTTATTAACCTAGGTCTTTCTAGTTATAATTATAAAAATATCGTCTATTCTTTTATTAGCGGTTTAATCAAAACGAACTCTAGTAGTAGTATAGAGGGTATTTAGTACGAGCTTAGTATTATAATATACGTAGGATTTATCGCTAAAGTCGAGGTCGCTATAGATAGTACTATATTTTAGATCGGCGAAGATAGCTATAATAGAGAAGTAAATATAGTAGGGAGTAAGATCTAGTAGTAACCGTCGTAGGTACTAGTCTATCTTAAAGACGGGCGTAAGGAACTTAATTCGCTTAGCCTAGTTATTTAGGGAATTTAGTTACTCTCTAGTAAAGACGAAGAGTTTTTCTCTTTTATAGTTAGATATAATAAGGATATATTTTAGGGCGAGCTAGCGGATAGAGTAGTCGATAAAATAGTTCGCGTATTCGAGACTAAGATATTTATTAATAAGTTAGTAGAGTAACTTTATATAATCCCTCTAACTAGTAGAATTCTAGAATCGCGTAGTTAGGGGTTTACCGATACGACGCTTAAAGAGGTTAGTAAACTTAGTACTATCTCTAGTCTAATTAAAGAGACTAAATACGCGGTTAACCTAAAGTCTATTAGTATAGTATATATCCTTATTTCGGTTAGACCGTACTAATACGGATTATTAGTAGATTAACTTCTCGGCGTTCTAGTAACTAATTATAAGGGATATAAGAGAAGGATAGATACTATATATACTATCCCGTTTATTATCTATCGATTAGCGGTACTATTTATCTAGAGCTTTATACTTTATATTCTAAATTTAGATAATAGTAAAGGGTCTTCCTCTTAACTAGGTAAGGTTCTTTTTCGCCTAGACTTTATCGCTAATATAGTATTCGTAGATATTAGTATAGAGCTAGGCGGCGTATTTAGTAACCGTAATACTAGTATATATCTTATATAACTCTTTCTCTAAGAGAGTCTATTTAAAAAGTAATATACTATAGAACGTAAGTAGGTTAGTAATAGTAAAATCGAGATTATTCTTCGAGCTTATACGGGATATAGTTTCTATACTACCTTTAAGAGTACTACTAAAACTACTAGTAGCGTTAAATACGATACGAGAAAATAGAGGACGATAGAAGTAAGAGATACTAGAATTCTAGTATATTAGGTAGTCGGGAAGCTATATACTTCCGTTCTTTAAGATAATTCTCTCTATATTAAGACTAATAACGACTCTATTATTAGGTTAGTCGTCTTCCTCGTCGCTTTTTAACGTATTAATACGGTCTACCTCGTCGCTTAAGTCTAGCTTAGTTTCGGAATCATCGTTTAATTCGTCCTAGTCTAATAGTAGTACGACGTTAAGATCGTCGTTAGATCTAGTATTAGATAAGTCTACTATCTAATTTCTCGCGATATACCTCTTTATAGTAGAGTACTTACGTTTTAATCGCTATTATCGGCGAAAAAGCTAGTAATACTTACGGGAGTCTCTATCGAATAGAAATTAGAGGATATAAATATAGGTCGCGACGATAGATACTTAGATAAGTTCGATTTATATTTACTTAGCGGTAGTTTTAAGACGCTTTCGATAATCGGCTTTCTTCTCTTTTTTATTCTTCTTATTATTATACGTAGAGGTAACGAGGATCTCTAGAAGTATAAGAATCTTATTAATCTAGGCGTAGTAGAAGTCTATAAAGTTCTTAAACTCGAGTATAAAGTAGCTCTAATAGATTATATTATCCGGTATAGATATAGGGTTTAGGATATTATAGAACGGATACAATTCGGCTTAAATAGGCTATAGTCTAGTATATAGATTAGTACGGGATATAGAAGCGGGGTAGAGGGATATTATATAGAAGGTCGGCGAGCTTTTTAAGTAGAGCTAGTATTATACGAAACTCTATCTAGATAGTGTATATTTTCGGCCTAACTCTAGTCTAAATATAGTATTTAGTATTTATTATAATTTCGAGTTAACGCTTATAGAATTCGATTAGGGATATAGAAAATTTACTACTAAGCTTATAGAACTATTTAATAAGAGTATTACTTAACCCGGCGGCGAGGAGGTCGGAATTAGCGAATAAAAGATAGTTCTTTAATATAGAAGATAAGAATACCTCTTTAATAATATTATACGCCTTTCTATAGGCGAGTTTCCGCTTATAGAGGTTACTTACCTTAGTAGTAAATATAATATTCTCTAGGTCGGCGGCGCCTATAATATAGTATAGGTCTATTTTAAGCGAGTCTTCTAATACTTTCGGGTCGACGTTAACGTTAAAGATCGCGGCCTAGGCTATTAAATATTCTTTCTTATATAGTAGCGTAATTGGCTAGGAGTTAGACGTTTCTTATATAGTAATATATTCGTATACTAAATTAACCTAGGTATCGTATTTATTAAAGTACTCGTAGTTAAAGTAGATAGTAAATTAGTATATAAAGTTTCGCGCGGCTCTCTACGGCGTAAGTAGCTAAGTAGACGACTTATTAAGAAGCTTAATACTATAGACTATAATAACGAGAATAGGTTCTTTAAATCTACGGCCGTAATTCTATACGCGCTTAAAAATTTTAGACTAGAGATTAGTAAGATAGTTCTTAGATATAGATATCTTATATTTAGTACGCGGTTATTATAACTTTATAAACGCCTCTTTTATAACTTTAGCGCGAGCGAATATATTTTACCTATTATCTAGATAGTACTATATAATATTATCTAAGGTAGCGATAGTAAGAGTAGGGATAAGAATAGTATCTAGCTATTATATAAACTCGGTATCGGTAGGGAGAATATTATTATAAACTAGTAGGTTAGGAAAAATTAGGTAGACGTTAAAGCCGTAGCCTCTAGAGACGGTACCGTAGTCGAATCGGAAATATTTATAGTTCTATATCTTAATATCTCTAAAGGTAGCCTTAGCGTCCTCTTTTTACGTAGTAAAAAATAAGGGCGTATAGATAATAGTTATACCCTCTTTAAGTCTAGCTAGTAAGGTAAGACGTACTATAAAACTATCTACGTTATAAGGGAAATAATAAGATATTTTATACGCGTATTAGTTAGGTAAAGTATAGACGGGCGATTCCGCGTTAAGGAGGTCGCTCTAGTAAAAATTAATTTATTCGTATACTAGCTTTTTATAAAGAAGTATTACCTAGTCGATATCGTATAGGCCTCTCTATCTACTACGGCTAAGAAGTTAGCGGGTACTATAAGGAGTATTAGAGATATACTCGTCTTATAAGAAAGTACGAAGAGTAGTATTAATTTAGTTTATAAGAGAAGATATAGGTACTCTAGGCGGGTATAGGCGGTATTATACTATATTATTAGTATTAGTTAAGGTAGAGTTATAGAGGGGTTATAAGAGAGACTTCTTAGTAACTTTCTATAGCCGAACTTACTATAAGCGTATCGCCTCTATATTACTTAGAGAATTAGATTAATAACGACTTCGTCGAGAAGCGGGTTTTTATAAGAATCTATTACGCGAACCGCCTAGGGTTATAGTATTCTTTTAACTTTAATATTATTATTATCGGGTTATTCTTATATTACTTACTCTACTTTAGAATCTAGTAGCTAGTAAGAGGAAGCTAAGAATCTCTAGATAGATAGCGTATAGTAACTAGAGAATAGACGAGAAGCTAAAATACGGAAAGGGAGTATTAGTAAGGGGGGGGAATAGTCTTAGAGACCTTTAGATAGAATTACTCTACGTTAGGGAGAAGTAAGGGCGAAGGTTACTCCGTTACGATATAGAGAGGTTTTAGTAATACTATTAACTATTATCGAGCGCGGCTTAGGTATATTATAGCTTTTAAGGCTAAATAATAGTTCGTCGACGGGATAGATAATAGTAGTAGAGATAGCTAACCTTTATTAATTATATAGCGGAAGGGTAATACTTAGATATAAAGGCGTAGGGGACGTAGGGGATAGCTATAGTAATAATTATACTAAATCCCTATATAATATTAGCGAGTAGATAGTTATACTTTAGCTAGGTATTAGAGAGGTAGCCGATATTAATAGAGTAAGTAGTAGATAGGTATTATTCGGGGCTATAGAAGCTAGAGTTAGTAGCTTTACTAGGGTAGAATCGATAAGAGTAAGTCCGGGGTTAATATCTTTATCGCGACCTACTAATAACGCGGATAGTTTAGAATTATATAGATAAGTAGTTTCTAGTAGAGATATAGATAGAGTAGGAGTAGACTATTCTATAGCTAGGTATAAGCTATCTAGGTATAGAGCTATAGTAACTAGATAGATTTACGTAGATAACTAGAGACGAGCGATCTCTTTATTAAGAGTATTAGTTACTATATTAATAGCCGCTTACTATTCTTTCTTCCGTTTACGGCTTACCGCTTATAGGAGAGTATTTTATTCTCTTTTCGCGTTCGCCTTTTTAAGATCGATACGTACCTAGGTAGTAGGAGACGGGGGTAGTAGAAACTAACTTTATTTCTTTATACGGTATTTTTATTATCGAGACTTAGGGGAAAGAGCTCCCCTATCTAGATTAGTAGGAGGTCTACCTATTCTAGCTATTAGAGGTAGAGGAGGTTACGAGGGAGACTCTCTTATATTACTCGTAGAAAAAGATATATAGGGTTAGATAGGGTAAAATTATAAGTATAGAAGGAAAAACCTAGGTACGGGATATAAGCGTGAAGTAGAGAGGACGGATACGACTTAATACTAGTTTTTAGACTTTTATAATATCTTAGCGAGGATAAGGGCGAAAGGGGACTAATTTAAGCTATTTATATATAATATCGTAGGTAATAGTTTACTTACGTCTACGGATTTATAGGTATCTAAAGTATAGATAGAAGATATTTTACGAGGAGAGGGGATTTTCGTAACTAGTTTATAAGGACGGTAGTAGTAAGGATTTTTTTTATAATAGGCTTTATACGTCGCGTATAATAAAGCTTTTATAACGAGATCTAGTATTAAGAGGGGTAAGAATAATTATTATTAATTATAGATATATAGAAATATAAGACTACGTATATTATTAGGAGAGATTTATAATATATTTACGAGAATAGGCGAAGTAGCTAGTAGACGGTATAAGGGGTCGAGATATATATTAAAGTTATATATTCTATTAATATATATATAATATTACTACTATTATTAATAGGTACGATAAATAGTTAATAGTTATTTAGTAAGGATATTAGGGATAAGGGCGGGCTAAAGGAGGCGTTAGAGGCGAGTTTTATAATAGCTAGGCGAGAATATCCGGACGGATAAGGTATTTCGTAGTAGAGGGCTTTTTTACGCGATAACTTACGTAATATATAGTAAATAGAGAGGAGAAAATTATAATAGACTCTATATTATCTAGGGAGTTTAACTTTAATAAGAAGGGGTAGTAGTATTAGTAGTATTTAGACTTTCGTAATAGATCGGCGAGGATAGGCGAAAGAATATATAATTTCGCGGGGGGAATATAGATACGTAATAACTTAGAGAGAGTATAATATATTAAGGGGAGGAGGGAATATTATATTTATATTACCCTAACTAGAGTATTAGACGATAGTAGGTAACGATATTATAAGTATAGAACTTTCGTAACTAGTTTACGAGGATAGGAGTAATCTTAGCTAGAGGAGATAACCGCGAGCTTTAGAAACGTAGTAAAGTATAGAAAGTAGGGTCGTAGTAGATAAAGGATAATAATAGGGATAAGAGTAGGGATAAACTATATTAAGGAGCGACTAACGATAGAGATAGGTAATATTAGAATAATTAGAGTTTTAGTATTCTTTAACTCGCGACGTACGGATATTTTACGCTAGAAGTAGGTAGTAAACTCTAACCTAGAGGCGTATATAATATATCTATCCTACCGCGTAGTCCTCGCGAATACGACGGGGATTCTACTTATAAGAAAATACTACTCGGGCGGGTCGATAGCTAAGAGAAGAGGATACTACTAGTATCTATATATATTTTACTATAGTATTTCACTAAGGCGTACTATATAGAAGGGTAGAGTAGTCTTAGGTATTCCGTCTAGCTTTCTATATCTTACTATACTTACTAGGCCGTACTTCTAGCCTATATTATACGTTTACGTATACTCTTTACCGCCTTATCTTTTACTCTTAACTATAACTACGCCCTTACCTCTTTTTTCTAGGTTAGATAAGAATAGTAGATTACTTTCGCGATATAACGTTCCTTACTATCCCTCCGGCGGAGGATCGTAGAGTAGAATACGAGATAGCTACTTAGAGAAATATAATAGTATATACTAAAGAAGATATAGTTAGAGAGAAGGGGAGTAGATAACTTATACTAATACGGCGAAAGGGCTTATTAGAGTAGACTATAATAGAAGTAGATAGGACTAAGTTTCTATTTAGGCCGTCCGGTATAGTAGGTAGAAAGGTTAATTAATAGTTATTAGAAATACTATCTACTAGCGTATAACCGCTAAATAACCTAGAAGAACGCGGTCTTATAACTAGCGGCCTAACCCCCCTAGACTATAGACCTACTAGAAAAGCTAAGAGATAGTCGGACTAGCTTTAGAAGTAGAAGATAAGTACTTATATTTTATAAGTAAGCTAGGTTCGTAATCTCTTAGACTAGCTAGTAGACTCGGCCTTTATTAAGATAGTTTATAGTAGGAGCTACGAAATAGATAACTCTAGTACGACGGTAAGTATACGCTATATATAGGTAGTAGAGAGTATAGTAGCTAACGGTATCTACTATCTATATAGATAGAATACCTCGATACCCTAGGCTAGACCTACTAGTACTTAACCTACGTTATATATAGACGATCTACTAACGTTTATAATAAGATAAGTAGGGTTCCTAAGGGGTCGTGGGATCCCCCGACCTCTTAGGGGTAGAGAGGGTCGGGGGGGGTATTCGGGTTAGGTATAGAGGTCCCTAGGACCCTCTACCTCGACCCTAAACCCGCTAGAACCCGACCCGATTAATTAGGGCGGGTTCTTAGCTAAAAAATATAACTTTTTTATATAGTTTTATTAATTACGGACGATCTATAGATATTTTATATTATATAACCTTATAGACTTTTAGAATAGGTATTTCTCTATAATTCTAGCTATTTAGATCTTAATAATATCTAGGTTAAGTATTAAAATATATAACTTAAAAAACCTAACTTCCCCCCGATTAGTAGGTTAGAGGTAAAAGCTCCCTCTAACCCGAAAACCTACCCCCCCTCTATTTCTACCCCCTCTATAGCGGGTCGGAGGGATACTCCTAAAACCCGACCTAACCTAACCCCTTAGGGACTCTAAAGATAAGTATCGTATACTTCTAACCGGTAATAGACTAACTAATAGAGCGCTAGTAGATAGCTTATATACGACTAATATCCGCTATATACGAGCTTAACGATAGTCTAGAATACGAGATAGCTAGATAGAACGCGTTACTAGATATACTCTTTAACTATAAAGAGGACTTATCGCCGCTAGATAGTTACCCGAACTATATTATTCTATCTTTACTAGGTAGGCTTACCGTCCTAGACGCGATTAGGCTAGTTATTAGTATTAACTATACCTATAAGCTATAGACTACCGCTCTTAAAGATAGCGTACTTAATAACTCTAGTAGGTTTCTCTATAGATAGGCGTCTAGGCCGTTCTAATAGAGATATTATTACTAATATATTTCTAGGTTCGATCGCGAGATTATTAACGCGTCTAGGGATAGTATCTATTAGCTTCTAGTATACTAGCTAGAGTATACGTACTACGCGGACGAACTAGATATACTAGAGAAAGTACTAATAAGAGTAAGGCTAGTAGACTATAACCTAAACTTATAATATCTAGTATAGTTAGTAACTATCTCTATCGAGCTACGCGCGGCCCTATTTACCGCTAAGATACTTAATACTATCTAATAGGGGTATTATTTACGGCGTAGACTTAGATCTAGCTAGTAGGACGAGACTAGAGAGTATAATAGTACGTAGTATATACTTTAGGTAAGTAGAGGACCGTCGATAGAATACTATATACTTCGTTCCTATCTTCTAGTATATATTAATCTTTTAAGTAACGCCTATATAACTAGGGGGGCGGTATATATTCCCTATACTATACCTTCTTCGTCGCTATACCTAGCGAACTATCTTATAGAATATAGTATATAGCTAGGTAAGGTCTATAGCTCGTACTAGCGACCGTATTAATAATAAACTACGCGTAGAGCGTAGTTTTAGAAGAGAGAAGAAAGAAAATAGTAGTCGATAGACGCTAGATATAGGCGTAGGGTTTATAATAGTTATAGGAGCTACGGCTTCGAACTACGCCGACTTCCCGGTATTAAGTTAGAAGAGAGAAGAAAGATATACTTACTATTTACTAATAGTACTAGTACTAGTACCCCTTCTCGTCGCGCGTATAGCTCTATACTTTCTATAAATCTAGTAAAACCCTTCTTCTCGTATATTATTATAAGATAGTTAGAAATTAAAGGGCTACTACTTATATATAGTCGAGGTAAGACTACTCCTTCTACGTATCCTTTCTACTAGATAACCGTAAATATAATAGTTTATAAAGAAGGAGTAACTAGACTATCCTAGAAGGGCGGCCCTATTACCTCTAAGTTATTTCTTCTTCCTATAGGTATCTACGGCGTAAGAAGAAAAACTTTACTAAGGTATAGTAGAGGTAGAGCTAAAGTACCGCTTAAAACTATATCTATATACGTACCCTCCCTTACGAGCTTAGGGGGTACCTACGTATAGAGCTATTCTACGCTTAGTTACGTATCTTAATCTACCTATTAAGGTATATTCTAATTCTCCTATCGGTGCGTAGTAGAAGATATAGTAGAAGAGGAAGAGAGAGAGAGAGAGAGGAAAGATTACTAGCCCGATATCTAATATTCGGAGCGTAGTATATAGGTAGAACTAGAGTTAGTAGTATTATTAGCGTCGTTAGTATACTTATTACTAGTAGTATACGTTCCTAGTTATATCTAGGTCGTCGTCCTAGGGGCTATAAATAGTATTAGAGTAGAACTTATCTCTAGGCCTAGTTAAGTAGTCGATAAGTTTCTTACGGTATATACGTAGAGCGGGGGATCCCTATATTAGTAGGGGAAGAGAGTATCTATACGTAGCTACTAGACTAGAGTATAGCTAGAAAGGATATTAGCGCCTTACTAATAGAGGCTATATAGGTATAGAGTATATAGTAGGGAGGGAGAAGTTAGTTAGTAGGATAACTCTTTAGCCTAGCTATAGGTTATACTAGGGGGAGCCTATAGTTACGCCGTACCGATAGTACTATATCTATATATAGACTAGGTATAAGTAGGTACTAGATAAGGACGCTAGTTAGCGTATAGTATACGATTAGACTTTCTTAGAGGAATTATAGACGGTAGAATACGGTCTATATCTCCTTCTAGTAGTAGCCGTATCGTAAACGATAGCGCGGTAGTTCTACTTCCTTAACCTAACGACGAATACTATTTTCTACTATTCTATACTTAGTATAAAAATATACCTAACGACGTTCGTTACGAGAAATACGCGAAAATATACCTAATAACGTTCGTAGTAAGAAATACTAGAAAATATATCTAACGACGTTCGTTATAAGAAATACTAGAAAATATACCTAATAACGTTTATTACGAGAAATACTAGAAAATATATCTAACGACGTTCGTTACGAGAGATACTAATACGACGCGCTATCGATCTATACCGTAATACGTAGTAAATCGCCTTCCTCTATCTCTAAACTACTATATCTTTTATCTAAGGCGATAACTAATCTCTTATAGTCTATTATATACCGCGTATCTACCGCCCTTACCTAGGCTACCGGCTACTATTACTAGGAGAGCCTTTACGAACGCCGACGAAGAGAGTATAGAAAGTAGGGTACGATAAGATTCGATAGAGAGACCTATATATAACGAGCCTTCTTAACCTACCCGCTAAGCTATAGCTAGAGATCGCGCGATACTACCTACTAATTAGTATATAGCCCCTAGCGTAGATCTACTAATTTCTATACTAAACGACGAGGGAGTTATTAGCGCGCTATAAAGACTATAGTACTTAGATATACTAGTACCTAGTATCGAGTAGCGAAAGAAGTACTAGGGTAAGGCTTAAATATATACTACGTAGCCTATTAGAACTCTATAGTAATCTAGTAGTAGATAGATATATACGGAACGTCTATATAGCGTATAGCGAGCTACTAATCCGCTCTATATCCTACTATACTATTAGTAGATATTCTTCTCTAAGACTTAAGGACGTCCTTCTACTAGACTAGCTAGCGAGGCTATACCGAAACTTATCTACGTCGTCGTATAGCTACTATAGATACTAGCTACTACTATCGGCCCCTATCGCCTATAGCTAGAAAGATTATTAGTATATAAGATATAGGTTCGAGTACGTAGAGAGCGAGCGTATAGAGAATAAGAAGAAGAAGAGACTACGGATCGTATTAGAGTAGTAGAGAGATAGTCTTACTTAGATAAATATATACGTAGTCGCGCCGTTACTACTATTCTATACGCCTAATATTACGATACTAACGCTCGACTTAGACGACGCTAAGATATAGTATATAGTCTTAATACTAGACTATCTTCTCGATAGCTAGGGTAGCCTAGTACTACCGTATCTTTTATAGATTAGAATTAGGGGGGTTTCCGCGGATTAGTTACTAGTAAGGGGTTAGATACTAATTCCTATACTATAGTATTTTAAGGCGATAGTATTAGATTAGGAGAGTAGTTAGTATAATTAGGGAAGGTAGGAGGATTAACGGTCTAGTAATAGTATTCTAGTATAGAATAACGGCTTAAGAGGGCTATTCGACTACTACTATCTAGTACGAAATAATAGTATAGTAGGGACGGCTATTTACGGGCCGGTATAATCTAGCTCTCTTATCCCGTATAAGGATAAGACGCGGTACCTATAGATATTAGATAATTACCTACTAACTAGTATAGTAATATATTAATTTATAGCTATTATTGTCCCGCCTTATCTTCTCTATTATATAAATTATATTTATCCGATCTACCTTACCTTAATCTTATAATCTAGTATAGGATTCTAAGATAGAAGTAGAAAACTACTCTTCTCTATTATCTACGCTTACTCTACTATATTTTTAGTAGAGAAGTAGGTAAGTTAAAAGAATAATAGATTCTTTATATTAGTTATCTATATTATAGAAAGGAGTCGATTTATCTAGTTATTCGCGTATACCTATAAGCTCTTACGATAGCGAACTTTTATATCTTAATCTACTTCGAGTTTTTAATATACTAATAACGATACTAATAACGATACTAACGACGACGACGACGATACTAAGGCTAAAGACTATATATAGCGGTATCGCTATATAGAATTTTCTCTCTCTTATTATCCTACTAACTATAGCGTAACTAATAATAACTTAATAGCTATTCTTAAGGCCTCGAAGATTAAAGAGGCTATAGTAATATATCTAGTTAAGGATAAGCCTATTCCGAAGTAATTACCTTAAATAGAATATAGATAACGCCGTACGTATTTTAGAAGAATATCTACTTAAGTAACTATATATATTTTTCCTCTAATCCGGTTAAGGAGCGAAGACTTATATAGCGACGACGATAGGCTCGTTAGTACTAACTTTAGATATTACTCTATCCGTACTATTATAGTCTACTATTATAAGTACTATCCTTAAGTTCCTAATATTAATATAAACGATTCTACGTATATTTTAGTATTATCTATCTTAATACTTCTACGAAATTATTTCTCTAAGATATCGCTATAATAGTATTCTAACTATATCTAGTATATCTACTAACCCTACTATTTAGAATCTAAGAAGCCTACCTCCTTCTATTCCGAGTACCGATAGCTTAATCTATAACTAGAAGGCCCTAGAGGACTCTAGTCCTAATACTACTACCTCTCCTAAGATAAGTACTTCTAGAGTAACCTATCTTCCTAGCGGTACTACTCGTAGCGGGAATAGAATAACCCTATTTACTATTAAGGACTTCTTAAACCTTATAACGAATATAGCTTCCCAAGCTTCTAATACGACTCCTAGTAATACTTTAACTCGTTAGTAGACTACTACTAAAGGGTATAGTATATATAAGAAATATTCTATTCGCTATAACCCTAGGAACCTCCTTCTCCCTACTTATAAGGCTTTTACTAGGAAGAACGTATCTAACTTTATCTCGAACTTAGAGAAGCGTTTTAACTTTTTTAATATTACCGAGGATAAGTATAAGTACTATAGCCTTCTAATAAACTATAGTTAGACCCTATAGGACGATATCGAGTATCTAAAAGACTAGTCTAAAAAGGACTAGATAGCCCTTAAGAAAGTATTCTATAAGGAGTACCGCGCCTAGGACGAACGACGAAAGAAGGAAACCTTAACCTACCTAACTAAGCTTACTATTTAGAGTAAGAGTAGTATTCTAAATACGAGTAGCTTTATTAAGGAGTTTAAGACCTACTAGCTAGGTATCCGTTAATATAAGACCGGTATAGCTATAGACGGAGTACGTATCTTCCTTAGTAGTCTTCCTAATACGATCCTAACTAAGGTTAACCGTATAATTAACCTTAATAAAGAAGATAAGGACGACCTATATAAGGATATTAACGTAGTTATTAAGATAGTAGAGAAGATTATTTATACTACTAAGAAACTTAAGACCTTCCGTATTAATAAGAAAGAGAATAAGAAAGTCGGCCGTATTACTAATAAGTTAGTCGTTACTCGTAATAAGTACTTTAAGGGTACCTAACGTAAGAAAGCTACCGATTCTCCTAAGTTAAATCCCGATCTTATTAAGGCTATTAGTAAACTCTATATTAATAATATAAGTAGAGAGATTCTATATACGACTATTAGCCTAACTTATAACCTAGTTTTTATAATTATATAGAAAGATACGATATAGTTTACGCTCCTTATCGTATATATTAATAAGAACTTCCTAAGTAAATACTAACTCTAGGTCTAGTAGTAGCTTTAATACTAGTCTTAGATATAGTACGTCTAGGAACCTATCTAGTAGCCCTATTATAATAGCTAGCCCGCTCCTCGTAATATTAATTACGTAAATAACCCTAGTAGTTCCTATCGTAATAATAATATCGGAAATAGAAATAATTAGACTTTATAGAAACTACGAATATACCTCGGATATAATAACCCTTACTATATACTATTCTACGTAGATAGTTATATAAAGAATCTATACGCCTAGGGAGTATATTTCTATAATCGTTAAGAGAGACAGAGAGGTCTTTTCTAGGGAACTATTAATAATCTAGAAAATAGAATCTAAGGACTTTATCTAAGCTAGGAATAGTATTAGCTACTATAGATTCTTAATATAGTAAAGAAAGGACTTAGGCCCTCGTTAGTAAAAGTAAACTCTATTAGTATTTCCTATCTCCTTAAGTCTAATAAGGAGATTAAGATACCTTCTTACCCTTCTAATTTTATTAGTATTAGAAGTCTAAGAGTATCTACTACTAGTACCTAGTCCTCGTAGAAAAAGACGCCTAGAAAGTTAAATAATAGAGTTTAAAAGCCGTCCTTAAAGAAGTCTACGAAAGTAAAGTATATCGTTCCTAGGTAGTTTCGAGACTTAATAGACTAGGCTATCGAGAAAAGCCCTTAGAATAAGGATAATAACGAAATAATAGACGAAGATTCTACCCTACGTAATAAAGAATCTATAGTCGTATAGAAAAAGAAATAGGGGAGGCGGCTAACGTATAAGTAGTACCTCGTCGTATAGAATAAGTCGTCTAACGAGCTAAGACTAATCTAGAAGATAATATAGTCTTCTAGTAGAATTTAGCTTACTCTAAATAAGGCCCTTATCTATATTTCTTACTTCTTAAAGTTTATATTTTAGAGTCTTTCTCTAGATATAGTTAAGAGGGTCGCGCCTAAGTTTAAAGCTACTTAACGATAGAAGGAAGAGAGGCGGCTTAAACGAGCTATAAAGAGAATAGCTTAATAACCTATAACGAATATAGTATTACTTAATAGTCTAGCTTCTAGAGACGTAAAATACCTAAGATCCCTCGCTAATATATCTATTAGTATTAATTTAATTACTACGTAAGTAGTCGATATTATCGACCGAGCTAATAGTAAACGACGTATATCTACTAAGTCCCTATATATATATATATATTTTCGAAATATATCTATAAATAGTCTAATCGATACTAGTATAGAAGTAAATATAATTAACGAGAATTACGCTCGACGTATTAGACTTAGAATTAATAGTTTTAGAGAGTTAGAATAGTAGCGGGTACTCTAAAGTCTTTATATCGTAGATAGGAGAAGTATATCTATTATTAGGTAGGTAACTATATAGATCCGCCTCGCTAACGTAGGTTTCTCTTATAATAATATTCTCTTTATAGTTCTCTAGAAGTACGCCTAGTCTATTATACTTAGTTAGCTATTCGCCGCGAGATCTTCTCTTTAAGTCCTTAACTATCTAGATAGCTTAGTTAACTATATTATAACTTCTATTCCTAGAGATAAGACGGTAACCTAGTAGGCTACTATAGTAGAGATTAACTATACGGTAATCGCGAAGGCCTCGAGGGAGGCGTCCTTAGAGATAGAGATAACTCTAATAGTAGAGAAGGATAAAGATAAAAAGAATAAGAATAAGGATAGCGAGGACGATAGCTTAGACGATAACTTAGAAAATAAGAGTATAGATTTATAAGGCCTAGAGACCTATCTATAGTAATTAGTCTAGGTATACTTTCTATTAGAGGAGCGAGGTTAGCTAGTTTATTTTTCGATATTTAGAGTACGGAAGACGCTATCTCGGAAATCGATAATCGCGAGTAGCTAATAACGACTTACTATAATCTCGTAACCTTCTAGATTAAAATAAGAAAGAAGAAGGCTCGAGAGAAGTTCTTATAGAATAAGCGCTATATAGTAGATAATTTTAGAATACGGAGAGTTAGATTTCTATTCGGCGATAAAACGGACTCGTAGCGAAATTACTAGATAAAATAGACTTAGACGATACCTAGGGCCGCTCTAGATATTAATATTATTAGATATATACCCGTATCTTACTAGACCGATAGCTCTAGCGTTTAGAATAGTACTAATATACTCTATAAGAGAAAAGTAGATAAGGTATAGCCTTAGAATATTACTCTCTAAGATAGAAGTACTCCTAGCGGCCGCGTCGACTAGAGGTAAGTCGTAATAGCTAAGTAGAAGAGCCTAGAAGTAGACTCCCTACTCGATATATATCTAGAGAAGAGATATATACTATTTATACGAGGTACTCGACTTATAGAGAAGAGGTTTCGAGAAATACGTATTAATCCGGACTTAAGTCCTAAGAAAGTTACGCTCGTTAAAGAAATACTCTACTATAGGGAGAGTTCTCTTATATAGAATTTCTTAGAGTACGGAAGAATATAGCCTAAGGTTACTCCTCTATAGCGTATATATACTATTAAGTATATTCCGTAGTAGACTAAGTTATTTAATATTCTAAAGACTCTTATAGATAAAGTATAGAAGATATTTTAGGAACGAATCGATACGGGACGCCTAGAACCTAGCTATACGCTATATAGAAATCCGTAGTTCCTCGTCTCGAAGAAAGGTAAAGGTTATAGACTAATTAATAGTACGACTAATATTAATACCGTAATAATACGAGATATAAATATTCCCTCTTCCGCTAATAAATTCGTAGACTTCTTTATAGAGTATCTATACGTCTTACTCGCGGACTTATTCTCTAGATATAACTAGCTCGAACTTACTTAAAAGAGCTAGAATCTAACCTCTTTCTAATACTCTTTTAGACTATATAGAATAACGACGCTACCGTAGGGAGCTACGAACTTAGTTATATAATTCTATCGGGTAACTAAGATAATTATCCGGTATTAGATATATATAAGCGACGTTTATATTAACGATATTCTTAATAAGCTAACGAAGGACTACGGGGTATAAATAAGTAAACTACCTAGAATCCGTAAAAATATTCTCGAATATATTAGAGGTCTTAATATACTTCTAGCTAACGTTAAATACGCGGGAGTAATAGTATCTAGAAAGAAGTTTAATATATATATAGAAGGCCTCTATATCGTCGGTTACTAGTATAATAGAAACGGATATTATCCTAACGAGTCTAAGGTTACTACTATCCTAGAATAGAATAAGTCTCGTATACTAAAGTTAGTAAGAGTATTTATTAGTATATATATTTATTACTAGATCTAGATTCCTAATTTCGCTCTAATTACGTAGCCTATATTCGTCCTCTTTAAGAAGGATACTAAGTTCCGTTAGGAAGAGCCGTAGAAACGAGTAATATAACTACTCTAGAAGATATTAACGAATCCCCCTACTCTTAAACCTATAAGATATAACGAGGAAGCGGGATAGATAATTCTTATAGTAGACTCCTCTAATAAAGATTAGGGAGCGGAGTTAGTATAGATATACGGTAAGAAACGGTATCTATACTAGTATACGAGCGGTATCTAGTTAGTCGCTAAGCGGAAGTACGATACTATTAAACTAGAATACTATACCTTACTTAACGCTCTTAAGAAGTTTAAAATATATCTTTAGGGAGCTAGCTTCGTCGTTAAGACTAATACGAAGATACTTATTTACTAGTTAAACTATATTACCTCGAATATTACCGGCGCTCTCGTAACTCGCTAGCTTACCTAGATTATAATATAGAATTTTAAAGTTCGTTATATTAAGGGTAAGAAGAATATAGTTACTAATAGTCTCTTACGTTAATATAAGGATACGGATTCTAAGGACGTCCCTCTTATCCTAGATTTCGATATTAACGACTTTATCGCGTTAGATCTCGGAGCTATTACGTATTCTAGGCCTTATATCTTTTCTCTATTATCCTTCTCGAAGTATAATAACGCCTCTCTAACGGAATAGGATTTAGATTAAGGATTAGATATATTCTCTATTAGGAGGTATATATAGTAGGGTCTTAAGAGTAACTACTCTACTAAATATAGAATAATCGCGGATTACCTAATAACGCTCCGTCGATCTAAAGGGTATTAAAATATAAAAGAATACGGGAATATCCGATAAAGGGCTTTTAACTACCTAGTATTATATAGATAACTATTCTAATAAGGAAAAAGAGGCTCTCCCTACCGCCGCGTTATTAACGATAAAGAAGAATACTTCCGTATTATTTAAAGGCTCTATAATAAATATAGTTATAAGGGACGAGAATCGACTATAGTACTTATTTAATAGAGATACTACTAGGTTAGTTATTATATTGATATATCTAAGTAGGTCCGGGAGTATAAAGTTTACTAGAAGAGCGATTAGAATTACGTTAACGAGGGCCTTAATACGATAGTTATTCGTAATAAAATTCTTAGAGCCTAGTAGGCTATTAACTATATAGGAATACCTAAGAGAGATAGCTTTAAGTATATTATATATATATAAGAGGAATTAAGTAGCTAGTTAGAGGCGAAGGTACTCCGTAGCTCCCCGAACGTAAAGTAGATTATAGACTTTATTTTCGAATATATTATCTATCGCTAGGGCGTACCTCTAGAGATAGGTATAGATAGAGGAAGTAAGAATAGGCGATTTACGTTAGCCCTTCTATACTTATACTAGATTCGGAAAATATAGATATCTCTATATAACTTATAGGGTTAAGGGGGTATTAAGAGGGCCTATAGGCCGCTTATTATAGCCCTCTAAAAATTAATAAATAGTAATAATAAGTTTTAGGTCCGTCTATTACCTACTACGCTATAGATAGAGCGGACGACTACTAAGAGGATAATCGAAATAACTCTAGCTAAGATAATACTTAGCGAGGAGTATATTCTTCTAATTAAGTTAAAGATAGCTATATAGTAGACGCTAAACTAGGACTCTATCTCGATAATAGAGAATCTCTTCGCTATATAAATACGTTAGATCGACTTACGTAACGAGGATCTTCGCGAGGTAGTAGTAAGATAGAAAAGAATAAAATATAAGGCTAATAAGTACTAGAAAAAGACTTACGAGTTCTAATAACGACGAGAACGACTATATATTAGGTCGAAAGTTCTCCTATATAATATAAAGATTATACGGAATTTCGGAAATAAACTAGAGTTTATTTAGCTCGGTCTATATATTATATCGAGAGTTATTATTAACTCTTATACGGAAAGACCTATTAGAAGCTATAAGTTATTAGAGTTAGACGGAATAGTCGTATTTAAGTTAGTCCGTATAGATCGTATACGCGTCTTTATTTAAAGGGACGACTCTCTTAAGTCTAATTAGTACTTAGACCTTAGGGTAGGGGAGAGGACTAGAGTAACTACTCTAGGTAAACTAGATTATAAATAGAAAGGCCTACTCCCTAGTACGGATTACGAACTAGACTATAAGTAGGAAGGACTACTTATTAAAGTTATAAACTCTTAAGGATTTAACTATAATAAGTATAAATAGTTTTTAGATTACTCTTCCGACGAGATATCTATAGAAGAGCTATTTATTAAGATTATATAGCCTAAAGAATTTAACCCTAATAATTATAAGATTATTAACGATAACCTAGATTAATAGATACTCTATACCCTTTATAGCGTATTCGTTCTTCTAACTATTATAAAGATAGCTAGCGTAGTAGCTAGAGAATATAATCGTTATATACTAAAGAAACGGACTATTAAGCGCCGGCTAAAAGATAAGCTAGTTATTAGGTACCCGATTAGACTCGACCCTAATAAGAAAAGGGGTTCTTATAATAAGTCGAGATAGTAGATATACTATCGTTTAGAATACTTACGTCCTAGTTAAGTAACTCCCTCTAGTTCTACTCTATCGAATAGGAACTCTTTCCCTATAACTAGATTAGATATATATTTAAAATAATAATCGAGCTCGCTTATAAAGATATACCCTCTAAATCTCCTAACTAAAACGGCGTAATAGTATCCCTTTATCTCTCTACGATTAAAGTATTAGATAAAGAAAGAAAAGAAAAGTAGAATATAAATAGTAAAAGATATTCTTATAAGGGAGCTATACTACTAAAGTTCTACTAGTATACTCCTAGGGTTCTACCGTTCGACCTTCTTCTTCTTATAGAGACGGGACTTAGAGAGAGGCTTAACCGTCTACTCTATACGTTAGAACTATACCGTACGGGAATTAAGGAATACTTAGAAAAGAAAGGACGTTTAAATCTAAAGAAAGATATTCTAAAACTCCTAAGAGCCCTTACGCGCCGCGTATCCTCTACTTCTTAAGTCTAAGTAGACGATATTCTATATATATACCTTTACTAAAGATACGCAGATAAAGAAGAAAAGAGAAAGTAGGATATAGATAATAGAAGATATTCTTATAAGAGAACTATACTACTAAAGTTTCGCTAGTACGCTCCTAGAGTTCTACCGCGCGGTCTATATCTTACTAGAAATAGACCGGTATATATATTCTCTCTCCTGGGTCTACGAAGATAAGACTTAACGACGATATACTATTATTATCTATTTTCCTCTAGTATAGTATTATATACGTAGATAAAGATAAGGAGGACTACGCGTTAGTTTTCGTAATAGAGGATAGAATAATTAGAATATCTAGAAAAAAAGCGACGCTTATACGTAAGGAAGAATATATTTAAACTCCTAAGGTTCTTTATAATAGGTTAGCTAGTTCGAGCGTATTATAGAGATAGAGCTTAGGGAATAGGTTATCGGAGTAGGTAGCGGTAATAATTATAAGCGATATAATAGTCCTCTCCGTCAGTCTAGATCGTACTATACGGGAATTAAGGGGGATTCGAAAGGAAGAGCGTAACCGACTACGTAGAGATATATTATAAATCTCCTAAGGTTTCTTACGCGACGCCTCTATTTATTAGGAACTAGACGGCTAGAGCTATATTCGTAGATAAACTCCGATTCTAGTAGATAAAGAAAGAAAAAAAGAGTAGAATACGAAAGTTAGAAAGTTTTCTTATAAGGGAGGTATTCTACTAGAGATCTACTACGTACTACCCGGTATTTAGCCGCCTACGTATCTACTAATAATCCTATTACTCCTAGAGTATCTCCGTCTCTACTATATATCGGGGGAGAATACCGCTCGAGGATATCTATATTATAAAAATACTAGGGGAGCGGAAGTTTAAAAAGTTCTATATACCGGATTCCTAGTAGTAAAATTTTTATAAAACGGACTTAGATAATATCCGGGGCCGCCCTAGATATTAATCTCGTCTAGGAATAAAGATAGACGTACCGCTATATCTATAAGCGACTACTCCTATATATATTATCCTTAAAAGAATAGAAAAATAGGCGCTTTAATATATCTCTCGACGCCTAGTCGAATCTCGTAGCTATATTCTTAGATAATAGAAACTAGAAGTCTTTCTATCGTATACGTCTCGACTAATATTAGAATTAAAGATACTCCCTATATTTCTTTTACGTCTCTTTATTTATTTTCTTTATTACGTATCTCTTTTCTTTTATTCTTTTATATAGAGCCTCTTTTAATACTAAAAAAAGAATAAGGTTTTACGGGGGGATTTGGATTCTATAGGGGAAGTTAACTAGAATAGGAAATAGAATTAGTAATAGAAATACTAAAGACGTATAATATCGTAAGTAAATACTAAGAGAGGCCTATATAAGCTATTTCTATCTCTCTCTTCCCGAGCCTTCTATTCCCTTAATAAAAGTTTCGGATACGATAATTGGTACTTAATTCTAGAATAATTATACTTATATTCTTATACTTAGACTTTTACTAATACTTCTACTTTCGACTAAGATAAGTCGAGCTCTTTAGTTAGGCTTAAGAATAGCTAGCTCTACTAAGAATATACCTAAACTAAATAATAGAGATACTACGAGCGTTAATAATAGCGCTCTTATACTACTACCTAAGGATAATAATAGTCTAGGCTTTATTACGTAGCTATAGGGAGTTAGGGCCTCTAAAGTAGTTATCTAGACTAAAGAGGATTAGAGTACTAAACTAGCTAAGCTACTCCTTACTCGATAAGTTAAAGAACTACGAGCTATTCTATCTTTAGTAGAGAGAGAGGCGGCTCGCTTAGAGCTCTATTTAAGGCTCGCGATTTATTACGTCTAGAACTCTAATAGAGAGGAGTAGAAGTATCTCTCTAATAGTACTAAGACGAAGGAGGAAGCGTTAAGATTAGAAGAACTAGATCTTAGTATAAGTTAAGTAGTAAGGACCGAGAAGACTTAGAAGTAGGTTCTAAGTACCTATAAGAGTATTTCCGATATAGACCCTATAACGTACGGCTACGAGGAGGTAGAGGATACCTAACCGAGTTAAACGGGCGGTTTTATAGAGGACCTAATTAATAATCGCTAGTTATCTCTAAATCTAAACGGAAATAACGGAAGTATTCCCTTAACTACGTAATACTAGGTCTCTAGGGGAACCCTCTAGGCGCTAAGGAAATATTTTAAATATATACTTTCTTATCCTCTCCGCCTAGCCCTCGAGTTTCTTACTTAAGCTATCTATATATATCTATAGCGTAATAGAAGTAGGAAGACGAATAAGATATAGATATTAGATATTAAAGATCTAGTAAAGATAATTTCTAGTAAGACTAAGGAGGCTATTAATAAAGTCCTTAATAAGACTTATAGAATAGACCCTCTCGACTAGTCTTCCTAGGGCTTTATTCTTTACTCTCGGTATCTCCTACTAATTATCCTTAATATATATAAGCGATACTAGAAGCGAACGAAGCCTTCTAGTTAAAAAGATACGGACGAATTCCTTATATATTAACCTCTAACTAAGACTATTAAGGAAGGACTATTAGGTATAACTAGTACTAAGCTCTCTAAGTAAATAGAGAAAGAGAATAAGCTATCTCTTCTCGAGGAATTCGGACTACTATCTAAGAAGAAGGAAGTACTACCGTAGATAGGAATATCTAATAAAGATAATATAGGTAATAAAGATAAGAAGAAGGAGGACGAGGAGGTAGCTAATAAGAAGTTAGCTCCTAAGGCCTCGTAGAAGTCTAAGGAGATAAAGGCTAAAAAGATAGTTTCTTTAGAAGGCCTTTAATATAGCTATAGCGTAGAAGCTAAGAAAGTTCTCCTCTCTAACTATAAGGCGTCTAAGAAGCTAAAACTCCCCGCTCGAGTCGGTCCGGATATAAAGAAGGAGGTAGAAGAATACGGAATACGTAAGAACCCTCCTAAGTTCTAGTTATTTATAAAGATAGTCTATCCGCTAAGGGAAACTACCTATAATAATTACTTTCGCTATTTCTATAGTCTAGCTAGCTTATAAATTCGTACTAGGACGACGGAGATACTTACGACCTAACTTAAAGCCTTTTTAGAATACCTTAACCCTACTAAGTTTATAGTTAGTAGAGAATATTATATCTAGTTCTAAGTATCGAACCGATCGTATATTTAGTCTAACTACCTTAGGGTCTTCGCGTATAAGCCGGTTAAATAGTATCTATTTAATAAGACTTTCCTCGACGAGGGGGAATAGAAGAAGCTACGTAAAGATATATAGACGGACGAGGAACTAGTAGAATAGGAAGAAAAGGGTAGTATCCTCTATAAAGGTACGTTTAAGGAGTAGGATACTAAATAGTAGGTATTAAATAACCCTATCGATAAGGTTAAATATATAAAGTATATTCCTAAGGAGTTTAAGAAAGTAGGTAAGAACTAGACGGTTAAAGAGCTCTTACGTATTAAGTTAGTATACTACCTCTAGTATCTAAGAGAGATTAACGGGAAGTATAACCTTAGTTAGAACCGTACTATATATTACGGGGTTATCTAGTAGGTAATACGATAGTTAATCGAGTACTAGTTACGCTATATTACCCTTCGTCCTAACCGTCGGTTTTAGCTTATTTTATACCTATACTATACTAAGACGACTTAGGCTAGCGATAATATTAACTTCTACTACGTCGATATTAATATTAAGGATATACTTACGACTAGGAAAGGTAAGAACTAGATTTAAGGTAGTCTAATAATATTCGGAGAGACTACGAAGAACTATACTTAGTTTATACCTAAGATATATAAGGACGAGAACTTATAGGCGTAGATTAATAATAATAAGGCGCGAGGGACTTTAATTAGTAATAGTTATATTACGAAGATTAAGAAGTAGTACTAGACTAAGAACGATATTAAGAAGTTTAAGACTAACTTTACTAAGTAGATTACGCCCGATTATACTATACGTATTACCTATTTCTTAAACTTCTATAGTTTATATAGTAAGGCCGATAGGACTCGTCTAACCCTATTACCCTAGTACTACGGGATCGAGAAGGACTATACTATAATAGAGATCCTAGAAGAAGATACGTAGGAGTAACTCGTAAAGGTATATCGCGATCTATTTACTAGTCTAACATCGCTATCCGGATACTCTATTAATTACGGTAAGCTACTATACTCGTTTCTAACTTATATCTCTTTTTACCTCGATAATCTAATTAGCTAGGCGCTTATTAGTCGAATAAAGTAGACTAACTACGACGTTATTAAGGCGGTCTAAGAGGTTATTAAGATAGATACTAAGGAGCGTAAGGCCTATCTTAAGAAGGATATAAAAGAGGCTATTTAGCGTATTAGTAAGAAGTTCGCTAATTTTATTAACGAGAAGATCTATATCTTTAGGGATAAGAGCTTCTATATATATCGCTTTTAGAAAGACTCTATTATTAAGTCTAAGATCTACTATATAACCGAAGAGAATAATAAGGACCTTAATATAGTACTTAGAGACGTTATAGACGACGGAGAATAGATTAAGACGGAAGTAATATAGAGAGGTCGGTATAGTAATAATAGTAGAAAGGATAGTAACGAAGAGGACGGTAAGGAACTCGGAGAGGAGGTAGACTAAGTAGTTAATAAGGCGTTTATTTTATTTTTCTAATTCTACTTAATTTATTTAGTATATTTATAGCTAGCGGGATTTCTTTAATAGCCTAGGTTTTAATTATCTACTTTCTTTATATAGCGTTATAGGACGACGCTATAGTAGAAGGGAAAGAGGATATAGTAGAGACGGCTATTTACGGACTAGTATAATCTAGTTCTCTTATCCCGTATAAGGATAAGACGTAGTATCTTTAGATATTAGATAATTATCTACTAACTAGTATAGTAATATATTAATTTATAGCTATTATTATCCCGCCTTATTTTCTCTATTATATAAATTATATTTATCCGATCTACCTTGCCTTAATCTTATAATCTAGTATAGAATTCTAAGACGGAAGTAGAAAACTACTCTCCCCTATTATCTACGTTTACTCTACTATAATAGTCTAATAGTACTATCTATTATAGCGAGCTACTTAAGTCGCGAGGGAATATCGCCTTCTAGAGCGCTAGTTCTTATATCTAGTATCTAGAAATTAGAGTAGCTATACTAATACGGGTCGTTTAGGGGGGATAAATACCCGTAGACGGTAGACGGTTTTATATATTAGATAGCCGACGCGATTAGATATTCTCTATACTAGCTAATACTCTTCGTACCGCGTAGGGCGTACTACTAGTATAACTAGAGGGTAGTAGATTTCTAACTTCTTAGTAAGCTCTAGATACTCGCCGTTAACGTAGGCTTACTTCTAGAGAAGAACGTCTCTCTATAGCTACGGTAGCTCCCTAGGAGGGCGGAGCGGATATATTAATAGTATATAGAGGCGCTCTCGAGCTTACTATCTCTATCTATCTAGTATCTCGTTCTCTAGTACGGGCGAGAGAAGTATAAGAAATAACTTAGCCTATTAATACGCGGTCTTTTAGAACTACCTAAGCTATACTATATAGAGCTAGTACTCGCGTTAGCCCCTCTTAGGGAATAGATATTATCTATATTACCTCCTAATTCTAGTCGGATACGCGTAGGACCGTATCCGTATAGATAGCTAGCGGTCGGAGCTAGGTAGTAGGAGGCTACTAGAACTCTCTAGGCCGACGGTATCCTCTTTACTACGTATAGAACGTACTACTAGCCCGCGATCTTACTATACGAGTTCTATAAAGTTCTCTACCTAAAGAAGCTCCCCTTTACCTAGCTTAATACGAAGTAGATAGAGTAGGCTAGTAACGACTTTAAAGATACCGCCTACTAGAGACTAAAAACTAGATATTATAGTCTCTACTTCTAGTAGGTAAGTAAATACTAGATTAGGTAGTAGCGGGTAGAATTAGCGGCGTACTCTTTTACGTAGGAGTAAAGTAGGTAAGCGTCTTAGTTAGTTTTTAATAGAGTAGAAGGCGTCGTACTAGGTATAGACTATATATAAGTAGTTCGTAGAGTTAGTATTACTACTATTACGCGTAGGACTATACTATATATAGAGGAGGCGCTATATATTCGTACTAGAGTATAAGTTAAATCTAAGTACTATATACGTACCGCCTCTAGAAGTACCTACTTAAGGCGGGAGCCTAGCTAACGATTATTCTTATTATATAGTACTAAAATAAGTAGTAGGTAGGTAGAGACTAAGATTACTATATATAGGCTATACGGCCTAGGTCCGAACGAGTATTCGCTACTATATACTAAGTTATAGCCTAGACTAAGATACTTACTTTACTAGTAGAATATACTAGATTACGCCTATAGAATATACTATAGCTATAAGATAGATAAATATTAGCCGAAAATTACTTAATAGAGATCTTCGTACGGAATCTATAAGTAATCTAAGGCTATAATAACTTTACTACTAATTTATAGCTAACTTTTAAATACTTTATAGCTATAGTACGTAGCTATATATATCTATACTAAAGGTATAGGTCGCGCTACTAACTATTAGTAATAAGGGGGGTTCGAGGCTACTTATACTTTATCTAGAGTATAGTATAGTAACTAGCCCTTACTAGTATATATAGATAGAACTATAGAGATAGCCTATTAAGAGTCTTACGGTATTAGTAGCGCTATCTATATAGCTATATAGGGGTAGTCGTAGACGCGCCTTAAGTAGATTCTAAACTAGTAGAACGTAGATATAGTCGCCCGTCTTCTAGTAGAATATAAGTAAGAAATAGAAATTAATAGTCCTTCTTAGCGTATACGACCGTCTAGAAAGAGAGAGTAAGGCTAAAGCTAGTAGTTTCTATAAGTTTTAACGGCGTAGTAAGGGCGTCGTAGAGATAGTAACCTATCTAAATTCTCTTTACTATTAATAACGTATACTAGTTTTAGATTCTTACTATATCTATTACTAATACTACTATATAGCGAACTAAGCGATAGTACGTATATAATATCTTCGTACTATTAGAAATAACTACTATAAGAGAAATTAAGATATTCGGCTTAGGTCGCGTACTATATAAGATACTACTAGTAGATTTCTAGGGAGCTCGTAGCCTTACGATAGTTACTACTTTCTACTATTCTATATCTAGTACGAAAACCTACTAGACGATATTCGCTATAAGAAATACTAATATAGTACGCTATTAATCTATATAGTAATATATAGTAAATCGCCTTCCTCTATCTCTAAACTACTATATCTTCTATCTAAGGTAATAGCCGACCTCTTATAGCCCGTCGTATACTACGTATCCGCCGCCCTTACCTAGGTCGCTAGCTATTATTACTAGAGGAGTCTTCGCGAATACTAACGAAGAGAGCGTAGGAGGTAGGGTATAACGAGGTTTAATAGAGGGATCTATATATAACGAACCTTCTTAATCTATCCGCTAAGCTATAGCTAGAGGTCGCGCGATACTACCTACTAATTAGTATATAGTACCTAGTATAGATCTACTAATATCTATACCGTACGACGAGGGAGTTATTAGCGCGCTATAAAGACTATAGTACTCGGGTATACTAGTATCTAGTATTAAGTACTAAGGGCGGGTAGAGAATAAGACTAAGATATATACTACGTAGCCTATTAGACCTCTATAGCGACTCGGTAGTAGATAGATATATATAGGGCGTCTATATAGTATATAGTAAGCTTCTAATACCCTCCGCGTTCTACTATACTACTAGTAGATATTCTCCTTTAAGGCTTAAGGACGTCCTTCTACTAGGCTAGCTAGTAAAGCTATACTATAACTCGCCTACGTTACTAGTCGATAGCCTAATATCTAGCCGGCTATTCTAGAGCCCCGTTGCCTATAGTCTAGAAGGTTATTAGTATATAAGATATAGGTTCGAGTATATAGAGAGCGAGCGTAGAGAGGATAAGGAGAAGAAGAGACTATAGATCGTATTAGAGTAGTAGAGAGACGGTCTTACTTATATAATTATATATATAGTCGCGCTATTACTACTATTCTATATACCTAATATAATAGCGCTAATACTTAACTTAGAAGTCGCTAGAACGTAGTATATAGTCTTAATACTAGGCTACCTTCTTAATAGCTAGGATAGCCCGGTACTACTATACCTTTTATAGATTAGAATAAGGGGGAGGTTCGCGCGTTAGCGACTAGTAAGAGGTTAGATACTAATTCTAATACTAAAGTTTTTTAAGGCGACCGTAATAGATTAGAAAGAAGCGGAGGGAGAGTACGTAAATCGATAGTCTAGTAACGTCGTCCTATTATAGAGCTACGGCCGGACGGTACTATCGAATTACTATTTTCTAGTATAAAATAATAGCCTCCTAGTACTATCTATTATAGCGGACTATATAAGTAGTATATAGACCTAGTCTCCTAGGGCGCTAGTTCTCGTACCTAGTATCCGGGAGTTAGAGTAGTTATACTAATACGGGTTACCGGCGTATATAAAGTATCTATAGATAGTAGATAGCTTTATACGTTAGGTAGCTAACGCGGTTAGGTATTCTTTACGCTAGCTAATACTCTTTATACCGCGTAGGGCGTTCTACTATTATAACTAAAGAGTAGTAGATTTCTAGCCTCTTAGTAAGCTCTAGATACTTACTATCGATATAGGCCTACTTCTAGAGAAGGACGTCTCTCTACGGCTATAGCGGCTCTCCGGAAGGGTAGAGTAGATATATTAATAGTATATAGAGGCGCTCTTAAGTCTACTATCTTTATTTATCTAGTATCTTATCCTCTAGTACGGGTAGGAGAAGTATAAGAAATAACTTAGCCTACTAATACGCGGTCTCTTAAAGCTACTTAAGCTACGTAATATAGAGCTAGTACTCGTATTAGCGCCTTCTAAGTTAGAGGCGATAGATCCTAGGTACCTAATATCTTATTAGATACGTATAGTACTAAATTAGTATCCTTATCCGCTACTAGCGGTTAGAGCTAGGTAGTAGAAGGCTACTAGAGCTCTCTAGACTAATAGTATTCTTTTTACCGCGTATAGAACGTACTACTAGCCCGCGATATTACGGGACGAGTTCTATAATTCTAGTAATCTAAGAGAGCTCCCCTTCGCTAAACTTAATATAGAGTAGATAGAGTAGACTAGTAGCTTCGATAATATTAACTACTAGAGATAGAGGGGCGAGAATCGTAACTTCGACTACTAGGAATAGGAATATTAGATAGAATAGTACTAGGAGGGTTCGGCGGCGACTCTCTTTCTATAGAGAAGGTAATAGATAGGCGTCTTAGTTAGTTTTTAGTAGAGTAGATAGCGTCGTATCTAGTATAGACCTACTATATACGGGTAGTTTATAGAGGCGGTACCGCTATAGTTACGCGTAGGACTATACTATATAAAACGAAAGTACTATATATTCGTACTAGAGTACGGGCTAATAGGTAGAGAATAGTACTATAGTTAATTTTTAGTAGGGTAAGTAGGGTTAAGGCGGGTCTAGACTATATATAGGTAGTTAGTAAGCCCTAAACGAGTAGTATCGCGTATTAGACTACGTCGTATATAATGAAAACGCTACTTATTTCTACTAAAGTACTATTAAAGACTAAATACTATATAGCTACTAGCTCTAAGAATACGCGTATTAGCTACGTATTAAGGACTATAGTACGTTATATAGAATATTACTAGAGGTAGCTCTAGTAGGCTAGTTATATAATATTATACCTTAGGCTCGACGTCTTCTCTAGTATATCTATACGTAGTAGCTAGGTCGTTACTAGTAGCTAGAGTAAAAGAGGCCGTATTAGTACCTCTATTATATCTTAGGTAACTACGTCTATACGCGAAAAGGTATACGGGTCTAGATTAGTAGTATAAGAAGAGTAGTCTCTACTAGTTTAGATAGTAAGACTAGAGAGTAACGGCTAAGTAAGAGATAAGTAATAGATACTATAGCTATAAATAGAACGCTAATATCTTAAGAAGAAGTAGACGAAGTATTATTAACTAGGGCGGTACGGCGTAGCTAGTCTTTTATAGGGTTATTAGATATATAGCTAATCGTAGTATCTATTAGACGTAAGATTATTAATAGGGCTAGTAGAATACGAACGTTAAGCGTCCGTTATTAGGGCTTATATCTATAGGCGGTCCGCTAAGCGGGGTTAGGTACCTTATAGATAACGAGTACGTAAGAGGGTTTAATCTATTTATATATATAGTACGGTCTAGTACTTTATAATCGATAAGGATATAGTAACGTAGCGGCCTATAGCTATAGTCTAGCTAATAGTAGAAATATATACGTCTACTCCGTCCGTATAGTAAGGCCTAGGTACTATCGGTAGTAACGCGGTATAGGTAAATATATAACTAGATAAAGAATAGAAATATTACGTACGGCTAGTTCGGTAGTAGTAGTAGTAGTAGTAGTAGTAGTAGTAGTAGTAGTAGTAGTAGTAGTAGTACGGCGTAGGCGACGCTATTATTTTACTAGAGAGTAGATAGAAGGCGACGAGAAAAAAAGCGAAAAAATAGAAGGTAATCTTACTAATATATATATATACGTATACGCCCTAATACCCTAACCTATTAACGGTAGAGCTTACCTACGCTAGACTAGGATAGAAGTATATAGGCCGTCTACTACGTATTCTACTAGTATTAGTATAATATACGTTAGTAATCGCCTATATAAGGGGGTTCTTTAGTTATATCTAGGCTATAGCCGTATATTAAGCTCTCTTACGAGGGAACTAACCGGTTCTATACGCGTAGATTAGATACTAGGTTAAATAGGAAATATATACGGTAGTAATCCTCTAACGTAGGAATTCTAGCTCGGTATAGAGGAAGGTATACTATAATTCTATCTATCGCCTAGAGAGTAGATATAGTAAGTATATTATAGCCTTATAGAAGGCGCTATAGTTAGATAGTAGACGTAGACGTCCGCGACCCTCTACTTAAGGGTAGAATAGAAAAGAAGTAGCGTTACGATAGCTAGGCTATATAAAGAACGCGTTAGGTATACTTCGTAGGCCCTAGATAGATCTTCTAGATCGTAACCTACGAAAGTAGACGGTCGCCTAGGTAGGTTCTTATATAGTATAGATATATATAGCGTATATATATATACTCCTCTATTTACCCTCCTACTAGGGCCGACTATCTAGAAATAGGTTCGATAGGTAACTTAATAGGACTAACGAGTATACTAGATACTCTACGTAAGTAGTAGCTAGGCTCTTTAGTACGTAAGTAATAGTTACGGGGCGTAGCTAAAGATTATAGAATATAACTACTATATACGGCGGTCTAACGTAGTAGGTAATAGTAAGTAGGCCGCGCGAAATAGTATACGGCCTATAGTACCTCGAGGCCGCCTTTACTTATAGCGTATAACTACTATTAGATATCTAGATAGTAGGCGGATATAGTAGTATATAGAGTACCTTCTCTATTCTCTATATATATAGAGATAAAGGCGCGGTACCGCCCGTAGGCTTTAGAATAGAGGGTAGACGTAACTACTATATAAGAATATACTCTAACGTCGTAGGTAAGAAAAGGGTAGTAGTAGCTTATCGATAATAGAAGTACTTCTTATTTAGATACCGCCCCGACTATAAGCTATCTATATAGCTTAGTAGTAGGTCTCTAGACTATATATACTTAGAGTAGTTATAGAAGATAGTAAGTTTACTTAGCGATACTAGAACTACGGGTACGATATAGTAGTAGATTAGATATATATATATAAACTATACTTTTACCTTACTATTACGGCTTACGCTCTCCCCGTTAAGACTAATACTCTACTATACTCTACGGTTTCCGTAGTACTAACCGGCGCTCTCTAGATTATACTAGTAGGTAGAGCCGTATAGACCGTAAGAATAGACGTAGAATATAGAGACGAAGATAACTATAGGACGAGAGATTATTCTATAAGATAGGTAAGTATATACGGCGACCCGCGTTCTATATAGTTAATAGACTTAACTAATAGGCTCGAGTAATAAGCTTCTAGAGCTAAAAGTAAAAGTATTCTTAAGTCTTACGCTTACGCCTAATAGACGACCTCTAGCTACTAATAGTAACGTTAGTATCTCTAGTCCTTCTTACTAATCTTCTAGCTACTCTAGCGTCTCTAGCTCTTCTTACCGATCTCCTAGCTACTCTAGCTACTCTAGCTATACTACCGCTTCTACTACTCTTAGCCGCCCTAGCCGCTTTAGCTATACTACTACTTCTACTACTCTTAGCCGCCCTAGCCGCTCTAGCTATACTACTACTCCTACTACTCTTAGCCGCGCTACTATCGGCTCTAGTTCTACTAGTATAGAAGAAACGCTCGTCTTCCTCCGCCTATTTTATCTATAATAGTATTATTTTCTATATTATCGGGGACGCGAGGTCGAAACCGGGCGGATAGAAGTAGAAGGAAATAGTAGCTATACGGAAGCGTATTATTAGTAGGGTCTCTAAGAGGTTAAGAGATCCTCTAACCCCTTAGAGGTAGAGAGGGTTAGAGGAGGTATTTAGGTCGGGTATAGAGGTTCCTAGGACCCCCTACCCCGACCCTAAACCCGCTAGAACCCGACCCGATTAATTAGGGCGGGTTCTTAGCTAAAAAACGTAACTTTTTCGTATAGTTTTATTAATTACGGACGACCTATAGGTATTTTATATTATATAACCTTATAGACTTATAGAATAGGTATTTCTCTATAATTCTAGCTATTTAGATCTTAATAATACCTAGGTTAAGTATTAAAATATATAACTTCAAAAACCCGACTTTCCCCCGATTAGCGGGTTAGAGGGAAAAGCTCCCTCTAACTCGAAAATCCGCCCCCCCCCCTCTATTTCTACCTCCTCTATAGTAGGTTAGGGGGGTACTTCTAAAACCTAACCCGACCTAACCTCTTAGAGACCCTAGTTATTAGATCGTATAGTTCGTCGATTCTATACTTAATACTCTAATCGTAAAGTATACTAGGCGGAGGTTAGTCTAGTCTATATACTTAATAGCGGGGCGACGCGTTAAGCTATAGTAGACTTACTAGATAGACGCCTAGTATATAGCTAGATCGTATTTAGTCGCGAGGTTAATAAAAGTCTTAGGACTCTTAGTAATAGCGCGGTAGTATACCTTATAGAATAAACTAGAACGTAAGTTAGATATAGTAAGAAATAGATCGTAGGGTTTTATAATAGATAGCTCTAGGTAGTTAGTATAGAGCCTAGGTCTTATATTTATCGAAATAGTAGATTACGTTAGTAATATATATATCGATATAAAGGCTATAGTACTATATAGAGTACTAGGCGTATAACTTACGCTTTACGCTTATATACGCGGCCTCGATATATAGTAGTAGATAGAGATAGAGAGTAAGAATAAAGATAGCCTACGTATTAATAGCTAACGTAATATAGTAGGTAAATAGAGATATATTACGCTTATTAGTAGTAACCTAGCTAGCCTCTATATCTACGCGTACGGTATCGTCGAAGGAGACCTCTAGAAACTTACTTATTACTATATTCTATACGGTATTAGATACGACTAACTGAGCTAGAAATAGTAGTAGGTCTAAGAGTAGCTAGGCGTCCCCGTCTACGCTAGGAACGTCTAACTTACTAGATAGGGCGGGAGAGAAGCTAGCGAGAATAATAGACTCTAGTATAATACTAGACGACGAAGAAGGTAGTAAAGGAGTAGTAGGTACTATATTCTTAATAGATTTATACGACGACTAACTATTAACGCTATATACTATAATAGTATAGGTAAATCCGTTAGGGTCGCTAGGTATCGCTAGTATTACTATATCGTAGACGGCTACTATATCCGACGGAGACCTATCTAGCGCGGAGAGGCGGTACTCGTAGTAGGTATAGAATAGAGAGACTACTATAGAAAGATATAGTAGTATAGGCGTATAGATAAGAAGATAGTAGCGGCGAAGAGTATAGAAGAGAAGAGATCTTAAGTACGTTAAGCGAAGGGCGTAGCGTCCTACTCTAGCGTAATATAATATAGAGTACTATCCTTCTCTATAGCTAGGAGGGCTATATTCGAGGCTAAAGTATATATAGGTCTATAAACTATTTTTACGTCGAAGTTATAGAGCCGTTTTCGTATTAAGATCGAAGCGCTATTTTTACGTCGAATTTAAGAGGCCGTTTTCGCGCTAAAAATAGAATTAAGTATACCTATTAAAGCTAGTAGAGCGTCTAGACCGAACTATTAGCCGGTTCTATACTAGACTAATACTCTTTAAGTAAAGGCTATAGTATCTAGTACTATAGATAGAGGGTCTAGGCTATATTTATCGTTATAGTTAGTTATTTAAGCGGTAGGTATTATATCTATCGGTACGGTCTTTATTTTATACGGACGTACTAGCTATAATCGTATACTATACGTAAGCTATAGAAGAAGAGAAAGAAGATATATCTATACTATCTATAAAGACCTAGGTACCCGTCCTATCTTAATCTATAAAGTAAACGCTACTACTAAGCGCTATATTAGTCTACGTCTATAGACGAGGTATTCTAACCGCTTAGCTACTTCTATCCTTAAATCTATAGGTAATAGTATCTACGACGCTTAACGTACCTAGGACCTTACTATCTCTATAGATAGTCCCCTCTTTATACTCTACTTCGGATTTCTTCTTAATTACGGATTTAAATAGGTTAGTATTCCGGCTACCTTTCTCCGCGCTCTTTACTCCTCCGCCTACGTCTTAGCCCGCTCTCTAGTAATATACTTTAGTTACTAGCTCTACGAAATCCGCGCGCTAACTAGCTAATTATTTCTTTTTAGCTACCTTAACTATAGCTAAGTAGCTTAGTTTAATATACTTTCTAAGTTTTATCTTATTCCCGCGTAAGTCTATCTATATATCTATAACCTTACTATCGTAAAGGTTCCTATACCTAAGTAGTTAGAGAAGATCGTAGCTATTCGTTATTAAGTCTAAGTATATTACCTATATATCGATATCGCGTCCTACTATACTATAGTAGGAGTTACTAAGATTAATTCTAGATAGGTTAAAGCGGTACCTAGCGGCCCGTCGTCCCTTATTAAGTAGGTTATCTAGATAGTTAATATTACTACTATTACCTACTTCTCCTAGTAAGCGGATTCTATTATATACTATAACTATCTAGACCTAGTCTACTAAAAGAAGGCTAGAGAAGGTATAGAGGGCGCGTCTACTAGCCTACCGCTTATATAGAGAAGGCGAGGATAGTAGTTCTTTAATATTACTACGGTTAAAGAGAGAGAATAGGGCTAAACGGCGTATAGCGTAGCTACGTACTAGCGTAGACGCGATACTAGTAACTCTACGCTACTTATATTAGCTAGATAGAACGGCATATACGTTAGTTTATTAGATCTATCTAGCGCTCCCCCCTAGCTAGGCGCGTAGTAGAGCGAGTATTCTAGATATCTTAGTACTAATTATCTAATAGCTAGTATTAACTATATTAATTTTTATAGTTCTACTAGAATAGGGTATTACTAAATCTATAGTTAGATCTATAGTTAGATCCGTAGCGGCGATAGTAATATTAGGGTACTTATACGGCGTAAGATTAATATTTAGAAGTCTTCTTCTATACGCTATAGAGTTTAGCTCTATTATCTCGATCTTCTTAATATAGTTAGAGTAGACTAGCTCCGGATATTTCTTCTTTCTATCTACTATAGTATATATCTCGGAGCTAGGCGCAGGTACTCTCTTCTTAAACCTATATATATAGCCGCTAAAGAGCGCGGTTAAGTCTTTATATTAGATTATTAGTATTCTATATTCGAGGTTACGGAAAGGAGATAGAGGGAACTTACTATAGAAGATACTACTAGATACTAAATAGAAGGGTATAATATTCTTTATAGTCTTACTAATAATATCCTCGCGCGCGGCTAATACGTATACTAGATATTAGTTATACTACTTAACGTCTACGTTCTAGATAGTTATATCTATAGCCTAGTAGTATAGCTTATATAGTATATCGTTAGCGGTAGCGCGCGCTAGCTCTCCTACTTCCGCTATAGCTTACTCGTCCTCTATAAGGTCGTTATAGTACTTAAGTACCTAATTTTAATTTTAGGGCGGTACTATAGCTATCGTAGCTACGTCTCTAACTAGTCTATCTATAGCTATCTACGCGTTCTCTATCTACGTATTACTATCTACGTCCGTATTCTTAGCTACGTCCTCTATCTATACGTCGCTATCTACGTCCGCGTCCTTAGCCGCGTTCTCTATTAGTAGAATAATATAGTAGTTATCTAGATCGGGTATACTAGTACCTATTATAGTAGGGTCGCTACTAGGGACGCGGAACTACTTAGAGAACGCCTTTTTATTAACGTTAGTATATAGCTCTACTAGATATTACTTTATATTCTAGAATAGTAGCGTTATATTATAAGCGTCGCTATTAAAAAGCTAGAATACTTCTATAGCGCGCTTCTAGCTAAGGTAGTAGTAGTAACTAGTAGTCTACTTAGAGATAGCGTCTAGTATAGTAGGGCTAAACTAGATTACTATATTAGACGTATACTATAGATTAAGACTAGTAGCGCTAAGGCTATAGAATATAAAGAGAAAGTTAACTAACTCTACGTTATTAATAAGAAGGTTAAACTAGTTAAATAGCTTCTATCTTAACTCCGCTAATAGGTCCGCCGTAACTATAGCCGACTAGAGCCTAAAGTCTTTTAGGAGAGTAGTATTAAATATACTACTACTTAGGTAGACGTCGAATATAGCGCTCTTACGGCGCTAAAGATTAAGGCGTATAATAAGCTTTACGAGGGCCTACTACTTAGATAAGTAGTTTAGCTAGAAGGTAGATACGGCTACGTCTATATTATTCTTCTCTAGGCTTAGTAGGCCGCTCTACGCCTCTACTAGGTCGTTACTATATAGTATAGTTACGTAGTCGCTATTACTAAGGTCTAATATCCGCCTATCTCTATAGTTATTAATATACTTTATAAGCTATAGAAGTATATAAACGCTCTAGTCTATAGCGTCTTCTTTCTTATAGGTAGTTAGGTAGAACGCGTCGTAGTAGTCGTTTATATAGAACTATATTATCTTAATCTAGTCTACCTCTAACTAGGCGTACTCGTTATCTCTATACTAGAATACCTATAGCTCTAGCTATAGGCTACCGCGCTCGCCCTTACTCTTATTCTTACTCTTACTCTTACCCTCGCTCTTACTCTTACCCTTATTTTTACCCTCCTACTAGTTCTTTTTATCTACTATAATCTAGTTACTATTACTATCTAGCGAGCCTAGTATCGCGGCCCCCTTCTTCTTTATCTATAACTTCTCCTACGCTAAAAGCTTCTACTCGTATCTCTTACTTATATCGGTCTAGACCTAGATACGGGCCGTTACTAGCTTTAGGTACGTATTCTTTAAGACTAGGTAGCCTATTAGAATACTAATAAGATATAGAATAGCGTTAAGTACCGCGATATATACGGCCTAGAGGGAGTTTATATTAATAACTATCTAGCGCCTCTTCTATCTAGAGTTATAGTTATACGTTAGCGTCTAATCGTATAGTATTAGTAGACGGCGGAGGTATATAGCTAAGTAGGCGCTATATAGCGACGACTCTATCTAGTCGAACCTAGTCTTAATATAGTAGTAGAATAGCGGTAGAAGCGTCTTAGTAATATTAGAGCTCTCTACCCTCTCTAGCTACGTAGCGTAGTCTCTATATATATAGATACGCTTAAAGATCTTTAGAATAGTAGCGCTCTTAGCGGCCTTAGATAGTCTATAGTTAATATCTAGAATAGAGCTACCGTCCGCGTTCTTATAACCCTAGATACTAACGACGAAGCGCTCGAAGTAGGCTAGATTATAGTAGGCTAGAAGATTATCTTTAGTCTTATTTCTATTCTTATATAGGTTATAGTTAACTCTACGCGTCGCCTTAAGGCGCTTATATACTATACTAGACTCTAGCTTCTCCTAAAGTTATAGATATCTAAGCGCGTTTAACGGCCCTAAGGGTAGTAGTATAGTAGTTATAATTAGAATAAGTAGATAGCGGAGATCGATAAAGGCGTAGTTTCGATTAGATTTCTCTAACTTAATTAGATACTCTTCGTCTATAACGAGGGCGCCGAACTTACTCTATATATTATACGCCTATATTTCGCGATAGGGTTCTAGTAGCTTCTCGATTAGGGTCCCTAAGGAGTTAGGGGATTTCTCGACCTCTTAGAGGTAGAGGAAGTTAGAAAGAGTATTTAAGTCGGGTATAGAGGTCCCTAGGACCCCCCGCCCCGACCCTAAACCCGCTAGAACCCGATCCGATTAATTAAGGCGGGTTCTTAGCTAAAAAACGTAACTTTTTCGTATAGTTTTATTTATTACGGACGACCTATAGGTATTTTATATTATATAACCTTATAGACTTATAGAATAGGTATTTCTCTATAATTCTAGCTATTTAGATCTTAGTAATACCTAGGTTAAGTATTAAAATATATAACTTAAAAAACCCGACTTCCCCCCGATTAGCGGGTTAGAGGGAAAAGCTCCCCCTAACCTAAAAACCCGCCCCCCTCCTATTTC
Source organism: Venturia effusa (assembly GCA_007735645.1). Classification (NCBI taxonomy): domain Eukaryota; kingdom Fungi; phylum Ascomycota; class Dothideomycetes; order Venturiales; family Venturiaceae; genus Venturia; species Venturia effusa. The sequence continues at coordinate 63,224 of CP042195.1, forward strand.
TACCCCCCCTACGGCGGGTTAGGGGGGTACCCCTAAAACCTAACCCGACTCGACTTCTTAGAGACCCTATTCTTAATATTCTTAGTCGTCTTCTACTAAGTCTCCGCGCTAAGGTTACTAGCTAGCCTAGCTATATTAGCGTACTTTAGTAGTACGTTCTATCTATAGCGCTTATACTATATCTCTATAGTAGTAACGACGATAGAGATATAGTTAAACTTAGACTTAAAGAGTTCGTCTAACTTCTCTAGAGCCGCTAGGTAGACTACGTAGCGCTTACTAGAATCTACTATATCTAAGATAATCTACCCCGCGTTTAAGTAGTTAACGTAGACGTAGGCGTATAGAGTTATATTAACTAGCTTCTCTATCTACTACCTAATAAGGCTATAGAGGAGGGCTATTAGTATAGGCTTCTAGCTAAGAGTATTAATCTTCGCCTTATACTTCTTAGATTCTAGCTTCTTCTAGAGGATATAGTAGATCGCTAAGGCGTTCCGCTAGAATATCTATAATAAGAGTTAGTAGGAGTATTAGACTAAAAAAAGGGCGCGTGACTTACCGCGATAAGTATTATTATAAGTATCTTAGTCTTCCCTAAGCCTATCTTATTAGCTAGGAGGATACCGCGTCTAGGGGGTATCTATAGTATACTATTATCTAGCTTCTACTTAGTTATTAGCTATAAGGCTACGTAGGCGCTAGTAATCTACTACTAGTATAGGCCGATATTCTAGTAGAGGAGCGGATAGATAAAGAAGCCTAGTTAATCGATTACTACGCTTAGTACCTAGTATAAAGCCTTAAGGTAGTTATACTAGAGATACTAGTTTAATATTATACTAGTTTATAAAGAGATATTAGTAGTTTTAGTATAGATAGTAAGGCCGTATATATCGGCGATATTATTCTCTATAAGCTAGTCTAGTCTACTAAGGTTCTTTACGTAGGAGACGAGATTCTTATATACCCCCCCTAGCTTCTTATAAAGTATCTATTCGTCGTTCTATTATACGTCGTTATCTAGCTAGCGGAGTAGCTCGCTCTCGTACTTCTATAACCCCTCTACTATAGAGTTATTTTATACTATTAAGGCTAGGCCCTTAACTAAGGGCGTACCGGCGCTAAGTCTCTCTATAGATCTATATATATTCTTATTCTTATCGCTATCGTCGTTATTATTATTAGTATCTAGAATAGCTATAGCCTTCTATAGGTACGAGTCTACTAGTCGCTAGAAGTCTAGTTCGCTATTAGTAAGAATATTAGAGAGGGTATCTATATCTATATAGATACGGTTCTTATTCTTTATAACGGCCCGGCGGAGATCTTATAGTAGATAGTATATATAGTTTACTATCTTAGTACGTTAACTCCGTCCGCGATTAGCGTCGTTTATACTACTATCCCTATCTATAAGCTTTTTACTAGATACCTATTTCTTATTTAACGCCTTTACGATAGCGAGGGTTTAGGAGAATAGGTTAGGGAACCTATAGAAGGGTTTCTACTAGAACTTACTACTACCTACGTAGAGAACGTTCTAGACTATAGAATATAATACGTTACTATCGTACTACTCTATAAGCCTAGAGATTACCTCTCTTATTACGTCTACCTACTTCTTCTTTATAGCTATTACCGCTATATCTTATAGTATCCCCGTAGTATTCTAGAAGTCTATCTCTATACGGGTATTTACGTTATTAATAGCGTTCTAGTATAGCTTACCTAACTATACGCGCTCTATAATTCTAGTCTATATCCTACGGTTACTCTACTTAATCTTTTTAATAAACTCTTTAAGATTCTTAATAAACGCTCGCTACTTCTTAGAATTGTTACCTAATAGCTACGGGCTAACGCTACCTTCTATAACCTATTTAAATCGCTATCTTATCGCGCGTAGCCTAGCGCTACTATTAAGTCTACTACTAATAATCCCGTAGATAGCTATCTATAGATATCTAGTAGGTTCGGCTAACTATATAGCTTTCTTATTATCTTTATTATCCGATCTAGATAGCGCGTCTAAGTCGGTAGGTATACTAAATAGAGTACTAGTATACCTCGGTCTACGTTAGACGCGGTTCTTTCTTTTCTTCTTTACCTTATTTACTATATACGTCTAGTATTAATAGAAAGCGTATTATATTAATAGATAGATATACTCCTCCCGAACGGCGAGGCTAGGCGGTCTACTATTTCGGTCTATCTTACTAGTATAGAGGTCGTATAGTTTATAGAGTAGGTAGCGCTAGTATAAGATTTTAATACTAAGTTTACCGACCGGCTCTCTAAGGGCGGGCTAGTATACGAATACGACTAGTTTAATATACTTAACCTACTAGACGTTAGACTAGATAGACGGAAGCTAGTTATTCTAGATTAGTCTAGTAGTAGCGGCCTCTTTAATATACTTAGAGTAGGCTTAGTAATACTAGATTATAATAAAGTTAGTATAGATAAAGTTAGTTAGATCTATAGTACTATCTAGCTATTTTATCTAATCGGCGAGGATAGGGGCGGAGTAATAGATAGACTTCCCTTCTCTCTTTTTATTACTTAATAGGGCGGGGGCGGACTTAGATACTTTTATAAGGGCGGTAGCTTTAACCCTTAAGTTATTAGCTAGTTAGATAAATACTAGATTCTATACGTATCTAGAAGCGAGCTACGGGCCGGCCTTAGTAATAAGAGATAGAAGCGCGGATTTCTTATTATTATCTTTATTATTTAGTACGCCGGCTACGTATAGGCGGGATAGATCGTAATTCTATATAGCGCTTATAGTAGCGGCGGCTACGTTACTAGTAATAGTAAGAATAGCCTTATAACCCTTCGCTACGTCGATAGCGGCGTTAGTTATAGTCTTACTAGCTATAATAGAGGCGTCTATAGCGCGCCTCTAGGACTCTCTTATTATTCTTACGTTATCTATCTTACTAGTACCCTATATATCTAGCCCTAATAAGGAGGGAGCGGAAAAGAATAGGCCTAGCGGAGAGTAGAAAGAGACTAACTAACTATTTATTATAGAGGCGGGTAGGTCTAAGAGGTTTAGCGTAGAAGAGCGCTATTACGCTATAGCGGCGGGGATTAAGTAGCGCTATAGTCGTACTCTTAACTAGAGGAGATTTAAAGTTAGGGTAAGGTCTAAAATACTAGGGCGTATAAGTACTAATATAGGGGAGTAGGTAGAAGGGCGTTAGGGTTAATAGTAACTATCTAGTCGGCTAGGGCGGGACTTACTAGAGTTAGTTAGGGGAAGGGAGAGTAATAAAGATAGATATAGATATTAGGGTAAGAAGGAGACTTCGTAGGTTAGTAAGTAGTTAAGAGCTAGGGTACTAGAGCTACTAATAGTACGTAATTATTATATAATAGTTAATATACTAGCCGGATACGGTAAGACGCTTATAATAGATTTAGGTAGAAAGATATTATCTACGGGTTAAGTTATATCGTAGAGAGGGAAGCTTAGCTACCGCCGCTTAGCCTTAGCCGCTAGTACTATAGTCGTTATTAATATCGCCGAACGGACTAGATAACTATCTATATCGGGCGTAGAAGATAGAAATAGGTAGATACCGAGCGACGGAATAACTATTAATAATATATAGGCCTAGGCGTACCCGTCTAGATATTAGTTACGACGATATACTAAGTATATAGTCTATAACTAGAAGTTAATCTAAGATATATTATTAAGAATCGAGGTCGGACGGGTACTATAAGGCCTATCTAGCCTTAAGGGGGAACCTAGACCTATAGATAGCGATATACTTATCTAGCCGCGGAGCCTCTCTTCGTTTCTTCTGTTCTATACGTATAACTAATAGCTAAGATCGGCCTAGATCTTTTCTCTCGTATAGTATATACCTCTATCTAGATCGTAACTACTTAGTAGGGAGGGGGCGCCTAAATAGGTACTAGTCTCCCTATTATTATATACTAGGGATTAGTAACCTTCTTCGCGAGATAGTTAAGCCGACCTAGTTCTATATATACTTCTAGTATACGCCTCCGTCTCTCGCTTCTCTATTACCGCGATTATTCTACTAACGTAGACGATAGCCTCTTATCTATTCCCCTTCCTACCGTCTAACCCCTCTCTCTATAGTCTAGTAGCGGTCGTTCCTATCTCTCTACGTCCCCGACTATCTTATTACGTATTCCCCTCTATCTATTACCTCGTATATAGTAGCCTAGGTCCGTTCTTACTACGCGCGCTATTTTAGTAATTTATAGGGTTATCTAGATACGGTTATAGTATAGATAACGGTATACGCTAACGAGGGCGGTCTATTTAATTTCCTATCGCTAGGTATACGCTATATACTTTAACTCTACTATAGGTTCTAACCTTCTAACGGTAGATCTAGGTAGTAGGATATATCGACCCCGTCTCCTCCTACGTTCTTAGTATCTATATTAGGACCTAGATACCGCCTAAGTAGCTCTCTAGTAAATAAGAATATACTCTAGTAGTCCTCGTACCTAAAGCGTTTCTTAAGCCTTTTATATATCTACTAGAAATAGTCTACTAGGTAGTAGAGTACGAAGTTCCTCTCGTAGTACCCTAGCGGAGACTAGCTAAAGTAGACGATATAGACTTTATCGCTCGAAGCTAAGTCGATTCCGAACTATATTATAAGGCGCTCCCTATACTCCTAGTTAAAGAATAACTAGAGAAGGACGAACGTATTAATAATATAGAGGTACTAGTATACGAATACTCCTTTCGCTAGATTCTTTCTTTTCTAGTACCTATACTCCTCTAGGCCGAGCTCGAACGTCTCGTAGATCGATATAGAAGTAAGGTATCTAAAGTACTCTATATATATCTTTAGCTATTTCCGGCTAAGTAATATCTCCTAGATCGCCCTAATACGTAATACTATCTAGTCTAGTAGCTAGGACGGGTAGTATAGAAGGGTATAGCCCTAGCTTCTATACGCGGCGTAGCTTACTAGGAAGGCGTTAAACTATCTATATAGATCGCTAAACCTCTACTACCTAACCTATATATTTACGCGATAGGCCTACTTAAGACTTCTTATAATCTTCTACCTACGCGTAGGGTTATAGTCTTACTCGCTTAACTAGCTCGAATTTATTATACTATCTAATACTATAACGCTATCGTCTGCCGCTACTCTAGATCTTACTACTAGTATAAACGGAAGAGCTACTAGAAGGCTACCGGCCTATATAATCGGCCTTCTTTTAGTAGGGATTCCGGCGTTACTAGGGTCGTTAGTACTCCGCTTAGTCGCTATAGTAGTACTTTCTAGAGGTAGACCTATCTAAAGTACGGCTACTAGGCCTATAAAGATAGACTACTACTATATAATCGTCGGATAGCGAGGATCTAGGACGGAGGGAGGTATAGGGAACGGCCTAGCGGGTATTACGTATATAGACGTATTAAAGCTAGCCTCTAGGGCTAGATCCGTACTAGATATAAATAGAAGGCCGCCTATAAGGTCCGCCTACTTACTATCTAGGTAGTTCTCGACCGCGAACTACGCTACTAATAGACTATCTTTATAGGTCGTATACGCCGCCTATAAGATAAAGGCTAGTACGTAGATTTCGTATAATATCTTATCGGTAGCGTAATACTTATAGTAGCTTACGTATATATCTAGAAGATTATATATCGCTCGCTAGTATAGGTAAGAAGATACTATATCCGCTATATCTAGGCTCGGCGTTACCTTATCTATTAGGGCGGACCCGTATATAATATAGATCTTACTAATAGCGCTATTATAGTCGGCGTAGCCGCTAAACTACGCCGCTATATAGAGATTCTTATATATTCTAACTATTAGAACCGCTCTAACCTCTAGTAGGTCGACGCCTATATCTCCCGCCGGTAACGTAACGAAGAGGTTAGTATAGCCCTTTATAAATTCTTCCCTAATCTCCTTAGACTCTAGGTTCCCGGCGTAGTAGGACCGGTAGCTAAAGTTAGGGTCCCTAAGGGGTCGGGTTAGGTCGGGTTTTAGGAGTACCCCCCCGACCCGCTACGGGGGGGGTAGAAATAGAGGGGGGGCGGGTTTTCGGGTCGGGGAAAGCTTTTACCCCCGACCTACTAATTAGGGGGAAGTCGGGTTTTTTAAGTTATATATTTTAATACTTAACCTAGGTATTATTAAGATCTAAATAGCTAGAATTATAGAAAAATACCTATTCTATAAGTCTATAAGGTTATATAATACAAAATACCTATAGGTCGTCCGTAATTAATAAAACTATACGAAAAAGTTACGTTTTTTAGCTAAGAACCCGCCCCGATTAATCGGGTCGGGTTCTAGCGGGTTTAGGGTCGGGGCCGGGGGTCCTAGGGACCCCTATACCCGACCTAAATATCCCCCCCGACCCTCCCTACCCCTAAGGGATCGGGGGATCCCCCGACCCCTTAGGGACCCTAGAAAAAGCTACTAAGATAAAAAGATTATCTATTTATACCTCTACTTCTACCGTTCTCTATAGCCTTAGTAAGATAGATACTAAAAAGAATCTAACTATTTCTCTAGTATCGTATATCTATCTAGAGAATAACTATAGGCGTAGTATAGTAATTATACTACGGAGTTATAGGAGAAGTTAGTAGCCGCTATAATACTAGATCTATTTAAGGAGGACCTAGGTATACTACTATAAGAATAATAACCTAGTAGCTATAAAGTACTAGACTATATTAGCCGTACTCTAGATATAGCCGGACCTTAAAAGGACTAGCCTATAGAGGAGTAATAATAAAAACTATAAGTAAATAGGTTCCTAGGTAGAAGAGTACCTACTTAAAGAACTTCTAGAATCTTCCTACTAGCTTTCTCTCTAAACTAAAATAAAAGAAGTTTATAAGGAGTAGTACTCCTACTCTTACTCTCGTCTATACCGTAGAAATAAAGATTAGACCTAGAAAGAGTAAACTATAGTAAAAAAAAAGGTAAGTACCTCTACTCGATATTTTAAGGGCCTTATAAGCTTGATAGTATACCGCTTAGGGTCCCTAAGGAGTCGGGTCGGGTCGGGTTTTAGAGATACTCCCCTAACCCGCCGTAGGGGGGGTAGAAATAGGGGGGGGGTAGGTTTTCGGGGCGGGGGGAGCTTTTACCCCCGACCCGCCAATCGGGGGAAAGTCGGGTTTTTTAAGTTATATATTTTAATACTTAACCTAGGTATTATAAAGATCTAAATAGCTAGAATTATAGAGAAATACCTATTCTATAAGTCTATAAGGTTATATATTATCAAATACCTATAGGTCGTCCGTAATTAATAAAACTATATAAAAAAGTTACGTTTTTAGCTAAGAACCCGCCCCGATTAATTAGGTTAGGTTCTAGCGGGTTTAGGGTCGGGGCGGGGGGTCCTAGGGACTCCTAAACCTAACCTAAATACCCTTCTCTACCTCCTCTACCCCCGAGGGGTCGGGGGATCCCCCGACTACTTAGGAACCCTAATACCGCTAGAGAAGTATATAAGCTATATATAAAGTATATAGAAATTAGAACCCTTACTCTTACTCCTACCTATACTATAGAGATCGTAGTTAGACTATAAAGAAGTAACTTTAACTAAACTTAGAGCCTACTTAGGCTACGAAGGAGGTTATAAAGCTATAAGCGGGGTTAATTATTACTCTAATTATAATAATAATATTCTATAGCTAATTAGGAGTTATACTATTAGAAGGAGAGTTATAAAGCCGTAGATAGTAGTTAACTATTATTCTAGGAGTAATATTAAGCGTACTAATCTATATAAGGATTACGCCGCTAGAAAGGGTCGTAAAGCCGTAGATAGCGGTAGACTATAGCTCTAATAATATACCTATAACGATACTAGCTTATAGGAGCGTTCTATAGAGGCCGTTATTTACTAGCCCTAGAGAAAGCTAGTATAATACTACTCTAAAAACTATAAGAAAATAAAGATAAAACTAATATACTAAATAGTTATTAGTAGGTAAAATATTACTAAACTTAGTTTCTATACTTAGTATTAGCTAAAAAGCTTTAGTAAGACGTAGAAATAAAGATAGTATATAAAGTACTATAGTTTATCTTTCTATATATATATTTTTATTCTATAGAATTTTTAGATATAGTTTTAAAGGAACTATAGAGTCCGATAGGCTTCTAGAAGAGGGGATAATATTAGAATATAAAACTATTCTAGAGCGGTTAGACGTCTTCTAGTTATCTAACTAATACCTAGTTAGGTTAGATACTAGAGTACGTATACCCTTAGCTATATATACGTAGATATTCTTATCTAGACGTAGGAGAGATTCCTCTCTAGTATTTACTCTAAATCTATATATTTAATTTCTTCTATTATTAATCTATCTATTATTATAGTAACTACTACGTATTCTTATAGTACGCTTCCGATTCTACTCTAATTATTAGATTAGAGAGTAAATTATTCTCTATTCTAAAATTCTAACTCTCCTCTATTTACTCCTTCGCCTCCCCTTCTCTATAGCGGGTTAGAGGGGTACCTCTAAAACCTAATCTAACCCGACTTCTTAGGGACCCTAATCTTATCTTTAAATAATATTATAAAATACTTTATATAGATATTATATCCTAATAAGTATTATATACGCCCCTAATTCTACCTCGATTATTAAAGGGGTAGTAAGTTATTTCTTATTCTAAAACCTTAATTCTTCTCTATTTACTTTCTTTCTTTTCTTCTCCGACTAAAGATTAGAGAGGTATCTCTAAAATCTAACTCGACCTAACTTCTTAGAGACTCTACTTAGCTAGACTAGATTAAGTAACTTAGGTCGGACTTAAAATAGAATCTCGAATCTAATTTAATAACTCGATCCGACTTATTCTAACTTAATCTAATCTAATTCTTAATCTAACCTAACCCGGAAAGACCTAATTCGTTAGGAACCCTAGACGAGCTTACTATACGAAGATAGATAGAACGAGAACTAAATTAATCGAAGATATTACTATGTTATAAAAAGCGATAGAATTAAGATACAATTATAATATTGCTTATTCTACCGCCCAAACGTCTTTAAAATCTACGCCCAATGTTTTCATCGCCGCGCTCACCTCTACGATTTTGTCGTCGACAACTCGAAAGTACTCATGAAGCCAAAGTCCGACTTTACTATTCGGCCCGCCATCCTTTATCCCTATCTCGCTCAGTTTACCCTTTCCGTCTTTGTAATGAAAAAAGAAGCTTCCCATAACGACGCCTGTCATCGCATCCACGGCCCATCGTCTATTTGTCACTGGCCACTTGAAGAGATCCATGCTCCCGCCACAATGAAGGGTCGTCTGATGGCCATTCTCGAGGCGCGGGCAATCGAAAGCGGCGAGGGCCATCGTGTTGTTGCCTTCTTGGAGCGCTTGGGCATAAGAATTCGCGATGCGCAGTAGCTTTTCGCGCTCACCTTCTTGCAATGCGGTTGGGTTAGATTTGCGCCATAGTGGTGGAATGTTATTGGGATAGCTCTCGGGCGCGAACAGAGCGTGAGAACCATTTGTGGCCTTCAAGATCTCGATCTCTTGTATTGTGACCGTGTCGATAGATGTCTGGGACAACCTCAAGCGCAAGCTCGCGATGGCTGGTCCCCGCGCTTCCTTCGCGATGAACAACTTTGCGATGTCGCACGTCGCTTCGTCGGAGACCTCAATCTGGTATGCGCGTTCGAGAGCAAGCATTGTCGCGTATAATGTGTCGTTCAAGCTCTCCATCACGACGTTGTTCTCAGTAATCCTGACATTGCTTGCCAGTCGTACGCCGGCCGGATTGATTGACTCGAACTGCACGACCGAATTCGAGAAGAAGCTCCGAAGGGCTTTGAAAAGTTGTGGGCGTGAACACGCAGCCACTGCGAGACACGCGAAGGCCAGCGACTGCGCTACAGTGAGAAGAAGCCGGGCCATGATAACTTTCCGTGCGAAGACCTGTGACAAAGGGGAAAAAGGCGAGCTAGAACCTGTTGCGGTGTCCGGAGAGCCAGAAAGGACGCGACAGATCATCATTGAAGTCTGTGCCGTGGACAACTGAACTTGATACATGACAGCGGGATGATCAACAACATTACAGATTTCTGTTAGCTAAATCCTCGTCTCGAAGAATGCTCGGAATCTGGCTCGTTTCTCTTAATATGAAACGCAAATGAACAGCACTGGCCAAAACAGTAAGTCCATCACTCTGCAGTAAACCAGATCCATGTCACGAACGCCAGGCAATTCTAAATAATCGTGAATTCAAAGGAAGAATCATGCCGCGCATGTACGGCATGAGAGCAAGACGGATAGTGCTGTGACCAAGCGAATGCGGTAAGGTGAGAGTCTTCAGCTGCGATCGAATGCGAAGACTATTGAATTACGACGATGTCAAGACGCAACTTTGAGGGAACTGCGCATGTTGCAAAATGTAAGATGGATGAAGATAGTGGTCTTTGTCATGCTTGAGGAAAACTTGTTACCAATGCACGAGAGGACCTTGTGTGTATGACGACAAAACCAGAGCAAAGAGAATCACATTCCAGGGAGATTGGAGCAGTCGACCGCCGTATTTAGGTTGTATTCTCGGATCAACTTGCCAGCGGCAATCTCGCCCAGAATGTATGCCGTAGCTTGGGTATGGTTGCTATGAAAAGTGAGCTTCAGCGAAGTCATGTCAGAGGATTGGACTCACTTTGTAACGAATGGGCAGACGCTCAAATCGCATACTCTCAATCCTTCGAGGCCAAACACCTTGAGATTAGAATCAACGCACGCGTCTTCTTTGCTCGTTCCTATCTTGACAGTACAGCTCATGTGCCAGGAACTCCCAAAGAATCTCTTTACATGCTGCCAGACTGCCTCGTCAGAAGCATCAGGCTCTGGTCCGACGACATCGACTGTATTCGCCGCATACACAGGAGCTCGAAGCAAGCGAAGAGTCTGCCGAATGCCATCAACCATGACTTTGCGATCGAATGGGTGCGTCAGGAATTTTGGGTCAATGATCGGGTGATCAAGTGGATTGGATGATGCTAAAGACACGGTGCCATGCGACTGTGGATTTTGCAAGATGCAAGCGGTTCCAACGAATGCCATACCTGGTCTGAGATCGTAGGCCAGCATTTGCGGTGGTGTACCCTGGCGACGCCTGTTAGTGTTGAGACAGAGTGGAATTTGCCAGCAGAAGCGTAACGATGCGTGATGAAGTATGACTTACAGCAGCAATCTCGAAGTTCGGGACAGTCGGCAGTGAAAGATGTCTCTGAGTTGTTGGTGGCAACTCTCCAAATTCTTTGGACGCCATCGCCAATGGACTCTTCAAAAATGCCATCGGTGTCGGGTATAATGTAGGAACGGCAGATTCCGTGCAGTTAGGACTTTGTTTCAAAGCGATTCCCACAGCACCGTAGCAGTGATCTTTAAGATTCTTTCCGACCATGGGTAATTCGTGGACGACTGGAATATCATGCTTCTCGAGTTCGTCGCGTGGGCCAATTCCCGATAATTGAAGCAATTGGGGACTATTCAGCGCTCCAGCTGAAAGTATGATCTCTTTCCGTGCGCGGAATATGCGACCGCTCACAGTATTGACAGCTATAGCCTTCCCGTCCTGTAACACGATCTTGGCAGCATGTGCTCCAGTCACAATCGAGAGATTTGATGAGCATTGAGGTAAATATGCTGTGGCCGCGGTGCTTCTCTTCCCATTGAAGATATTGATCGAGCCTATTCCCAGGCCTAAGGGCTCGCCATCATTGATATCCGTGTTAGTGAGCATCCCGATTTGCTCAGCTGCTTCAAAGAGAATTGCAATATCTTGTGGCCATGGACCTCCGTATGAGATATCAATAACTCCTGTGCTGCTGTGATGTGGGCTGGTGTTAACAAACTTGCGCATCTCCGGCGAAGGTATCTCAGGATGAATTCTCTGAATCTTGTCAAGACATTTCTTCACATTGGTCCACCTGAAATCCTCGTCTTCAACTAGTCGAGCCCATTCATCATAGTCATCTTTGGGTCCCACGACCCAACCCGCAAAGTTGATCGAAGTGGTTCCGCCGAGTCCTTTACCACGGCTATAATCGACTTGTTGTCCAGATAATTGATCTTGTTCGACAGTTTTGTAGCCCCAATTCGGAAATGAGTTTGGATCAAAGGCGACCGTCATTCGTTCTTCAGATCGCAGGTATGTTTCGATCCCGTTCGGCTCCCCGGCTTCGAGCAGGCAGACAGAGGGTCGAGCAGGACTTTGGGCCAGACGCGATGCAACCGCACAACCAGAAGCTCCGGCTTTGGCATATCAGCGAGGCAGAAAGGCTTGTCAGCAACAATCTTACCCCCAATGACAATGAAGTCATAGTCTTCATCCATCGCAACTAAATCTTGGCTGTGTCGGAGAGTGACCTTGATCACACGTCAAGATGGCTCTACTTGATGGCTGCCGAGATGCAGGGCGATAACGATTACTTTACGAGCAATAAGTTGATGATTGTGGCCTAAGTTCAATCGGCTTCCAACAAAAGAGTCGCGGTGGAGTCTCGGTGGTTCTGTGGAGGTGATAGCGACTTGGAAGTGCCACTCAATGAGATGGTGATTGCACTTTGTATCCTGTGGCACAGAAGCTGCTCTCCGGTTCCACAATCCCACCCTCGCATCCTTGCTTCCGATGCACGGCTAGGATCTTCACTTAGCCTTTCGATACAGCTTGGACTACACAATAGCTATGCACGAGATGTCGCGAAGTCACAGACGTGTCCCGCGAGTCGCTTGTATCAATCCGGCGGTAGTTCGATCTTGAACAGCAAGAATTGGAATCGTGGCCGATGCGGGCATAAATTGTCACATTTGTGTCCTCTGAAACGCAATTGATGGAGGGTTGCTGTGCTCACACCGCAACATTGTTGTCCGGGGTCGCTGTCGCCCGGAAAATGTGTTACTGTGATGCGATATTTGACAGTGATTTGGAGAGGGACAGGCTTCGGAGAGAATACCTTGGCGGTCTTGGCACGTAAGTAATATCCTTTTATAAGCCTGTGCATATAGTACTTAAATAAGATTTAGTATTATTTAAATAATAATATATATATTATATTAAGTCGATTTACTATACTATAAGAAACTATTTACGTAAATTAAGACGATATTATAATAAAGATTATATTTGTCTCGATAAGGTATTTAGCTTAAAATTCTTTTCTTTATATAGTCTTTATAAGTAAACTCTTTATTAATAAGAACCTAGTATTTAGACTAACTTACTTTCTAGTTAAAGAGATATAGAATTAAGTATTTTCTCTACCCGTATCGAAGTCTTATTAACTCGAAATTACTATATATCGCTTAAAATAAGGTAAGGAAGAAGAGTAAGTACTATAAGAAAGAGGATTTACCCTAAACTAAATAGTTTTAGCTCTAATACTATATTTCTAGAGAGGTAATTTTATTACTTAATTATAATATTCTATTAGTAGATTATATTCTAACTAATACCTTATTAAACAGAACCGTAGGTAGAGAAGAAAATTATCTAGAAGGAGTAATATAATACTATAGTATATACGTACTTCTAGTTTTAAAGAAGGTAGATTAAGTAAATATATTATAACGAAGAAAGTATTATAGGCTATAGCCCTTAGATCTAGAGATAGAATATCCTATATCTTAGTATAGCTCCCGTATAAGATACGGCGGTTACCGTAGAAAGAACTATAAGAGTCCCCCCCTCTCCCCTCTTATAGATCGGTAGTTAACTTAGTTTACTATTCTACCTTTAACCTCTATATATATAGAGTCTTCCCGTAATATTAAGTTAACTCGTATTTTTCTTACGCCTACTTATAAAGCGTCGGCCTAAGCTACTATTTATATAGATACTATAGTAAACTAAGGGGACTTAGCTACTATAAGTAACTTAGATACTTTATAGTCCTAGCGGCCTATTAGGCTAGAGAAATACGGGACCTTTATTATAAACCTAATAGCTACTTAAAATATAACGGAGGCCCGATTAGAAGAGGCGGTAAATATTATCTACGCCTAGAATACGTAGAATAACTAAGTCGTAGGCCTTATTACGGCCGTCTAATAATTAGCGGCCGCTACGTAAACGGATAGAGACTCTACCTCCCTTACTAGACCTTAAGACTAGAAGCCTCTATTATAGAATAGTACTACTAGTATATTTCGAGACTATCTTCTACGGATAATAAGCTCTTATAAGGCGCGATCCGCCTTAAAATCTACGCTCTCCGCGGAATACTACTAGGACTATATTAATAATACGCTACCGATAGATAAGCGTATACGTATATAAGACTTCTAGATAAAGGGAGGTATAAATAGAAGTAGGGACCCTAAGAACTTCTTTATAGAGCTCGAGAGGACGTTCTTAGACTCTATAGAAAAAACTAAGACTCTCGAAGCCCTAGTCCGGTTAAAATACTAGAACGGCTAACCGTAGTACGACTACTAGCTAGTTTTCGACGGCCTTCTCTACGCTTTATATAGGAACCTCTAGGACGACCCTATTAAGATTAAGTAACTAAAGAAAACCTTTTCTAACTAGATAACGATATATACGGTTACTATAGTAGATTCTACGGGATATAATAAGTTTTCGGCGGAGGTCGCTAGAATTATAGTAAAATATAAGATAATATCCTAATTCTTAACTAAGAATAAATAATAGGCGTCTAGGAGTCTCGGAGTAGACTCCGCGGTAAAGAGAGTAGTAAATTTCTCTAGGGGCCTATTATTAGGATATACCGTAGATTTAATAGGTAATATAGTTATAACCGCGATAAGAACTAGCGTTAGCTACTAGGCTAAAGGCGGGTTTAATAGTAAGAGTAGTAGGAAAACCGTACTATAGACTAAATAGGTCTCTAGAGAAGTATTAGCCGCTCGAAAGAAGAAGGGTCTATACTTCTACTACGAAGAAAGCGGATATCGCGTAGATAAGTACGTCTATTACTCCGCGATAAACCCGAATAAGCTAGAAAAGATATCGATAAACTTAACCTAAACTCTTCTACTAACTAAGGATACTATACCTCTTCTTAAGGAGTCCGAGTCTAAAGCGTTAGGAAAAGAGTAGGTCCCTCTCGAAGGTAGGAGATAGGAGCCTAGATAGTACTTAAGAACGGCTAGTAATTATACCGATAGAGAATAAACGGGAGGAGTATATTTATAAGTATAATCCTTAATAATAATAAAGAAATCTCTACTTTAATTAACGAAGGCTACGAGTACTATACTATAGTTAGTAAAAACCTTACTAAGAGGCTTAGACTCTATACGGTCGACCGTATCTCGCGCCGGATATTAGGCGCGATAGGAAATATAAAGAATTCTACTATTTAAAAGGTAGTAGGCTTCCGTATAGATATAGGCGGCTTTCTATAAACCGTATACGTATATAGCGTACCTAATTTAGCGTACGATATAATCCTAGAGAACCTATAGAAAACTTATAATTACGTATAGACCGCGCCTAATAAGTAGTAGATATTCTATAGGAGGGTAAATATATAGATTAAGAAGGAGGGAGACGCCCTAAGCTATATAGACCTTATAGAATCTACTACGACTATCCGCGCCGCTAGAGAAAGTAAGTAGAAGATAATATAGAAGAGATAAAGAAAGATAGATAACTTCGCGGTCGCGTTTATAAATATTAAGCTTATTAAGTAGGGGTCTACGTATAGAGTACGGATAGCTACGATAAATATAGCGGATATCGAGAAGGCGTTAGAAGAGAAGCTATCTAATATAGAGAAGAAGCTTAGAAAATAGCTACCTCCTAAGATTTATAATTTTATCCCGCTATTTCTAACGTAGGAGGCTAAGAAACTAGCGCTATATAGATCTAGGCTAGACTATAAGATCGAGCTCTATAAGAAACCTAATAGTACTCTTAAGTCGTTACTATAGGGCCCGATCTACGGTATATTAAAGAAGGAGCTCCTAGTACTAAGGAAAATATTAAACGACTTATTAAATAAAGGGTTTATATAACTATCAATATCTCTAGTAGGGGCCCCTATACTTTTCGTACGGAAGGTAATAGGTAGTTTACGCTTCTATTATAACTACTAGGCGCTAAACGCCGTAACTATAGAAGATTAGTACCTGCTATCTTTAATATCGAAGACCCTACGGAATCTTATAGAGGCTAAGTAGTTAACGAAGGTAGACGTCGCGTCGGCCTTCTAGAAGCTCCGCGTAGCTAAGGGATACGAGTATAAGACTACGTTTTAGATAAGATACGGCCTTTTTAAAT
Organism: Venturia effusa; assembly: GCA_007735645.1. Lineage (NCBI taxonomy): Eukaryota > Fungi > Ascomycota > Dothideomycetes > Venturiales > Venturiaceae > Venturia > Venturia effusa. Next base: position 79,511 of record CP042195.1, read on the forward strand.
AGCTAGTTACCCTATTTAGTCTCGCGGGGGCCCCGTCTAGTTTCTAGTAGTATATTAACTCGGTACTATAGAAATATCTTAACGACTTTATATTAGTATATATAGATAACGTTCTAATATATACGTCGGGCTCCTAGTTAGACTATTTCTATAAGATAAAGTTAGTTCTCCGTAAGCTTTTAGGCGCGAGCCTATATCTAGACGTAAAGAAGTATAAATTCGCGAAGAAGACGATTAAATACTTAGGGTTTATTATATATACTAACGGAAAAGGGTTAGAAACCGATCTAGAGAAGGTAGAAGCTATCTATAACTAGTAGGCCCTAAGAACTTAAAAGGAGCTACGTCGTTTTCTTAGGTTTACTAACTATTATCGCGTATTTATTCCTTAATACTCTACGGTTACCGCCCCGCTTATAGTACTAACTAGAAGAAATATAAACTTCGTATAGAGCGAGAATATAGAGGCGTCGTTTTAGGCGTTAAAAGATCTATTCTACTAGGCCCCGATCCTTCGGTAGTAGAACCCGTAGCTTTTAATATTTATAGAGACTAATTATAGTAGATTCGCGCTCGAAGGCGCGTTAAGCTAGAAAGTTAATAAGATCTACTATCTAGTAGCGTATTACTCTAAGAAATTAAATAAAGCCGAAATAAACTATAATATCTACGATAAGGAGCTACTAGCCGTTATTAAGTACCTTAACTAGTAGGACGTAGAGCTAAGAAGCTATAGCCCCTTTATAATTCTTATAGACTATCGGAATCTAGAGTATTTTATATAGAAGTAGAAGCTTTCTAAGCGGTAAGTACGGTAGGTAGAAAAGTTAATATAATATAGGTTCTCTCTTATATATAGGCCGGGCTCTAATAGTATAGTCCTAGATACCCTATTAAGGAGGTTATAGAATATACTAGAGTAAGAGGACTATAAATCTAGAATCTAATAAGTTATCCTAAATAAAGCGCTATATAAATAGACGCGAGCTACGCTAGTTAGCGTATCTACTACGGAGGATATAGCGGGACCCCTAGAGGATAGTAAAATAAATAAGTTATAGAAAAAGGCTTCTAAGACGAATATTACGTATATAGCGGTAAAGACTACTTTAACGGATAGTTCGCGCTAGCTCCCTAGCGGGGTACGCCTAAAACTTTAACTATCCGACTATTATCTAGACGCGTAGGGGTACGTAAGGTATAGAGAGAAGCTATAGATTCTAGGCTCTCTATTTACGTCTAAGGCTAAGCGAAAAGCTACAGACCTCTTAATAGCGGAATAGGATACCTTAAGGATAAAGATAATTTAGAAGTACTACGACTCGCTATTATCTAGATACTCTAGATACGAAGAAATAATCGCTATCGTATAGAGGGACTACTACTAGCCGTTAATATCCTACTAAATTAGGCGGTTCGTACGTAATTATAACTTATACGGCTAAAATAAGTTATAGTAAGATAAAAAGTATAGTCTCCTATAGTCTTTAGCGGTCCCTAATCGTTTCTTCTTAGATATCTCTATAGACTTTATCGTGGACTTGCCTAAGTCTAGAGGGTATATAAATCTATAGATTATTAAAGATTAGTTAAGTAAGACTATCGTTTTCGAAGTAATACCTACCTAAAACTCTAAGGACTACGTATAAAGGTTTATAGAGTACTAGGTACGTTACTATAGTTTCCTAAGAAATATTATAAGCGACTAGGGGGGTAACTAGGTAGGGTCGTTCTAGAGGAGGTTTTATAAACTTAATAATATAATCTAAGGTATTAGTAGCGTATACTACCTATAAACCGACGGAGGCCTAGAACGAATAAACTAGGAAATCTAGGCGTATCTACGCGCGTTTATTAACTATATATAGATAGACTAGAAAACGTAGCTCCCCGCCGCGTAGCTAGCGGTAAATAGCTAATACTATACGGGGATTAGTATAAGCCTATTTTTCGCGATATATAGATACTACGTACTAACCCTAGTCCCCCTAAAGAAGGAGCCTACGCTACCTTCAGCGGTATCTATAGAGATTCGGGCGGAGGTATTCGTAAAGAAGATTAGGGATATTACTAAGCTATACTAGGCTTCTATAGGGGCGTCCGTATAGCGATAGGAGAAGTCTACTAACGTACGCTAGTCGCCTATACCGTAATTTTAGGTAGGTAATAAGATATAGCTTAACTTAAGAAACTACGTAAGCGACTATCTAAAGAAGAAGTTAGACTATAAATACGTAAAATATATAGTCTCTACGGTAATATCGCCGCTCTCTATTAAGCTTAAGGGAATTCCTAAGGGTATCTACCTAGTATTCTACCTGGATCTTCTATAAAGCGTAGTAGATAACCTATTACTAGGCTAGAAGACTAACGACTCCTAGCTAGACTCGGTACTAAGGAAGGGGTACGATAAATAGATAGTCGAAGAAATCCTCTATACGAGGAATAGGGGCCGTAGGAGGAAGCGTAAGGTTCTTATAAAATAGAGCGGATACTATAAGCTTACGTAGGAGCTACTAGAAAGTATAGAGGACGTAGCGGCCCTAGATAATTATAAAAGGAAGTTTAGGGACCCTAGAATAAATAATAGACCCCGCGAGGAATATAGCGGTAGACTAAGAAGATAAAGAAAAGGCTAATAACCTTTCCCGTACTATCGCGCGGCGGCGGATAACGATATAGAGGCTATAGTAGGGGGTATAGACCCTACGATAAAGACGACGAGGTCGGTAAAGATAAGGACTAAGAAATACTAATAATTTTTTCTATACTATCGCGCGGCGGCGGGTAATAATATAGAGGCTATAGTAGAGAGTATAGACCCTACGATAAAGATAATAAGGTTAGTAAAGATAAGGACGAGAAAATACTAATAACCTTTCCCGTACTATCGCGAGGCGGCGGAAGACGATATAGAGACTACTATAGAGGGTATAGAATCTATAATAAAAACGACGAGGTTAGGGAAGACGAGAATAAGAAAATACTAATAATCTTTTCTAAAACTCTATAAGACGCCCTCTATAGAAGACGACGTAGAGACTACGGTAAAAAAAGTAGAAGCTATAAGAAGAGTAAGGGATACGGAATTAGAACTACTAATAGTACTTAACTAGATTTTACTCTAATAGTCGCGGAGGGCGGGACCCGTAACGTACTAAGTAAGAAGCGGAAGAATTAAAGTTAGAACCTCTAGTTACTAGAGAAGAAAAAAGTTAAGTAATAAATAAGAGAAAATAAGAGTCGTCGTAGTCCGCGTAAGAGCTAGAGATAATAAATATAAGACGCCGTCCGCGGAAAAAGAGATAGAACCTATAGAATAGAAGATAGAAAAATAAGAGGATATCTAGGTTTAGGTAAGAGCTAGGAATAATAAACGTAAAGTATAGCCTATAGAAAATATAGTAGAATCCGTAAGATAGGAGATAGGAAAGTAATAAAATAGGAGTACTAGAGAAGAAAAAGGTAACGTAACGACTAAGAGAAAATAAAAAGATATCTTAGTTAGTAATAGACTAGAAGGGTTACCTAGTAGATAAGGACGAGTAGATACGGATTCTAAAATAGAATCCGCCGCTAGGGAGACGGACCCTATAGGGATATTAGTTCGAAACGCTACTATATCGTCGGATATAGAATAATTTTAAAGATAGTATTACGCGCGGTCGCGTAGGCGATCCGCGTAGGGAAATACGCGGGAAGAGTTAGGAGGTAAGAGATAAGTAGCTAAGTATATTTAGTAGAGGTAGCTAGAATATATAGAAGAGATACCGCTAGAGTAGGGGCGGTAGCTATTAGAAAAAGTATAGATAAAGAATAAAAGAAAAGATAAAGAAAGGTATAAGTTAGTAGAGAAATTATTTTATAGTATTTCTCTATATACTAGGCGGGGGCCGCGAGGAAGCCGGCGGGTACTATAAATTCCTCTAATATTTAAATTTTTTTTTTTTTTTAAGGATTGGCGCGACGAGGTCCTATTAACTAGGGGGGACCTAAGGGGCCTTCCTAGAGCGCCGTTAAAATAGTAGTCTCTATAGTAATTAAGACAAAATTTAAAATAGGGCTAAAAAGTAGTTAGCGCGGAAAAGAGGGCGGAAGGAGCTAAAACTTACGTAGGTAAAACTCTATTATTATAGTTTATCTTTATTCTAGTAATAGTCCTAAGGGTATAGATAAGAATCTAGTAGGTTCTAGTACTTTTTTAGTAGTTAGCGTAAATTAGGGAAATTTTAAGTTTTTTTTTTAGGAAGATCCTTACGTATTAGCGGTATTAGTATTAGTCTAGGCGGCGTAGGCGAGCTAGGTATATAATAGGCTAAAAGGGCGGTTAGCGTAGAAAAAGCGGCGGAAAGAGTAGAAGATATATATATCTTCGTAGTTTTTATAGAGGCGTTTATACTCCGAGTAGGCTTTAGTCTAGTAGGTAGTCTAAAATAGATATTAGCGGCTACCGCGAATAAATAGGTAGAGGTAAATTACTACTTAGTCGATATAATTCTAGCCTAAGAGGGCGTAGCGGATATAGTAAAATAGATACTAGGAGACTAATTAGTTTCTAGTAGAGACTACTAGAAAGAGGAAAATATATATTAGATATAGTAGTAGTAGTAGTAGTAGTAGTTAGTAGTTACTAGCGGATATTAGTTAATTCTAGGCAGAGTCTATAGAAAAGAGTAGGGAGTATTCGACTTATAGAGAAGTTAAGTAATTTAAAGAAGAGGATTAAGGTAGAGAGAGGACCTTATTATATAGCCTTAAGGCTATTTATAAATAATAGCTAGATCTAGTAATTATCGGCCTCTATAATAGCTATAGTAGGATTAATAGAAAAAGATTAGTTATAATAGGCTACTATTATAGTAAATAAGGATAATAGGAATTTAGGTATTATCGGTATCCTTAAGGGTAGTAGCGGAGTAAATAGGAAAAGTACGGATATAATAGGGTAGTATTACTATTATTTACGGCTATTATTACTAATAGTTACTATTTATAATAAGGTAGATACCGAGAAGAATAATAAGGATAATAGCTATAAGGTTAGGTATAGAGGATACCGAATTTAGAGTAGAGAGAAAGAAGGAGGTTAAGGGATAAGATATTAATTAGAGCGGAATTTTTTCTCTTCTACTAGCTAAGGGAGTCCGCCGAAGGAAGGGCGGAGTCCTAGGGTAATATTATAGGCTATAGCCCTTAGATCTAGAGATAGAATATCCTATATCTCCGTATAGCTCCCGTATAAGATACGGCGGTTACTATAGAAAGGACTATAAGAGTCCCCCCCTCTCCCCCCTTATAGATTAGTAGTTAACTTAGTTTACTATTCTACCTTTAACCTCTATATATATAGGGTCTTCCTATAATAGGAAGAGGCTATCTTCTATAGTCTACTAAGATCTCCTTTATAATAGTCTAAACCTAAGCTAACTACTAACGAAGTATTTATTATAGAACTCCTAAGAGCCTAAAGTTTCTATTAACTTATAGCTTAGAAAATAGATTAAATTACTACTATTCTTATATATAGTACGTAGCCCTTAGTAGGCTTAGAGGGATAGATTATAAAGTACTAGACTTAAGCGGCTTAAGTCGTAATAAAAGATAAGTATTAGAGAGAGGTAGAGTTAGACGGAAGGTTCGAGGTTCTCTAATATTAGTAAGTAAGCTAAGAGCTAAATCGTAGTAGATTAGTAACGTACCTTAACTAAGCTAATTACTACGTAATTATATAAGGTTCGTCCTAAACTAAAATAAAAAGAGGTAGTTAGAATATACGGAGAGAAGTAGAGGCTAGAAGCTTAATCTACGCTATCTATTAGTAAATATATTACCTAAAGTAGGCGCTAGAGAGGACTTACCGTAGTCGCGAGCTATAGTATATTATAGCTTACCGTAAAGCTCGAATTTATAGTAAATAATACTTAATTAAGTAAGCTATATTATCTTCTACTTCTTTTAATTAAATTAGTGTAGTAATTCTACTATAATATAGTTCTAATCGAGTAGTTTTACCTTAATACTACGTTAGTATAGAGCTACCTCGACCTTAGTATATACCTCTATCTAGACCGCTACTTATTACCCTAAAATATAATATATAACGTTTAATCTATTACTAAGCGGTAGCGTTGTAAATAGAGGGTCTTCTACGGTATAAAGGTTAGTAGTAGTATAAAGAGTAACGAAGAGAGACTACTTATAGAAAATTTGGTTAACGATCTAAGCTAGTACTATAAAATTAGAAGGGAAACTTACTAATATAGTAGTCTATATAGTTTAAGGCTCCGAATCTCTATACTAAGTATGTTATCCTCTACTACGAATCCGACGAATTGAGGAGGCAAACTAACTAGAGAATTACGTAAGAGAGGTAAAGGTTATATTATTTAAAGGGGAATCGTCGTTAGCCTATGTAGTTGAGCGCGTTATGGTGGAGTAGGAACGTACCTACGATGCCACTTTGCCCGCAAGTTGCGTGTTGTGCCGGGCGCAGTAATTGAGCATGTTAGTGAAGCTTTTGAGCACGATTGCGAAGTTGCTTACAGTTTTTGGTGTCAAGCTCGTAGATGATAGTATCATCTACGAGCTTGATCTGATGGATTCGCATCCAAAGTGCTGTTAGCATAAGGCCGCCGCATTTGTGTTCCTGAATGACTGATACTAGCAAAAGAAGATGATGGGAGCTGTGACACCGATGATTTATGGGACAAATTCATGAAGAGGTTGACGATGATGTAACAGTAGAATGTCCAGACGGGAACCTTGACTCTTCGTGATGGTACAGGGGGGTCCTTATCGTCGAAGTAGGAAGATCCTTACTGTCGGGTGGTCGCCCATCCTCCACTTTCCCTCTGCAACAATTTGACAACACGGTCATTCTGTATCTGATGCTGCGAATCCTCCTCAACTTCGACGAGTAAAACAGGGCTCAGGTCTCGTTCTTCGTAACTCGGCCTCAGCAATCACAGTATGTTCAATGCCGTATTTACTTCGATTCAGTTGACCTTCAACTTATCGTCCTGGACCCAATACCTAGCTTCGAACACCTGCTTTGATCCTACGCATACTGTAGTCGATTCCACATGAAGCGCGGCCGAAACTTTCCCGCCCTGCAGACGCTCCTCGGATAGCTTCTCCCAAGTGCAATGAATTATAGCACTGAACATGTCTACAACATCATTCTGCCTCTCTACAACTTGTCGGACGAAGACTTCGGGTCATACGAGCGGAGAAAGAGATGGCAGATTTGGACAGATATAAGAAAACTGTGCGACTGTGGCATGATAACGACAGTGAGCTTTGCTGCCGAAGTCCGATCATCTCGTGCATTGCCGGTCCTAAATTCTCCTCGGCGAAAAAGAACAGTTCCACGAATGTTACTCAGCTCCCGGCCATCTCATCAAGAAAACTCGACACGTATGTTTGTCTCACATTGAAAACAGGAGATTAGTACTGTGGCAGACCAATCTTTGGATCTCGTACAATTATGAGAAAATCAGTCCCGTCATCCTGACCTTGGCATAACATTCATCGCCAATTCCTCTGTACTACTGGATCCTCAGCTTTGTCTGCGCGTCCACAGGCCATGCTTGATCCTATTTAGGTGTTCTCGCCATTTCGTTCGTCCCTCATAGTCGCCCATGATGATAATCCACTATCTAGCTCTCTGGTCAGACATCGATCGCCACTCAGATCTCCACCATGCTCTCAGTCAGCGGTGTCACATACTAACGCAAACGGAGAATTCATCGCGTTGGCTGCATCGATAATTGTCACCTTCCTCCAATCACGAGGCTGGACGGAGCCGAACCGTATCCGTGTTAGAGCAATCTTTCATTAATCGCCATCACGATGCTATGATCCGCTTCCAGACGCTCCATCGTGTCCGGTACTCACGAGAGTGCGCTCGACTACGTCATGATTCAACGCGGGTCCACTGCAAGCCCCCAAAACTTCAAGACATCAAAGTCTACTCTTAGCCACCAGCAGCCCACTGCCTGCCCGCAACTGCTCCGCCGCGCCCTCAACGATTTCATCCACAATCGCTTTGGCAGGTTTCAACTCATTCACTACCGCCGACACCTTCCCCATCAAAAACGGATGCGCCTCATCCTCAAGCTTCGTCATATCCTTGGTGTTGAAGTCATTCTCGACAGGTAAAATGCCTACACTCGTGAGCTCCTTGATTTCAGCTTGTCCTGTAATACTCATACGTTAGCAATTTTGGTCGAAGCCAGCAGAGTGGTTGAAAAAGACTTGAGGAAAGGGAGAGCGGCACGTACTGTTGACTTCCCAGTCGTTTATATAGGGACTATTCCGCACTCTTAGCGGCCGGCCACTGAAGATAATCGTGCGGACATTATCATCGAATCCGGCTGTCTTGACGGCGTCTCTATGAGCCTGACTGGCATTTGACTCCTCGCACAGTACGAATCGCGTGCCAACCCACACAGCACTTGCTCCAAGCATAAGCGAGGCAGCCAATGTCTGGCCATTGGATATCCCGCCGGCCGCAATGACCTGAACAGGTTTCTTGGTGAAAGGCGATACTTTCTGGGCGCACTGTCTTACGACTTCGGGGATAAGTACGCTGAGTGGTACGTCGCCGGTATGTCCACCTCCCTCACCGCCTTGCGCACAAATGAGATCGGCGCCGCGAGCGAGTGCTTTGGGTACATGCTTGGGATGGCCAACCATATTCATGTACATAATGCCGTTTTGGTGGAGCTTGTCCACAGCTTCTTGTGGAGGAATACCGATCGCGCAAACGAACAACTTGCACCCAGTCTCGATCATCACGTCGATCAACTCCATGAGTCTCCCTCTGTTGTAATCGTAATTCGTCTTTCGTGCATTGCCGCCTATTTGCGGAATCAAGAGGTCGACGCCAAAGGACGCGTTTTTGTCGGTGAGATAGGATTGAAGCTCTGCAATTTCTTCTCGCAGCATCTCTGGGGTGTAGCCATTTCCGCCAATGACACCCATGCCACCTGCATTGGTGACAGCAGCGGCGAGTTTGGCGCCTGAGGTGCTCCCCATACCAGCGAGAAGGATGGGATGCTTTATGTTGAAGAGATCTGTGACCGTGGTCTGAATTTTCTGTGGTGTAGCCATAATTGCTTTGGGTAAGGCGAGAATACGGAAGATACCACGTCCAAATACAATTCGTATTTCGAGTGCTCTCGCTAGTATATGTCGTCGGAAAAGAATTGCCGGATAACGCCGAGCGCTGCCGGATTGCATGTACCGGCAACAGTTTTTTTCGTGTGATGCAATTATGTACTGTACATGTGGCTGCAAGGAATGTGCAATGTACGTACAGATTCAGTAATTAGTCGCATAGATTCAGTAATTAACCGTACAAATTCTCCTCCAAGTTTGCCTAGTCGCGCAGGCTCCTAGGTAGAAAAAGTGAACAAAACTCAGGTCTTGGTCGTAGCCTAACAGCCACGTCTGGAAGGCAACCTAATCGCAGTCGTCAAAATCAAACCCGCAACCCCTACCTCTTTTGGAGGTACAATGAACATCGCAACGAAACAGCTCCTGCACCTTTTCAATGTTACCCGGAAGCGCAAATTTGGGATCCTCTACGTCATTGTGCATGCGTGCCGCGAGGCAATCCGTCGCCCATGTGAATCCGTAGTACTTGTTCGGCCATGTTCTGTAGGGCTTCGAGCAATGGCCGCCGCAATTGGGTGTGACTGCCGGAACATTGACCCAGCCTTCCCAGGACGATATAACCGATTTGAGCCCTGTCAGCGCGGCGTCTGGTATATTATCGATGTAACGGTAATCTTGGTTGGGGTCGCCGGGACAAATGTGCTTCTTATCGTCGCATTTGACCTGGTAGACGAATTTGGCTTGATGGCAATCATACGCGCTGACGAAAAGTGGTGCCAGAGTAAGGAGTGCGGCGAGGTAGAAAGTGATGTGCATGATGGTGGTTGAATTGGCTTGGCTGGTATTGTATTGTGATAGGTATTGTGGTTGATGGAGAGTGAATTGATTTGTACTGGGATTCTGGCTTGCTTTATACCTTTGTACTGTCTTCTCAGGAATCCAGCGGGAGAAAACTCATACGTACTTCAATAAAGAGGTAAGATGACGATCAGCTCTGCAGCAATATAGAAAGGAGAATATATCTCCCATTGATGCGTACACTTACATCGGCTTCCTGGTCTGATTTACTTAGCTCCACTTGGGCCCGGCTTCATCACGACGGATCGACGTTCTGATTGTTTCTAGCAGCGGTCGGGTGGCGTGTAGATTCGCATAGTTTTGGCTCGTGCACGACATTTCAACTATGCCTATAGTCCGTCCACTATACCACCTAAACTAGGCGTAATCTCGGACGGACCTATAGAAATAAGAAGAGCCGGTTATTATATCGACGAAAAGCTATATAGCTATAAGAATCTTATAATACCTAGGCTTTTAGTATTAAGTTTAGCTAGCTATACGCTAGCCGTATAAGAATAATATATAAAGTCTTTTATAGTACTAATCGACTTAGTTTTAGCCGTAAGCTATATACGATAAAGTTATATATAAATATCTTAAAATCTTTACTTTTTAGAAGGGCTACTTATATAGCTATAGCTATAGCTATAGCCGTATTATTTCTCCGCTTACTATATTAAGGCCTTAATATATATAATATCCTTAAAGAGTAAGGGTCTATAATCTAGTAATAACTATAGTACTTTATACGATAAGAGAAGATAAAATATAGTAGATAAGCTATAGTTAGAGGGTAAGCTCCTAAATATAGGGGCTTAAGGTATTTCTTCTATCGTAATATTACTATAAATAAGACTTTTATCGCTCGAGTTTAATATATAAAAGCTATAAAAGTTAGAGTTAAACTAAGCGATACGGCGGTAAAGAGAAGCCTTATCTTTATTATAAGGCGGCTTATCTTTATCGTAAGACGTAGATTCAATAACCTTAGGGGTATTAAAATTAGGTAACGGCCGAGGGTATAGTATTATATAGCTTATATTAACGAGATCTACTATACCGGGTACTACGCTACTATAATTAGCTAGGTTTTATATAGATAGATAGTCTCTTAAAGTAGTAAAAGATATAGATATTATATTAACTATAGTTTAAGGTAACGGAGGATACTAGAGATCGTTTAAAAAGCGCCTCTTATAGGTATACTATACTTAATAAATAAATTTATTAATAGGCGTCTCTACGAACGGCTTTATAGCCTCGGTAAGGGCGTTTATATAGTAAGAGAGAAGCCTCTAGCTAATAGTAGATTACTATTATTTACTAGCTTCTTTAATCTTATAGAAGCGATTCTTAAGGAGCTCGTACTAGTCGTATATTTATTATTACTACGCTCGAAACGCTAAGGTATATATAAAGAGGGTAATATCTCGTAAATTCTTATTCTCTTTAAGAGGATTAAGCTAACTTAATATATAGTAGCTACTATAGCTATAGCGGAGACGAGCGATTATCGAGTAAAGCTTACTATTATTAAAAGAGAGGTAGTTAAATATATAAAGCCGCTAAAGATCCTTATAAGGTAACTAATACTAAAAGAACTACTTATATCGGTAAGTTATATTTATAGTATCGTAATCGAGCCGTAGTATTTTATCCTTATCTTTATTCTTTTAAGCCTTCTAGTATTACTAAAATACCTCTTTCTATAGAGATATAGGGAGTAGCTTAAACTAAGGGTTCTATTTAATAAGAAAGTTAACTTTAAGGCTATATTCTTTAATAGTATAGTCGCAAGCCCTCTTATACTAGAGGTTACTAATTAAGAGGGCTTAGTAATCGATACTAGTAAGTAAGAAGTTCCTTTTTATCTACTCTTTAAAGCCGTTAGCTTTAAGCTCCGAATAAAAGCCTTTAAGAGGTAAGATTATTAAGATCTATATAAGTAGAGGGTACCTTTTACGATAGAAGGTTACCTATTACTAGATATCTAAATATAGATAGTTACGTATATAGGATTTCTATACTAATATAGTTAGAATCTAGGAAAAAGTAGTAATAGGAGCGATAGAGTAGCTACGCTATAAAGTTTTTACGCTATATTACGAATATAACGCGAAATTATACGGGAATAATACGAAAAATCTTTACTTTACCCTATAAATATAGGGTAATTTTAGGTAGTAATAGCTATATCCGGCTATAACGAGGCTAAGATTTAAAAAAATAGTAACCTAGTATAAGGCTAAGGTACGTATACATAATAAGAATTCATAAAGTATAATACTAAATATAGGATATACCTAAAGTTTAGCGGTATTATCGGTCGGTATATACTTATAACCCTTTCTTAACTATTCTTTAGCTTGCTCTAGTATATTCGTATAGTTAAGAGTACGATAAACAAATATATTTACCTTCTTAAAGAGTATCTTCGGCTAGTTTTTCCTAATTATCTCTCTAAAATAGCGCTAATATAGTAGATACTTAATTTTAAGTCTCTCTCTCGTCGTAAAACACCTTATAGTAAGAGCCTCCGTAGTAGAATTATTAGTAACTATAACCTCCGGTTACTACTTTATTCCTCTCTCTTTAATCTACCTTCTTAACTACCTTAAGGCTACCTTATAGGGCTTTTCGTACTTAGTTTTTAAAAGCTAATAACCCCTAGTAAGCTACTTACCGTTAGTATTACGTATAAGGAGAGTAAAGAGAAACTAGCCGGCTATATTACTCTTATAAGTATTATCTATAAGAAAGATAAAGCTATACTTACTTAAAGCCTATAGATTCTAACAGTTTACGAAGGTAAATACGTATAGGGTCCCTAAGGGGTCGGGGGATCCCCTAACCCCTCGGGGGCAGGGGGGGTCGGGGAGGGTATTCGGGTCGGGTATAGGGGTCCCTAGGACCCCCCGCCCCGACCCTCCCCCCGATAGAACCCGCCCCGATTAATAGGGTCGGGTTCTTAGCTAAAAAACGTAACTTTTTCGTACGGTTTTATTAATTACGGACGACCTATAGGTATTTTATATTATATAACCTTATAGACTTATAGAATAGATATTTCTCTATAATTCTAGCTATTTAGATCTTAATAATACCTAGGTTAAGTATTAAAATATATAACTTAAAAAACCCGACTTCCCCCCGATTAGCGGGTCGGGGGTAAAAGCTCCCCCTAACCCGAAAACCCGCCCCCCCCCTCTATTTCTACCCCCCCTGCGGCGGGTCGGGGGGGTACCCCTAAAATCCGACCCGACCCGACCCCTTAGGGACCCTAAATACGTAGGAGGTAATACCCTTACTATAATCTATATATTTACCTCTACTATAAGCGCCTTATTACTTATTAACCTAGGCTTAAGCGGCTTTAATTTACTATTACTATATCTTACTAGCTCCTATAAACTTACTATTTAGTAAGACTTTTAAGAAAGATACTATATTAGCTACGTTAAACCGTAATATCGGTTTTACGTATCTAGTATTACTTAAAGCCCTCTTACTTATTAGCTTACCCTAGGTAAGACGGGCTTACGAACGGTTACTAATAGTTAATATATATAAGATTATCGTATCGCGTACGGCTTAGTTTAGCGGCCGATTATCGAGTTTAAGTAGTAAGTAGTTATAAGAATTATAATACTTTCGATAAAAGCGATACTAATACGTAGTAGGACCTTCCGCTATAGTCTTACGAACTATATATATTACCGTATTATAATATAAGTAGTTTAAAGCTACTAAAGCTCGCTTTACCCTCGATATAGTATTATAGCCGTATTTATAGTACGTATATATATATCGTACTTTTTCGTAAGTAATAAGCCCGTTTTTAATCCTCTTAATAGTACCCTTACTCTTATCCTTACTATTACTCTTTCTTTTCTAGCCTTAGCGGCCTTTAGCGGTCTATATATTAGTTATATATAGCTAGTAATAGCTATATTTATCGGCGGACTACGTAATCTCTAAAGCTACTTTAAATATCCAACCGCGTTAGGATACAATATTATTAGGATTATCTAAGATATACTTAATTTTATAGGTTTTATCTATATTATAGAGTAGTTTTATAAGCTACTTTTAACGGCGTATCCGATTTAGTATATAATCTATATCCTCCTCTTCCTTAAGCCTTATACGGTTAATAGCTTTATTAACGGCTATATATAGAGCTCTTTTTAGCGGTAGTATAGTAGTAAACTAATAAGGTTTATGAGTTACTATTTATTAAAGACGGATTCTACTTATACGGCTTTTAATTAACTTAAGTATAGTACGTTTCTTATATAATTTAGGTAGTATGCTTACTAGAGGTAAAAAAAGAGAAATAATAATAATTTAATAATTTAGTATTAATGAATAAACAATTGCCTACCTCCGTATACTCGGTATAACTACGGCGGCTTCATCGCTTAATCGGGCATAGTTGTAGCTATATACATTGAAACCAGGGCTTCATACTATAAATAAAACTGTGCGAATCTACACGCCTCTAGCGGTCGTGGTGGCGGATGTCCGAGGCATTAGCAGATACAGCCAATAAGAGTACTCCGGTCCTAAGCTCCGTACTAATTGTCTACTACCTTGGACTAGTAGGAGCAGAGAGCCTCAAATCACCCCGTTATAATAATAGCTACGCGTGCATCGAGCTTGGAAGTGATGTTGTCGCGAAAAATACGGAGCGAAAAGTGAATATTCATTCTCGCCACCACATTACTACAAAATAATATGGTTAGCCGTGAACACGTTCGCGTAGTCACGGTCTTCTTACCGCTTCCTGCCGTGGATCCACCCAGTAGCATTTATCAGACCGGAAATTACACTACGTACTCTTAGAATTCGGCCAAATGAAAGCGACTACTCGGCAGATCTGCCGTGGTGAGATCGTAGGCACTTGGTGAGATCGTAGGCACTTGGTGAGATCGTAGGCACTTGGTGAGATCGTGGGCACTTGGTGAGATTGTAGGCACTTGGTGAGATCGTAGGCACTTGGTGAGATCGTGGGCACTTGGTGAGATTGTAGGCACTTGGTGAGATCGTAGGCACTTGGTGAGATCGTAGGCACGTGAAAGAGTTTACGATCAACTAAGTAGATTGTATGCATGTGATACGTACTGGGTATGTTATCGCTGTTTGGTACTTGCCGTACGACCATTCATTTGGCCGGATACCATGACGGCCAGCTCCAGGCCATGATTAGTAATGGTGTCCCGTTGGATACTGTATTCTTCTGCCTCATGACCACAGAATCTGACTCCAAGTAAATCGAGTATTAGGGCTTGTCTTGGGGGCGATCCGTTGCCAAAGGAGTTGGAGTGGACGAAGTCGCGGTTCGGAGTGTTGAACGGTTGGCGATAGGGAGATACGGATTGGCGTGCCGTAAATTGAGCATTGTGGGTTCGGATCGGAGGATGAGATTGCACCAATCACGAAGGAACAACTTGATGCCGTTTGTTAATTGGATGCGGGAGACTACTGGTGATTTAGCGCCGCCCTTTCATGATATGGTTGATAGGTACTCTTCAGTGCGTGTGCGGAGGGCGAAGAGGCTGAGAAGGCGGAGAAGGGGAGGGCGCTACCTTCTACTGCCGAGGGAGTGCAGTGCGGAGAACGACCACCTCGCCTGGCGTAAGGCATCCCCAAATGAATCTGGGGCGCTCCGAGCAGAGATGAGGAACATATAGTCATCTAGCAAAGCGTTCTCGAAATGAACTGAAGCCCGGAGGATGATCATGTCTTACTAAGTACCTATCACTTAAACCTCGAAAGTAATGCGGCGCAGCCGACCTTCACTAAGACTTACCTCAAGAGGTCCTAGAGTAATGCGCGAGCTTTCCAAATATATTTGGGAAACCAGCTGCAAGGGCGTTTGTTCATGACCCTTTTTTTGGCGCTCAATCAAGAGGACAGTGGAGAGTCTGCAGATATTGAAGCTCAGGATCCTGGCAGACCTCGAGTTTCACCTAGGGACCATAGAGAAAGATAGAGCCTCTTCAAAGTTCAAAGGCAGTGGAAGTTTGGGATGAGAGCTTGGGTGAAACGTCATGATCCACCCCAAGAGATTATCTTAGTGGCCCCTCAGTCCTGGCCTGCCATTCGAAGCACGAAGCGAAAGTGAACGTGCAGAAAGATAGTCCCCTTCTTTGTTAAGGAACTTCGCCTTGAAAGAATCTTCCAAATGCTCCGGGCGATGCCACCAAGTGATGTCATTCCGTTCCTGGCGATACAGCTCTAGTTGGGGCATGAAGTCGCTTATGACTGGTTCTCGACTCTCATATCTAATTTCTATTAACCGGCCGGGTTCAGGTCAAATGCCATGGCAATAACGTGTAAGCGAGCGAGCTTCCCTGTCTCATACAGCCAGCTTGGATGCCAGTAAAGACTCTCTCTGTCCTGACCTTTGCATCGTTCTCATCATCAAAAACTTTTCCCTCCAAAGAGTCGCGTGGATCGTCCAAATGGACATGGAGATAAGATCCACTTCACCCAGATTACTGCTGGTCCTTTATTCGCTAGGCAAAATATCTCAACACAAGTCCCGTCGGAGTGTCAAATGACAAGGTCGGAGCATTTCTTGTCCTTTGATGCAAAATGGCCCTTTTCTGAGAATTGTCTGCTCGAACACAAATACTTGGAACGCGGCCCCAGCAATTGAAGGCATGAGAGAGCCTAGCAGCCGGCTTGAACATTGGAGCTGGCCAATATATGGCAGTGAAAGTGGAGCATATGGATCGTGGCGGAGACGAAGTTGAGATGTGGTAGGTTCGCAAAGTGCAAACCTGATGACCATTGAGATTTTCTGATAAACATCGCTGCCGAGGAATCCAGGCTTTTAGTACTCGAAAACTCTTCGGCTGTTGAGCAGGAAAGTACGAGGTGACCATGGGTCGGATCGACTTCCAAAGCAAACATAGTCGAGGACCAGATTTTTCGAAAGTCTCTCAAATGGCACGATGAAGCGCCTGTAGCATCTATTCTGCCAACTGGTGTCCGACGGCTGTCTGACCAGCCCGATGATGGTACGATTCGCTGGAAGCAGTGCAACGGAAGTGATTCAGCTGCCTAACTTGAAGTACGTGCGAGAATGTACGAGCTTCGCGCGACAAGTTTGTTTATTTCTCCCAGACACCATGCCGTCTTTGGGCCTCACATTGGAAGAACATGCGACCGGAGAGGACGTTTGATGTCTTATTGTTCGCCACAAGATGGTGATGAGCACGATTCGTTTCTTACCTTATGGTACGGACTTCTTTACAATTGAACCTCCATCGCAGGTGAGCATCAATAGGTGCCCGAGGCTTCGTAATTAATGAGACTCTGGGTGCAAAATCTCGACCTGTAGATGCAAGACTTATCTCAGCTGTAGGTTGTTGTTCTGCATGCCTCTAATCGGTCTATAGTAGACGACATTTGGAGAGGTTGCTTGATGGCTAGGAATTATAGCATCAGCCTGTTCCTGCATCATGCTGCTCGGGAAGTACCTGACCACAAAGTCATGTACGCCACCTGACTGCTGCGTTTCACAACTTGTGATGGCCACTCCAAGATTGTAATTGTGCGCGTCTGCCTCTTTCTGCCGCTACACTGTAGTGAATGCTGCTCGTGTCCTTTCATCCTTCACAGGTAGACACCCTCTTCATCTTCATCAGTCGGGTCCCCCATCCTTGCCCTCAACATAGCTCTCAGCTCTTCATCCGTCAGCCTCCCACTCTGCGCTGGCTGTGCTTGTGCCTGCTCATTCGCTCTATTTGCCGCTATGTCTCCATTCGAGATGACCTCTTCTCCAGCCGTCCCATTCGCATCACCACTCACAGCCTGGGTCTCCTCTTTCTGTTCACTGTCATCAATCCAGAGATTCCCCCTTCCCTCGACCTCGGCCTTCAATAGATCCAGCCTCTCCCTCATCCTGCCCATCACAACTTCATTCTCCGAGATGGCCTCCTTGCAATCTGAATCATCCGTGAATTCTGCTAGTTGCTCGTTCGATGAGGTAAGATGCGCGATTTGATTTCTTATTTCTGCGGCCTTGAAGTGGAGGTTTGGGAGAGGGAGGTCTCTGATTGCGAGGGCGAACTGGGAGGGTGGTATTGGAGTTGCCGTAGCTGACATTATTGTATTATTTTTATCTTAACCCGCTTGAAGTCTCTGTTCGTCGATTTGGGCTTCAGTTTCAGCTGTGTGTATCTACTCGAGTGTGACGCTATGTGTTGTAGTTGTTATTGTTACCAAAGTTTGTGTGAGTTGAGATCCGGAAGGAGATGATCCGCTTTAGAGGTAAGGATCAAGCCGAATCCAGTTTTCGCACTCATCATCATTCAATCTCACGCTCTTCCAATGCCACACCAGCAATGAACAATGCTTGGACCGTAGCATTGAAATCGCCCTGTACGGGCTTACACCATTCTCTACTCTTACGATGTCGCCGCCCTACACCAATGGCGGTACTGGCCGGCTGTGCGAGATCACTTGCTCCATGTCCAACGTATAGCTCCAAAGTACCAGCTACTTCGATAGTAATCACGAATAAAAGAATATTATTTCCGCGGAAGGAACCACAAAGCAGGTTGTTTGCTTCAGGTTCAAAGAGTGCACCTAATACAAGCTACGCGCCTCCAGGGCCCAAGAAAAAGACCAAGACCCCTCCAGTAAAGAATAAACGAAAGCCTGTAGAAATTCAAGAGCAGGCAGACGAGTTGGATAATGTCGAGCAGCCTGCTACGATCGAGCTCTCCGCAGAACAAATCGCCGATATCTTTGGTCCAGGGACTTCATTCGATTTGGGCATGCAGATACTGCAGGAGCTTCAGATAAGAAGAGTCAGTGGAGAGCTGCAGGACAAGGGCATTGATCTCTCTGAATCGGGCGTAACAGAAATGCAAGCCATGGCTGGACTGAACTATTTGCGAGACCACTTTCCCGTAGACGAAGAGGCCGCAGCAAAGGAATGGCAACAACTGGAGATTGAGAGGCTGACGAGGGCAATCGAGGATAGGGCCGAAAGGGTTGGTCTGTACAAGAGGAAAGAGGATGTGTACGAGGAAGAAGAGGAGGTGGATGAAAGACAGCCCAAGCAAGTCACAAACGTATACGGCGATAGTGTCTTAGTGCAGCGTCAGAAAGAGTTGAAGGCCAAGGAAGAGGCAGAAGAGCTGGCCATGAAAGAGGAAGCCGAGAAGACCGGACAGCCTGTTGAGTCGTACAAGGGCCGGCAATTGGTTCTAGCAAAAGAACAACAAATCGGTAGGCGACACCACATTCTGTTCTTACATTTACCGCATTGACCCCCTTCAGATGTTCGCAGAGAAAACAGGCTGAAGAAGACGGCGGCTGCTGCTGAAGCTGCTGAGCTTGAAGTCGATAAAATCCTAGCCGAACGCTCGGCTTTCTCGCGTCTTTTTCTTCCAACACTCTTCTCAGTTGCCGTCATCGCAGCCTCTTTCATATTCGCCGAATCCTACGAGCCACCGACCAGCTCAATGCGCATGCTGCCACTTGTAGAGCCCGCCACGGCTACTTGCATGGGTATCGCCCTCGTCAACATGGTCGTCTTTATACTGTGGAGAAGGCCAGAGATGTTCAAATGGTTTAACAGAAACATGATGATAAGTGCTGGGCATCCGATTCCTCTATCCATGTTGGGCAGTGTATTCAGTCATCAGCAAGGAGGCCACATTCTGTGGAACATCGGCATCCTTTTCTTGGCTGGCCCAACAGTATGTGAGGAAATTGGACGAGGAAATTTCATTGCCCTATTCGTCGTTTCAGGCCTGGGCGCAAACTTGCTATCTTTGTGGTACAACGTGCTCATCAAAAACTACCTCACGGCCAGCTTGGGCATGTCTGGCGCTCTGTGTGGGGTTATTGCCGCCTACTGGTTCATAGCAGACCAACGTCATCTTGGCACGGAGAATTGGGGATTCGATTACCCTGGATGGGCAGCTTTTGTGCCTATTCTGCTATCGGAAATGGTTCTGTGGAGAAAGATGCCGCCTCTTGCTCCGAAAAGTGTTGGAGGGACGTCGGATCATGCTAACCATGTCGGTGGGTTTTTGACTGGTGCTGCTTTGGGCTTGTGGTTGAAGTGGAGGAAGGCCGAGGAGAAGAAGGCTTGGGAAGAGTTTGATGCTGGTGAGGTCCCTACTTCAGAGACATCGATCCAGGAAAGCGCGACCACTGTGACTATCGCTGGGAAGGATGTATGATATGGCTGTAAGATAGACAAGGACACGAAATCATCATATGATCCCAGCAAAATCTGGAGGCGTCATCGCGAGCCCTGAACCTACCAAGTGGACAACGACGGCCCCTTTCTGCCGAACTCTCGCATGTGGTACTCGATCTGGATTCCAGATTCAATCACTTTGGCTAGATTGCTGGCGAAAGAGGTCTCTCGAAGGGGTAGATGTGTGATCTGACGGACTTTCGCGGGTCCCCAGCGAACAGGATTGCAATGGCACTCTGACCGATCGTAAGTACGAATGCCACATGGACCGCCCATAGGATTGGCACGTTGCTCGACCGTCCAATTGGGAATCTGCAGACAACCGGTCGGTATATCCTTTTCCGCAATCATCGATGCCGACCTGATATATCGGAATATTCTGTAAGAAAGCTGATGCTTCTCAGAGATGTAACACGTATGTTCGAATGATCAGCAGACAGAGGTATCTATGAACGAGCTGGAATTGCCCGGTCCTGGCAGCAGAACAAGGAGACTGTTAGTTATGATTCGGATCCATATACCTATCAACACGCAGCGGTAAATCAACAACGATAGTACCCGAGTCGTTCAGGGCCTCACTTACCTAAGAGAGACTTATCTCGAGGTCTCGATCGTGGGGAGATAAGGAACAGACCATTAGTCCAATCGAATCGAACGCAGACTTCTAGGAGAGCATCCACCTCACGCAACAAGACACAGGACGTATCATTTTTTTATCGATACATGATAGCAACTAATTTTAGGGTGACTAGAGTGACAAGGCCAAATAGTGCGAGACACAAACGACGTTGCAGCTTTCCTAAGCTTTGTTAATCGTATTTTGACGGCCAATTTGTGGCTCTTATGATATTTGGCTCCGCAGCCAGGCACTACTATAGGTATACAGCCCACACCTGTCTTCGAAGCTTCGTTTTTACAACCTCGAGGACGATTGGTAAGAAAATTCGGAGATTTTTTCGGATGTCAATTACTTGGCCGCCGTGTTAAAATCAGTCGACAGACACGCATACCAGTTTGCGGCAGCTCCCTCCAGCCTCCAATGCGGAAAGTCCACAACCAGTTCTCTCAACGATCTTGTGATCTCTCCCCACCGCCAACTCTTCCGCCCCGGAGAAAACTCCTCAACGTGTTTACTCTTTACCTATCTTGACTCTTGTATCAATGCTATCCTCCACTTCCTCGCTACATCGCACCACCCAAAACTCGCAGGCATCACCCGGCTATAAACATCCACAGAACTGCTCATACCCAAGCCCAAAGCATTCAGCAATATCGATCCAATATTTCTCCGTCTTCTCCGGGGCCAATGCCGCATACTGGCCGACCCTGGTGCATCTACCATTGAATAGACCACGCCGATTGCTCCAACAGCCGAGTTTGCATGAATAATCACAAAATTATCTGGCGTACAATAGAGTTGATATGTTATCCCGTGTAGCCCTTCTCGTAGAGGCGTGTAGATTCGTACAGTTTTCTTTATGGCATGAAGCCCTGGTTTCAATGTATATAGCTATAACTATGCCCGATTGAGCGATGAAGCCGCCGTAGTTATACCGAGCATACGGAGGTGGGCAATTATTTATTTATTAATACTAAATTATTAAATTATTATTATTTCTCTTTTTTTACCTCTAGTAAGTATACTACCTAAATTATTAGGGTCCCTAAGGGGTCGGGGTATCCCCCAACCCCTCGGGGGCAGAGGGGGTTAGAGGGGGTATTCGGGTCAGGTATAGGGGTCCCTAGGACCCCCCGCCCCGACCCTAAACCCGCTAGAACCCGACCTAATTAATCGGGGTAGGTTCTTAGCTAAAAAACGTAACTTTTTTATATAGTTTTATTAATTACGGACGACCTATAGGTATTTTATATTATATAACCTTATAGACTTATAGAATAGGTATTTCTCTATAATTCTAGCTATTTAGATCTTAATAATATCTAGGTTAAGTATTAAAATATATAACTTAAAAAACCCGACTTCCCCCCGATTAGCGGGTCGGGGGGAAAAGCTCCCCCTAACCCGAAAACCCGCCCCCCCCTATCTCTACCCCCCCCGCGGCGGGTCGGGGGGGTACCTCTAAAACCCGACCCGACCCGACCCCTTAGGGACCCTATAAATTATATAAGAAACGTACTATACTTAAGTTAATTAAAAGCCGTATAAGTAGAATCCGTCTTTAATAAATAGTAACTTATAAACCTTATTAGTTTACTACTATACTACCGCTAAAAAGAGCTCTATATATAGCTATTAATAAAGCTATTAACCGTACGAGGCTTAAGGAAGAGGAGGATACGGATTATATACTAAATCGGATATACCGTTAAAAGTAGCTTATAAAACTACTCTATAATACGGATAAAACCTATAAAATTAAATATATCTTAGATAATCCTAATAATATTATATCCTAACGCGGTCGGATATTTAAAGTAGCTTTAGAGATTACGTAGTCCGCCGATAAATACAGCCGTTACTAGCTATATATAACTAATATATAGACCGCTAAAGGCCGCTAAGGCTATAAAAGAAAGAGTAATAGTAAAAGTAAAAGTAAGGGTACTATCGAGAGGATTAAAAACGGGCTTATTACTTATAAAAAAGTATAATATATATATACGTACTATAAATACGGCTATAATACTATATCGAGGGTAAAGTAAGCTTTAGTAGCTTTAAACTACTTAAATTATAACTATAATAATAGGTAAAAGATAAATATAGTAAAAGATAGTATTATAGTAAGACTAATAGCTAAAGAGGGATAATTCCCCTAGTAGAGAACTATAAGTATCTCCTATACCTATATATAGCGTAATAAATACTATATATAGGCGTTCCTTATAGTACGGTTAAGCTAGTCCTTATATTAGTATTAACTAATATCCTATAGGAATAATAGGTAATTAACCAATAGTACTAATAAAATAAAATAAGGAAAAAGATAGAAGTAAGGAAATAAGAAAAGATAAAGAACTAGTCTAGTTATTAAGTTATATAATACTTAATTCTTAATTATAAGCGGACTTATAATCGACTATATATATATATAATCCCTATCTCTAATAAGGTAGCCAGATCTAGATAGATTAAGGTAGTATTCTACCTATAGTAATCTAGCCCTCTATATAATTGTATACCTAGGGTCCCTAAGGGGTCGGGGGATCCCCTAGCCCCTCGGGGGTAGAGGGGGTCGGGGGAGAGGTATTCGGGTCGGGTATAGGGGTCCCTAGGACCCCCCGCCCCGACCCTTCCCCCGATAGAACCCGCCCCGATTAATAGGGTCGGGTTCTTAGCTAAAAAACGTAACTTTTTCGTACGGTTTTATTAATTACGGACGACCTATAGGTATTTTATATTATATAACCTTATAGACTTATAGAATAGGTATTTCTCTATAATTCTAGCTATTTAGATCTTAATAATACCTAGGTTAAGTATTAAAACATATAACTTAAAAAACCTGACTTCCCCCCGATTGGCGGGTTGGGGGTAAAAGCTTCCCCCGACCCGAAAACCCGCCCCCCCCCTATTTCTACCCCCCCCCGCGGCGGGTCGGGGGGGTACCCCTTAAACCCGACCCGACCCGACCCCTTAGGGACCCTATATATACTATTAAACGTAGCTAAATCTAAATACTAGTAACTCTTCTTTATAAAATATACTGCGTAAAATAAGTGTATAGATAGCCGAACTATCTTATAGGAAAGTACTCCTAAAACTAAGAAATCAAATCCGTCTACTATCCTATAGTTATCCTAGTCGGTTATTAGATTAAATTCCCTCTATTAGGAATTATTCGAATAGGTTATTAAACGAACTTATATACTTCGGATACTTAAAATTCGTATTATAAGTATGTCTATTACTAAAGGTCGGGTTATACTATTCCTAACGGGTTACTAAGGCTGTTACCGGTATTCTTATATAATAGTAATTTAATATATAGTTGTCATAAGCTATATAACTTATATAAGTATAAATTATTAATTATATAACTAGATCTAGTCGCCTAATTATATATAAATTATCTAAAATCGCCTATTTTTAGCCGTTTTGTTAAATATAGGTTAATACCGTTAAAGTAGTTAAATAAGTAGCTATTCTATACTTTACTTTCTCTCTTTTATTCCCCTAAATATTAGTAAATCTTTACTTTTAAATTGATAGCCTTTTAGTAGGAATCCTTTAACTTTTCTTTAACTTTCTTAATAGAGATTACTCCTACTCCTTTTAAATTCTTAAAAACTCTTAATCTCTTTCTTTAAGGTAATTAAATCTACTCGTCAAACTAACTTACTACTAATATATTAGTAGAAAGATAGTATTTATACTAATTAATCGTAGTAGAAACCGGGGACCCGGAGGACGTAGCCGTAGTTTAACGCCTATAGATCCTTAACTAGTCTCTTCTAAATCGCCTTCTAACGATAGCTCTCCTCCTACTACTCCTCCTACTATACGTAGTAATCCTTAAACTCCTAATAGGCCCCTAGGTCGTCAATTTATATCTAGGTATTAGGATATAGGTGTACCTCTTTCTATATATAGTAGAGGAGTAGTTCCTGGATAAGGCCTATTTATAGGGTAACTTAGGACTCCTCCTCCTCCTTCTAAGAGTCCTAGTACTATATATAGGAGTAGTTCTAGCCGTAGTTCTAGTAGTAGAAACTCTAGTAGTAGAGGTCGTAGCTCCGGCGCTAGAAATACCCCGTAAGTTAGAATTCTATTAAACTAGAACCTGTAAGTTAACTTAATAATAGTTCTAGACCTCCTCGTAATCCTACGTCGATGATTCCTCGTCCTATTAGCAATCCTAATTAAGTTATACCTAGTAGATTCTAGAATCTCGACGGAAAAACTATCTATTTAAATAGGGATAAAGTCCTAGGCATCTAAGAGCCTACCAGACTACTTAAATTCTTTAGAGAGTTTAATTTAGCGCTAAAAAACCTAGGGAATATACGAGAACTCTATTCGCTATTCGCTATTATAGGTTCCCGTAATAGGACTCGAAACCTATTAACCTATACTTATTTAGATATTATTAATTACGAAGGCGGTTAGGATAGTCCTAATTTCCCTACTTAGAAAGCTAACTAGGTTCCGGGAAAGAATATAGGTAAAGACGTTCGTTTTTCGCCGAAGGTAGATCGAGATAGTACTAGAACTTATTACTAGTACTATATAGTAGTAGTCTTTAGCCAGATATCGAGAGGGGCTATTACTAATCCTCTAAATCGTACCTATACCTATTACCGTAGTAGTTATATAGTTCCTTTTAATAGTTACCGTACTATTACTATAATTATTACTACTGTTCGTCGAATTAAGTAGAATAGTTCTTACGCTAATTACTACTTTATAGCTCGTTCTTAGATTAAGAGTACTAGTAAGAAGTATTGTAGTAATAGATCTAATAAGATTAGGAACATAACTCCTAAACCTAACGGACCTATCCTAGATCTAGATCGTAATAGTTTATAGAGAGGTTAATCTTTTTTAGTATTCTAAGGCTTATAAGTTTATTTAATATACTTTCCTAGTTTTTACTGAATTTGGGATGGAGTTTATATATATATTAATACTATAGCAGGCATTACTAAGTAAGTTTTTAATAGTTTTTAATAATTTCTAGAGATTCTTTCTTTTCTCTATACCAAAAACAAGCCAAAATACAAAAACGGAGTAGAACTACTTCTAAAAAATAGTCTAAATTACGAAGTAAGTATAGTAAGTAAACTTATAATAAATAAATATATAAAAATATTAGGAACTTTAAATACTAACTACCTTCTCAGCAAAAGTTCCTTAAAAGTTATAGGTATAAAAACTAATAGAATTACTAGGTATTCTAGCCTATAACTCCGTTTGGCCGCTTCACCTAGCCTTCTACTCGAATTTCGAGTTTATTTATAGATACTAACTTAGTTAAATAAGCGTTGGGTTTTACCTTAGTAAGTATATTAGCTAGGTTATTAAGGCTATTAATCTAACGGACTTCTAGAATATCCCTATTTTTATATACCTCTCTAAGAGCTATAATATTAATTATAAGTCTCTTCTCTTTTATTGTTCCTAGCTTAACTAGGTATTTATATATACTATATAAATCTATATAGACAATAATAGGAACTACTAGAAAATCGACTTCTTTTAGAATCTAGGATAGAGTAGTAGCTAGTATATAGCCCTTATCTACTCTATTAGATATAGCGAGGATTTCGGAGGCGAGAACTAATCTAGTAACTCTTTTAGCTTTAGTTAAAGACTAATAGATAATATTTCCCTTAAGATTAAACTTGAAATCTTATAGGGACTTATTTCTAAGCAAAATTAAGGAGCTAATTTAGCTACTTAGGTCTTTATTATTTGCGAAAGAGCCGTCAACAAAAATAAATAGTTTTACTTTATCTAGATCTAGTAGAATAAAGCTCAACCCTCGGTCTAAATTACCCTTTTACTAGATAAGGCGTTTATTTAGAGCTTTAGTATCCTTAACTAATAGATCTTAATACTATATAGCTATAGAAAGGTCGAAAGCTACTTTAGGTTAGTATATTAATACAATATATATACCTCTTATACGTTGCTCGATATAGGATTATTTAAAGTCTACCTAGCTAAGATTAATAGGAAATAGCTTCTCTCCCTAGTTTTTCTACTTTATAAGTAGGTTTGGCCCTCGTTTCGACAATATATAGCTATTAAAAATAAGCTAATTACTATTATTAAGCTCCTTAATAGGCTTTACTAGAAAGTTAGCTTTTAATCTTTCTTCCTCCTCTTTAAATTTAAAGTCCTTATTACAGAGAATTAAAGTATTATCTATTTATATACTAACAATACTAAATGTATCTCCTTTTATAACTAGGAGGTATAGATTATAGACTAAGGTAGTTATATCTAGGTTTTCTTTATAGTATTTATAGTAGGTATTAAACTAGTATAGACCTACTTCAGCAATACTATATAAGGGTTTAATAATTTCTATAATAGTTTTAGGTAGATAGAGGTAAATAATCTCTTTTAGTAAATTTACGAGTATTTACCTATTCAATATCGTCTTTAATTAGGTATATACCTACGAAATATCTCTTAATATTAAGAGGAACCGTTTTCGTTATCTTTTAGGTATAGATTTAGGAACTTTAAGGCGTAGAAACTCGAGAGTACGTACGTTAAGTAAAGTTACTATAATTATAAGTATTAATCTCTAACTTACTCTCTAAATAGTAGGCGATTAGGTTAGAATAATCTTCTTACCTTTATCGTTGAATCCTTATACTATAAGCCGTAACTTTTTATAGGGTTTATCGGTCCCTTTTCCTTTAATTTTATAGACTATTTAAGAGTTAAAAATACGCTTATTTATAATAGGTTTCTATATAAACTTTATAACCTCTTTCCCTATCAACCTATCAATCTTAGTTGTTGTTAAAATTTGAAATAGTAGGTTATCTAAGGAGAGTTTACCTTCTATACGTAATTAGAGATATAGTATATAGTCTAATTTCTCTTTTATAGAGAGAAACACTTCCTAGAGCTAAATAAAGTACTAGGTATACTTATCTAGATATCGCTATCGAGATCTCGTTCTTACCGTATTAATTATAACTATTCCTTATATCCTAGAAACTCTTAATTAGCTATTAAACGGACTTACTACTATTGGATTATTGTTTTTATTACTATTACCTATCCTAGGTTCCTAGGAGGGAAGTTACTCCTCCTCCCTAATTACTACTTCTCTATTTTTAGAATCTGATAAAAATATATCGTTTTCGGCTATAAGTTTGTTTAATAGTCGAGTTCGATAGGGCTTTACGCTAGTAGACCGAAATACTACGTCCCTATTATTAATTCTAACTATGTAGTTATAGTTCTCGATCTTTTTTAGTATATAGGGTCCTCTCTATTAACTAGGCTCTCTCTATACTAATACCTCTAACCTAATTAGTATAGAATATAGTGAAATTAGTATAGGGCTATTCCGTTATAATAGGGCGGATACTACTTACTCCTTTACCTATATCTCCCTAAGCTCTTTTATTACCTTTTTAACTATAGTTGCTCTTTAAAGAATTATACGGCTAGGAGGGTAAGAACCTATAATCTTAGGGTATACCCTAGAAACGAGAAGTATAGGAATAAGTCTATTTGGTCCTACTATATCGTTAATAGCTTTTATAGTATACTAGAGGAGAGTTTCACTATTTTTTAAAGGTAACTTATTCTTAAAAATTAAGTAGTACCTCCTAAGGATAGTATAGTATCTTTTAGCCTTTCTAATACTATAATAAGCCTTAACTAGTATCTCTTTAATGTATATATCGAGAGAACTTACTTCCTAATTAAATTTATAAGCCGTAAAATTCGTATCGGTATTAACAACAATTGTATCTAGAGGACCTAAATAGGTATTAATCTAGATTATTCGGACGTATTTCCAGACCTTATTAGTAGTTATTCCTTTAAGAAATCTAGTAGCTTAAAACGTAGTTACTATATCTATAATATATAGTACTAGTTTTCCTTCTAAAAAGAAGATATCTATAATAATCTCTAAATTAAAAATAAGATTATCTTTTAAGCTGAATTTGAACCGTATTAGAGCTTTTATATTAATCTAATAGAACTTACAAATTAACGTAATTGACTGAATAATATTGGTATTAATATTATTTAATCCTACTCTAGTAAGGGTTATTAATAGACGTTAAGCCGAAGGATGTCTAAAACGTCGATAAATTTATCTTAACTAACGTTTATCTAGGTCTAAAAAGAATAATTAGAGGAAGGTAAATAATGGTATATTATTAGTAGCTTATTTCAGCTAGTAAGGGGTTGAAAATCGGGTATTTTATAGTTCCGGGGTATTATAACGGATAAGCTATTAGTTAGAACCGTTTAATAAGGTGGCTAAGTAACTCGAACTAGTTATTAAACTATCTTATATATGCGGGATATCTATAATTTACTTAAGAACTAGTAGTTTAATCTATAGATAACCGTACTTCCTAGTAATAGGAAAGTACTTATTACCCTAGACTAGATAGTTTCGAATATTATTAAGATAGATCCTAAGGCGGTCTATATCTCTAATATATATAAGGAACGGTATATTGGCCGGTACTACGTAGAAATTAATAGATCTAAACGGTATCGGTACCGTAGTAGTTCCGAGGCTTAATATAGAACCTTTACTAAATAGAATATTATATTGTCCTACGGTAGATTAATCTAAACTAAGTAGTAAGTAGACTTATAATACTCGGAATTAGCCTTCTCCTACTATAGAGATCCCTAATACTCCTATATTAGGTATAGGGTCCCTAAGGGGTCGGGTCGGGTCGGGTTTTAGGGGTACCCCCTCGACCCGCCGCGGGGGGGGGGGTAGAAATAGGGGGGGACGGGTTTTTAGGTCGGGGGGAGCTTTTACCCCCGACCTACTAATCGGGGGGAAGTTAGATTTTTTAAGTTATATATTTTAATACTTAACCTAGGTATTATTAAGATCTAAATAGCTAGAATTATAGAGAAATACCTATTCTATAAGTCTATAAGGTTATATAATATAAAATACCTATAGGTCGTCCGTAATTAATAAAACCGTACGAAAAAGTTAAGTTTTTTAGCTAAGAACCCGACCCTATTAATCGGGGCGGGTTCTATCGGGGGGAAGGTCGGGGCGGGGGGTCCTAGGGACCCCTATACCCGACCCGAATACCCCCCCTAACCCCCCCTACCCCTAAGGGGTCGGGGGATCCCCTGACCCCTTAGGGACCCTAGTTAGGTAGGATATCCTAAAATATCTAGTCTAAGTACCGGTAATTAAACTAAAATATCTCTAGTATAATATGTACAAGTTGGTTTACTAGCCTTTTCGAAGTAAGAAAATATATAGTAGTATTATCGGATAGCTGTTAGGCGACTATAAAGAAGCCTTCGTTATTTTCTTCCTCCTAAAAGAGAAAATATACCTCTTCTCTAGCCAATTTATCCTATATATTGTTAGTACCTTCCTAGAAGTTAACTATAACTATATAGGCCTCAATAATCTCCTCTATAGTATAGTATAATGGTTGGGAGGCTTTAAATCGTTTAATACTAGCCTTTCGTTCTTCTAGGGTATAGTAAACGGACCAATAGCCCTATTTACTATATACGTAGCATTTCTAACCTATTTTTCTTAGCTAAAATCTTCCTCCTCTTCCTCGAGAAGATTACTCTCTATTTAGGTATTCTATTATACGTCTTGTACCTCTTCCTCTACCTCTAGAAAGGGAGTTCTTCTAATAAGTTCTATTAGTATAGTACGCTTTATTATCGTTATTTTTGTATTCTACAATTTGTAAGTTAGTTTAACCGTTCTCCTCGTCGAGAATAAACGCTTATTAGCTCTATTCTAGTATCTAGAAGCGTACTACATATCCTTCTACCGTAATTATTATAATAGAATTCCGTAATTAATCGTATAAGCCTTAATACGTACTTATAGGAGTAAATAAGGTATACTAGTATTCTCGAATACCTTTATAGCCTAGGAGTAAGTATTCGTATACTTCCGCCTAAGACTTTTCGAGGTTTCTTTATAGCTTATTTAACTAATTAATAAATAGTTCTAGATACTCTAGAGTTAACTTTCCTAGCGAATTTTAAATATAAGAGAGAAGAGTAGTATTTCTCTATTCTATTAATTATCTTTAGCGTCTTTCGGGAGTCTCGAAATATCGTAGTAGTTACTTAAAACCTTAGATTTATCTAGTAGGTCGGTTTACTATTATCTTGTTATAGTAAAAGTCTCTAGTCTTTCCTTTTAGTATTATTAGAAATATATTAATAACCTCTTTTCCGTCGAATATTCCGTATTTTCCTATATTTTCTACGAAGATTCTAAGCTTAGTTTCGAGTACGTCGTCCTCTTCTCCGCCGTATTTTATATCGTTAGTATATAACTTGTTAAGGTCGGTTAATCTCTATATAACTACTATTTATAGGTCTTATAAGTTGGTTTAGCTATCGATAAAGTTCCGAAAAAGATCGTTCTAGTTACTATATAGGCTACTAAGATTATTACTAGGCTAGTATTTCCTCTAGTTCTTCCTAAACTATTGATAGTAGCACTCTATAACGCTAATTATTAATAGGTTATTTGCCTTTTCGTTGAGTAATATTAGTTTAAAATCGTCTTAGGTTACTAGACTCTAGTTGTATATACTAAATCTCCTAGGTAGTAGGTTGTTTTCGGTCTAGAGTTAGGGTTATAGGCGGGATCTTCGGATAACCTATAGATATAGTATCTATAAGTTCGTTTAACTAGTAAGTCGATATAATTACCTAAATACCGTTAGCTAATTATAGCTCTATAGGGGTTCCTTTTTAGGTTATAGCTGGAAGAGCCTCTCCTAGAACTAATTTTAGTACTTTTAGTCGTTCCTTATCGACTTTCTACTACGTAGTAGTATTCTAATTACGAAAGTCTTCGTAAAAGTACTCCTAGAGTTCGTTAAGTAAACTTACTAATACGTATAGGTACGCTTAGTATACGATATAGCTATTAAGCTCTTCGTTAGTTGTTATAGGACTAAGAGATAAAGATAACTTAAGATACTTCTTATTAGTAAAGAAGAGTTATCCCTTAAGTTATACTTAGGAGCTTTTCGTACTTTTAGTAGTTATAACGCTCGGGGTTAATTTCTATTACTCGTCTTCTCTAGCTATATTATAGTTTCTAGATCTTAATAATCTATAAGAATTCTTAATAGAAATTCGTTATTCCTAGGGCTGTAAGTTCGCTTAACGTAGTCGTTCGATATTATCGATAAACGGTAGAGTCGGGGTTTAAGTATATAATAGTAGAAATACGATTATCGGACTATTTTAGGTAAGTATCCGTCTAAAACTTAGGAGATATAGTTACAATCTCCTTATTTATTAGCGAAACCTTACGAATCTATAGTTAAATTAAGTCTAACTACTAATTAGTATTAGTATTAACTAATATCCTATAGGAATAATAGGTAATTAACTAATAGTACCAATGAAATAAGATAAGGAAAAAGATAAAAGTAAGGAAATAAGGAAAGATAAAGAACTAGTCTAGTTATTAAGTTATATAATACTTAATTCTTGATTGTAAGCGGACTTACAATCGACTATATATATATATAATCTCTATATCTAATAAGGTAGCTAGATCTAGATAGATTAAGGTAGTATTCTACCTATAGTAATCTAGCCCTCTATATAATTATATACTATTAAACGTAGCTAAATCTAAATACCTTATAACTATCCCCCCCTTTATATATTCTATCCCTAGGGTAGAGTTTATATTAATCCGTATACTTTTATAAGGCCGCGCGTACGTATCTTACTAGTAACTCGAATACGGTATACGGACTTTAAAAAGAACGCGGGTCTATCTTAGAGTTACGTTTATAGACTATCTAGGTAGACGCGTTATATAGTACGTATATATATCGTAGCGGCTTTACTAGATCCTAGAATTTTATAATTTCTATCCTAAAATTAAAATACTAGATTTTCTAAAATCTCTATTCTTAGTAAAACGCGTATTAGGTTTCTCGCGGCCCGAGCGTATATACCCTAAATAAAATAAATATTTACGTTATAAAACTTTCTTCTCTAGCTTTATCTTTATATTAGCTCCTCCTACTTCCCTAATTTAATAAGTAATATTCTTACTATACCCTCGTAGCCTCCTACTATCTCTCCTTTCTTTCTTTTTTAAAAAAAAAAAAAAAAAAAAGAAAGATAGAAGACCTAGAGTAACTCTACTAGTCGTACTATATACGCTACGCCTATAACCCTAAGTATATTCTTACTTACCGTAAGTCTCTTTTATAGAAGTATAGTTATTATACTACCTTACGCTACGAGTATATTAAGGTATATTATAATCTACGAGTCTACTACTTATCGAATTACTAACTAATATTTTTTTTATAGATACTAACTAAGTTAAATAAATACGCTAATATCTTATTAGAGACTACTAAACGTATCTACGCTAGTATATATACGCGTACTACTTATATACTTATCTTCTTACTAATTTATTTTAGACGAAGAGCTTCTTAAGGACTAGCTAGCGCGCTACTATAAGTAGTTTAACCGCCTTACGACTTAGTATATCCCTACCTAGGAGTAAAAGAGTAAAGAAGGAGCTACTAAAGACCGCGAGGCTAAAAACTCTACTACTATACTTACTCTACGCGAGGCCGTCGCCTTAACTAATACTTAGTTAGAGCTTATAAGCTAAATACGAATTTTCGTACGTTAGATATTTCTACCTACGCTTTCTATACTAATCGCGTATAGAATAGTCTTACTCTACTCCCTCCTCGTAATCTCTAATTCTCTAGAGATTTTATTTTAACTAATTAGCTATAGAGTCTTTTTAGCTAGCGCCTCTTCCGCGAGGACTCTATAGCTAGTATAGACGGTATTAACGACGACGATACGAATACCTATACTCTAGCTCCTACTAAGAAGGTAGAGAAGGAGGAAGAGGAGAAGAAGAAGGAAATAGAGGAGTAGGGTTTAGTATAGTATATAGCTTACTTATAAACCTAATATTTAAGTATAGCGTATAGTATCTTAGGCGCTTTAGGGATTTTTTAAAATTCTAGACTTTATTAGCTAGTACTCCCTTACTACGCCTCGCCGCCCCCTCCTAGCTACTTACTATATATACTACTTTAGCGGATTAATAAAAAGAATTCTTCTTATTTATTTTTCCTCTCTATAATCTCCTTAAAGTTACCTAGCCTAAGATCGTTATTACTATATTCTTACCTATTACGCCTCTAAGGCTTCCTACCTTAGGCTTACGTACTTCTTACGCTAAGGTTAGATAGCCCTTAGTACTATACTTATAAGCTTAAACTATCTCTTAGGAGTTATCTATATTTTTCTATAGAATCTACTAGTTAAATTCCTATAAGTAACCTACCTACTTTACTAGGTATTACCGTACTTTACCTTTACGTCGCGCGTTTAGAATCTCCTTAATTTCCTACTCTTTTTCCCCGTTAATAATTTCTAGGGGTAGTTTAGGTAGGTTAAGTATAGTAATATAAATCTAGATTAAGATTAACCTTCTTTACTTAACTTATAGCTAGCCTCTAGGACTCGTAGCGATACTACCTATAGATAGTATTTAGTCGGTATATAGATAGTATTTAGTTAGTATATAGATAGTAGGACTTAGTAGTAACACGACCTATAGATAGTATTTAGCTAGTATAGATAATATTTAGTTAGTATATAGATAGTATTTAGGGTTTAGTAGTTAATATTTAATATTCGAGGTTTAATAATAAGTAAGTACTAAAGGGAAAAGATAGTTTAATTTCAAATACTATTTATTCTAGTAGTAGTTGTTATTATATTCGTACCGCGGTTCCTAGGAGTAATAGGGGATTCTTCGGATCCCGTAACTATTCTATAGCCCCTAAATATATATCCCTACTATATTCTCTCCCCTACCTACTAATACGTCGTCTTATAATATATTTATAAATATATAAGCCGGGCCCTTAGGGATAAGATAGTAAGCCGTAAACTATAAAACTAAGAACGCTAGGATATAATAAAGTCCTTAAAATTAAAATTACTATATCCCTAAACCCTAAGTTAGTCTTCTTAAGCTAGTATAGTACTTAAATATAAACGCGCGCCTAGAGTCTATATCTAGGCCGGGCCTAGATTCGTAGACTACTTCTCCTACTACCTTAAATATACTTCCTACTCTTACCCGAGGTAGGGTCCCTAAGGAGTTAGGGGATCCCCCGACCCCTTAGGGGTAGAGGGGGTCGGAGAGGGTATTTAGGTCGGGTATAGGGGTCCCTAGGACCCCCCGCCCTAACCCTCCCCCCGATAGAACCCGCCCCGATTAATAGGGTCGGGTTCTTAGCTAAAAAACGTGACTTTTTCGTACGGTTTTATTAATTACGGACGACCTATAGGTATTTTATATTATATAACCTTATAGACTTATAGAATAGGTATTTCTCTATAATTCTAGCTATTTAGATCTTAATAGTACCTAGGTTAAGTATTAAAATATATAACTTAAAAAACCCGACTTCCCCCCGATTAGCGGGTCGGGGGTAAAAGCTTCCCCTAACCCGAAAACCCGCCCCCCCTCCTATTTCTACCCCCCCTACGGTAGGTTGGGGGGGTACTCCTAAAACCCGACCCAATCCGACCCCTTAGAGACCCTAACCCGAGGTTCTTAATAGCGGGAGTAATAGTCTCCTCCTCTTCTTCTCTAGTATCCTCCTTAATATACCTCTCTGCCGGTCGCTCCCCCGTATAGATATCCTTTATATATAAATAGTTAAAGAAGGAGTCCTTTCTATAGATCGTACGCTCTAACGCGACTATCTTTTTAAACTTCGCCCTAAAGGTATCTATAACTTCTCGCTCCTAGCGCTTAATCTCTCCGTCTCTATACTACTTATTATTAAGGAAGCGTATAGCTTCCTAGTTAGTAACTATAGAACTCTACTTTATCTACTCGATAAGAGCGGCTATAATATTCCCTTTAAGACGGTACGGAATAGAGGCGTATTATAGTTAAGAGATTTAACTATAGTTAATAGAGTAGCCTAAAGAAGTCGAGGGCCTAGTAGCTATATCTCTATAGGCGGTAGATAGCTAATCCTATATTCCGCCCTCTACTATTTCTATAGTTTTATAGTTAAGTTTAATACTATAGAACTATAGTAGGTACGTAATACGCTCCCTATAAGCCGGTCTATATATCCTATAAGGTTAAAGGCTATAAGTAATACGGATAGTTAGGTCGTTATATATAGTATTTATATAGTTAGTCTTAAAATACTTCGCGTTCTCTAGAGTCTAGTATAGCTTAGAAGTAATACTAGCTATATAGCTATCCTTAAGAGGGGCGCCCCGAGCTTCTATATACTATATCTAGTCCTTATATATATCTAGCTTATATATTCCTAGGATAATTATAGTATAGTCCTACTTATTCTTACCTAAGATAGTAAGACTACTTTAGATTACGTTAAGTCCCCTACTAGTTATAATAGCCTTATAAACGTTAGTATTAATATAGGCGAACTCTGTATTCTAGCCCCTAATAGTATACTTAGTATAGTAGGAGTAGGAGATAAGCTAAAATCTACTATTAGGCTAAGTAGTAACGTAAGTAGTATAGTAGGGACGGCTATTTACGGGCCGGTATAACCTGGTTCTCTTATCCTATATAAGGACGAGACGCGGTACCTATAGATATTAGATAATTACCTACTAACTAGTATAGTAATATATTAAATTATAGCTATTATTATCCTACCTTATCTTCTCTATTATATAAATTATATTTATCCGATCTACCTTACCTTAATCTTACAATCTAGTATAGGATTCTAAGACGGAAGTAGAAAACTACTCTCCCCTATTATCTACGCTTACTCTACTATATTTTTAGTAGAGAAGTAGATAAGTTAAAAGAATAATAGGTTCTTTATATTAGTTATCTATATTATAGGAAGGAGTCGGTTTACCTAGGTATTCGCGTATACCTACGAGCTCTTACGACGGCGAACCTTTATATCTCGATCTACCTCGAGTTTTCGATATACCGACGACGATACCGACGACGATACTAACGACAACGACGATACTAAGGCTAAAGGCTATATATAGCGGTATCGCTATATAGAATTTTCTCTCTCTTATTATCCTACTAACTATAGCGTAACTAATAATAACTCGATAATTGTCCTCGAGGCCTCGAAGATTAAAGAGGCTATAGCGATATATCTAGTTAAGGATACGCCTATTCCGAGGTAATTATCTTAAACGGTATATAGACGACGCGGTACGTATTTCGGAAGAATATCTACTTAAGTAACTACGTATATTTTTCCTCTAATCCGGTTAAGGAGCGAAGGCTTATACGGCGACGACGATAGGCTCGTTAGTACCGACTTTAGGTATTACTCTATCCGTACTATTATAGTCTACTATTATAAGTACCGTCCTTAAGTTCCTAATACTAATATAAACGATTCTACGTATATTTTAGTATTATCTATCTTAATACTTCTACGAAATTGTTTCTCTAAGATATTACTATAATAGTATTCTAACTATATCTAGTATATCTACTAACCCTACTATTTAGGATCTAAGAAGCCTACCTCCTCCTATTCCGAGTACTAATAGCTTAACCTATAACTAGGAGGCCCTAGAGGACTCCGGTCCTAATACTACTACCCCTCCTAAGACAAGTACTTCCGGAGCGACCTATCTTCCTAGCGGTACTACTCGTAGCGGGAACGGGATAACCCTATTTACTATTAAGGACTTCTTAAACCTTATAACGAATATAGCTTCCCGAGCTCCTAATACGGCTCCTAGTAATACTTTAACTCGTTAGTAGACTACTACCGAAGAGTATAGTATATCTAAGAAACGTCCTATTCGCTATAACCCTAGGAACCTCCTCCTCCCTACTTATAAGGTATTTACTAGGAAGAACGTATCTAACTTTATCTCGAACTTAGAGAAGCGTTTTAGCTTTTTCGATATTACCGAGGACGAGTATAAGTACTATAGCCTCCTAATAAACTATAGTTAGACCCTATAGGACGATATCGAGTATCTAAAAGGCTAGTCTAAAAAGGACTAGATAGCCCTTAAGAAAGTATTCTATAAGGAGTACCGCGCCTAGGACGAACGACGAAAGAAGGAGACCTTAACCTACCTAACTAAGCTCGCTATTTAGAGCGAGAGTAGTATTCTAAATACGAGTAGCTTTATTAAGGAGTTTAAGACCTACTAGCTAGGTATCCGTTAACGTAAGACTAGTACGGCTATAGATAGAGTGCGTATCTTCCTTAGTAGTCTTCCTAATACGATCCTGACTAAGGTTAACCGTATAATTAATCTTAACGAAGAAGATAAGGACGACCTATACGAGAATATTAACGTAGTTATTAAGATAGTAGAGAAGGTTATTTATACTACTAAGAAACTTAAAACCTTCCGTATTAATAAGAAAGAGGATAAGGAAGTCGGCCGTATCGCTAATAAGTTAGTTATTACTCGTAATAAGTACTTCGAGAGTACCCGATATAAGAAAGCTACCGGTCCTCCTAAGTTAAATCCCGATTTTATTAAGGCTATTAGTAAACTCCGTATTAATAATATAAGTAGAGAGATCCTATATACGACTATTAGCCGAACTTATAACCTAGTTTTCGCGATTATATAGAAAGATACGATATAGTTTACGCTCCTCACCGTATATATTAATAAGAACTTCCTAAGTAAATACTAACTCTAGGTCTAGTAGTAGCCTTAGTACTAGTCTTAGATATAGTACGTCTAGGAACCTATCTAGTAGCCCCGTTATAACAGCTAGCCCGCTCCTCGTAATACTAACTACGTAAATAACCCTAGTAGTTCCTATCGTAATAGTAATATCGGAAATAGAAATAATTAGGCTTTATAGAAGCTACGAATATACCTCGGATATAACGACCCTTACTATATACTATTCTACGTAGATAGTTATATAAAGAATCTATACGCCTAGGGAGTATATTTCTATAATCGTTAAGAGGGATAGAGAGGTCTTTTCTAGGGAACTATTAATAACCTAGAAAATAGAATCTAAGGACTTCGTCTAAGCTAGGAATAGTATTAGCTACTATAGATTCTCAATATAGTAAAGAAAGGACTTAGGCCCTTATTAGTAAAAGTAAACTCTATTAGTATTTCCTATCTCCTTAAGTCCGATAAGGAGATTAAGATACCTTCTTACCCTCCTAATTTTATTAGTATCGGAAGTCTAGGAGTATCTACTACTAGTACCCGGTCCTCGTAGAAAAAGACGCCTAGAAAGTCGAATAATAGAGTTTAAAAGCCGTCCTCGAAGAAGTCTACGAAAGTAAAGTATACCGTTCCTAGGTAGTTTCGAGACTTAATAGACTAGGCTATCGAGGGAAGCCCTTAGAATAGGGATAATAATGAAACGATAGACGAAGATTCTACCCTACGTAATAAAGGACCTATAGCCGTATAGAAGAAGAAATAGAGGAGGCGGCCGACGTATAAGTAGTACCTCGCCGTATAGGATAAGTCGTCTAACGAGCTAAGACTAATCTAGAAGATAATATAGTCTTCTAGCGGGATTTAGCTTACTCTAAACGAGGTCTTTATCTATATTCCTTACTTCTTAAAGTTTATATTTTAGAGTCTCCCCCTAGATATAGTCGAAAGGGTCGCGCCTAAGTTTAAAGCTACTTAATAATAGAAGAAAGAGAGGCGGCTTAAACGAGCCGTAAAGAGAATAGCTTAACAACCCGTAATAAATATAGTATTACTTAATAGTCTGGCTTCTAGGGACGTAAAATACCTAAGATTCCTCGCCGATATATCTATCGGTATTAATTTAATTACTACGTAGGTAGTCGATATTATCGACCGAGCTAACGGTAAACGACGTATATCTACTAAGTCCCTATATATATACGTATATTTTCGAAATATATCTATAAGTAGTCTAATCGATACTAGTATAGAAGTAAATATAATTAACGAGAATTACGCTCGACGTATCGAACTTAGAATTAATAGTTTTAGAGGGCTAGAATAGAAGCGGGTACTCTAAAGTCTTTATATTATAGATAGGAGAAGTATATCTATTATTAGGTAGGCGACCGTATAGATCCGTCTTACTAACGTAGGTTTCTCTTACGATAACGTTCTCTTTATAGTCCTCTAGAAATACGCCTAGCCTATTATACTTAGTTAGCTATTCGCCGCGAGATCTTCTCTTTAAGTCCTTAACCGTCTAGACGGCTTAGTTAACTATATCGCGACTTCTATTCCTAGAGATAAGACGGTAATCTAGTAGGCTACCGTAGTAGAGATCGACTATACGGTAATTACGAAGGCCTCGAGGGAGGCGTCCTTAGAGGTAGAGGCGACTCTAATAGTAGAGAAGGATAAAGATAAGGAGGATAAGAATAAGGACGGTAAGGACGATAGCTTAGATAATAACTTAGAAAACGAGAGTACGGATTTATAAGGCCTAGAGACTTATCCGTAGTAATTAGTCTAGGTATACTTTCTACTAGAGGAGCGAGATTAGCTAGTTTATTTTTCGATATTTAGAGTACGGAAGACGCCGCCTCGGAAATTAATAATCGCGAGTAGCTAACGACGACTTACTATAATCTCGCGACCTTTTAGATCGAAATAAGAAAGGAGAAGGCTCGAGAGAAGTTCTTATAGGATAGGCGCTATATAGTAGACAATTTTAGGATACGGAGGGTTAGATTCCCGTTTAGTAATAAAACGGACTCGCGACGAAATCGCCGGATAAAATAGACTTAGATAATATCTAGGGCCGCCCCGGATATTAGTATCGTTAGGTATATACCCGTATCTCGCTAGATCGACGACTCTAGCGTTCGGAATAGCGCTAATATACTCTATAAGAGAAAAGCGGATAAGATATAGCCTTAGAATATCGCTCTTCGAGATAGAAGTACTCCTAGCGGCCGTATCGACTAGAGGTAGGTCGCGATAGCTAAGTAGAAGAGCCTAGAAGCGGACTCCCCGCTCGATATATATCTTAAGAAGAGATATATACTATTCGCGCGAGGTACTCGACTTATAGAGGAGAGATTTCGAGAGATACGTATTAACTCGGACTTAAGCCCTAAGGAAGTTACGCTCGTTAAGGAAATACTCTACCGTAGGGAGGGTTCTCTCGCGTAGGACTTCTTAGAGTACGGTAGAATACGGCCTAAGGTTACTCCTCCGTAGCGTATACGTACTATCGAGTATATTCTATAGTAGGCTAAGTTATTCAATATTCTAAAGGCTCTTACGGACGAAGTACGGAAGATATTTTAGGAACGAATCGATACGGGACGCCTGGAACCTAGCTATACGCTATATAGGAATCTATAGTTCCTCGTCTCGAAGAAAGGTAAAGGCTATAGACTAATTAATAGTACGACTAATATTAATACCGTAACGATACGGGATATAAATATTCCCCCTTCCGCTAATAAATTCGTAGACTCCTTTATAGGGTATCTATACGTCTTACTTACGGACTTATTCTCTAGATATAACTAACTCGAACTTACTAAAGAGAGCCGGGATCTAACCTCTTTCTAATACTCTTTTAGACTATATAGAATAACGACGCTACTATAGGGAGCTACGAACTTAGTCGTATAATTCTATCGAGTAACTAAGGCGATTATCCGGTATTAGATATATATAAGCGACGTTTATATTAACGATATTCTTAACAAGCTAACGAAGGACTACGGAGTATAAATAAGTAAACTACCTAGGATCCGTAAGAATATTCTTAAATATATTAGAGGTCTTAACGTACTCCTAGCTAACGTTAAACGCGCGGGAGCGATAGTATCTAGAAAGAAGTTCGATATATATATAGAAGGCCTCTATATCGTCGGTTACTAGTATAATAGGAACGGACGTTATCCTAACGAGTCTAAGGTTACTACTATTCTAGAATAGAATAAGCCTTATATACTAAAGTCGGTAAGAGTATTTATCGGTATATACGTTTATTACTAGATCTAGATTCCTGATTTCGCTCTAATTACGTAGCCTATATTCGTCCTCTTTAAGAAGGATACTAAGTTCCGTTAGGAAGAGCCGTAGAAACGAGTAATATAACTACTCTAGAAGGTATTAACGAATCCCCCTACTCTTAAACCTATAAGATATAACGAGGAAGCGGGATAGATAATTCTTATAGTAGACTCCTCTAATAAAGGTTAGGGAGCGGAGTTAGTATAGATATATAATAAGAAACGGTATCTATACCGATATACGAGCGGTATCTAGTTAGTCGCTAAGTAGAAATACGATACTATTAAACTAGAATACCGTACCTTACTTAACGCTCTTAAGAAGTTCAAAATATATCTTTAGGGAGCTAGCTTTATCGTTAAGACTAATACGAAGACGCTTATTTACTAGTTAAACCGTATCGCCTCGGATATTACCGGCGCTCTCGTAACTCGCTAGCTTACCTAGATTATAATATAGAATTTTAAAGTCCGTTATATCGAGAGAAAGAAGAATATAGTTACTAATAGTCTCTTATATTAATATAAGGATACGGATTCTAAGGACGTCTCTCTCGTTCTAGATTTCGATATTAACGACTTCGTCGCGTTAGATCTCGGAGCTATTACGTATTCTAAGCCTTATATCTTTTCTCTATTATCCTCCTTAGAGTATAATAACGCCTCTCTAACGGAATAGGATTTAGATTAGGGATTAGACATATCCTCTATTAGGAGGTATATATAGTAGGGTTTTAAGGGTAACTACTCTACTAAATATAGGATAATCGCGGATTACCTAATAATACTCCGTCGATCTAAAGGGTATTAAAACGCGAAAGAATACGGGAGTATCCGACGAAGGGCTTTCGACTACCTAGTATTATATAGACAACTATTCCGGCGAGGAAAAAGAGGCTCTCCCTACCGCCGCGTTATCGACGATAAAGAAGAGCGCTTCCGTATTATTTAAAGACTCTATAATAAATATAGTTATAAGGGACGAGAATCGACTATAGTACTCGTTCGATAGAGATACTATTAGGTTAGTTATTATATCGATATATCTAAATAGGTCCGGGAGTACGAAGTTTACTAGAAGAGTAATTAGAATTACGTTAACGAGGGCTTTAATACGATAGTTATTCGTAATAAAATCCTTGGAGTCCGGTAGGCTATTAACTATACGGGAATACCTAAGAGAGATAGTTTTAAGTATATTATATATATACGAGAGGAATTAAGTAGCTAGTTAGAGGTAAAGGTACTCCGTAGCTCTCCGAACGTAAAGTAGATTACGGACTTTATTTTCGAATATATTATCTATCGCTAGGGGGTACCTCTAGAGATAGGTATAGATAGAGAAAGTAAGAATAAGCGATTTACGTTAGCCCTTCTATACTTATACCGGACTCGGAAAATATAGATATCTCCGTATAACTTATAGAGTTAGGGGGGTATTAAGAGGGTCTATAGGCTACTTATTATAGCCCTCCGAAAGTCGACAAACGGTAATAATAAGTCTTAGGTCTATCTATTACCTACTACGCTATAGGTAGAGCGGACGACTACTAAGAGGATAACTAGGATAACTCCGACTAAGATAATACTCGGCGAGGAGTATATTCTTCTAATTAAGTTAAAGGTAGCTACGTAGTAGACGCTAAACTAGGACTCCGTCTCGATAATAGAGGATCTTCTCGCTATACGAATACGTTAAATCGACTTACGTAACGAGGATCTTCGCGAGGTAGTAGTAAGATAGGAAAGAATAAGATACGAGGCTAATAAGTACTAGAAAGAGACTTACGAGTCCCGACGACGACGAGAACGACTATATGTCGGGTCGAAAGTTCTCCTATATAATACGAAGATTATACGGAATTTCGAAAATAAACTAAAGTTTATTTAGCTCGGTCTATATATTATATCGAGGGTTATCGTTAACTCCCGTACGGAAAGACCTATTGGGAGCTATAAGTTATTAGAGTTAGACGGAATAGTCGTATTTAAGTTAGTCTATATAGATCGTATACGCGTCTTCGTTTAAAGGGACGACTCTCTTAAGTCTAATTAGTACTTAGACTTTAGGGTAGGGGAGAGGACTAGAGTAACTACTCTAGGTAAACTAGATTATAAATAGGAAGGCCTACTCCCTAGTACGGATTACGAACTAGACTACGAGTAGGAAGGACTACTTATCGAAGTTATAAACCCTTAAGGATTTAACCGCGATAAGTATAAGTAGTTTTTAGATTACTCTTCCGACGAGATATCTATAGAAGAGCTATTTATTAAGATTATATAGTCTAAAGAATTTAACCCTAATAATTATAAAATTATCGACGATAACCTAGATTAATAGATACTCTATATTCTTTATAGCGTATTCGTTCTTCTAACTATTATAAAGATAGCTAGTATAGTAGCTAGAGAATATAATTATTATACGCTAAAGAAACGAACTATTAAG
Source organism: Venturia effusa (assembly GCA_007735645.1). NCBI lineage: Eukaryota > Fungi > Ascomycota > Dothideomycetes > Venturiales > Venturiaceae > Venturia > Venturia effusa. Next base: position 123,814 of record CP042195.1, read on the forward strand.
CGCCGGCCGAAAGATAAGCTAGTTATTAGGTACCCGATTAGACTCGACCTTAATAAGAAAAAGAGTTCTCGTAATAAGCCGAGATAATAGATATACTATCGTTTAGAATACTTACGTCCTAGTTAAGTAACTCCCTCTAGTTCTACTTTATCGAATAGGAACTCTTTCCCTATAACTAGGTTAGACGCGTATTTGAAATAATAATCGAGCTTACTTATAAAGATATACCCTCTAAATCTCCTAACCGAAACGGCGCGATAGTATCCCTTTATCTCTCTACGATTAAAGTATTCGGATAAAGAAAGAAAAGGAAAGTAGAATATAAATAGCGAAAGATATTCTTATAAGGGAGCCGTACTACCGAAGTTCTACCGGTATACTCCTAGGGTTCTACCGTTCGACCTTCTTCTACTATACTATACGGGATTTAAGGAATATTCGGAAAGGAGAGGACGTTTAAATCTAAAGAAAGATATTCTAAAACTTCTAAGGGCTCTTACGCGCCGCGTATCCTCTACTTCTCGAGTCTAAATAGACGGTATCCTATATATATACCTTTACTAAAGATACGCGGATAAAGAAGAAAAAAGAGAAAGTAGGATATAGATAATAAAGAATATTCTTATAAGAGAACTATACTACCGAAGTTTCGCTAGTACGCTCCTAGAGTTCTACCGCGCGGTCTATATCTCGCTAGGAATAGGCCGGTACGTATATCCTTTCTTCTAGGTCTATAAAGATAAGACTTAACGACGATATACTATTATTTTCTATTTTCCTCTAGTATAGTATTATATATATAGATAAAGATAAGGAGGACTACGCGTTGGTTTTCGTAATAGGGGATAGGATAATTAAAATACCCGGGAGGAAAGCGATACTTATACGTAAGAAAGAATATATTTAAACTCCTAAGATTCTTTATAATAGGTTAGCCGGTTCGAGCGTATTATAGAGACAGAGCTCGGGGAATAGGTTATTAGAGTAGATAGCGGTAATAATTATAAGCGATATAATAGTCCTCTCTATTAGTCCGGGTCGTACTATACGGGAATCGAGGAGGATTCGAAAGAAAGAGCGTAACCGACTACGTAGAGATACGTCGTAAATCTCCTAAGGTTTCTTACGCGACGCCTCCGTTTATTAGAAACTAGATAGCCGGGGCCGTATTCGTAGATAAACTCCGATCCTAGTAGATAAAGAAAGAAAAGAAGAGTAGAATACGAAAGTTAGAAGGTTTCCTTATAAGGGAGAATACCGCGCGAGGGTATCTATATTACAAAAATATTAGGGGGATAGGAGTTTAAAAAGTTCCGTATACCGGATTCCCGGCGGAAAAATTTTCGTAAAACGGACTTAGATAATATCCGGGGCCGCCCCGGATATTAATCTCGTCTAGGAATAAAGATAGGCGTACTACTATACCTACGAGCGACTACTCCTATATATATCGTCCTTAAAAGAATAGAAAAAATAGGCGCTTCGATATGTCTCTCGACGCCTAATCGAATCTCGTAGCTATATTCTCGGATAATTAGAACTAGGAGTCTTCCCTTCGTATACGTCTCGACTAATATTAGGATTAAAGATACTCCCTATATTTTTTTTACGTCTCTTTATTTATTTTCTTTATTACGTATCTTTTTCTTTTATTCTTTTATATGGAGCTTCTTTTAATACTAAAAAAGAATAAGGTTTTACGGGGGATTTGGATTCTACGGGGGAACCTAACTAGAATAGGAAATAGAATTAGTAATAGAAATACTTAAGACGTATAATATCGTAAGTAAATACTAAGAGAGGCCTATATAAGCTATCTCTATCTCTCTCTTCCCGAGCCTCCTATTCCCTTAATAAAAGTTTCGGATACGATAATCGGTACTTAACTCTAGAATAGTTATACTTATACTCTTATACTTAGACTTTTACTAATACTTCTACTTTTAACTAAGATAAGTCGAACCCTTTAGTTAGACTTAAAGATAGCCGGCTCCGCTAAGAATACATCCGAACTAAACGACGGGGATACTACGAGCGCCAATAATAGCGCTCTTATACTACTACCTAAGAATAATAATAGTCTAGGCTTTATTACGTAACTATAGGGAGTTAGAGCCTCTAGGGTAGTTACCTAGACTAAAGAGGATTAGGGTACCAAACTAGCTAAACTACCCCTCGCTCGACGAGTTAAAGGACTACGAGCTATTCTATCTTTAGTAAAGAGAGAGGCGGCTTAATTAGAGCTCTATTCGAGGCTCGCGGTTTATTACGTCTAGAACTCTAATAGAGAGAAGTAAAAGTATCTCTCTAATAGTACTAAGACGAAGAAGGAAGCGTTAAGATTAGAAGAACTAGGTCTTAGTATAAGTCGAGTAGCGAGGACCGAGAAGACTTAGAAGTAGGTTCTAAGTACCTATAAGGGTATTTCCGATATAGACCCTATAACGTACGGCTACGAGGAGGTAGAGGGTACCCGACCGAGTTAGATAGGCGGTTTTATAGCGGACCTAATTAATAATCACTAGTTACCTCTAAACCTAAACGGGAACAACGGAAGTATTCCCTCGACTACGCAATACTAGGTCTCTAGGGGAACCCTCTAGGCGCTAAGAAAATATTTCGAATATATACTTTTCTATCCTCTCCGCCTAGCCCTCGAGTTCCTTACTCGAGCTATCTATATACGTCTATAGCGTAATAGGAGTAGGAAGACGAATAAGATATAGATATTAGACGTTAAAGATCTAGTAAAGATAATTTTAGGTAAGACCGAGGAGGCTATTAACGAGATTCTTAATAAGACTTATAGAACGGACCCTCTCGACTAGTCTCTCTAGGGCTTTATTTTTTACCCTCGGTATCTCCTACCGATTACTCTTAATATATATAAGCGATACTAGAAGCGAACGAAGCCTCCTAGTTAGAAAGATACGGACGAATTTCTTATATATTAACCTCTAACTAAGACTATTAAGGAAGGACTATTAGGTATAACTAGTACTAAGCTCTCTAAGTAAATAGAGAAAGAGAACGAGCTATCTCTTCTCGAGGAATTCGGACTACTACCTAAGAAGAAGGAAGCGCTACCGTAGATAGGAATACCTAATAAAGGTAATATAGGTAACGAAGATAAGGAGGAGGAGGACGAGAAGGTAGCTAATAAGGAGTTAGCTCCTAAGGCCTTATAGAAGTCTAAGGAGATAAAGGCTAAGAAGGTAGTTCCTCTAGGAGGCCTTTAATACGGCTATAGCGTAGAAGCTAAGAAAGTTCTCCTCTCTAATCGTAAGGTATCTAAGAAGCTAAAACTCCCCGCTCGAGTCGGTCCAGATACGAAGAAGGAGGTAGAAGAATACGGGATACGCGAGAACCCTTCTAAGTTCTAGTTATTTACGAAGATAGTCTATCCGCTAAGGGAAGCTACCTATAATAATTACTTTCGCTATTTCTATAGCCTAGCTAGCTTATAAATTCGTACTAGGACGACGGAGATGCTTACGACCCGACTTAAGGCCTTTTTAGAATATCTTAACCCTACTAAGTTTATAGTTAGTAGAGAGTATTATACCTAGTTCCGAGTATCAAACCAACTATACGTTTAGTCTAACTACCTTAGGGTCTTCGCGTATAAGCCAGCTAAATAGTACCTATTCGATAAGACTTTCCTCGACGAGGGGGAGTAGAAGAAGCTACGTAAAGATATATAGACGGACGAGGAACTGGTAGAATAGGAAGAAAAGGGTAGTATCCTCTATAAAGGTACGTTTAAGGAGTAGGATACTAAATAGTAGGTATTAGACAACCCTATCGATAAGGTTAAATATATAAAGTATATTCCCGAGGAGTTTAAGAAAGTAGATAAGAACTAGACGGTTAAAGAGCTCTTACGTATTAAGTTAGTATACTACCTCTAGTATCTAAGGGAGGTTAACGGGAAGTATAACCTTAGTTGGAACTATACTATATATTATAGGGTTATCTAGTAGGTAATACGATAGTCGATCGAGTACTAGTTACGCTATATTACCCTTCGTCCTAACTATCGGTTTTAGCTTATCTCGTACCCGTACTATACTAAGACGACCTAGGTCGGCGATAATATTAACTTTCGCTACGTCGATATTAATATTAAGGATATACTTACGACTAGGAAAGGTAAGAACTAGATTCAAGGTAGTCTAATAATATTCGGAGAGACTACGAAGAACTATACCTAGTTTATACCTAAGATATATAAGGACCAGAACCTATAGGCGTAGATTAATAATAATAAGACGCGAGGGACTTTAATTAGTAGTAGCTATATTACGAAGATTAAGAAGTAGTACTAGACTAAGGACGACATTAAGAAGTTTAAGACCGACTTTACTAAGTAGGTTACGCCCGATTATACTATACGTATTACCTATCCCTTAAACTTCTACGGTTTATATAGTAAGGCCGATAGGACTCGTCTAACCCTATTACCCTAGTACTACGGAATCGAGAAGGACTATACTATAATAGAGATCCCGGAAGAAGGTACGTAGGAGTAACTCGTAAAGGTATATCGCGATCTATTTACTAGTCTAACGTTACTATCCGGATACTCTATTAATTACGGTAAACTACCGTACTCGTTCCCGACTTATATCTCTCTTTACCTCGATAACCCAATTAGCTAAGCGCTTATTAGTCAAATAAAGTAGACTAACTACGACGTCGTTAAGGCGGTCTAAGAGGTTATCGAGATAGATACTAAGAAGTATAAAATCTACCTTAAGAAGGATATAAAAGAGGCCGTTCGGCGTATCGGTAAGAAGTTCGCTAATTTTATTAATAAGGAGATCCGTATCTTCGGGGATAAGAGCTTCTTCGTATATCGCTTTCGGAAAGACTCTATTGTTAAGCCTAAGATCTACTATATAACCGAAGAGAATAATAAGGATCTTAACGTAGTACTTAGAGACGTTATAGACGACAGAGAGTAGATTAAGACGGAAGTAATATAGGGAGGCCGATATAGTAATAATAGCGGGAAGGATAGTAATAAGGAGGACGGTAAGGAGCTCGGAGAGGAGGTAGACTAAGTAGTCGGTAAGGCGTCTATTTTATTTTTCTAATTCTACTTAATTTATTTAGTATATTTATAGCTGGCGGGATTTCTTTAATAGCCTAGGTTTTTAATTACCTACTTTCTTTATATAGCGTTATAGGACGACGCTATAGTAGGAGGGAGAGAGGATATAGTAGGGACGGCTATTTATAGACCGGTATAACCCGGTTCTCTTATTCTATATAAGGACGAGACGCGGTACCTATAGATATTAGATAATTACCTACTAACTAGTATAGTAATATATTAAATTATAGCTATTATTGTCCTACCTTATCTTCTCTATTATATAAATTATATTTATCCGATCTGCCTTACCTTAATCTTATAATCTAGTATAGGATTCTAAGACGGAAGTAGAAAACTACTCTCCCCTATTATCTACGCTCACTCTGCTATAGTAGCCTAGTATACTAGAGATTACCGTATAATCTATTAGTCTAGACTATAATATAAAGCCCGATTCTAGCCTAGATTATTACGTCTACGGATCTTACGCTAGTACTATAGGTATATAGTAGACTCTAGCTAAACGAGTTCCTTAATAGTAGGACTCTTACCCTTATAGATCTTTATAACCTAGCTCGTCTTATTAAGGTCCTTAAGTATAACTTATAGCTCCTAATAAGGGACGCCCTAGTACTAAAACTCTTTTCTAGAGGTAATTTACCTATTCTTTTCCTACTAAACTATCTTTACGTTTCTAAGTATATCCTTCTAAAGATTATTCTAAGCTAGCGTATTAAGGCGGTTAGCTAGCTTAGCTAGTTAGGATCTAGCGAAGGTATAGATCTTAAGCTTATTAGTTTTTATAGTAGGCCTCGCGCCCTTCTTAAACTAGGTATAGATATTTCTACCTACTATAAAAGTAGCGGGAGAGTTATATAATAAGAAGTCCCGAAGGCGCTCTAGTAGCTCGGTAGTAGTTTCCTAAGTAACTTAGAGCTCTATCTATTCTACGCTAAGCCTAGTATACTTTAAGTAGATATTTACTTTAAATATTTAATTATTATTACTAAGCTAAACTACGTTTACGTTTAAGGCTTTAGCCTTAAGCTATCGTAGGTAGATAGTCTTAGATATCTTTCTCTCCTCTACTAGCTTTATAAAGACCTTTCCCTTATTATCCTACTTATAGGTATAATTCTTAGTAGTAGCTCTAGCTTTCCTTAGTCTCTAGACGTTCTAATCCTCCGTAGTAGAAGGACTATCTTTAGCGCTAATAGATACTTCCGAGTACTTAGGTATATTAGTAATTAACGCCTAGCTCTATAATATAACTAAGCTAGGCGAGGCTACTAATCGACGTAAGCTAATAGTAGTAGGGCTATCTAATAGGCGAGCTTATAATCTCTCTAGACTTATTATATCTATAACTTCCTAACGAGTTATCTTAATAATAACTATAGGTATAGTAATTACTAGTTATTAGCTAGAGTAGTCGCGAAGAGATCTATAATCCGACTAAGGCGATCCCGCCTATACTTTATTCTATATATTCTATACGTCTATATATCCTTCCGTAATAGGGAGGATATATTAGGGATAGGGTCCCTAAGGGGTCGGGTCGGGTCGGGTTTTAGGGGTACCCCCCTAACCCGCCGCGGGAGGGGGGGGAGAGGGTAAACAGAGGGGGTTAGAGTTTTAGGGCGGGGGATAATTTACCCCCCGACCCGATAATTAAGGTAGAATCGGGGGCGTACGTAATACTTATTAAGATATAATACCTATATAAAGTATTATATAATATTATTAAGAGATAAGGTATTCTTATAGGAAGTAAGAGTAATAATTTAGTAGAATCTAGATCTTAAGTTATAATATTTATATATCGAGTATTACTAATAGTCTTCTAATAGTTAATATAGAGAGAGAGCTATTTATTTAGTACTAGTATATAGAGAGAGAACGGGTATAATATTAGATACCGTTCTTAGACTTATTATCCGATATATCTCGCTTATTAATAATACTATTATTAGTTATAAAACTATCTAGATTTCTATTATTATTATTATCTTCTTCTTCTATCTTCTCGTTATCCTCCTTATCCTTATCTTAAAGCCGACCTCGAAATATAGAGGCTAGAGTACCCTTATTATCTACTATATCTATTTTATTAAGATAATTACTATTAATATTAGTCTTCTATTTAGCTAATAGTAATATTACTAAACGTTTAAGATCTATATTACGAACTCTACTATATCTCTAAGTAGTATCTCTCTTCGAACTAAATATAAGTTCTTATACCTTATTTACTAGCGAGGCTTTAGGTAGATTAGCTCTTAATCTAGCTTTATTAATAGAATATACTATCTACTAACTAGTAGGACCTAGTAAGGAACGGCTAGTTATAAGTCGATTACGTAGGATCGTAATTTCGTCTATATTAAAAAATTAGTAAGGAGAGATAAAGGGAAGGGAATCGATAGTATAGGTCCCTATAGTAATAAGGGCCTATATAAGTATTAGAGACTATTAGTAGACTATTAGGTAAGCGGAATACTAACTAATAGTTCTTCTTTATAAAGATATTTATAGATCTTCTTATTTTAAGTAACGAGTACTAGACTATTTACCTTAGTATTTAATAATTACGCTATATACTACTATAATCTCCTTATAAGTCTAAATATAGTTTACTAGTAGTTTAAGTAGCGAGCGATAGTAGCTTCCTAGAACTTTTTAATTTACTTATCTACTATAGGGGACTAGATTTTAGTATTAAGGAGTACGTCTAGATCTTAATTAAGGGATTCGTCGTTATCTTTATCGTCCTCTTCGTTATCGTCTTCGTTATTATCTTCGTCGTCTTTATCGTCTTTATTATTATTAGGCTCGAAGGCGATAATTTTATTAAGAGGGCGTTTAAGGATATTAGGATAGCTACTAGTAGTAATTCTAGAGGTATTAATTAGTTAGAGGACTAGTAAAAGAGTAAGGAACGTTAGTATAGATATACTTCTTATCTATAACTTCTTAAGTAGCCGCCTATAAAAGCTCCTTTTAACGCGCCTCTAGTAATTTATTAAAGCCTAATAAGTCCTTTACTTTCTTACGCGCTACCGATATTATAGTATATAGATACCGCCTAGCGTAATCTTTTATCTTCTTAAAGCCTTTAAGACCCTTACGGCGCGTAGTCTCTTTCTATATATACTTATTTATAGATTACTACGTAACTAGTTTAGCGAGCGCTATAGTAGAAAGTAGCTAAAGTAGAAAATAGCTAATAGTCTACTAATAGTTAAGGGTACGATTAGAAAGTAAAATACGCTAAAATTACTTTTATAGATATAATAATATTAATTAGTAGAAGGAGTTCGTCCTAAGCGCGAAATAGTAAGTACGGGCCGATAATTAGCGCCTAAAGCGGCTTAGCGTATAGAGATTTTAACGCTAGTCTATCGTATATTAGAACGCGCCTTTACTAGTTACCTCTATAACTATTATCCTCGTATTAACTTAGCTAATTATATCTTATTAGGCCTATTAAATTATTCTTATCGTTATTTATTACTATAGTATATCTTTATTTCAAATTTACGCGTACGCGTATTTAGTAATACTAATTTTAACCTTAGGCGCGTACTAAGATAACTAGCGTAATTACTACTAGTAGCTCCTAGATCGCTCGAAAGTCTTTAAAAGATTTAACTAGTACGCCTAAGTTATATTTAAGAAAAATAACTACTCGAAAGGCTTCTATAAAGAAACCCTACTATTATAAGCTAGGAAGTAAGTAAAATACCTATTAGTTTACTAATAGTCTATTAATCCTTACTAACGTAAATTCTAGCCGTCGTATTACGTAAGATTCGTCGCTACTAGAAGGGGACTAAACTTCTCCTACGTAAGTTACTATTTACGAGATTAGTAAAAGAGATTACCTAGGATTTACTTATTATTAAGGATACGCGCTTTTAGAAGATAGCTATTAATATAATTTAAGAAGCGGCCGAGGCCTTCCTAGTTAGCTTATTTAAAGGTAATATTTAATATATACTTAATTATCTCTAGTCTACTAATCTAGAATAGATACTAATCTATACGCTATCTATACTAAGTAAGTAACTATTTAGTCGAAGGATATATAGTTAGTAAGACGGCTTCGTTAGGGTAGAGGTAGTAGCGAGTAAATTCTAGGCTAAAAATATAACTAAATAATATATTTTTAGAGTTATATACTATAGGATAAAGTAAAGTATATATTAGGCGTAGAATATTAATAATACTAGTATTTGCCTCTCTTAACTATTAGTAGACTATTAGGATCTCTCTCTCTATCTTTCTTTATCTAAGCTAAATAAGAAACGGTGAATTTAACCTCTTTTAATAATTAGGAGACTATTAGGATCTCTCTCTTCGTCTCTCTTTATATAAACTAAATATATTATCGTAAATACAGGCTCCCTCGACTATTAGAAGACTATTAGAATATCTCCTATCGTCTTTCTTTATCTAAACTAAATATAATATCGTGAATATAGCCTCTCTCGACTATTAGAAGACTATTAGGATCTCTCCTATTATCTTTCTTTATCTAAACTAAATCTAATATTATAAATACAGCCTCTCTCGACTATTAGGAGACTATTAGGATCTCTCTCTTCGTCTCTCTTTATATAAACTAAATACATTATCGTAAATACAGGCTCCCTCGACTATTAGAAGACTATTAGGATATCTCCTATCGTCTTTCTTTATCCAAACTAAATATAATATCGTAAATATAGCCTCTCTCGACTATTAGAAGACTATTAGGATCTCTCCTATTATCTTTCTTTATCTAAACTAAATCTAATATCGTAAATATAGCCTCTCTCGACTATTAGGAGACTATTAGGATCTCTCCCGTCGTCTTTCTTTATATAAGCTTAATAATAGGTTATAAATTCGTCTAAGTATATATTCTAGTACCTTAGGTTATACTACGTAATAATTCGATATTCTTCTTATTAACTCGAACCCTAAGGATATATTTTATTAAGATTTTAATAAATATATTTAATTCCCGTAAGAATTAATATATATATACTATAACACGTTTAAATAAAATAATACTTAGTTGTAAAGAAGAATAATAAGTATACTATCGATCTACGTATTTAGATATATATTAGTTATCTACCTTAGGTATAGCTGTATACGCTTAAATAATTTCGTATAACTCTCGGTATTATATCGGAATCAATATTTACTTAGCGTTATACGGTCGTACAAATTCTTAGAGGAAGTAAGAGGGATAATTTAGTAGAATCTAGGTCTTAAGATATAATATTTATATAGCGAGTATTACTAATAGTCTTCTAATAGTTAATATAGAGAGAGAGTTATTTATTTAGTACTAGTATATAGAGAGAGAACGGGTATAATATTAGACGCCGTAGCCCGTCCCTAGACTCGCCTTTTAATATAATATTAATAGGTTTATTCTTTAGTACTAGCGTTATTATCCTTATCTTTACGCTCTTAACCTTATATCTACGCCTTTAATTAGAATATTTACGCTTCGTAGGTTTGAAATCTTCTAAAATACTATATATCTTACTACTCTAAAACTAGAGTAATAGGACTACCCCCTAGGACCGGCTAGATCCGTAATAGTATTATTAAAGAAAGAGATTTAGTAAGCGTAGGTATTACTTTATACCTAAACTTTCTAGGTTTAAATCCTTATCCTAATAGTAACCTAAATCAACCTCTCGCTACTATAATACCGCTTCTTTCCATCCTTTATAAGCTAGCTTAACGAGCCGATTATCTATAAGTTTAGACTTCGAACTACCTTATCTCTCGTCTTCTTAAAGTCTTTAATACCCTTACGGCGCGTAGTCTCTTTTAGTATATAGGGATTTAACGATCGCTACGTAATTAGCTTAGATAGCGCTATAGATAAGGGCTAATAGTCTACTAATAGTTAAGAATATAAATAGAGGCTAAAAGACGATAGAATAGTATATACTAGGATAATATAAATAATTAGTAGAGATTCTTAGTCCTAAGCGTAAAATATTATATATAGGCCGATATTCGGCGCCTAATTTAGCTTAGCGTATAGATTTTTTACGCTAGTTAGTCGTATCCTAAGACGCGCCTCCGTAACTATTTCCTATTTAGAATATTACCGTTACGCCCGCTTTAATTCCGCTAATCGTATTAATTCTACCCTACTTATTCTATTCTTTTTATTAATCTTTATTATAGTATGTATTTATAAGGAATTCGATCGTATACGTATTTAGTAATATTAACCTTTACTTTAGGCGGATAACCCTAAACGAGTATCTTTCTAAAAACTTATCCTAAAAGTCTTAGAGCTAGAACCGCGAAAGAAAACTAAGTAATAGCTTTTAGAAGACTAGCTTCGCGTAGAGACACGCGCTCGTTAAGATAAACTATATAAACGCGACCTTACGTAAAGAGCTAAAGAGAGAAGATAATTATAGGAATAACTTAGGGAATAGGAAGACGAGCCTATAAATAGCGTTAATATAGATACTAGTAATAAAGATATTAATTAAGACGGCGGCTAAGACCCTAATATACGTTAACCTAGCCCTAGCTCGTCCGTACCTTCGCCTCAACCTTATATCTTTAAAGATAGATCGCTTAGTTCGTCCGTACCTCCGCCTCCGCCTCGTAACTTCGAAGGCCCTTCGATTTTCTCGCCTAAACCGCCTTTACCGCCTCTATAACGTCTATAACCTTTACTAGTACTATTAAAATCTTTAAGTAATTCGTATTCTTCGGAGAGTATAGACCCTAGTATTAAAGCTAGGATAGATATAATACCTCTACCGCCTTAAAATTAAGCTCCTCGTAAATAACCTCCTAAAAGAAAGGCCGATCTAATAACTAGAGATATTACGATAGGCGGTAATAAGCCTAGTTATAACTTAGGGTCTATAGTAAAGCGTACGGGTATCCGTCTATCCCGTAGTACTAAAGTACTAAATAGCGCTAATCGCGTAAGTACGGCCGCGTCTTATACTTAAAAGGCGCCTCGTAAATAAGGTAGAAAGAAAACTATAGGTCCTTAGAAGAAGGTACCCTACTACTTTAAGCTAGGAAGTAAGTAAAATACCTAATAGTTTACTAATAGTCCTTTAATCTTTACTAACGTAAATTCTAGCCGTCGCGTTACGTAAGATTCGTCGCTACTAGAAGAGGACTAAAATACTTACTAAGTTTAGGCCGTTTACTAGACTAGTTCGCGAGATTACCTAGAACTATAAATTAGACCTACGTTTCTAGAGATCGGCCCTTAAGGCCCTATAAGAGGCTATAGAAGCCTTTATTATTAGCTATTTTGAAGGTAAACTTTAGTATATCTTTTATCTATCTAATATACTAATAAGTAATAGATACTAACTTATACGCTATCTACGCTAAGCGTGTTACTATCTAGACGAAAGATATTTAATTAGTAAGGCGGAGACGGGGAGATAGTAATAGATAGTAGGTAATATAATTAAATAATATATTTTTAGAGTTTTATACTATAGGATAGAGGCGTTTAGTAAAACTAGTATACCTTAGTTATTAAATATAAATACTATTAGTCTTTACCTCTCTTAACTATTAGGAGACTATTAGGATCTCTTTATTATCTTTCTTTATCTAAACTAAATATAATATCGTGAATATAGCCTCTCTCGACTATTAGTAGACTATTAGAATCTCCCTCTCTATCTTTCTTTATCTAAGCTAAATAAGAAACGGTGAATTTAACCTCTCTTAACTATTAGGAGACTATTAGAATCTCTCTCTTCGTCTTTCTTTATATAAACTAAATATAATATCGTAAATACAGCCTCTCTCGACTATTACGAGACTATTAGAATATCTCCTATCGTCTTTCTTTATCTAAACTAAATATAATATCGTAAATATAGCCTCTCTCGACTATTACGAGACTATTAGAATATCTCCTATCGTCTTTCTTTATCTAAACTAAATATAATATCGTAAATATAGTCTCTCTCGACTATTACGAGACTATTAGAATATCTTCTATCGTCTTTCTTTATCTGAACTAAATCTAATATCGTGAATATAGCCTCTCTCGACTATTAGGAGACTATTAGGATCTCTCCTATTATCTTTCTTTATCTAAACTAAATCTAATATCGTGAATATAGCCTCTCTCGACTATTAGAAGACTATTAGAGTCTCTCCTATTATCTTTCTTTATATAAACTAAATATTAAATAGTAAATTCAACTAAATATATATCCTAATACCTAAGATTATACTATAATATAATATAATATTCTTCCTATTAACTTAAACCCTAAGGAGATATTTTATTAAGATTCGAATAAATTAATACCTTTCGTTACGTTCTTTAAGATTATAGCCTCTTAGTACCGTACTAGATTTTCGTCTTATTTCGAACGAGAAAATAGACTCTAGCCTTTATCTATTATACTATATTAGTCTACGTTCTTATCTATTAATATTTCTATACTACTATAGCCTTATCGTTATCGTCGTCTACGTCTATACCTACGCCTTATAATCTATTCCTACGAATTAGCCTTAATAAAGAAGTCTACCTTTAGGTACCCGAATATACGGACGAGTTCTAGGACTAGTTTATTAAATAAGTATAGTATAAGACCGAGTTCGACGAAACTAGTAAAGTACGTAAATCTAAAATAAAGTTTCGTAAATTTAGCGGTACTAAGTAGGCTATATACTAGATATACTTCTAGGAGGGGGCTTATCAAATAACTAGCGCCCTAAAGATCGTATACTTACGATACGATAAGGTTATAGTCTACGGGAATTACTATAGTATAAAGAGTCTTACGGAATATATCGATTCCGATACCTATAAAGTAATTTCTAAGAGACGAGGTTTAAAGTAACTAACTATTAAAGAGGGCTTTAGGTTATCGGTAAGACTATTAGTAAACTATTAGGTCTTCGAAATACTAATATCTACTAGAAGTACCGTACTAAAGTAGAGATTATAGAGGCTAGCGATATTAAGATATATACTAGTAGCTTTAACTAGTAACTTATTAGGACTATCGTCTTATATAAATAGATAATAATAGCGGTTAATAATATCGAATTCTTTCGTCTTATACGATACGTAAATCCTAAAATTACTATAATATCTTCGTCGACTATTACTAACTATATTCTTAAGCTATAAGAGGCTACTAAAAATATAATCTATAAACGTCTCTCTCTATTACCTTAGAAAGTCGTATACGTCTTAGATAGATAGTCTACGCCTCGCTAGGATAGCTACGTCGTAATTAAGGTATACTAGGTTTATAATAATTAGGTACTTAAAGACGTACTAATTAGTTTCGAGCCCTATACTAGTACCTATAGCGGTACTTATCTCGCTAAACTTATAATAGGGCGGCTATAGTATTTCGACCTAGTATAGAGGGTTATTACGTTTACTATAGATAACGCGTCGAATAATAAGACTATAGTATAGTCCGTTAACGCGTTAATTATTAAGCTATATAAATATACGAATATTTAAAACGAGATTACGCTCTATCTCTATATCGCGTACGTAATATAGCTTAGCTATAATAGCCTTCTCTCTAATATTAAAATACGACTAATAAAGAATAAGCTTATAAGGAACTACTTAGAGGAGGAGAAGAAAACTACTATAGTACTTATAAGGGGCGAAATTCCTATAAATACTTAAAGAGAAGTAAGTTAACCTCTAATAGTCTCCTAATAGTTCTAGAGTCCTATAGCCTACTAATACTATTCTTTACCTAAAGCTTCTATATACTATAGCTAAAGCGCGTTAGATTACTATCTTTATTAATTCGAGCGAAGGACGCTAGCTTTTATTCTAGAGGATTTAAGCCGTATAGCTTAAGGAGTACGATACTTATTCGATAGCCTAATATCTTCGCCCGATATAGGATATTAAGACTAGGTAGGATTCTACTTTCTATATATTAGTACGTCTCCTTAAGTTAGGCGAGCCTATTATAACGTATACGAAGAAAGAATATATATATCTCTCTCTTAATAATAATAAATAGGGCTAAGTTAAATACCTCGTTAATATCCTTCGTTCTTTTACCGTATATACCGCTCTTATTAGTACGTCTAAAGAACTAACTATCTATTAGGTCTTTAAAATCTATAATCGTCTCTTTATATACCTTAAGAACGCGGAGGAGATACTTAAGAGTAAGACGCGTCGATAGAAGGTCGAGATTAGGAAGATATATAGTAGAGTAAGGGAGAAGATTAAAGTCTACTACTCTACTACGTCGTATAGCTAGATAGGTAAGCTCTACGGAATAGCGATCCTTCTTAATCTACGCGTAAAACTTAGTACTTAGCTAAACTCTAAGTAGATACTAACTAAGGATAATAAGTTCGATTAGTAGGCGTATTATTAGGAGGAGTTAAAATAGCTATACGATAGTAAATACGTAACGCGAACTCTAACTAAACGACGAAGGGCTATACTCGATAGCCTTAAAGATATAGAGATCTCCCTAGATTCTATTAAGGTATAAATAGTAATAGCTAAGGCCCTAATACCTTTACTAGTTATAGGTAGGCTAACTAACCGAATAATTAACGATAGATAGAAAGAGTTTAATAACTATCAGTCGTAGAGTAAGTCTCCTCTTATCTAATAGTTTTCTAATAGTCTCTAACGCGTAACTAGATAAGGCGTAAACTTACCTAAAGAGACCCTTCTAGTAATAGAAGCTTATCGAGCCTCGCTTCCCTCGTATTACTATAATAGTTAAGAATATTTTCGTAATTTAGGCGGCTAGTATTAGTATTAAACGAGAGTTTAGTATTATAAGCGCTTTTAATACGGATAATAAGACGTATAGTCTAAATATTCTTATAGCCCTAATAATAAATAACTATAAATAGAGAGTACGGTAGAAGTAGAATCTCTAGGATTACTACTTAATTTATACGCGTAAGGATATAGTTATATCTAACGAGATTAAGGTAGAGCGTTAGATATCGAAGGAGGCTATTTATTATTTTATTCGCGACTTACTTAATCTCGATAATATAAGTAAGATAGAGGATATACCTAATCCTAATAACTTACTATTTAAGGGAGAGGAGATTAGAATAGAGATAGAGATAATACTTAGTAGCTTTAAGTAAGATAAGGAGAGTTTATTAGGCGATAATCTCGAGATAGTTTCTTATATAGTAGATCGCGTAAAGGGTCGTACGAAAAGACGCGCTTAAAATAAGAATAATAGAGGGAAGCGTAAGGCTCGTAAGTTAATAGTTCTAGGATTACGAAGGGCTAGTAGCTTAAGCCTTTACGTAATAGTTAATCCGGAAAGTAATAGTAATAATACGGGCCCTATACCTAAACGAACTTACTTAAAGATAGACCTACGATTGTAGTTAGTAGTAATAACCAACTTTAACTATTAGGAGACTATTAGTATTCTAGGATTATATATTTATACTTCGTATATATATAGTTATAAATAATTATAAGTTAAAACTTAGTATTTCGACTCTAGATAGATTAATATTTAAAGCTTAGTATCTCTACCCTCTATTATATATATATTATACGATATATTATAAGACTAGTATTACGTACCCCTAATCTATTTAGTAAGGTTAGGGTTTATCGGGGTAAGAGTTAGGGCGGGGTCCTCTTAGAGAGTACCCCTTCGACTCGAACCCCCCTTCTAACCCCCTCTAACTCTAAGGAGTCGGAGGATAACCCGACCCCTTAGGAACCCTAATTAGGGATACTCTATAGTATAGTATTTCTCTCTAAGGCTCTTCTATTCCGCCTAGGTAACGGGATCTATATCTAGGTCGGGCCTAGATTCGAAGGGAACTAGGTTTTTATTTACCTTAATCCTACTAATAACGGTTTAGATATCTTTAGTAGATAGGGCTAGAGTATTACGTACGCCTTCCCTAAGGTTACTAACTTAGATAAAGATCTATCGGCCTAGGAAGTAGAGTATATCCTTAAGAGAGTAATATAGCCTATATAGATTAAGGTACTACGCTAAGTTCTATAGTATATCGCGTCTATTAACTATAGTATCCTAAGGGCCTATAGGGTCCGCTCTACTTATATATACTAGTAGAGATAGTCTATCGTCTATTAGCCTATCTAAGATAGCTTTAGGCTAGAAGGGCTATCTCTAAAGTAGCGTTAGAATAGCTATATAGATTCTATTAATAGTAGAGTTCTTCTTATCGAGTATCTTCTTAGTATTATTAGTAGCTTTAGTAAGTTCTTTAAGCTTATTCTTATAGGCCTACGTAAAGATAGTACGGCTACTTAGGCCCTACTATAAGTCCGAGTCGGATTCTATATATATAAAGAGATAGGTAGCTATTATCTTAGTATTCTCTACCTTCCTCCTCTAAATCTCGAATAGCTCCCTAATAACCTTATACCTATTCTAAACGGGATAAAGTCTAAGCTCTATAGTAATATCCTTAATCCTCTAACGCTAGCTATAGGTAGCGCGGTAGATAAAAGCTTCTAATAGAGTAAAATTACCTTAAGGACTAGGTAGATTATATATATTCGCTCCTACTAGTATTGAATTTATACTACTAAAACCTTATATCTATACTAACTAAGAGGAAGAGCTTTATTCTATTTAGTTACTACCTAAGGCTAGTTATAAAGATACCTACTCTCTCTCTTACTTCCGTCTCTAGTACTTATTAGGCTTACTAGATTATATACGTTCTAATAACGCTCCCGTTAGTTAAGACGAGCCTATATTATCTACTCTAGTATAATTATCTTTATTAGCTTTATTCCTCCTAGCGTCGCGGGCCGCCTTAACCTAGCGCGACTAATCGTTATTACTATCTATTATAACTATTACTTCTTAAAGTTATTATCTAATATATATCTATTCTAGTAGGCTAAGATATAGTCGAGGCTATCGAAAGTATCGAAGTTTTTAAGTTATAAAAGAATTAAAGGGCGCGGCGGTACTCTTATTTATTAAGAAACTTCTAGTAAAACTTTAGGAGTATATAAGGCTATTCCCGTTTTTAATACGCGAGTATTTTACGTCCCTATTATTCGACTTTATCCGAGTCGCCTTTAAATAATCTAATTACGGAATAGATAATCTATAATCTTCTCTCCCCCGCCCTATATACGTCGCCCTATAACGTATTTTTCTCCTCTAAAGTACCCTAAGTATTCTATTCTATATCTAGGTCGGGCCTAGAATTACCTAGCGCTTAGAAATATCTATTCTAAGGGTCCTAGGAACTTAAAGGCTAACGTAAAAATAGAATTAGAAATAGAGTCGTATATTTAGGCTCCTCGCTATAAGTTAACTTTAAGTCTAGAGTCTAGAGCTCCTTCTAAGCTCCTTAAAAACCTAGTAGTCTATAGGGTTAAAGCTAGCTAGTCGTAGAATTTAGACTATAGACTATCTTTAACGGACCTTAGTATCTAGTTCTTTATCGTCTCGCTTCTTATCCTCCGCGTTTAGCTTCTCGTCTATAGAGATATTACTTACGTCGAGCTCTAGTATATCGATATTATCTAGAGCCTTAGATTCTAACTCTAGTAATATAATCTTAGCTCTTTAATAGAAGACTCTTATCCTATTACCTCTAATTAACCTATATATAGGAGTACCGTCTAGTTCTTCTAAGGTATAGCTTCTAATTAGTCTCTTCGAAGCTTTATCTATATAGACCGTAGAGATATAGTAGAGCCTAAGCTAGATAAAGTCTAGCTTTAAACTATAGTCCTTATTAATCTTAGTATTATATAGTAGGACGAGCTAACTAGCGACTAGGTCTTCCCTTTAAATATAGACTTATCTTTACGACTCCTAATACTCGTTAGCTTCCTTACGTATACGCTACTATTTAGCTACTACCTTCTATAGATCCTTATCTCTTTAGTCTAGTTACTTAGCTTATAAGTATAGAAGCTAACTCGTAGTTTAGATAGAGAACTATAGTAAACTTTACTAGAAAAGTATTCTTAATTTAATAGGTAGAATATATTTCTCTCCGAGTATTATCCTAGCGGGAGTTATCTCGGTCGTCCTATTTACTATAGTTCTATCTACCTAGAGTATAGTAGGTAGTAGGGGTTTCTAAGATTTTCTATTACTATACGTAGCTCTCTTTAGTATATTAAGGAGTAACTAGTACTACCTCTTAATACTACTCTAGCCTTAAGAGTTATACGGTAAGATAGTAACCTTACGTATATTATATAGTATTAAGAGAGTATCTATAAACTTCTTATTTTTAGATCCCCTATTAAACCCTATCTTACTTATAACTCCCTAGTAATAGATTAATTCCTTAAAAATAAAGTTAGTAATTTACTAGGATACTAGATAGGTCCTAAAGATACGTACTTCTAACTAGCTACTTAGCTCTTCTCTTACCTAGATAATCTATTTAAAGCCGTCCCTAGCTAGAAGTAAGATATAATTAAGAGACTACCTTACTTTTAGAACTTTATTATAGATAACCGTAGAGTTTAGGCCTTCTACTATATAGTTCCTATTACTTATTTAATATTATAGGTACTCCTTAATCTATTAGCTAACGTTCTTAAAGTAGCTATTCTAGTAGTACCGCTACCTAACTAGGGCTACGGTAGACTCCCTACCCTTATAACTATAAGAGTTATAAAGCGACTTAATAATAGCCTATCTTTCTATAGTATTATCTACTATACGTCTATAAGACTAGCCTCGCCTACCTCTCTTAAATAGTTATTTATATAATATAAAGTATCCTAGGGCGGCTCTCTTTAGTATAGTTAGTTCTTTTCTCTTTAGTCCTTTAGGATTACGTAAAGTTACGAGGTACTCCGCTATCTAGCTATATTCCCTAGAGTAATTACCTTATAGTCTATTCTATACCTCGCTATTTTACTCTTAGTTAGGCTCTTTCTAAATAGTACTAGAAGTATAGAAGTTGTCTAAGTCTCCCGACGTATCTAGGCCGGGCCTAGATAAGAGTATTATTCTAAAGTACGAGTCTAGCCTATATAGATATACGTATAGGCCGCTATAATAGAGGGCGCCTAATCGACGGTCTATAAAGTCCTCTATATTAAACTCTAGCTTCTTAGGGACGTCCTTCTTAGGTACGTCGCTATACTAGTAGGATAGGCTATCGGCTATAAGGTTCTTCTTTCCTTCTATATATCTAATTTTAAAGTTCTATATCTAGATCTATACTAACTAGCGTATAACTAGTAATCTAGCTACGTCTAAGAATACCCTATTAAGCTAGTAGATTAGAGTCCGCGTATCTATTTCGATAATAAATCTAGCTCTCTAAAGATATAGCCTTAGCTTCTTAAGGGAGTATAGTAGCGCTCGGTATTCTAACTTTATAGTATTATACTTACGCTTAGAGAGGGACTATATACTACTTTTATACTAGTACGGATACCTCTTCTTATCTTTATCTATTTACTATAGAACGCTACCCTATCCTTCGCTAGAGGCGTTAACTAATAGTATAAGAGAGCTAGTATCCTTATTATAATAGATAGGCTTTAGCGCGGGCGTACTTATAAGGGTATTCTAAAGAATAGTTATAGCCTCCTTCTATTTAGTTCCCTACTTAAAAGGGGTATTCTTTTTAAAGAGCGTAAAGATAGACTTTAAGATAGTTACGAAGTTCTTAATCTATATATAGTAGTATACGTAGACTCTAATAAACGCCCTAGCTAATTTTAGTAATCTCGGGGTCTTCTAGTTAATAATAGTAGCTATCTTATCTACTACTAGATACCGGCCGTCTCTATTATAGTAGTATCCTACTATATTAACTTCTTCTATATATATATTAAGCTTTTCGCCCGAGATAGTCGCTCTAGTACGTTTAATATCTATAAGTAGGTCGTTTAATTTTACTAGATACTTAAGGATAGCGCGACGTACTCTACTTAGTACCGATATAGCTCTATTATACGTTATCCTAGGGCTACTATAGAGGGTATCGTCTACGTATACGTTACTAGAATCGGCTTAGTAGAATATAATCTTCTTTATAACTTAATAGAACTAGGCTACTAAGTTCGTAGCTCCCTAGGGTAGCGTAGTTATTTTTAGGAGGCTAAAAGAAGACTAAAAGAATATTAGATCCCTACTCTCTTATATAAGCTCTAGTTAGTTATATCTAGAGTAGAAATTAGCGAGAGAAATATATATATATCCTACGAAGGAGTCTAAGAACTTATCTACTATTAGAGGAATATTAGCGTCCCTAGTTATTATAGTATTAATATTAGTAGTACTATTAATAAGCCTATACTTCCTATTTTTCTTCTAAACTAGGAACTAGAGATTACGGTATAGTACGTAACTAGGCTCTAGTCTACTAGTAGATATCCTCTCCTAGAATATCTACTTAATCTTATTCCCTAAAGCCTTCGGAATATAGAAAGACTTAGCCTACTATAGGTTATAGTCTATAACTTAGATTACCTAAGAAGGAGTAACTTCTAGACGTATCTTTCTATATTTAGAGAAGTCCCACGCTAGGGCCTCCTCTCTTCGGTATAGTATCTTCTTTATAGTAGATCTTTTATTAGTACTTAGGTTAGGGTTATTACGTATCTCGAAGAACTATAAGTTAGTAAGCCTCTACCCTCCCGGGAATAGAGCGTATCTCTTTTTAAAGAACTTATTAAAATAGGAGTTAGGTTCTAGGCTAATCTACTCCTTTATAATATACTCCCTCTAATTAATACGGCCTCCTAGGGTCGATCTATCTTAAAGAGGAATATTTTTAGATAATATCTTATCTATCTTCTTCTTATATATACCTACTAGACTAGGCGTATTTAACTATAGACCTCTCTTAGATATAAACCTAGAGGCTAGCGTATTTAAGTCGGGCCTAGATACGCTCTAAACCTACGGGGTATACTACTTAGATACTCCCGATCTAGTACTCCGACCGATTATATAGCTAAATATAAAGTTTGTATACCTATCCCGTATACTCTAGAGGTACTTCTCTCGCGCCTACTATCTAGCTATCTCGTTTCT
This sequence comes from Venturia effusa, assembly GCA_007735645.1. Classification (NCBI taxonomy): domain Eukaryota; kingdom Fungi; phylum Ascomycota; class Dothideomycetes; order Venturiales; family Venturiaceae; genus Venturia; species Venturia effusa. The sequence continues at coordinate 145,942 of CP042195.1, forward strand.
TATTATTAGAAGGTCGAGCTTAGTCGTCGTATAAACCTCCCTAGGAGCTTCGTCGGGTAAGCTCTACTCTATATCTATATACTAAAAGTATTTAATGGTAGGGGCCGTCTCTTACCCTAGTAGGCCTACGTTTAATACTAGTAAGTCTTTATAGACCTAATTATAGGTAGACTTCTAGCTAGTTCCTAGAAGTCCGCCTCCCTATTTTCTAAGTTATCTAAGTTAGTCGGGTCCTTACTCTCGTCGGAGGAGATAGTCTCTTTAATTATATTCTATAGGCTTCTAGTATATAGATATTCTATAGTTACGGCCTACTATCTAACGGTCGAAACCCTATCGCTAGAATATACCTTATAGTCTATAGTACTATTAGTACTAGCTAAGATAACTAGTCGACTATATATTAAGAATAGTTAGTCTAGGATAAGCGCCTAGGCGCTATCTTTTAAGACTATAAAGATAATATTATAGTAGTTAAAGCTTACCCTAGCTATATATACTATATAACTAGTCTATCTAGTAAGCGGAATCTTCCTTCTATCTATAATCTTTAACTTATTTATAATTAGCTTCTAGACCTTATTACTTAGGCTATTAATAGCTAGGCTATATTTCCGAGCTAGGTTCTTAGATATTATATTTACCTCTATCCTAGTATCGTAGAGGCTTTTCGCCTCTACGTCTTCGATTCTTATAGAGACTATTAGACTCTTCGTAGAGACCCTAGATCTACTATTTTCTTTATTAATATTAAGGACTATATCGGTAGTAATCTTATTTATCTTACTAACTAGGTTAATACCTACGCCTACGACTACTACCCTAGGGCCGCTACTAATAGTATTTATACCCCTAGGAGTAGTAGCTCGCTTAGTAGTCTTTCGCTTTCTCTATATAGCTCTCTCCTACTTACGGCGTTCTATCTCTTCTATCTTAGATCGGATATTCTCTACTAAGTCTTTAGGTAGGGACTTATATAGTATATTCCTAAAGGCTAGTAGATATATAATATAATCTTATATACTAATCTAAACTATCTACCTAAGTAAGTTACTAGCGAGCCGTACCCCGTCCTTTAACTTATCCGTCTTTATAATATACTACTATAAGATTAGGGCCTTAGGCTTCTTAGTTAGTACTATTTATATCTACTATTACGACTAACCGTATAATATATTCTATAAGTCGTCTATCTCGTCTACGTTATCCTCCGGTTCTATATCTATAGTACTATTACTATTAGCTTATCCCTCTTACCTAGTAAGGTAATTCTCTATAGCGTCGCGTAGTCTACTATATACTATATACTTTACGGCTAGGACCCTCTTCCCTACTTCTTTCTATATATATAAGAGTAAAGACCTACTAGAAGCCGCCTCTTTTCTCTTTCTCTTATCTACTTTTCTAGGTATACCTTAAGTAGTATAGTAGGGACGGCTATTTACGGGCCGGTATAGCCCGGTTCTCTTATCCTATATAAGGACGAGACGCGGTACCTATAGATATTAGATAATTACCTACTAACTAGTATAGTAATATATTAAATTATAGCTATTATTGTCCTACCTTATCTTCTCTATTATATAAATTATATTTATCCGATCTACCTTGCCTTAATCTTATAATCTAGTATAGAATTCTAAGACGGAAGTAGAAAACTACTCTCCCCTATTATCTACGCTTACTCTACTATATTTTTAGTAGAGAAGTAGGTAAGTTAAAAGAATAATAGGTTCTTTATATTAGTTATCTATATTATAGAAAGGAGTCGATTTACCTAGTTATTCGCGTATACCTACGAGCTCTTACGACGGCGAACTTTTATATCTCGATCTACCTCGAAGTTTTCGATATACTAATAACGATACCGACGATAATACCGATAACGACGACGACGATACCGAGGCTAAAGGCTATATATAGCGGTATCGCTATATAGAATTTTCTCTCTCTTATTATCCTACTAACTATAGCGTAACTAATAATAACTCGATAGCTATTCTCGAGGCCTCGAAGATTAAAGAGACTATAGCGATATACCTAGCTAAGGATAAGTCTATTCCGAGGTAATTACCTTAAACGGGATATAGACGACGCGGTACGTATTTCGGAAGAATATCTACTTAAGTAACTACGTATATTTTTCCTCTAATCCGGTTAAGAAGTAAAGACTTATATAGCGACGACGATAGGCTCGTTAGTACCGACTTCGGGTATTACTCTATCCGTACTATTATAGTCTATTATTATAAGTACCGTCCTTAAGTTCCTAATATTAATATAAACGATCCTACGTATATTTTAGTATTATCTATCTTAATACTTCTACGAAATTATTTCTCTAAGACATCGCTATAATAGTATTCTAACTATATCTAGTATATCTACTAACCCTACTATTTAGGACCTAAGAAGCCTACCTCCTCCTATTCCGAGTACCGATAGCTTAACCTATAACTAGGAGGCCCTAGAGGACTCCGGTCCCGATACTACTACCCCTCCTAAGATAAGTACTTCCGGAGCGACCTATCTTCCTAGTAGTACTACTTGTAGCGGGAACGGGATAACTCTATTTACTATTAAGGACTTCTTAAACCTTATAACGAATATAGCTTCCCGAGCTCCTAATACGGCTCCTAGTAATACTTTAACTCGTTAGTAGACTACTACCGAAGAGTATAGTATATCTAAGAAACGTTCTATTCGCTATAACCCTAGGAACCTCCTCCTCCCTACTTATAAGGCTTTTACTAGGAAGAACGTATCTAACTTTATCTCGAATTTAGAGAAGCGTTTTAGCTTTTTCGATATTACCGAGAATAAGTATAAGTACTATAGCCTCCTAATAAACTATAGCTAGACCCTATAGAACGATATTAAGTATCTAAAAGGCTAGTTTAAAAAAGACTAGACAGCCCTTAAGAAAGTATTCTATAAGAAGTACCGCGCCTAGGACGAACGACGAAAGAAGGAAACCTTAACCTACCTAACTAAGCTTACTATTTAGAGCGAGAGTAGTATTCTAAATACGAGTAGCTTTATTAAGGAGTTTAAGACCTACTAGCTAGGTATCTATTAGCGTAAGACTAGTACGGCTACTAACGGAGTACGTATCTTCCTTAGTAGTCTTCCTAATACGATTCTAACTAAGGTTAACCGTATAATCAACCTTAACGAAGAAGATAAGAACGACCTATACGAGAATATTAACGTAGTTATTAAGATAGTAGAGAAGGTTATTTATACTACTAAGAAACTTAAAACCTTCCGTATTAATAAGGAAGAGGATAAGGAAGTTAGCCGTATCGCTAATAAGTTAGTCGTTACTCATAATAAGTACTTTAAGGGTACCCGACGTAAGAAAGCTACCGGTCCTCCTAAGTTAAATCCCGATCTTATTAAGGCTATTAGTAAACTCCGTATTAATAATATAAGTAGGGAGATCCTATATACGACTATTAGCCGAACTTATAACCTAGTTTTCGCGATTATATAGAAAGATACGATATAGTTTACGCTCCTTACCGTATATATTAATAAGAACTTCCTAAGTAAATACTAACTCTAGATCTAGTAGTAGCCTTAATACTAGTCTTAGATATAGTACGTCTAGAAACCTATCTAGTAGCCCCGTTATAATAGCTAGCCCGCTCCTCGTAATACTAATTACGTAAATAACCCTAGTAGTTCCTATCGTAATAACAATATCGGAAATAGAAACAATTAGGCTTTATAGAAGCTACGAATATACCTCGGATATAACGACCCTTACTATATACTATTCTATATAGATAGTTATATAAAGGATCTATACGCCTAGGAAGTATATTTCTATAATCGTTAAGAGGGATAGAGAGGTCTTTTCTAGGGAACTATTAATAACCTAGAAAATAGAATCTAAGGACTTCGTCTAAGCTAGGAATAGTATTAGCTACTATAGATTCTCGATATAGTAAAGAAAGGACTTAGGCCCTCGTTAGTAAAAGTAAACTCTATTAGTATTTTCTATCTCCTTAAGTCCGATAAGGAGATTAAGATACCTTCTTACCCTCCTAATTTTATTAGTATCGGAAGTCTAGGAGTATCTACTACTAGTACCCGGTCCTCGTAGAAAAAGACGCCTAGAAAGTCGAATAATAGAGTTTAAAAGCCGTCCTCGAAGAAGTCTACGAAAGTAAAGTATACCGTTCCTAGGTAGTTTCGAGACTTAATAGACTAGGCTTTCGAGAGAAGCCCTTAGAATAAGGATAATAACGAAATAATAGACGAAGATTCTACCCTACGTAATAAAGAACCTATAGTCGTATAGAAGAAGAAATAGGGGAGGCGGCCGACGTATAAGTAGTACCTTACCGTATAGGATAAGTCGTCCGACGAGCTAAGACTAATCTAGAAGATAATATAGTCTCCTAGCGGGATTTAGCTTACTCTAAACGAGGCCCTTATCTATATTCCTTACTTCTTAAAGTTTATATTTTAGAGTCTCCCTCTAGATATAGTCGAAAGGGTCGCGCCTAAGTTTAAAGCTACTTAACGACGGAAGGAAGAGAGATAGCTTAAACGAGCCGTAAAGAGAATAGCTTAATAATCTATAATAAATATAGTATTACTTAATAGTCTAGCTTCTAGAGACGTAAAATACCTAAGATCCCTCGCCGATATATCTATCGGTATTAATTTAATTACTACGTAGGTAGTCGATATTATCGACCGAGCTAATAGTAAACGACGTATATCTACTAAGTCCCTATATATATATATATATTTTCGAAATATATCTATAAATAGTCTAATCGATACTAGTATAGAAGTAAATATAATTAACGAGAATTACGCTCGACGTATCGAACTTAGAATTAATAGCTTTAGAGAGCTAGAGTAGTAGCGGGTACTCTAAAGTCTTTATATCGTAGATAGGAGAAGTATATCTATTATTAGGTAGGTAACTATATAGATCCGCCTCGCTAATATAGGTTTCTCTTACGATAATATTCTCTTTATAGTCCTCTAGAAGTACGCCTAGCCCGTTATACTTAGTTAGCTATTCGCCGCGAGATCTTCTCTTTAAGTCCTTAACTATCTAGACGGCTTAGTTAACTATATCGCGACTTCCGTTCCTAGAGATAAGATAGTAACCTAGTAGGCTACCGTAGTAGAGATTGACTATACGGTAATCGTAAAGGCCTCGAGGAAGGCGTCCTCGGAGGTAGAGGTAAATCTAATAGTAGAGAAGAATAAAGATAAGAAGGATAAGAATAAGGATAGCGAGGATAATAGCTTAGACGATAACTCGGAAAATAAAAGTACGGATTTATAAGGCCTAGAGACCTATCCGTAGTAATTAGTCCGGGTATACTTTCTATCGGAGTAGTAAGGTTAGCTAGTTTATTTTTTAATATTTAGAGTACGGAAGACGCCGCCTTAGAGATTAATAATCGCGAGTAGCTAATAACGACTTACTATAATCTCGCGACCTTCTAGATCGAAATAAGAAAGAAGAAGGCTCGAGAGAAGTTCTTATAGAATAGGCGCTATATAGTAGATAATTTTAGGAAGCGGAGAGTTAGATTCCCGTTCGGCGATAAAACGGACTCGCGGCGAAATCGCCGGATAAAACGGACTTAGATAATACCCGGGACTACCCTAGATATTAATATTATTAGGTATATACCCGTATCTCGCTAGACCGACGGCTCTAGCGTTTAGAATAGCGCTAATATACTCTATAAGAGAAAAGCGGATAAGGTATAGCCTTAGAATATCGCTCTCCGAGATAGAAGTACTCCTGGCGGCCGCGTCGACTAGAGGTAGGTCGTAATAGCTAAGTAGAAGAGCCTAGAAGCGGACTCCCCGCTCGATATATACTTAGAGTAGAGATATATACTATTCGCGCGAGGTACTTAGCTTATAGAGAAGAGGTTTCGAGAGATACGTATTAATCTAGACTTAAGTCCTAAGGAAGTTACGCTCGTTAAGAAAATACTCTACCGTAGGAAGGGTTCTCTCGTATAGGACTTCTTAGAGTACGGAAGAATACGGCCTAAGGTTACTCCTCTATAGCGTATACGTACTATCTAGTAAGACCGAGGAGGCTATTAACGAGGTTCTTAATAAGACTTATAGGACGGACCCTCTCGACTAGTCTCCCTAGGGCTTTATTCTTTACCCTTAGTATCTCCTACCGATTACCCTTAGTATATATAAGCGATACTAGAAGCGAACGAAACCTCCTAGTTAGAAAGATACGAACGAGTTCCTTATATATTAACCTCTAACTAAGACTATTAAGGAAGGACTATTAGGTATAACTAGTACTAAGCTCTCTAAGTAAATAGAGAAAGAGAACGAGCTATCTCTTCTCGAGGAATTCGGACTACTACCTAAGAAGGAGGAAGCGCTACTATAGATAGGAATACCTAATAAAGATAATATAGGTAACGAAGATAAGGAGAAGGAGGACGAGAAGGTAGCTAATAAGGAGTTAGCTCCTAAGGCCTCGTAGAAGTCTAAGGAGATAAAGACTAAGAAGGTAGTTCCTTTAGAAGGCCTTTAATACGGCTATAGCGTAGAAGCTAAGAAAGTTCTTCTCTCTAACCGTAAGGTATCTAAGAAGCTAAAACTCCCTACTCGAGTCGGTCCGGATACGAAGAAGGAGGTAGAAGAATATAGGATACGCGAGAACCCTCCTAAGTTCTAGTTATTTACGAAGATAGTCTATCCGCTAAGGGAAACTACCTATAATAATTACTTTCACTATTTCTATAGCCTAGCTAGCTTACAAATTCGTACTAGGACGACGGAGATACTTACGACCCGACTTAAGGTCTTTTTAGAATACCTTAACCCTACTAAGTTTATAGTTAGTAGAGAGTATTATACCTAGTTCTAAGTATTAAACCGACCGTACGTTTAGTCTAACTACCTCGGGGTCTTCGCGTATAAGCCGGCTAAATAGTATCTATTTAATAAGACTTTCCTCGACGAGGGGAAGTAGGAGAAACTACGTAAAGATATATAGACGGACGAGGAACTAGTAGAATAGAAAGAAAAGGGTAGTATCCTCTATAAAGGTACGTTTAAGGAGTAGGATACTAAATAGTAGGTTTTGGACAACCCTATTAATAAGGTTAAATATATAAAGTATATTCCCGAGGAGTTTAAGAAAGTAGGTAAGAACTAGACGGTTAAAGAGCTCTTACGTATTAAGTTAGTATACTACCTCTAGTATCTAAGGGAGGTTAACGGGAAGTATAACCTCGGTTAGAACCGTACTATATACTACGGGGTTATCTAATAGGTAATACGGTAGTCGATCGAGTACTAGTTACGCTATATTACCCTTCGTCCTAACCGTCGGTTTTAGCTTATCTCGTACCCGTACTATACTAAGACGACTTAGGTCGGCGATAATATTAACTTCTACTACGTCGATATTAATATTAAGGATATACTTACGACTAGAAAAGGTAAGAACTAGATTTAAGGTAGTCTAATAATATTCGAAGAGACTACGAAGAACTATATCTAGTTTATACTTAAGATATATAAGGACGAGAACTTATAGGCGTAGATTAATAATAATAAGGCGCGAGGGACTTCAATTAGTAGTAGCTATATTACGAAAATTAAGAAGTAGTACTAGACTAAGGACGATATTAAGAAGTTTAAGACCGACTTTACTAAGTAGATTACGCCCGATTATACTATACGTATTACCTATCCCCTAAACTTCTACGGTTTATATAGTAAGGCCGATGGGACTCGTCTAACCCTATTACCCTAGTACTATAGAATCGAGAAGGACTATACTATAATAGAGATCCCGGAAGAAGGTACGTAGGAGTAACTCGTAAAGGTATATCGCGATCTATTTACTAGTCTAATATCGCTATCCGGATACTCTATTAATTACGGTAAGCTATCGTACTCGTTCCCGACTTATATCTCTCTTTACCTTGATAACCTAATTAGCTAGGCGCTTATTAGTCGAATAAAGTAGACTAACTACGACGTCGTTAAGGCGGTCTAAGAGGTTATAGAGATAGATACTAAGGAGCGTAAGGCCTACCTTAAGAAGGATATAAAGGAGGCCGTTCGGCGTATCGGTAAGAAGTTCGCTAATTTTATTAACGAGGAGATCCGTATCTTTAGGGATAAGAGCTTCTTCGTATATCGCTTTTAGAAAGACCCTATTATTAAGCCTAAGATCTACTATATAACCGAAGAGAATAATAAGGATCTTAACGTAGTACTTAGAGACGTTATAGATAACGGAGAGTAGATTAAGATAGAAGTAATATAGGGAGGCCGATATAGTAATAATAGTAGGAAGGATAGTAATAAGGAGGACGGTAAGAAGCTCGAAGAGGAGGTAGACTAAGTAGTTAGTAAGGCGTCTATTTTATTTTTCTAATTCTACTTAATTTATTTAGTATATTTATAGCTAGCGGGATTTCTTTAATAGCCTAGGTTTTTAATTACCTACTTTCTTTATATAGCGTTATAGGACGACGCTATAGTAGGAGGGGGAGAGGATATAGTAGGGATAGCTATTTACGGGCTGGTATAGCCCGGTTCTCTTATCCTATATAAGGACGAGACGCGGTACCTATAGATATTAGATAATTACCTACTAACTAGTATAGTAATATATTAAATTATAGCTATTGTTATCCTACCTTATCTTCTCTATTATATAAATTATATTTATCCGATCTGCCTTACCTTAATCTTATAATCTAGTATAGGATTCTAAGACGGAAGTAGAAAACTACTCTCCCCTATTATCTACGCTTACTCTACTATAGTAGCGGCGGCGATATATATCGACGGGACGTAGCTTCTAATTCCCGTAAGACTAATATTACTTACGACTATACTTTTATCCCTATACGTAGACCCGTCTATTTATAAGTTAAGGTCTAAGTTATAGTCTAAGTCTAAGATTCTACCGAGGGCTAGGCCTAAGCTAAAGAAGTTAATACTAGATCTATATACGGCGACGTTTCTAGACTAGGCCTAGGTATATAGGCGCTCTATCCTCCTCTTATATTACGCGATAATCTAAGGCGTATAATTAGAGGCGTCTAGAAAGTTAATAATCCGGCCGATTTTTATACCTAGATTATCCTAAGTACTCTAGTACTACTAGCGAGGGGAGGCGTCTATATTCTAGAAGTAGATACTCTAAACGACGAGCGTAATATAGTCTAGATAGTTTCTTTTATAGTAGCCTAGCTCTCTATAGCTTCTATATAATCTCTTCTAAGCCTAGCCTTCCTAGGCGTATCTAGGCTAGGCCTAGTTATATATATATAGAGGGCTAGACTAGTTAGCGGCCGCCTATATACTATAGGTATAGGGAGTAGATCCGTAAGGCTAACTAGGTATAAAACTAGGCCTAGTATACTAAGACTATAAGTTTACCTAGCCTACCTAATTCTAATAAAAGGGGGATTATAGGGGTATAGAAGATAGGTTAGCGACCTAGACTATACCTAGAGTATTATCCTTTATATTATTAGCTATCTAGATACTAGCGAGTACGAATTAGTATATATTCTTCTTAGCTATAACTATAACTAGGTCTTTACTATACTAAATAGAGTAGCTAGTAATTCTCTTTAGAGTATCTAAGATCTTAAGCTATTCTAGGGCTTCGAGAATATTAGAGCGGAGCTTTAGCTTCTCTATACTAGACTTCTCCTCCGCCTTCTCGTTATTCCTCTTAGAGACTATCCGCTTAACTACCTTATTAAGACTAATATCTTTCCTACTATTAAGGGAGAAATACTCTATATTTTTATTCCCTATAACTATTCTCTCTATCTTAGTAATAATACGCCTAATATTAGAGTAGGTTAAGCGTACTCTTAGGTTAATATTAAGTAGGAGATTAAGCTAGTACCTAATATCCTTAGGTAGGCCTCCTAGGAAGATATAGCTCCCTACTAAGGTAGTAAGCTTATTAGCTCTATAGACTAGGGGCTAGAATATTTTAAATTCTTTAATAAAGTCTCTAGTATCTAACTTCTCTAAGGTACTCTAAGTAGTAAGCTCGTTTAGATATACCGCTATCTCCTTACGCTAATAGTCGTTAAGTTCCTCGTATTCCTTTCGTAAGAAATAGCGTAGAAGTATATAGTCTCTAGTCTTATACCCTAATAATAACTTAACGTCGACTAAGAGTTCTAAGGCTATATTCCTTAGTAGGGCTTAAATTCTAAACGTACTATCTTAGATATTATATATATTAAAGGTATCCTTAAGGCGAATAAGAAAGTTAGTAATATTCTTACCCCGAAATTTATTCTTAGCTAATAGAATATAGTTCTTAAGTTCTAGAATATTACGGCGAGTACCTCTAGATAAATTCTAGGCGAGGCCTATACTAAGTACCTATATAAGAGCGGCTATCTTATTTCTTATAATAAGGCCTATATCTAAAGTTATAGAAGTAGGAGCTAGGATAGGTCCGGATATAGTCGAGTTACTCTCTAAGGTTCTAGGAGTTATAGTCTCCTTATTATTATTCTTTAGGTTATAGTAGCTATTAAAGTCTACTCTCTAGGCTTCCTATATAAGTAGGTTCTTAGCTTTAGAGTTCCTACCTATAAGCTCTTCCTAGAACGCCGTCTACGAGTCCTAAGAAGATATAATAATAAATTACGTATAGAGAAATTTTCGTAGAATACTAGAAAGCGTATAAATAACGAGGGCGATTTCGAGTACTATCCGTAGTAGGTAGATCTTAATCTATATAAATATACGGGAGGGAGCCCGGCTCTCCTAAAATATAGTCGAGTCCTATCTAGCTAGATATCTCTAATAGAGTAGCGGTAACGGCTTAGGTACTAGTCTAGACTAGCGTTATCTATAACTCTTTCTTATTTCTTAGTTCTAGTACTACTAGGCCCTAGGTCGCGAGGCTCTAGCTATAGCTAGGCCGGGCCTAGATAAAATTAGTATCGAATCTAGCCTAGGCTAGTGTCGATATAGTTAAGTACTATAATAGTTTATATAGCGTACGTACGTTTAGTTAATATTCGTACGGCCTACCGTAAGGCTATTCGTTTTTAGAGTTCCCCCTAAGGCTTCCTATAGATAGGATCTTAAGAGGTATATAGGTATATACCGTAATATAATACGATACGATATAAATATAGTTTTTAAAGTTAAGAATACTTATATTCTTTTAAGTAGCTAGGTACGTCGCGGCTACTATAAGTTATATTAGAACTTCTTCTTTTATATATAAAAGATAGTTCCCTAGTACGACCTCCAAAATTTAGGTAGGTTAAGTATAGTAATATAAATCCGGATTAATATTAATCTTCTTCGCTTAACTTATAGCTAGCCTCTAGGACTCGTAGCGATACTACCTATAGATAGTATTTAGTCGGTATATAGATAGTATTTAGTTAGTATATAGATAGTAGGACTTAGTAGCGATACGACCTATAGATAGTATTTAGCCGGTATAGATAATATTTAGTTAGTATATAGATAGTATTCGGGGTTTAGTAGTTAATATTTAATATTCGAGGTTAAATAATAAGTAAGTACTAAAGGGAAAGGATAGTTTAATTTTAAATACTATTTATTCTAGTAGTAGTTGTTATTATATTCGTACCGCGGTTCCTAGGAGTAATAGGGGATCCTTCGGATCCCGTAACTATTCTATAGCCCCTAAATATATATCCCTACTATAGTAGTAGGATCTCTTACTTACTACCTTCTCGTAGATAGTATCTTTCTAGGAGGGAGATACTAAAGACTAGATATATTCTATAATTATTAGGTAGCTATACCTTATAGGCCTAGGACCTAATTAGCTCTAGAATTCGAAAGGGGCCTATTATACGTTACGCTAGCTTCTTACTTAGGGTCTTTATACGGAGATTCCTCGTAGATATAAGGACTAAATCTCCCTTATTAAATTTTATAGGGATATACCTCTTATTATAGCTCTTTACTTATAATTCGCTCGCTCTCTACTAGCGAGCTACTAGTTTAGCGCGTAATAAGTATAAGAATTAGATACGCTCTTTTACCGCTAGTACTTTATTCTCCTACTTATTACCGGCTTTAAAGTAGATCTCTAGATAGTAGCTATATAGCGTAAAGAATAGAGAGATATCCGTAGTAGTATACTTACTATTATTATATATAAACTCTACGACTAGGAGTAGCGTAGCCTATATACTCTAATTTTCCGAGTAGAAGGCCCTTAGGTATTCCTAAACTATCTAGTTCTATCTCTCTATTTAACTATCTATCTAAGGGTAGAACGCCGTACTTAATCGTCGCTTAATCTTTATATAGTAGTAGAGTTCGGACTAAAAGACTCTAGTAAACCTAGAGTCTCGATCTAATATAATACCTCTAGGGGCCCTAAACCTAGTAACTACTCTTTCTATAAGAATATTAGCTAGGTCTAAAGCTAAGAGTTTCTTAGTAACTATAATATATAGAGCTATCTTTATATAGCGGTCGAGTATTACTAAGAGCGTATTATAAGCCCTACCTCTAACCTTACTAGAAGGTATTCTACTTATAAAGTCTATAGTTAACTCCTACTATAGCCCCTTAGGCTATAGTAGGGACTATAGATCTCTAAACGAGGTATACCGTTTAACCTTTATCTTTTAGTAGACTTTATAAGTCTTAACGTACTCGTCTACGTCGCGAGATATATACGTCTAAAAGTACTTCTATATAAGTAGATTATATATTTATACTACTCTAAAATACCTAGCGAAGATATTATTATAGTAGCGTCTTAGTAGCTCCTACTTTACCGCGGCGTCTTAGGGTACGTATATCTTTCCTCTAAAGTATAAGGTACCTATAGACGTACGTATCTATTAGTATAGCCTAATTAGCTTATTAATTAGCCTTACGTAGATACCGCGTACGATAGGGTCCGCGCTTTAAATCGACTAGAATTTCTCTAGCCTAGATTCTAGGTCTAAATAGGTATACTTACCTTTTAGGAGGTCTCTAGTAAAAGACCTAGAGATTATAGGCGCGGTCTCTTTAGCCTAGACTAGGTAGATATTCTATACCTACTTATAGATATCTTTAGCCCGTCCGCCTTCGTTACTACGTAGTTATAAGCTATTAGCTTCCCTATTAATCCGTATATCTACTCTATACTCCTTCTAAATAGAGAGACTCTAGATAACTACTACCCTAGGTAGTAATCCTAACTTCTAATATAATATAGGGAGTAGGGTATTCGTATTTAGCGTATATAAACTATAGTCTAGCCGCCTTAAGGGGGTATCCGCCGGATTCTTAGGTCCTACTCTATATATAATAATAAAATTATATACTAGAAGTAGTATAGTCTAGCGGGCTTACTAGCTATTTAGCTACTATAACTCTATAAAGTCTATAAGGTTATTATAGTCTATAAGAACCTTAATAGAGTAGTAGCTTTCTTTAAGGTAATACTACTAGTATAAAAAGACTACGATAATAGCGAGTAGTTTCTACTTATATATTTTATAGTTCTACTCCGTAGGAAGAAGTTTACGCGACTAGAAAGTAATAGGGTACTATTAGCTACTATTCTATACTTAGGTTAGGATAGCTATAACTACTACGCTAGAGGCGTTAGTCTCTACTCTAATCCTTAGTTTAGGATTAAAATAGTATAGAAGGGGCGCTTACGTAAACGCTTTCCTTAATATAAGGAAAGTATTCTTTATATTAGTAGGCTAAAGAAAGGGACTAGTCTACTTCCTATTTTTAGATCCTTTAAATAGTACTATAAGTAGTACTATAATACGCGAGTACCTTATAATAAACCTATAGTAGAAGTTATGGAATTCTAGAAAGGTCTATACCTTAGTATAAGTCTTAGGTTTAGACTATTCTATAATACTTAAGATACGCTTAGAGTCTATACGTATACCCTACGTATTAATAATATAACCTAGGAACTCTACTTCTTAGGAGAAGAACTTATACTTCTTTAGATTAACGTATAAGCCGAACTACTTAAAGCGACCTAGGACTTCGCGTATATACTATATATAGATAGTACGGCTAGCGGAGTAGATAAGTATATTATTAAGGTATACTATATATATAGAATCTACTAGTCTACTTAGGGCTTTATTAATATAGGCCTAGAAAGTAGTAGATATATTAGTAAGTCTAAAAGATATAACTAAGTATTCGTAGTACCTATAGCGGGTACGGAACGCCGTCTTCTACTCGTCGCCTAGCCGGATACGGATATAATAATATATATTCTTTATATCTAACTTTATATAGTACTTAGCGCCCTATAGGTAGTCTAGAAGTTCGGAGATAAAAGGGAGTATATACCGATTCTTAATAGTTACCTTATTTAGCCTACGGTAGTCGACGTATAAGTATAGCTTACCTCCCTTCTTAGGGATAAATAGGATACCTACTCCTACTAGGCTATTTAATAGGTAGATCTAGCTACTTATACTCGGGTTATTAATATATTACCTAAGAATTTCTAGCTCCTTTACTAAGAGGTTATATATCTTCCTAAATAGTAGATCTACTATAGTTTCGATAGTATACTCTACGCCCTCTATAGCTAGTATACTTATAGCCTTATAGTTATCGAAGATAGAATTAAAGTCCCGGAACTTAGGAGGTAGTTAGATAGGTAGGGTATCCTACTCGAATTTATCTACGCTTAGGATAGGAGTAATATCCTTACTTCTTAGCTTAAAAATATTTATAGGATTCTTACTTACTAGTTCTTCCGCCGAGATAAGGCGGACTTAAGTATTAACGCTCTTAAAACGCTACCGCCTTACTTCTAGGTCGAGCTCGACCCTCGCGTCTAATAAAGCTAGTATCCCTAAGAGATAGTTAGAACCCTTTCTATCTAGGGCGTAAAATTCTACTTCTACTTACCTTATAACTCCTAAGAAGTTAGTAGCCTTCTATACGCCTTTATAGGCTCCTTAGTAACTCGTACTATTACTAGCTCCCTAACTTATAGAAGGTACTAGAATATCTATAGGGATTAGATCTATTTCTAGGGCTAGAAGGGGACTAATAACGTTAACCTCGGCGCCTAAGTCTAGCGTAGTAGTAATATCGTACTTAGATTAGTCCTCTTTTAGGGTAGAAAGAATAGTAATTAACTTTTTTACTATAGTACCTTAGGTACGTAAGGAGGGTACGATACCTATACGTATTAGATTCTTACTACGTATACTTAATAAGGCCCCGGACCCTTTCTAGTCTTTCCTAGAAGTCTCGTAGGTAGATAACTCTACGACTTTAGCGCGCGTCGTTTACGTAGCTAGAATAACGCCTACTTATTTCCCGTTAGGTCGTAGTATTAATTAGCTATAACCTCTATAACCTTCTTTAGCTTTTAAGGCTTAGGGTACTTATTAACGTAGTAACTATATTCTCTATAGTTATAGTATTAGATAGAGAAGAGATCCTTCTCTTTCCTAGGCTATATAGGGGTAGCGTTAGTATTAGAGAGCCTACTACCTTCTTATAATACTTAATATTACCCCTTACTTATAGATATACGGTTACCCTAGGTATTCCTACGCTTAGGATCCCTCTCTAAGGTACGAGAGTTTATTACTCGGTACTTATTCGTCTCTAAGCGTATAGCTAGCGCTACGATTACGTCTCGAGTTTTAGAGATATCTTAATAGTTAGAAAGTATTAACCTTATATTAGGGCGTAGCTTATACTAGAGGTAGTTTCGTAGCTAGATCGTAGTATAGAGCTCTTTAATCTAGGACTTAAGACTTATTAAGTAGGAGTTAAAAGATACTATATACTACTCTACGCCTTACTTATTATCTATTTTAGGTAGGTTAAGTATAGTAATATAAATCCGGATTAATATTAACCTTCTTCGCTTAACTTATAGCTAGCCTCTAGAACTCGTAGCTATACTACCTATAGGTAGTATTTAGTCGGTATACGGATAGTATTCGGTTAGTATATAGATAGTAGAACTTAGTACCGGCACGACCTATAGATAGTATTTAGTCGATATAGATAGTATTTAGTCGGTATATAGTTAGTATTCGGGGTTTAGTAGTTAATATTTAATATTCGAGGTTCAATAATAAGTAAGTACTAAAGAGAAAGGATAGTTTAATTTTAAATACTATTTATTCTAGTAGTAGTTATTATTATATTTTTTACGACGGTTCCTAGGAGTAATAGGGGATCCTTTAGATCCCGTAACTATTCTATAGCTCCTAAATATATATTCCTACTATATTCTCTCCCCCGCCTACTAATACGTCGTCCTATAACGTATTTATAAATATACGAGCTAGGCCCTTAGGAAGGAGATAGTAAGCTATAAACTATAAAACTAAGAACGCTAGGATATAATAAAGTCCTTAAAATTAAAATCGCTATATCTCTAAACTCTAAGTTAGTCTCCTTAAACTAGCGTAGTACTTAAATATAAGCGCGCCCCTAGAATCTATATCTAGGCTAGGCCTAGATTCGTAGACTACTCCTCCTACTCCCTTAAATATACTTCCTATTCTTGCCTAAGGTTCTTAATAGCGGGAGTAATAGTCTCCTTCTCTCCTTCTCTAGTATCCTTCTTAATATACGTCTCTACCGGTCGCTCCCCCGTATAGGTATCCTTTATATATAAATAGTTAAAGAAGGAGTCCTTCCTATAGATCGTATACTCTAACGCGACTATTTTCTTAAACTTCGCCCTAAAGGTATCTATAACTTCTCGCTTCTAGCGCTTAATCTCTCCGTCTCTATACTACTTATTATTAAGAAAGCGTATAGCTTCCTAGTTAGTAACTATAGAACTCTACTTTATCTACCCGATAAGAGCGGCTGTAATATTCCCCTTAAGACGGTACGGAATAGAGGCGTACTATAGTTAAGGGATTCGACTATAGTTAACGGAGTAGCCTAAAGGAGTTAAGGGCCTAGTAGCTATATCCCTATAGACGGTAGATAGCGAATTCTATATTCCGCCCTCTACTATCTCTATAGTTTTATAGTTAAGTTTAATACTATAGAACTATAGTAGGTACGTAATACGCTCCCTATAAGCCGGCCTATATATCCCGTAAGGTTAAAGGCTATAAGTAATACGGATAGTTAAGTTATTATATATAGTATTCGTCTAGTTAGTCTTAAAATACTTCGCGTCCTCTAGAGTCTAGTATAGCTTATAAGTAATACTAGCTATATAGCTATCCTTAAAAGAAGCGCTCCGAGCTTCTATACGCTATATCTAGTCCTTATATATATCTAGCTTATATATTTCTAGAATAATTATAGTATAGTTCTACTTATTCTTACCTAAGATAGTAAGACTACCTTAGATTACGTTAAGCCCCCTACTAGTTATAATAGCCTTACGAATATTAGTATTAATATAGGCGAACTCTATATTCTAGCCCCTAATAGTATACTTAGTATAGTAGGGGTAGAAGATAAGTTAAAATCTACCGTTAGGCCGAGTAGTAACGTAAGTAGCCTAGTATACTAGAGATTACCGTATAACCTATTAGCCTAGACTATAGTATAAAGCCCGATTCTAGCCTAGATTATTACGTCTACGGATCTTACGCTAGTACTATAGATATATAGTAGACTCTAGCTAAACGAGTTCCTTAATAGTAGGACTCTTACCCTTATAGATCTTCGTAACCTAGCTCGTCTTATTAAGGTCCTCGAGTACGACTTATAGCTCCTTATAAGGGACTCCCTAGTATTAAAACTCTTTCTTAGAGGTAATTTACCTATCCTTTTCCTACTAGGCTATCTTTACGTTTCTAAGTATATCCTTCTAAAGGTTATTCTACGCTAGCGTATTTAGGCGGTTAGCTAGCTTAGCTAGACGGGATCCGGCGAAGGTATAGATCTTAAGCTTATTAGTTTTTATAGTAGGCCTCGCGCCCTTTTTAAACTAGGTATAGGTATTTCTACCTACTACGAAAGTAGTAGGAGAGTTATATAATACGAAGTCCTAAAGGCGCTCTAGTAGCTCGGTAGTAGTTCTCTAAGTAACTTAGAGCCCTATCTACCCTACGCCGAGTCTAGTATACTTTAAGTAGATATTTATTTTAAATAGTTAATTATTATCGCTAAGCTAGACTACGTTCGCGTTTAGGGCTTTAGCCTTAAGCTATCGTAGATAGATAGTCTTAGGTATCTTTCTCTCCTCCGCTAGCTTTATAAAGACCTTTCTCTTATTATCCTTCTTATAGGTATAATTCTTACTAGTAGCTCTAGCTTTCCTTAGTCCCTAGACGTCCTAATCCTCTATAGTAGAAGGGCTATCTTTAGCGCTAATAGATACTTCTAAGTACTTAGGTATATCGGTAATTAACGCCTAGCTCTATAATATAACTAAGTCGGGCGAAACTACTAATCGACGTAAGCCGATAGTAGTAGGGCTATCTATTAGGTAAGCTCGTAGTCTCTCTAGACTTATTATATCTATAACTTCCTAACGAGTTATCCTAATAATAACTATTAGCGTAGTAATTACTAGTTACTAGCTAGAGTAGTCGCGAAGAGATCTATAATCTAACTAAGGTAATCCCGCCTATACTTTATTCTATACGTTCTATACGTCTATATATCCTTCCGTAATAGGGAGGATATATTAGAGATACTCTATAGTATAGTATTTCTCTCCGAGGCTCTCCTATTCCGCCTAGGTATTAGGATCTATATCTAGGTCGGGCCTAGATTCGAAGGAAACTAGGTTCTTATTTATCTTAATCCTACCGATAATAGTTTAGATATCTTTAGTAGATAGGGCTAGAGTATTACGTACGCCTCCCCTAAGATTACTAACTCGGATAAAGATCTATTAGCCTAGGAAGTAGAGTATATCCTTAAGAGAGTAATATAGCCTATATAGATTAAGATACTACGCTAAGTTCTATAGTATATTACGTCTATTAACTATAGTATCCTAAGGGCCTATAGGGTCCGCTCTACTTATATATACTAGCGGAGATAGTCTATCGTCTATTAGTCTATCTAAGATAGCTTTAGGCTAGAAGAGTCGTCTCTAGAGTAGCGTTAGGATAGCTATATAGATTCTATTAATAGTAGAGTTCTTCTTATTAAGTATCTTCTTAGTATTATTAGTAGTTTTAGTAAGTTCCTTAAGCTTATTCTTATAGGCCTACGCGAAGGTAGTATAGCTACTTAGGCCCTACTATAAGTCCGAGTCGGACTCTATATATATAAAGAGGTAGGTAGCTATTATCTTAGTATTCTCTATCTTTCTCCTCTAAATCTCGAATAGCTCTCTAATAACCTTACGCCTATTCTAAACGGGATAAAGCCTAAGCTCTATAGTAATATCCTTAATCCTCTAACGCTAGCTATAGGTAGCGCGGTAGATAAAAGCTTCTAATAGAGTAAAATTACCTTAAGGGCTAGGTAGGTTATATATATTCGCTTCTACTAGTATTAAATTTATACTACTAAAACCTTATATCTATACTAACTAAGACTAGTTACCTAAGATAGGTCGTAAGAAGGAGCCTTATTCTATTTAGTTACTACCTAAGGCTAGTCGTAAAGATACCCGCTCTCTCTCTTACTCCCGTTTCTAGTACTTATTAAGCTCGCCGGGTTATATACGTCCTAATAATACTCCCGTCGGTTAAGGTAAGCCTATATTATCTACCCTAGTATAACCGTCTTTATTAGCTTTATTCCTCCTAGCGTCGTAGGCCGCCTTAACCTAGCGCGACTAATTATCGTTAACGTCTATTATAACTATTACTTCTTAAAGTTATTATCCAATATATATCTATCCTAGTAGGCTAAGATATAGTTAAGGCTATCGAAAGTATCGAAGTTTTTAAGTTATAAAAGAATTAAAGGGTACGGCGATATTCTTATTTATTAAGAAACTTCTAGTAAAACTTTAGTAGTATATAAGGCTACTCCCGTTTTTAATACGTAAGTATTTTACGTTTCTATTATTTAACTTTATCCCGGTCGCCTTTAAATAATCTAATTACGGAATAGATAATCTATAATCCTCTCTCCCCTACCCTATATACGTCGCCCTATAACGTATCTTTCTTCCCTAAAGTACCTTAAGTATCCTATTCTATATCTAGATTAGGCCTAGAATCGCCTAGCGCTTAGAAATATCTATTCCGAGAGCTCCGGGAACTCGAAGGCTAACGTAAAAATAGAATTAGAAATAGAGTCGTATATTTAGGCTCCTCGCTATAAGTTAACTTTAAGTCTAGAGCCTAGAGCTTCTTCTAAGCTCCTTAAAAACCTAGTAGTCCGTATAGTTAAAGCTAGCTAGTCGTAGAATTTAGACTATAGGTTATCTTTAACGGATCTTAGTATCTAGTTCTTTATCGTCTCGCTTCTCGTCCTCTACGTTTAGTTCCTCGTCTATAGAGATATCGCCTACGTCGAGCTTTAGTATATTGTTATCGTCTAGAGCGTTAGGTCCTAACTCTAGTAATATAATCTCGGCTCTTTAATAGAAGACTCTTATCCTATTATCTCTAATTAATCTATATATAGGAGTACCGTCTAGTTCTTCTAAGATATAGCTTCTAATTAGTCTCTTTATAGCTTTATCTATATAGACCGTAGAGATATAGTAGGGCCTAAGCTAAGTAAAGTCTAGCTTTAAACTATAGTCCTTATTAATCTTAGTATTATATAGTAGGACGAGCTAACTAGCGACTAGGCCTTCCCTTCGTATACGGACTTATCTTTACGACTCCTAATACTCGTTAGCTTTCTTACGTATACGCTACTATTTAGCTACTACCTTCTATAAGTCCTTATCTCTTTAGTCTAGTTACTTAGCTCGTAAGTATAGAAGCTAACTCGTAGTTTAGATAGAGGACTATAGTAAACTTTACTAGGATAGTATCCTTAATTTAATAGGTAGAATATATTCCTCTCTAAGTATTATCCTAGCGGAAGTTATCTCTATCGTCCTATTTACTATAGTCCTATCTACCTAGAGTATAGTAGGTAGTAGGGGCTTCTAAGATTTTCTATTACTATACGTAGCTCTCTTTAGTATATTAAGGAGTAACTAGTACTACCTCTTAATACTACCCTAGCCTTAAGAGTTATACGGCGAGATAGTAACCTTACGTATATTATATAGTATTAAGAGAGTATCCGTAAACTTCTTATTTTTAGATCCCCTATTAAACTCTATCTTACTTATAACTCCCTAGCGATAGATTAATTCCTTAAAAATAAAGTCGGTAATTTACTAGAATACTAGGTAGGCCCTAAAGATACGTACTTCCGACTAGCTACTTAGCTCTTCTCTTACCTAGATAATCTATTTAAAGCCGTCTCTAGCCGGGAGTAAGGTATAATTAAGAGACTACCTTACTTCTAGAACTTTATTATAGATAACTATAGAGTTTAGGCCTTCTACTATATAGTTTCTATTACTTATTAAATATTGTAGGTACTTCTTAATCTATTAGCTAATATTCTTAAAGTAGCTATCCTAGTAGTACCGCTACCTAACTAGGGCTACGGTAGACTCCCTACCCTTATAACTATAAGAGTTATAAAGCGACTTAATAATAGCCTATCTTTCTATAGTATTATCTACTATACGCCTATAAGGCTAGCCTCGCCTACCTCTCTTAAATAGTTATTTACGTAATATAAAGTATTCTAGGGCGGCTCTCTTTAGCGTAGTTAGTTCTTTTCTCTTTAGTTCTTTAGGGTTACGTAAGGTTACGAGGTACTCTACTATCTAGCTATATTCTCTAGAGTAATTACCTTGTAGCCTATCCTATACCTTACTATTTTACTCTTAGTTAGGCTCTTTCTATATAGTACTAGAAGCTTAGGAGTCGTCTAAGTCTCCTAACGTATCTAGGCCGGGCCTAGATAAGGGTATTATTCTAAAGTACGAGTCTAGTCTATATAGGTATACGTATAGGCCGCTATAATAGAGGGCGCCTAATCGATAGTCTATAAAGTCCTCTATATTAAACTCTAGCTCCTTAGGGACGTTCTTCTTAGGTACGTCGCTATACTAGCGGGATAGGCTATCGGCTATAAGGTTCTTCTTTTCTTCTATATACCTAATTTTAAAGTTCTATATCTAGATCTATACTAACTAGTATATAACTAGTAATCTAGCTACGTCTAAGGATACTCTATTAAGCTAGTAGATTAGAGTCCGCGTATCTATTTCGATAATAAACCTAGCTCCCTAAAGATATAGCCTTAGCTTCTTAAGGGAGTATAGTAGCGCTTAGTATTCTAACTTTACCGCGTTATACTTACGTTTAGAGAGGAACTATATACTACTTTCGTACTAGTACGGATACCTCTTCTTATCTTTATCTATTTACTATAGGACGCTACCCTATCCTTCGCTAGAGGCGTTAACTAATAGTATAAGGGAGCTAGTATCCTTATTATAATAGATAGGCTTTAGCGCGGGCGTACTTATAAGGGTATTCTAAAGAATAGTTATAGCCTCCTCCTATTTAGTTCCCTACTTAAAAGGGGTATTCTTTTTAAAGAGCGTAAAGATAGGCTTTAAGATAGTTACGAAGTCCTTAATCTATATACGGTAGTATACGTAGACTCTAATAAACGCCCTAGCTAATTTTAGTAACCTTAGGGTCTTCTAGTTAATACTAGTAGCTATCTTATCCGCTACCGGATACCGGCCGTCTCTATTATAGTAGTATCCTACTATATTAACTTCTTCTATATATATATTAAACTTTTCGCCTAAGATAGTCGCTCTAGTACGCTTAATATCTATAAGTAGGGCGTCTAATTTTACTAGATACTCGAGAATAGCGCGACGTACTCTACTTAGTACTAATATAGCTCTATCGTACGTTATCCTAGGGCTACTATAGAGGGTATCGTCTACGTATACGTTACTAGAATCGGCTTAGTAGAATATAATCTTCTTTATAACTCGATAGAACTAGGCTACTAAGTTCGTAGCTCCCTAGGGTAGCGTAGTTATCCTTAGGAGGCTAAAAGAAGACTAAAAGGATATTAGGTCCCTACTCTCTTATATAAGCTCTAGTTAGTTATATCTAGAGTAGAAATTAGTAAGGGAAATATATATATATCCCGCGAAGGAGTCTAAGAACTTATCTACTATTAGAGGAATATTAGCGTCCCTAATTATTATAGTATTAATATTAGTAGCGCTATTAATAAGCCTATACTTTCTATTTTTCTTCTAAACTAGGAACTAGGGATTACGGTATAGTACGTAACTAGGCTCTAGTCTACTAGTAGATATTCTCTTCTAGAATATCTACTTAATCTTATTCCCTAAAGCCTTCGGAATATAGAAAGACTTAGCCTACTATAGGTTTTAGTCTATAACTTAGATTACCTAAGGAGGGGTAACTTCTAGACGTATCTTCCTATATTTAGAGAAGTTCTATACTAGGGCCCCCTCTCTTCGGTATAATATCTCCTTTATAGTAGACCTTTTATTAGTATTTAGGTTAGAATTAATACGTATCTCGGAGAATCGTAAGTTAGTAAGCCTCTACCCTCTTAGGAATAGGGCGTATCTCTTTTTAAAGAACTTATCGAAATAGAAATTAGGTTCTAGGCTAATCTACTCCTTTATAATATACTCCCTCTAATTAATTCGGCCTCCCGGGGTCGACCTATCTTAAAGAGGGATATTTTTAGGTAATATCTTATCTACCTTCTTCTTATATATACCCGCTAGACTAGGCGTATTCGACTAAGGACCTCTCTTAGATATAAACCTAGAGGCTAGTATATCTAGGTCGGGCCTAGATACGTTCCGGATCTACGGGATATACCGCTTAGATACTTCCGATCTAGGGCTTCGACCGATTATATAGCTAAATATAAAGTTTTTATACCTATCCCGTATACTCTAGAGGTACTTCTCTCGCGCTCGCTATCTAGCTATCTTATTCCTTATCGTTAGAAGGTCGAGTTTAGTCGTAGTATAAACCTCCCTAGAAGCTTCGTTAGGTAAGCTCCGCTCTATATCTATATACTAAAAGTACTTAACGGTAGGGGCCGTCTCTTACCCTAGTAGGCCTATATTTAATACTAGTAAGTCTTTATAGACCTAATTATAGGCGGACTTCTAGCTAGTTCCTAGAAGTCCGTCTCTCTATTTTCTAAGTTATCTAAGTCGGTCGGGTTCTCGCTCTCGTCGGAGGAGATAACCTTCTTAATTATATTCTATAGGCTTCTAGTATATAGATATTCTATAGTTATAGCCTACTATCTAACGGTCGAAATTCTATTACTAGAATATATCTTATAGTCTACGGTACTATTAGTACTAGCTAAAATAACTAGTCGACTACGTATCGAGAATAGTTAGTCTAAGATAAGCGCCTAGGCGCTATCTTTTAAAACTATAAAGATAATATTATAGTAGTCGAAGCTTACCCTAGCTATACGTACTATATAACTAGTCTACCTAGTAAGCGGAATCTTTCTTCTATCTATAACCTTTAACTTATTTATAATTAGTTTCTAGATCTTATTACTTAGGCTATTAATAGCTAGGCTATATTTCCGAGCTAGGTTCTCGGATATTATATTTACCTCTACCTTAGTATTATAGAGGCTTTTCGCCTCTACGTCTCTAATTCTTATAGAGACTATTAGACTCTTTATAGAGACCCTAGATCTACTATTTTCTTTATTAATACTAAGGACTATATCGGTAGTAATCTTATTTATCTTACTAACTAGGTTAATACCTACGCCTACGACCGCTACCCTAGAGCTACTACTAATAGTATTTATACCTCTAGGAGTAGTAGCTCGCTTAGTAGCCTTTCGCTTCCTCTATATAGCCCTCTCCTACTTATAGTACTCTATCTCTTCTATCTTAGGTCGGATATTTTCTACTAAGTCTTTAGGTAGGGACGTATATAGTATATCTCTAAAGGCTAGTAGGTATATAATATAATCTTATATACTAATCTAGACTATCTACCTAAGTAAGTCGCTAGCGAGCCGTACTCTATCCTTTAACTTATCTATCTTCGTAATATACTACCGTAAAGTTAGGGCCTTAGGCTTCCTAGTTAGTACTATTCGTATCTACTATTATAACTAATTATATAATATACCTTACGAGTCGTCTATCTCGTCTACGTTATCCTCTAGTTCTATATCTATAGTACTATTACTATTAGCTTATCCCTCTCGCCTAGCGAGGTAATCCTCTATAGTATCGCGTAGTCTACTATATACTATATACTTTACGGCTAGGACCCTCTTCTCTACTCCTTTCTATACGCGTAAGAATAAAGGCCCGCTAGAAGCCGCCTCTTTCCTCTTTTCTTTATCTACTTTTCTAGGTATACTATAGTAGGAATAGCTATTTACGGGCCGGTATAATCTAGCTCTCTTATCCCGTATAAGGACGAGACGCGGTATCTATAGATATTAGATAATTACCTACTAACTAGTATAGTAATATATTAATTTATAGCTATTATTATCTCGCCTTATCTTCTCTATTATATAAATTATATTTATCCGATCTACCTTACCTTAATCTTATAATCTAGTATAGGATTCTAAGATAAAAGTAGAAAACTACTCTCCCCTATTATCTACGCTTACTCTACTATATTTTTAGTAGAGAAGTAGGTAAGTTAAAAGAATAATAGGTTCTTTATATTAGTTATCTATATTATAGAAAGGAGTCGATTTACCTAGTTATTTACGTATACCTACGAGCTCTTACGACGGCGAACTTTTATATCTCGATCTACCTCGAGTTTTCGATATACTAATAACGATACTAACGACGATACTAACGACGACGATAACGATACTAAGGCTAAAGACTATATATAGTAGTATCGCTATATAGAATTTTCTCTCTCTTATTATTCTACTAACTATAGCGTAACTAATAATAACTCGATAGCTATTCTCGAGGCCTTAAAGATTAAAGAGGCTATAGCGATATATCTAGTTAAGAATAAGCCTATTCTAAGGTAATTACCTTAAACGGGATATAGACGACGCGGTACGTATTTTAGAAGAATATCTACTTAAGTAACTATATATATTTTTCCTCTAATCCGGTTAAGGAGTAAAGACTTATACGGCGACGACGATAGGCTCGTTAGTACCGACTTTAGGTATTACTCTATTCGTACTATTATAGTCTACTATTATAAGTACTGTCCTTAAGTTCCTAATATTAATATAAACGATCCTACGTATATTTTAGTATTATCTATCTTAATACTTCTACGAAATTATTTCTTTAAGATATCGCTATAATAGTATTCTAACTATATCTAGTATATCTACTAACCCTACTATTTAGGATTTAAGAAGCCTACCTCCTCCTATTCCGAGTACTAATAGCTTAATCTATAACTAGGAGGCCCTAGAGGACTCCGGTCCCGATACTACTACCCCTCCTAAGATAAGTACTTCCGGAGCGACCTATCTTCCTAGCGGTACTACTCGTAGCGGGAACGGGATAACCCTATTTACTATTAAGGACTTCTTAAACCTTATAACGAATATAGCTTCCCGAGCTCCTAATACGACTCCTAGTAATACTTTAACTCGTTAGTAGACTACTACTAAAGGGTATAGTATATCTAAGAAACGTTCTATTCGCTATAACCCTAGGAACCTCCTCCTCCCTACTTATAAGGCTTTTACTAGGAAGAACGTATCTAACTTTATCTCGAACTTAGAGAAGCGTTTTAACTTTCTCGATATTACTAAGAATAAGTATAAGTACTATAGCCTCCTAATAAACTATAGTTAGACCCTATAGGACGATATCGAGTATCTAAAAGGCTAGTCTAAAAAGAACTAGATAGCCCTTAAGAAAGTATTCTATAAGGAGTACCGCGCCTAGGACGAATAACGAAAGAAGGAAACCTTAATCTACCTAACTAAGCTCGCTATTTAGAGCGAGAGTAGTATTCTAAATATAAGTAGCTTTATTAAGGAGTTTAAGACCTACTAGCTAGGTATCTATTAATATAAGACTAGTACGGCTATAGACGGAGTACGTATCTTCCTTAGTAGTCTTCCTAATACGATCCTAACTAAGGTTAACCGTATAATTAACCTTAACGAAGAAGATAAGAACGACCTATACGAGGATATTAATATAGTTATTAAGATAGTAGAGAAGGTTATTTATACTACTAAGAAACTTAAGACCTTCCGTATTAATAAGAAAGAGAATAAGAAAGTCGGCTATATCGCTAATAAGTTAGTCGTTACTCGTAATAAGTACTTTAAGGGTACCTAACGTAAGAAAGCTACTAGTCCTCCTAAGTTAAATCCTAATCTTATTAAGGCTATTAGTAAACTCCGTATTAATAATATAAGTAGAGAGATCCTATATACGACTATTAGCTAAACTTATAATCTAGTTTTCGCGATTATATAGAAAGATACGATATAGTTTACGCTTCTTACCGTATATATTAATAAGAACTTCCTAAGTAAATACTAACTCTAGATCTAGTAGTAGCCTTAATACTAGTCTTAGATATAGTACGTCTAGGAATCTATCTAGTAGCCCCGTTATAATAGCTAGCCCGCTCCTCGTAATACTAATTACGTAAATAACCCTAGTAGTTCCTATCGTAATAATAATATCGGAAATAGAAATAATTAGGCTTTATAGAAGCTACGAATATACCTCGGATATAACGACCCTTACTATATACTATTCTACGTAGATAGTTATATAAAGGATCTATACGCCTAGGGAGTATATTTCTATAATCGTTAAGAGGGATAGAGAGGTCTTTTCTAGGGAACTATTAATAACCTAGGAAATAGAATCTAAGGACTTCGTCTAAGCTAGAAATAGTATTAGCTACTATAGATTCTTAATATAGTAAAGAAAGGACTTAGGCCCTCGTTAGTAAAAGTAAACTCTATTAGTATTTCCTATCTCCTTAAGTCTAATAAGGAGATTAAGATACCTTCTTACCCTCCTAATTTTATTAGTATTAGAAGTCTAAGAGTATCTACTACTAGTACCTAGTCCTCGTAGAAAAAGACGCCTAGAAAGTCGAATAATAGAGTTTAAAAGCCGTCCTTAAAGAAGTCTATAAAAGTAAAGTATACCGTTCCTAGGTAGTTTCGAGACTTAATAGACTAGGCTATCGAGGGAAGCCCTTAGAATAAAGATAATAATAAAATAATAGACGAAGATTCTACCCTACGTAATAAAGAATCTATAGTCGTATAGAAAAAGAAATAGGGGAGGCGGCCGACGTATAAGTAGTACCTCGCTATATAGGATAAGTCGTCTAATAAGCTAAGACTAATCTAGAAGATAATATAGTCCCCTAGCGGGATTTAGCTTACTCTAAATAAGGCCCTTATCTATATTTCTTACTTCTTAAAATTTATATTTTAGAGTCTCTCTCTAGATATAGTCGAGAGGGTCGCGCCTAAGTTTAAAGCTACTTAATAATAGAAGGAAGAGAGACGGCTTAAACGAGTCGTAAAGAGAATAGCTTAATAACTCGTAACGAATATAGTATTACTTAATAGTCTAGCTTCTAGAGACGTAAAATACCTAAGATCCCTTACTAATATATCTATTAGTATTAATTTAATTACTACGTAGGTAGTCGATATTATCGACCGAGCTAATAGTAAACGACGTATATCTACTAAGTCCCTATATATATACGTATATTTTCGAAATATATCTATAAATAGTCTAATCGATACTAGTATAGAAGTAAATATAATTAACGAGAATTACGCTCGACGTATCGGACTTAGAATTAATAGTTTTAGAGAGCTAGAATAGTAGCGGGTACTCTAAAGTCTTTATATCGTAGATAGGAGAAGTATATCTATTATTAGGTAGGTAACTATATAGATCCGCCTTACTAACGTAGGTTTCTCTTACGATAATATTCTCTTTATAGTCCTCTAGAAGTACGCCTAGCCTATTATACTTAGTTAGCTATTCGCCGCGAGATCTTCTCTTTAAGTCCTTAACTATCTAGACGGCTTAGTTAACTATATCGCGACTTCCGTTTCTAGAAATAAGACGGTAACCTAGTAGGCTACTATAGTAGAGATTAACTATATAGTAATCGCGAAGGCCTTAAGGGAGGCGTCCTTAGAGACGGAGGCGACTCTAATAGTAGAGAAGAATAAAGATAAGGAGGATAAGAATAAGGACGGCGAGGACGATAGCTTAGATAATAACTTAGAAAACGAGAGTATAGATTTATAAGGCCTAGAGACCTATCCGTAGTAATTAGTCTAGGTATACTTTCTATCGGAGGAGCGAGGTTAGCTAGTTTATTTTTCGATATTTAGAGTACGGAAGATACTATCTTAGAAATCGATAATCGTAAGTAGCTAACGACGACTTACTATAATCTCGCGACCTTCTAGATCGAAATAAGGAAGAAGAAGGCTCGAGAGAAGTTCTTATAGAATAGGCGCTATATAGTAGATAATTTTAGAATATAGAGAGTTAGATTCCCGTTTAGCGATAAAACGGACTCGCGGCGAAATCGCTGGATAAAACGGACTTAGATAATATCTAGGGCCGCCCCGGATATTAATATTATTAGGTATATATCCGTATTTTACTAGACCGACGGCTCTAGCGTTCGGAATAGTACTAATATACTCTATAAGAGAAAAGCGGATAAGGTATAGCCTTAGAATATCGCTCTCTAAGATAGAAGTACTCCTAGCGGCCGCGTTAACTAGAGGTAGGTCGTAATAGCTAAGTAGAAGAGCCTAGAAGCGGACTCCCCGCTCGATATATACCTAGAGAAGAGATATATACTATTCGCGTAAGGTACTCGACTTATAGAGGAGAGGTTTCGAGAAATACGTATTAATCTAGACTTAAGTCCTAAGGAAGTTACGCTCGTTAAGAAAATACTCTACCGTAGGGAGGGTTCTCTCGTATAGGATTTCTTAGAGTACGGAAGAATACGGCCTAAGGTTACTCCTTCGTAGCGTATACGTACTATCGAGTATATTCCGTAGTAGACTAAGTTATTTAATATTCTAAAGGCTCTTACGGACGAAGTACGGAAGATATTTTAGGAACGAATCGATACGGGACGCCTAGAACCTAGCTATACGCTATATAGAAATCCGTAGTTCCTCGTCTTAAAGAAAGATAAAGGTTATAGACTAATTAATAGTACGACTAATATTAATACCGTAACGATACGGGATATAAATATTCCCTCTTCCGCTAATAAATTCGTAGACTTTTTTATAGGGTATCTATACGTCTTACTCGCGGACTTATTCTCTAGATATAACTAGCTCGAACTTACTAAAGAGAGCTAGGATCTAACCTCTTTCTAATACTCTTTTAGACTATATAGAATAACGACGCTACTATAGAGAGCTACGAACTTAGTCGTATAATTCTATCGGGTAACTAAGGCGATTATCTAGTATTAGATATATATAAGCGACGTTTATATTAACGATATTCTTAATAAGCTAACGAAGGACTACGGGGTATAAATAAGTAAACTACCTAGAATCCGTAAGAATATTCTCGAATATATTAGAGGTCTCGATATACTTCTAGTCGACGTTAAACGCGCGGGAGCGATAGTATCTAGAAAGAAGTTTGATATATATATAGAAGGCCTCTATATCGTCGGTTACTAGTATAATAGGAACGGACGTTATCCTAATAAGTCTAAGGTTACTACTATCCTAGAATAGAATAAGCCTCGTATACTAAAGTCGGTAAGAGTATTTATCGGTATATATATTTATTACTAGATCTAGATTCCTAATTTCGCTCTAATTACGTAGCCTATATTCGTTCTCTTTAAGAAGGATACTAAGTTCCGTTAGGAAGAGTCGTAGAAACGAGTAATATAACTACTCTAGAAGATATTAACGAATCCCCCTACTCTTAAACCTATAAGGTATAACGAGGAAGCGGGATAGATAATTCTTATAGTAGACTCCTCTAATAAAGGTTAGGGAGCGGAGTTAGTATAGATATACGGTAAGAAATAGTATCTATACCGGTATACGAGCGGTATCTAGTTAGTTACTAAGCGGAAGTACGATACTATTAAACTAGAATACCGTACCTTACTTAACGCTCTTAAGAAGTTTAAAATATACCTTTAGGGAGCTAGCTTCGTCGTTAAGACTAATACGAAGACGCTTATTTACTAGTTAAACCGTATCGCCTCGGATATTACCGGCGCTCTTATAACTCGCTAGCTTACCTAGATTACGATATAGAATTTTAAAGTCCGTTATATTAAGGGTAAGAAGAATATAGTTACTAATAGTCTCTTATATTAATATAAGAATACGGATTCTAAGGACGTCTCTCTTATCCTAGATTTCGATATTAACGACTTCGTCGCGTTAAATCTTAGAGCTATTATATATTCTAGGCCTCGTATCTTTTCTCTATTATTCTTCTTAGAGTATAATAACGCCTCTCTAATAGAATAGAATTTAGATTAAGGATTAGATATATCCTCTATTAGGAGGTATATATAGTAGGGTCTTAAGGGTAACTACTCTACTAAATATAGAATAATTACGGATTACCTAATAACGCTCTATCGACCTAAAGGGTATTAAAACGCGAAAGAATACGGGAATATCCGACGAAGGGCTTTCGACTACCTAGTATTATATAGATAACTATTCCGACGAGGAAAAAGAGGCTCTCCCTACCGCCGCGTTATTAATAATAAAGAAGAACGCTTCTATATTATTTAAAGGCTCTATAATAAATATAGTTATAAGGGACGAGAATCGACTATAGTACTCGTTCGATAGAGATACTACTAGATTAGTTATTATATTAATATATCTAAGTAGGTCTAGGAGTACGAAGTTTACTAGAAGAGCGATTAGAATTACGTTAACGAGGGCCTTAATACGATAGTTATTCGTAATAAAATTCTTAGAGCCCGGTAGGCTATTAACTATACGGGAATACCTAAGAGAGATAGCTTTAAGTATATTATATATATACGAGAGGAATTAAGTAGCTAGTTAGAGGTAAAGGTACTCCGTAGCTCTCCGAATATAAAGTAGATTATAGACTTTATTTTTAAATATATTATCTATCGCTAGGGCGTACCTCTAGAGATAGGTATAGATAGAGAAAGTAAGAATAGGCGATTTATATTAGCCCTTCTATACTTATACTAGACTCGGAAAATATAGATATCTCCGTATAACTTATAGGGTTAAGGGGGTATTAAGAGGGTCTATAGGCCGCTTATTATAGCCCTCCGAAAATCGACGAACGGTAATAATAAGTCTTAGGTCTATCTATTACCTACTACGCTATAGGTAGAGCGGACGACTACTAAGAGGATAACTAGGATAACTCTAGCTAAGATAATACTCGGCGAGGAGTATATTCTTCTAATTAAGTTAAAGATAGCTACGTAGTAGACGCTAAACTAGGACTCCGTCTCGATAATAGAGAATCTCCTCGCTATATAAATACGTTAGATCGACTTACGTAATAAGGATCTTCGCGAGGTAGTAGTAAGATAGAAAAGAATAAGATACGAGGCTAATAAGTACTAGGAAGAGACTTACGAGTCCCGATAACGACGAGAACGACTATATATCGGGTCGAAAGTTCTCCTATATAATACGAAGATTATACGGAATTTCGGAAATAAACTAGAGTTTATTTAGCTTAGTCTATATATTATATCGAGAGTTATTATTAACTTCCGTACGGAAAGACCTATTAGGAGCTATAAGTTATTAGAGTTAGACGGAATAGTTATATTTAAGTTAGTCCGTATAGATCGTATACGCGTCTTCGTTTAAAGGGACGACTCTCTTAAGTCTAATTAGTACTTAGACTTTAGGGCGGGGGAGAGGACTAGAGTAACTACTCTAGGTAAACTAGATTATAAATAGGAAGACCTACTCCCTAGTACGGATTACGAACTAGACTACGAGTAGGAAGGACTACTTATCGAAGTTATAAACCCTTAAGGATTTAACCGTAATAAGTATAAATAGTTTTTAGATTACTCTTCCGACGAGATATCTATAGGAGAGCTATTTATTAAGATTATATAGCCTAAAGAATTTAACTCTAATAATTATAAGATTATTAACGATAACCTAGATTAATAGATACTCTATACCCTTTATAGCGTATTTATTCTTCTAACTATTATAAAGATAGCTAGCGCGGTAGCTAGAGAATATAATCGTTATACGCTAAAGGAACGGACTATTAAGCGCTAGCCGAAAGATAAGCTAGTTATTAGGTACCCGATTAGACTCGACCCTAATAAGAAAAGAGGTTCTCGTAATAAGCCGAGATAGTAGATATACTATCGTTCGGAATACTTACGTCCTAGTTAAGTAACTCCCTCTAGTTCTACTCTATCGAATAGGAACTCTTTCCCTATAACTAGGTTAGACGCGTATTTAAAATAATAATCGAGCTCGCTTATAAAGATATACCCTCTAAATCTCCTAACCGAAACGGCGCGATAGTATCCCTTTATCTCTCTACGATTAAAGTATTCGGATAAAGAAAGAAAAGGAAAGTAGAATATAAATAGCGAAAGATATTCTTATAAGGGAGCCGTACTACCGAAGTTCTACTAGTATACTCCTAGACTTCTACCGTTCGACCTTCTTCTCCTTATAGAGACGGGACTCGGAGAGAGGCTTAACCGTCTACTCTACGCGTTAGGACTATACCGTACGGGAATTAAGAAATACTCGGAAAAGAGGGGACGTTTAAATCTAAAGAAAGATATTCTAAAACTCCTAAGGGCCCTTACGCGCCGCGTATCCTCCGCTTCTTAAGTCTAAGTAGACGGTATTCTATATATATATCTTTACTAAAGATACGCGGATAAAGAAGAAAAGAGAAAGTAGGATATAGATAATGGAAGATATTCTTATAAGGGAACTATACTACTAAAGTTTCGCCGGTACGCTCCCGGAGTTCTACCGCGCGGTCTATATCTCGCTAGGAATAGGCCGGTATATATATTCTCTCTCCCGGGTCTACGAAGATAAGACTTAATAACGATATACTATTATTATCTATTTTCCTCTAGTATAGTATTATATACGTAGATAAAGATAAGGAGGACTACGCGTTAGTTTTCGTAATAGGGGATAGGATAATTAGAATACCTAGGAAGAAAGCGACGCTTATACGTAAGGAAGAATATATTTAAACTCCTAAGGTTCTTTATAATAGGTTAGCCGGTTCGAGCGTATTATAGAGATAGAGCTTAGGGAATAGGTTATTAGAGTAGGTAGTAGTAATAATTATAAGCGATATAACGATCCTTTCCGTCGGTCCGGGTCGTACTATACGGGAATTAAGGGGAATTCGAAAGAAAGAGCGTAACTAACTACGTAGAAATACGTCGTAAATCTCCTAAGGTTTCTTACGCGACGCCTCTATTTATTAGGAACTAGACGGCTAGAGCTATATTCGTAGATAAACTCTAATCCTAGTAGATAAAGAAAGAAAAGGAGAGTAGAATACGAAAGTTAGAAAGTTTCCTTATAAGGGAGGTATTCTACTAGAGATCTACCGCGTACTACCCGGTATTTAGCCGCCCGCGTATCTACTAATAATCCTATTACTTCTAGAGCGTCTCCGTCTCTACTATATATTAGGGGAGAATACCGCTTAAGAATATCTATATTATAAAAATATTAGAGGAGCGGGAGTTTAAAAAGTTCTATATACCGAATTCCCGGTAGTAAAATTTTCGTAAAACGGACTTAGATAATATCTAGGGCCGCCCCGGATATTAATCTTATCTAGGAACGAAGATAGACGTACCGCTATACCTATAAGCGACTACTCCTATATATATCGTCCTTAAAAGAATAGAAAAATAGGCGCTTCGATATATCTCTCGACGCCTAGTCGAATCTCGTAGCTATATTCTCGGATAATAGAGACTAGGAGTCTTTCTATCGTATACGTCTCGACTAATATTAGGATCGAAGATACTCCCTATATTTCTTTTACGTCTCTTTATTTATTTTCTTTATTACGTATCTCTTTTCTTTTATTCTTTTATATAGAGCCTCTTTTAATACTAAAAAAAGAATAAGGTTTTATAGGGGGATTTAGATTCTACGGGGGAACTTAACTAGAATAGGAAATAGAATTAGTAATAGAAATACTAAAGACGTATAATATTATAAGTAAATACTAAGAGAGGTCTATATAAGCTATCTCTATCTCTCTCTCCCCGAGCCTCCTATTCCCTTAATAAAAGTTTTAGATACGATAATCGGTACTTAATTCTAGAATAATTATACTTATACCCTTATACTTAGACTTTTACTAATACTCCTACTTTCGACTAAGATAAGTCGAGCCCTTTAGTCGGGCTTAAGAATAGCTAGCTCTACTAAGAATATACCCGAACTAAATAATAGGGATACTACGAGCGTCGATAATAGTACTCTTATACTACTACCTAAGGATAATAATAGTCTAGGCTTTATTACGTAGCTATAGGGAGTTAGGGCCTCTAAAGTAGTTACTTAGACTAAAGAGGATTAGGGTACTAAACTAGCTAAGCTACCTCTTACTCGACGAGTTAAAGGACTACGAGCTATTCTATCTTTAGTAGAGAGAGAGGCGGCTCGCTTAGAACTCTATTCGAGACTCGCGGTTTATTACGTCTAGAACTCCGATAGAGAGGAGTAGAAGTATCTCTCTAATAGTACTAAAACGAAGGAGGAAGCGTTAAAATTAGAAGAACTAGGTCTTAGTATAAGTCGAGTAGTAAGGACCGAGAAGACTTAGAAGTAGGTTCTAAGTACCTATAAGGGTATTTCCGATATAGACTCTATAACGTACGACTATAAGGAGGTAGAGGGTACCCGACCGAGTTAGACGGACGGTTTTATAGAGGACTTAATTAATAATTACTAGTTACCTCTAAACCTAAATAGGAACGACGGAAGTATTCCCTTAACCGCGTAATACTAGGTCTCTAGGGGAACCCTCTAGGCGCTAAAAAAATATTTCGAATATATACTTTCCCGTTCTCTCCGCCTAGTTCTTAAGTTTCTTACTCGAGCTATCTATATACGTCTATAGCGTAATAGGAGTAGAAAGACGAATAAGATATAGATATTAGACGTTAAAGATCTAGTAAAGATAATTTCTAGTAAGACTAAAAAGGCTATTAACGAGGTCCTTAATAAAACTTATAGAACGGACCCTCTCGACTAGTCTCCCTAGGGCTTTATTCTTTATCCTTAGTATCTCCTACTAATTACCCTTAATATATATAAGTAATACTAGAAGCGAACAAAGCCTCCTAGTTAGAAAGATACGGACGAATTTCTTATATATTAACCTCTAACTAAGACTATTAAGGAAGGACTATTAGGTATAACTAGTACTAAGCTCTCTAAGTAAATAGAGAAAGAGAACGAGCTATCTCTTCTTAAGGAATTCGGACTACTACCTAAGGAGGAGGAAGTACTACCGTAGATAGGAATACCTAATAAAGATAATATAGGTAACGAAGATAAGAAGGAGGAGGACGAGAAGATAGCTAATAAGGAGTTAGCTCCTAAGGCCTTATAGAAGTCTAAGGAGATAAAGGCTAAGAAGGTAGTTTCTCTAGAAGGCCTTTAATACGGCTATAGCGTAGAAGCTAAGAAAGTTCTCCTCTCTAACTATAAGATATCTAAGAAGCTAAAACTCCCCGCTTAAGTTAGTCCGGATATAAAGAAGGAGATAGAAGAATACGGAATACGCGAGAACCCTCCTAAG
This sequence comes from Venturia effusa, assembly GCA_007735645.1. NCBI lineage: Eukaryota > Fungi > Ascomycota > Dothideomycetes > Venturiales > Venturiaceae > Venturia > Venturia effusa. Next base: position 182,735 of record CP042195.1, read on the forward strand.
TTCTAGTTATTTACGAAGATAGTCTATCCGCTAAGGGAAACTATCTATAATAATTACTTTCGCTATTTCTATAGTCTAGCTAGCTTATAAATTCGTACTAGGATAACGGAGATACTTACGACCCGACTTAAGGCCTTTTTAGAATACCTTAATTCTACTAAGTTTATAGTTAGTAGAGAATATTATACCTAGTTCCGAGTATTAAACTAACCGTACGTTTAGTCTAACTACCTTAGGGTCTTCGCGTATAAGCCGGTTAAATAGTATCTATTCGATAAGACTTTCCTCGACGAGGGGGAATAGAAGAAGCTACGTAAAGATATATAGACGGACGAGGAACTAGTAGAATAGGAAGAAAAGGGTAGTATCCTCTATAAAGGTACGTTTAAAAAGTAGGATACTAAATAGTAGGTATTAGACAACCCTATCGATAAGGTTAAATATATAAAGTATATTCCCGAGTAGTTTAAGAAAGTAGGTAAGAACTAGACGATTAAAGAGCTCTTACGTATTAAGTTAGTATACTACCTCTAGTATCTAAGGGAGGTTAATAGGAAGTATAACCTTAGTTAGAACCGTACTATATATTATAGGGTTATCTAGTAGGTAATACGATAGTCGATCGAGTACTAGTTACGCTATATTACCCTTCGTTCTAATCGTTAGTTTTAGCTTATCTCGTACCCGTACTATACTAAGACGACTTAGGCTAGCGATAATATTAACTTCCGCTACGTCGATATTAATATTAAGGATATACTTATAACTAGGAAAGGTAAGAACTAGATTTAAGGTAGTCTAATAATATTTAGAGAGACTACGAAGAACTATACTTAGTTTATACCTAAGATATATAAGGACGAGAACTTATAGGCGTAGATTAATAATAATAAGGCGCGAGGGACTTTAATTAGTAATAGTTATATTACGAAGATTAAGAAGTAGTACTAGACTAAGGACGATATTAAGAAGTTTAAGACTAACTTTACTAAGTAGATTACGCCCGATTATACTATACGTATTACCTATCCCTTAAACTTCTATAATTTATATAGTAAGGCCGATAGGACTCGTCTAACCCTATTACCCTAGTACTACGGGATCGAGAAGGACTATACTACGATAGAGATCTCGGAAGGAGATACGTAGGAGTAACTCGTAAAGATATATCGCGATCTATTTACTAGTCTAACGTTACTATCCGGATACTCTATTAATTACGGTAAGCTACTATACTCGTTTCTAACTTATATCTCTTTTTACCTCGATAACCTAATTAGCTAGGCGCTTATTAGTCGAATAAAGTAGACTAACTACGACGTCGTTAAGGCGGTCTAAGAGGTTATCGAGATAGATACTAAGAAGCGTAAGGTCTATCTTAAGAAAGATATAAAAGAGGCTATTCGGCGTATTAGTAAGAAGTTCGCTAATTTTATTAACGAGAAGATCCGTATCTTCGGAGATAAGAGCTTCTTCGTATATTACTTTTAGAAAGACTCTATTATTAAGCCTAAGATCTACTATATAACCGAAGAGAATAATAAGGACCTTAACGTAGTACTTAGAGACGTTATAGACGACGGAGAGTAGGTTAAGATAGAAGTAATATAGGGAGGTCGATATAGTAATAATAGTAGAAAGGATAGTAACGAAGAGGACGGTAAGAAGCTTAGAGAGGAGGTAGACTAAGTAGTTAATAAGGCGTTTATTTTATTTTTCTAATTCTACTTAATTTATTTAGTATATTTATAGCTAGTAGGATTTCTTTAATAGCCTAGGTTTTAATTACCTACTTTCTTTATATAGCGTTATAGGACGACGCTATAGTAGGAGGGAGAGAGGATATAGTAGGGACGGCTATTTACGGGCTGGTATAATCTAGCTCTCTTATCCCGTATAAGAACGAGACGCGGTACCTATAGATATTAGATAATTACCTACTAACTAGTATAGTAATATATTAATTTATAGCTATTATTGTCCCGCCTTATCTTCTCTATTATATAAATTATATTTATCCGATCTGCCTTACCTTAATCTTATAATCTAGTATAGAATTCTAAGACGGAAGTAGAAAACTACTCTCCCCTATTATCTACGCTTACTCTACTATAATACCTCGAGTAGCGGCGGCGATATATATCGACGGGACGTAGCTCCTAATTCCCGCGAGGCTAATATTACTTACGACCGTACTTTTATCTCTATACGCGGAGCTATCTATTTACGAGTTAAAGTCCGAGTCGTAGTCTAAGTCTAAGATTCTACTAAGGGCTAGGCTTAAGCCGAAGGAGTTAATACTAGATCTATATACGGCGACGTTTCTAGGCTAGGCCTAGGTATATAGGCGCTCCGTCCTCCTCTTATATTACGCGATAATCTAAGGCGTATAATTAGAGGCGTCTAGAAAGTTAATAATCCGGCTAATTTTTATACCTAGATTATCCTAAGTATCCTAGTACTACTAGCGAGGGGAGGCGTCTATATTCTAGAAGTAGATATTCTAAACGACGAGCGTAACGTAGTCTAGGTAGTTCCTTTCGTAGTAGCCTAGCTCTCTATAGCTCCTATATAATCTCTCCTAAGCCTAGCCTCCCTAGGCGTATCTAGGCTAGGCCTAGTTATATATATACGGAGGGCTAGACTAGTTAGCGGCCGCCTATATACTATAGGTATAGAGAGTAGGTCCGCGAGGCTAACTAGGTATAAAATTAGGCCTAGTATACTAAGGCTACAAGTTTACCTAGCCTACCTAATTCTAATAGAAGGAGGCTTACGGGGGTACGGAAGGTAGGTTAGTAACCTAGACTATACCTAGAGTATTATCCTTTATATTATTAGCTATCTAGATACTAGCGAGTACGAATTAGTATATATTCTTTCTAGCTATAACTATAACCGGGTCTTCGCTATACTAAATAGAGTAGCTAGTAGTTCTCTTTAGAGTATCTAAGATCTTAAGCTATTCTAGGGCTTCGAGAATATCGGAGTAGAGCTTTAGCTTCCCTATACTAGGCTTCTCCTCTATCTTCTTATTATTTCTCTTAGAGACTATCCGCTTAACTACCTTATTAAGACTAATACCTCTCCTACTATTAAGGGAGAAATACTCTATATTCTTATTCCCTATAACTATCCTCTCTACCTTAGTAATAATAGGCCTAATATTAGAGTAGGTTAAGCGTACTCTTAGGTTAATATTAAGTAGGAGATTAAGCTAGTACCTAATATCCTTAGATAGGCCCCCTAGGAAGATATAGCTCCCTACTAAGGTAGTAAGCTTATTAGCTCTATAGACTAGGGGCTAGAATATCTTAAATTCTTTAATAAAGCCTCTAGTATCTAACTTCCCTAAGGTACTCTAAGTAGTAAGCTTATTTAGATACGCTACTATCTCCTTACGCTAACGGTCGTTAAGTCCCTTATATTTCTTTCGTAAGAAATAGCGTAGAAGTATATAGTCTCTAGTCTTATACTCTAATAATAACTTAACGTTAACTAAGAGTTCTAAGGCTATATTCTTTAGTAGGGCTTAAATCCTAAACGTACTATCTTAGATATTATATATATTAAAGGTATCCTTAAGGCGAATAAGAAAGTCGGTAATATTCTTACCCTAAAATTTATTCTTAGCTAATAGAATATAGTTCTTAAGTTCTAGAATATTACGGCGAGTACCCCTAGATAAATTCTAGGCGAGGCCTATACTAAGTACCTATATAAGAGTAGCTATCTCGTTTCTTATAACGAGGCCTACGTCTAAAGTTATAGGAGTAGGAGCTAGAATAGGTCTAGATATAGTTAAGTTACTCTCTAAGGTTCTAGGAGTTATAGTCTCCTTATCGTTATCCTTCGGGTTACGGTAGCTATTAAAGTCTACTCTTTAGGCTTCCTATATAAGCGGGTTCTTAGCTTTAGAGTTCCTATCTATAAGCTCTTCCTAGGACGCCGTCTACGAGTCCTAAGAGGATATAATAATAAATTACGTATAGAGAAATTTTCGTAGAATACTAGAAAGCGTATAAATAACGAGGGCGATTTTAAGTACTATCCGTAGTAGGTAGGTCTTAATCTATATAAATATACGGAAGGGAGCCCGGCTCTCCTAAAATATAGTCGAGTCCTATCTAGCTAGATATCTCCGATAGAGTAGCGGTAACGGTTTAGGTACTAGCCTAGACTATCGTTACCTATAACTCTTTCTTATTTCTTAGTTCTAGCGCTACTAAGCCCTAGGTCGCGAGGCTCTAGCTATAGCTAGGCCGGGCCTAGATATAATTAGTATCGAATCTAGCCTAGGCTAGCGTCGATATAGTCGAGTACTATAATAGTTCGTATAGCGTACGTACGTTCGTTTAATATTCGTACGGCCTACCGCGAGGCTATTCGTTTTTAGAGTTCCCCCTAAGGCTTCCCGTAGGTAGGATCTCGAGAGATATATAGGTATACGCCGTAATACGATACGATACGATATAAATACGGTTATAAAAGTCGAGAATACTTACGTTCTTTTAAGTAGCTAGGTGCGTCGTAGCTACTATAAGTTATATTAGGACTTCTTCTTTTATATATAAAAGATAGCTCCCTAGTACGACCTCTAAAATTTAGGTAGGTTAAGTATAGTAATATAAATCTAGATTAATATTAACCTTCTTCGCTTAACTTATAGCTAGCCTCTAGGACTCGTAGCTATACTACCTATAGGTAGTATTTAGTCGGTATACGGATAGTATTCGGTTAGTATATAGATAGTAGGACTTAGTAGCGGCACGACCTATAGATAGTATTTAGTCGATATAGATAGTATTTAGTTAGTATATACTTAGTATTTAGGGTTTAGTAGTTAATACTTAATATTCGAGGTTTAATAATAAGTAAGTACTAAAGGGAAAGGATAGTTTAATTTTAAATACTATTTATTCTAGTAGTAGTTGTTGTTATATTTTTTACGACGGTTCCTAGGAGTAATAGGGGATTCTTCGGATCCCGTAACTATTCTATAGCTCCTAAATATATATCCCTACTATACTATATATAGCTATATTACGTCTAGCTAGCGATTCTCTAGGTCCTCGATTAAGTTAAGTAGGAAAGTCTTAAAATACTCCTAAGTAACTTAGTCCTCTTCTAGGGTAGACTCCTTCTCTATCTAGGAGGTATTGGGGGTACCCTTTATAAACTAGAGTACGTATATAATTTTAGAGATCTTACTTTAGAAAGTATTAGGCGTAAGACGGAACGTATTCTCCGCGCTATATATCTACTTATAATAAGAGCGTATACTTTTCCCTTTATATAATTATAACTTCTCGGGTTATAGCTCTTTACTAGGTCGGATATTAGTTAGTATAGGCGTAGCGCTTAAGTCTCGCGCCGTAGGAGAACTTAGCGTATTATTAAGGTCTTCTATCTAAGCTATTAGCCTTACTAGTTCGATATACTTCCCCCTAAGGGCTACGGTACGCCTCGCTTTATCTAGCGCGGCGTCTATAGCCTACTTAGAGGCGTCTAGATTATTCTCCTCTTCTATAGATATATTACTCCCGCTTTACGTATCCGGAGCCTTCGAGTTTAATATAGGTATCTAGCTAGTACTACGCGTAGACCTCGAGGGTTTTAGATTAGAAGTTATCTTTTACTAGATCTATACCGAGTTAAGAGCTATTAGAATTATAATAATAGGTAAAAGGTAAATATAGTAAAAGATAGTATTATAGTAAGACTAATAGCTAAAGAGGGATAATTTCCCTAGTAGAGAATTATAAGTATCTCCTATACCTATATATAGCGTAATATATACTATATATAGGCGTTCCTTATAGTATAGTTAAGCTAGTCCTTATAATAATACGGTAATATATATAGTTCGTAAGACCGTAGCGGAAGGTCCTACTATATATTAGTATTACTTTTATCGAAAGTATTATAATCCTTATAACTACTTACTACTTAAACTCGATAATCGGCCGCTAAACTAAGCTATACGCGATACGATAATCTCGTATATATTAACTATCGGTAACCGTTTATAAGCCTACCTTACCTAGGGTAAGCTAATAAGTAAGAGGGCTTTAAGTAATACTAAGTACGTAAAACTAATATTACGGTTTAACGTAGCTAATATAGTATCTTTCTTAAAAGCCTTACTAAATAGTAAGTTTATAGAAGCTAGTAAGACGTAGTAATAGTAAATTAAAGCCGCTTAAGCCTAGGTTAATAAGTAATAAGGCGCTTACGGTAGAGGTAAATATATAGATTATAGTAAGGGTATTACCTCCTACGTATTTACCTTCGTAAACTATTAGAATCTATAGGCTTTAAGTAAGTATAGCTTTATCTTCCTTATAGATAATACTTATAAGAGTAATATAGCCGGCTAGTTCCTCTTTACTCTCCTTATACGTAATACTAACGGTAAGTAGCTTACTAGGGGTTATTAGCTTTTAAAAACTAAGTACGAAAAGCCCTATAAGGTAGCCTTAAGGTAGTTAAGAAGGTAGATTAAAGAGAGAGGAATAAAGTAGCAACCGGAGGTTATAGTTACTAATAATTCTACTACGGAGGCTCTTACTATAAGGTGTTTTACGGTAAGAGAGGAACTTAAAACTAAGTATCTACTATATTAGCGCTATTTTAGAGAGATAATTAGAAAAAACTAGCCGAAGATACTCTTTAAGGAGGTAAATATATTTATTTATCGTACTCTTAACCGTACAAATATACTAGAGTAAGCTAAAGAGTAGTTAAGAGAGGGTTATAAGTATATACTAACTAATAATACCGCTAAACTTTAGGTATATTCTATATTTAGTATTATAATTTATAAATTTTTATTATATATACGTATCTTAGCCTTATACTAGATTACTATTTTTTTAAATCTTAGCCTCGTTATAGCCGGATATAGCTATTACTACCTAAAATTACTCTATATTTATAGGGTAAAGTAAAGATTTTTCGTATTATTCCCGTATAATTTCGCGTTATATTCGTAATATAGCGTAAAAACTTTATAGCGTAGCTACTCTATCGCTCCTATTACTACTTTTTCCTAGATTCTAACTATATTAGTATAGAAATCCTATATACGTAACTATCTATATTTAGATATCTAGCGATAGGTAACCTTCTATCGTAAAAGATACCCCCTACTTATATAGATCTTAATAACCTTACCTCTTAAGGGCTTTTATTCGGAGCTTAAAGCTAATAGCTTTAAAGAGTAGATAAAAAGGGACTTCTTACTTACTAGTATCGTTTAATAAGCCCTCTTAATTAGTAACCTCTAGTACGAGAGGGCTTACGACTATACTATTAAAGAATATAGCCTTAAAGTTAACTTCCTCGTTAAATAGAACCCTTAGTTTAAGCTACTCTCTATATCTCTATAGAAAGAGGTATTTTAGTAATACTAGAAGGCTTAAAAGAATAAAGATAAGGATAAAATACTATAGCTCGATTACGATACTATAAATATAACTTACTAATATAAGTAGTTTCTTAAGTATCGGTTACCTTATAAGGATCTTTAGCGGCTTTATATATTTAACTACCTCCCTTTTAATAATAGTAAGCTTTACTTAATAATCGCTCGTCTCCGCTATAGCTATAGTAGCTACTATATATTAAGTTAGCTTAATCCTCTTAAAGAGGACGAGAATTTACGAGATATTACCCTCTTTATATATACCTTAGCGTTTCGAGCGTAGTAATAATAAATATACGAGTAGTATAAGCTCCTTAAGAATCGCTTCTACGAGGTTAAAGAAGCTAGTAAATAATAGTAATCTACTATTAGCTAGAGGCTTCTCTCTTACTATATAAACGCCCTTACTAAGGCTATAAAGCTATTCGTAGAGACGCCTATTAATAAATTTATTTATCGAGTACGGTATACCTACGAGAGGCGCTTTTTAAACGATCTCTAGTATCCTCTATTACCTTAAACTATAGTTAATATAATATCTATATCTTTTACTACTTTAAGAGACTATCTATCTATATAAAACCTAGCTAATTATAGTAGCGTAGTATCTGGTATAGTAGATCTCGTTAATATAAGCTATATAATACTATACCCTCGGCCGTTACCTAATTTTAATACCCCCGAGATTATCGAATCTACGCCTTACGATAAAGATAAGCCGCCTTATAATAAAGATAAGGCTTCTCTTTACCGCCGTATTACTTAGTTTAACTCTAACTTTCGTAGCTTTTATATATTAAACTCGAGCGATAAAAGCCTTATTTATAGTAATATTACGACGGAAGAAATACCTTAAGCCCCTATATTTAGGGGCTTACCCTCTAACTATAGCTTACCTACTATATTTTATCTTCTTTTATCGTACGAAGTACTATAGTTATTACTAGATTACGGACCCTTACTCTTTAAGGATATTATATATATTAAGGCCTTAATACGGTAAGCGGAGGAATAATACGGCTATAGCTATAGCTATAGCTATATAAGTAGCCCTTCTAAAAAGCGAAGATTTTAAGATATTTATATATAACTTTATCGTATATAGCTTACGGCTAAAACTAAGTTAATTAGTACTATAAAAGACTTTATATATTATTCTAATACGGCTAGCGTATAGCTAGCTAAACTTAATACTAAAAGCCTAGGTATTATAAGATTCTTATAGCTATATAGCTTTTCGTCGATATAATAACCGGCTCTTCTTGTTTCTGTAGGTCCGTCCGAGATTACGCCTAGTTTAGGTGGCATAGTGGACGGACCATAGGCATAGTTGAAATGTCGTGCACGAGCCAAAACTGTGCGAATCTACACGCCACTCTTCTCGCACGCCCACATGAAACCAGATTTTCATTCAAGGATCAGAATATTCGATTCTCTAAGACAGTGAGCTGCCAGTCGCAGATCAAGCCAGTCGGCGAAGATCTACGCCAGGTCCATGCTGGGCGTGGTCAATTTTAGCTGTCCGTATCCAAACGTGGCTCAAGGGAGGCGTTGCTCTCTCTGAGGGACAGCGGATGATGCTTCAAACCAGTCTGGTGACAAGAAGCTATTAAATTTGGCAGGCGATAGGAAAGAACGTGAGGTGATGCTGTGCATGGTTGCGTACTTTGTACGACACGACTATTCGAAGATTCGAGCGCACAAGCGCTGCGTGTTGTGCTAGCTGGATTTTGTAATACCTTGCCGAGAACCAGCAGAGGTATCTCTGGGGCTGGATCAAGTGTCGAAGCACCACGACTGAACCAGAGGTCGGGTCCACGTAGATGATTGACTGGGCCAGTGGACGCAGGCAACGTGGTTGGTTGGCAAGAGCTCGACCGGCCGGCGGCCTGAAGATATGTATGCTTTCCTGCCAGAGTAAAGTTCTTTGCAAGAGATGACATTTGGAAAGGCCGTCCAACCAAGGCGATGACGGTCGCGTGCACATTCAATCCAGGATTGCCAAATTCTATTTCGCCATACTCGAAGCTGTTTGCAGGACTTAAAGAGATAGCAGCGCAGTGGCTTTCCGCGCAACGCTTGTTCAGATAAACTCGAAGTTTAGGCCGTTTGCAAGTACTGCAATAAGTACTGGTTTCGTGGTAAAAAGCTACTCCATACCATCCATCAGCTGTACGGCGTCCAAAATCATGCCCCTCACCCCACACCAGTGCTTCAGATCTTCCCATTCAACGCCCTCCTCTTCACCTCGCCTCAGATTATCCTTGAATCCCCAAGCCATGGCGATCTTGTCAAGTCCCGCTCTCTCCTCTTCTCTTAACCATCGCTCGCTCAATGGCATACCAGGTGCCCAAGTGACTCGTTCCATCTGATCATTCCTCGTCGTGATTGCCACAAAACCCAAGATGCTCAGCGAGCCCACGTATGTGATCAGACCAGCGCATGTCAGCCCTATGAGATGACTAGGATCGGCAATGTTTGTGACGGCGGGTAACTGGCTCGCCAGACTCAATGCTGTCAAGGGAGCCAAACTCAGGCCGACAACGCCAGGAGCAGCTTTCCTGAAGAATTTGTTCAAGCGGAAAGCACGTTTAGCATAGCTACTCTCAATAACTGCAAGCGCCAACCCCAGGTCGGCACTTTCGATCGCAGCCTCGAGGGCAGCATCAGCCACTTCTTCTGGTATTGCTTGTGACATGGCATTTGGATTCACGGCTTTGTATTGTATAGGATCAGACTCGGGCACCGGAGAGGGCTTGTTCGCGTAGAGATCGAACACGACGGGAATCGTCTGTGGTCGTTTTAGGGTGGCTTGTGTCTTGACGTAGCTCGCCAGAATCTTGGGCGTGATGAACACAGGCGGATGAGATAGTATTTTGTATGCCAGATTACTCAACAAGTCAGTAGATATCGACATCGACATTGGATGTGCGCTTTTGTTGGAGTCGAGTGAGAGCAGTCCACCATTTGAGGACTTCGGTGCCAGTGGATTGTCATCCACCTCTTGCTCTTCAGGATATGGAATCGAAACTCTCGGTGCTGGACGGGTCAATTGGGATGCCGCGAACTCGATGACTTTCATCGCCTCCATGGTCTGTTCTTCACTTGGTATTCCCTTGCTCCGCAACAATTCATCCCCGAATGACTGAGCTTTCCGCACCAGCTGTGCATTGTCGGCCGAGAAGATTGTCCACTCATTCTCCCAGAAGGTCTTCTCTTTCATCGGCGCATGCTCACCATTGGATGGCAGGGATATCGTCGTTGTTGCTGCTGTCCGGTGCTGTACCCTACTTCGTCTGGGAGTGGGCGTCGGCGCAGAATGGGCAATTGGCACCCATATCCGTTTCTGGCGTGCAGAATGCCGCATTGAGGTGGAACATGAATAGCAGATGTATCTCGAGCGAGCTGAAAGCGCAGTGGAATTCATTGTTGGCGAACTGTTGTTGTATCTTACATGACGAATGGAAGCGGCTGAAAGAGCTGCTGACATCAGGCAGCTCCATTCAATTCAAGTTGCGCTCTCACCACCACTTCGCCAGGGACTAGAATCCCACCTGCATACATACAATACTTTGAGAGGGACGTATACACGAGAGCACATTCACGATCAACTCCTCCATATAATCGACTCTCGAAATGCCGCCTCCTCCGCCGCCGCCTCCAATGCCCGGCATGGGTCGAGGAGCTGGAGGTCCTCCACCACCGCCTATGCCGCCGCCAGGTGGACTGCCAGGAAAGAAACAGACACAGGGCGCCGGAAGGGTAAATCGAGCGACCGTTGATATGTCTCGAAGTCTCCAGGGCTAACTCGACCTGCCAGGGAGCGCTACTCAGCAGTATCGAAGGCGGTGCCAGGTTGAAGAAAGTCGCGGTAGTGAACGATAGATCTGCCCCCATAATAGATGCAAAGATTTCAGCGCCCGCTGCCCCAGCGATGGGCGCTCCGCCTGTGCCGGGAATGGCAAAAAAACCCTCAGCGCCGGGCGGTCTGGCCCCTCCACCGCCTACTGGGGGAAACCGAGCGAGGAGTAACAGCGACGGAGGGGACTCGGGAGGAGCTGCAATGGCTTCTGCGCCACAGTTGGGGGGAATCTTCGCTGGAGGAATGCCAAAATTGAGAAAGACTGGAGGGGGTGTGGCTACAGGGAGAGACACAGAACCATCACCATACCTGTCAGATCCAGAGACGACGCGAAGCTCAGCTCCACGGCCTCCCTTAGGAGCATCAGGATTAAAACCTGCGGGTGCGCCCCCTCGAATCCCGGGCTCAGCGCCTCCGTTACCCCCAGGAGCAGCCTTACCAGCACCAGGTGTGGCAGCTTTGAGGAATAATTTACGATCGCAGAGCTCTTCGGCCTCACTTTCGTCCTTCAATTCATCAGGAAAACCCAAACCTGCGCCTCCCATTGGCAAGAAACCGCCTCTTCCGCCCCCAGCTTCGAGGAAACCTTCCGGGCTGGCACCGCCATCATCTCAACTCTCACCAATTCCTCCCACAGCACCTCCTTTGCCTCCAGGGTCTGCTCCAAAACCGCCCGTCCGATCAACTCCTCCTCCGCCGCCTCCTTTACCTCCTTCTGCCAGTTCAAATGGGCCGCCAAGTCTGGCAGCCCAAGCAGCAAGAAATGCCTTTACACGAACCGCTACATCTCCAGCAGCACCGCCTCCACCGCCTCCACCAGGTTCAGCACCCTCCCCGCCTCATCAACGAAAAGACTCGGAAGACGAAGAATACGACCCCTACAAATACAATTCAACACCCTCACGCGTCCCTCCAGCACCTGCTCTACCTCCACCTAGACCGTCGAGTACGGCGCCTCCTCCACCGCCATTGCCATCTACAGGACCACCTGCGAGGATGCCTCCAGTGCACATGAAGAGTATGCTTGATATTGGAGCTCATCCAAATCCGTTGCCTCGACCGCCTCCTCCACTAAATTCATCCCCTGCACCGCCTGTCCAGCCATTGAGCTCATTGGCCAACGCTTCATCATACACCCTGACAAATGGGGGAACAAATTCAATAACCACGATTGGAAATGGCAGTGGCAGAACCAGGAGTTTGACTGCCAGTAGCACGCTCGGGAACGGATTCGGAAATGGAAATGGTCTGGGGAATGGAAACGCTGCTGTGAAGATCCATGATTTGAGATGGAAATTTCAGGACGAGACGATGCTTCCCGCGCCGCGACAGTGGCGAGGTGTGCCTAAGAAGTATAGAGCTGGGAGAGTTAGTAGCGTGCCGCTGGATCTGAGCGGGTACGAGTGATTCAAGCAAAATGAGAGCTTGGAAAGAGACATGAAAGCATAGCTCAGATGATGGGCCAGACGAAACTGGGTTTCAAAACTCATTGTCGAGTGCGAAGGGAATGGTTGGTCAGAGAGGAGTTTATAAAGCGTTGAATGGAAGAATGTGTAAGCGAATGCGGCTTGCTCTGTACGACATGATACACCTAGGAAGCCCTGAATTCCAAGTTTGATTTTTCATGTCGGTCGCGTCTCTCGTGGGAGAGATCCATCTATAAATCTCCATGCTGAGGACGTATTGACTGCGAGACCAAGAACTCAACATACTATCCGCGTTTCTGGGAATAGGCGTCGAGGATTGCATCTTTCCCAGCGTGGGTGTTGTTTACGTCAATGAGAGTGCGATAGTAGATTTGGTCGTGGTGGTGCTTTCATTCCGATGGAAGCCTTTGTGATGGTGAGGGCCATGGTCCGGTGTCATTCATTCCTACCATTACTCTCCTCGTTTTTGTACAACTCCCTTCCCGATAATCTTTTCGTACTGATCTCGGTATAAAAATCCATGTCTCGTTACTGTAGCGGGGCAGAGAAGCAGGTGTGGTATGTCTCCTTCCCTTACCTCTTTTAATAAGGAGATAAGTACTGACCTTTCTCGGTGGCGCATTTAGACTTCAACACTACACCTATAAGAGTCGTCGTCTACACCGTGTATGTGGCGCTCATGCACGACTTCTGGTAGTGTCATCTTCATAGGCTCCCCCTGAAATCACGATGAGATCATCTCAAACTTGCTCCGAAACATGCCCAAAGATTAACAAGCATCTGTTGAAAGGTATAAATTGCCGTCTCTATCTCGACGAAAACGACGCAAGAAGTTCCCCGGCAACAAGAAGCTGCTATGCTTGGCTGTGGAAATTGGAACTCCTTGGCTACCTACTGACGACGTCAACCTTGGGATTAGGTTGTTTGCAAATGAAATTCGATGATGAGGATGTTGGTGGTTATCTCCATCATCATAGACGACCTCGAACATGTGACAAGAGACAACGCTCATTTCCCGAATCAATTGTATCCTCTTCGATGCACTTGTATTAAGTTCTCGTACTGTTTCCGCGCCCTTGGTACGAATACCGAATGCTTTCGTGGCAGGGAGTCGTCTTTCTGTTACAAAGTGCACTTTTTGCCTCTCTCACTTTTCTCAAGTCCATTCACCAGGCAATCCATTAGCTTTTGATTCCTTGTCCATTTCCCATTTTATTCCGCGAAGAACGCACAAGAACGAACGATTAGCGGGCGGCAAACATGTAGATTGTATACTCGACCAGATTAATGGCTGAAAATGGTGTGCCAGTCGACGGGACAAATTCGGAAGCTACTCGGATTGCTGAGGGCTGGAATTGCGGTAATTCTGCAAATCAGAAATTAGCAATTGGATGGCAATGCTCTCTGGCCGAAAGTCAGAGACCAGACCTGTGTCCATGTTGGTCTCCATCATCACCAAAGTAATTCGCTCTATAAAAATATTGCCAGTACTGGATGCTATATGCAGTATCCCAATGTCCACAGACTCACATGGACAATCTTGCCGGGGCCTTGTCTAGGAGCTTAAACCGAGGCCATGGTTGGAAGGCTATCTGCGTTCATTCCCAACTTGATCTCAACGGTAGACTCAGGTGTTTCATAGAGCTTGGAAATCAGAGAGCGGGTCAAGAGCTTCATCTGAGGATGACGAAAAATTACCGGCTAACGACGTCCTAGGACATCCGAGCTCGGACCCCCGAGTTCAGCCTCGCCAAGCCTCGGACAGCAATATAAAAGATCACGTCCAAAATGTAAACTTTCCACAACGATCAATGTGAAGCAACTCAAGCATGATCTGCCGTGCTGAAACATTGGTTATCATCAGCTGTGCGCATCGCGTCGGTCGCTACACATTATAGCATACAGCTAAAAGAGAGACAACGAATCATACTCCGGGATGAGTCGTCTTCGTGTAAGCCGTTGCTTTCAACTAGGACTTTGGCATCGACAACGTGATTAACGAGACAGAGACATGAGGTGTTTTTTCTGTGTCGTCTCCCTTGCTCAATGTCAAGAAGCCACTCGTAACGACTTTATACGTGCCTAGAGGAGAGGGCCAGGAAACAAAACACGATTGACCAATAAACTCCGTTTCCAGCCTTCTCAGCCAGGTTGCTTGTTCCAGCAAAAGAGCACGACGGATGTCACCGCAAGACTGGTAGAAATCGGGAGATTACAGGAAAATCAAAGAGCATGGCTCCGTCTTGATTGACAAGTGTTTTTTGAAGCATTAGGAGACGCTACTGGAGAAGACGCTTTCTAGTCTCTGTTTCGGAATGGCTCGGAAGCCGGAGATGATGATTGCTTCCAATGAAAGTTTCGGTAGAAGTAGTGAAAAGGAGGAGTGACGTCGTGGCCATCATCGGTCCAATGCTGATGATTCATCAGCCTCTCATGTCGATGTGAACAGAATCTCTTGAAACAAAGCAGCTCACCGTGCTCTATATTATCCAGGGCATACAAGCTAGATCGGCTTCCAATCTATAGCGGTGCTATATTTGTAAACACGTAGGCTTGCACCGGATGTGGGTCCTCATACGGTTTCAAATACCAGAAAAAGTTTACGTCCAACCCAGCATTTACAAAAATCCCGGTGAGCCGCTCTACCTCTACCTTGATATGTTAGTATTGAAGAACCGCTAGTCAGACAGGTACCATCAGTTACACACGTTTCGAGCTATTTTGTGTCTCTTGCTACGACTTCTCAAAGCAGCCTTCTACGCCGTGATCCTCGAAGTACGTTTGACGTATCACAATATGAACGTGGCGCTGTACCAGGTATACCTGATTTGCAACGGTGCTGCTGACCGACTGCAACCGGAAGATTTGAGGCAAAGAATTAAATACACCGCCTTCGTTTCAGCAGAAGTTGCGATCACACGAACGATACGGAGTCCATCATATTATATGTCCTCGGACTAGCAATCATTTCTTCACGTCGGAGTACACCAAGCTAGTATTGTACGTGTGTCAGATCCCGCAAAATCGCGTGACACGCTGCCTCGAGTCTGGGGATAGTCGATTGTGAGAAGTCATGGCTAGATTGGCGAAGAACGGTAAGGTTATACTTCGTAGAGCAAGAATTTTGTCGCCACGCATAATCGGTACGGACAATCTATCTCCGATGTCATAGAGAAGCGTGTGACAAATTCGCGTACGTGTTTGGCATGGTCTGATCTTGGGATGACGTATACGTAACGACCACATTGACACGACCGCTCATTAACCGTGGTTCAATAAGGCTGTTGGACGATCTCACTTAGTCACCTCGAGTAATGGCCTTCGTTCAGTGACATTACGACGGCTACGATTGGCTGCAGAATACAAAGGCGACGATTGACCAACTGCAATGTTGCCGTTCAGAAGGTGGAATGCGAGATCTGTGAAGAAGAAGATCCCAGCCTCGCTCGTGGAAAGTCCTGGAAGATGCCAATGCGATGCTGTGTACTGAATTTGTAGCTTGTCCCAGTTTCCAGGTCGTGCTGATCTCTGGATCGATTTGCAAGACCGCAGATAATGGGTAAGCTAGCACTTGTGACCGCGTTGCGGCCAAGCAGTTTCGTGAGCTGATGTTCTTACGGGGTTCATACCAGATAGCATCCATAATCCGAAACAAATATTGATCCAAGTATGACGAGAGGGATTCCGCGAACGGCTGCAAATGATATGCAGGTACCCGTGGTACTGCGCAACCTCCCACCGTGCAGTTTATGCATTCAAATCCAGATTCTGCAGGTCTCCGCTGGATTATGGCAAACAACTAAGCACGACTCGATGATGAATACCGCCGAGGATTGATGCGTGGCTCGTGACAGCCCGTTGTATAAGTCGACCCCGAGGGTGGCTTTTCACTGCCAGCTTACACCTACGCGAGCTATCGCAGACTTGGTTAGTCGTTGGAACATTATGATCACTTTTCCTTCCTGACTCCGGCTAGCTTCACACTTCTGCGGCAACGAGACAGCACCAGCTTGACGGTTTGCTCCCGGAGCAATCGACTATCGCACACCCGTCTGAAGCGAAGAATCGAGCCTTACGATCCGGAGACTCGCAGATAGTGCTCAGCACACTTCCTGAATGGCAAGTCCTGCGACGACCCAGGAACCAGAAACGTACCATTGGTAAAGTGTGCTTATTTGTCAGCGGCTGCATTGGTGATGGCAATGAGGAGCTGGACTGAGGGGAAACGAAACAATCAAAACAGACGCATCAGTAGAGGGACCCTCCAGACTGCTCAGTGCGATGCGATGATTGCATTCATCTGGCCATTGGCAGTCAATGGCTCAGGATCTGCTGCTATGATTCGAAGCTTTCGGCATTCATGAGTCTTGTTCCCGTGTGCCATCACTTCTCATGGCTAGCAAAAAAAAGGCAGTCTGGCGTCATTTTCCAGGAAAGGTATGATTTGACCATCATGAAGGATAATGAGCTGGGCCCTGTTTTCGGACTCTCAGCGGCTGCTGGGATGGCGGCTTTCCACTGACATCGACACCGTAGTCCATTGTTCTCGTCTTCTTCAAGATTTTTGGCCCTACCATGTCGTCTCCACATTCACAGGCCTCAACTGTGGCGGACCCCTGGAGATTTGATTTCGAGTCGCAACGGTCTTACGCATAGACAGTTGTCCAGCGGGATGGTGAAAGACACGTGAATATGGAAACAGCGATTGGTAAGTGATGCACACTTGCATTGAAGATATGGATAGACATCCGAGACTTGAGACTGTGTCATCACTGGCTCGTCGGTCCAGTGCCGAGATCGATGCACATGTTCGTCTACGGTGAAAAAACCGGAGTCGTCTTGGCGATGCTGGCTAGTACGACACTGTGGCACAGTGAGAATCATAACCAGGCTTTTAAAGAAGAATCCTGGGGTTTTCTGCCTAATTCTCCAGTTGAACAGATCTCAGGTTTTACATGCACCTTCAAATCGTCGGTGAGAATGGAAGCGCAGACCCTTTCGATTACACAGAGATTTCCAGACGAGGGGGACAGGAAAAATGCAACTTGAGCATGAGTCGATTGTGTAACCCTCTTTTTGCGTTTCGCAGCGAAGGACGTCTGGCCGATCCGAAGCCACTGTGCTCGAGAAGGTAGTCATCCATCAGACTCTGAAGTTTGCCCATTAATACAAAGCTCGGGTGCCTACCATCTTCAATAGCACCAGTCAACATGAGATCCTCGACATTGTTTCACTCAGCAGCATGGCTCCTGCTAGGCAGCAAGAGCGTGATTACTGAAGCAAAGGTTATTGATTGCCGACCCATCTATGCCACGGCTGATTTCTATTCCAATGAGCAAAAAGACGAGCTTTCGAAATGTGTTGCAGATTTCGCCGAGAGTAAGCTTTTCCGCAGGATTCTTCATGAGACAAGTTACTGACATGCAGCAGGACCTTGGGGTTGCGCTTCAGCAGATAACGATCGGATGTGTGGGGGAAAATACTGGTCAAGCATGTCTCAATTTTGGAAGAGTACGGAGGACTGTGCGGCAGCCTGCTCCGACTGCCTACAGTACAGCATTATTCAGGGCTGGGGCGGTGTTCTCTGCGAGTCTGAAAAAGTTTTTGCTCGGGTCAGTCACAATGTCACCAAAGGACGTGTTTTTGTCATTACTAAGGGAGTACAGTGTCAGATAATGTACCAAAACGTGATTGGGTGCAATGCCGATTGGCCCCCAGTGGGCGGTCGGTAGTGAATACAGCGACATCTGAGAATATCGAAGAGTTGGAGCAAAGATTGGAACGAGATTGTCGAGTCAACATCAACTTTGAACAGTCCCTAGTAAGACGACGGGAAGATATTGTCAGACTTTGTCAATATTGATAATTTTGCGCAAATGCCAGCGAGTTCTGGTGCTGCGATGGACAGCTATGAGCTTGTTAGCTCTCCAATTCGACGAAGCACTGTCCAAGAAGCGTCGATCTTCCTTGACAGCCGTCAGACCCTGTTGCTGATGACTGCCGTCTATAACACATATATAGGGAGATATACTTGACAGATTCCGTTCCAAGTGTGGAGGCATTGTGCCCGCGGCCATATCGAACTCGAAGATGTATACGACGCGTCGACGCGGAGACGGGAGTGGAATTGTACATATACTGCGTCTCTGACATTCTGGGTGGCATGCTTAGGTCGACGAGAAGTTAATGGAAGGAGAACGAAGTCGGTAGCCAGACAACAAACCGAAATGAAGGTCAGTCTCGGAGCAGGTGAGCTGGGAAGCAGAAGTTTGCCACGCACAGTGTTGCCAAGGCCTCGGCCTTGGCATTGAGTGGTTATCTCGCTAGCCCTTGCAGTAGCTAGCATTATTATTCACCTTGTTTATATAGACTGCGTTATTCTAGTAACTAACGTAGGGAGCGTCTTATAGTCTCTTAAGAGAGCTACGCTTCGTTTATCGTTTATTGTTTATTATCTTTATTCTCGCTTTACCGTTACCGTTTAGCTAGAGATTAGTATAGTAGCTACGGTACTATTAACTAGATCTACGGCGACGACGACGATCTATAGCGACGATAATAATTTAGACTAGATTTACTTTAAGAAGTAATACTAATAAAAGAGAAGGATTTAGCTTATTATATTAACCGTATATAGGCTACTAGACCTCTACTAGCGTCCTTATTATCTTTATCGAATAGCTTTATTAGTCTAGAATATTACCGTACCTACCGATTTTTTTCTTATAATTATAGTAAGAATAGAGAGACTAGGAAGTTATAACGAGCCGTCTATAGTAGGTAGTATAACTAGTTTAGGTAAGGATAAGGATATCGTTATAAGTTTTAATAAATTATCTTTAAGCGAAATACTTAATAATACGGCCTTATAAAATAACCCCCTTACTACCGCGGGACGTTAAGGATAGGAAACCTAACCTAAGAACTTACCTATATAATCTACTAATCTATTTTTAGAATTATCTTATATTGTCTAGCCCCCGAGTCTAGTAGAATCTACTACTTTAGACTATATACTATCTCGCCTATTTAACCTATTATAACGCCCTTAAGTAACTATATCTATATCCTTATTAGATAGTAAGGTATCCTCTATCGATTTACTATACTCTATACTTAGTTATAGTTTACCTACTTCCCTATCTCCCCTAGCTATATAGATATTATAGAACTATAGTACGGCGGGAGTAACGAAACTAATAGTAACCTAAGTAGATTATCCTACCTTCGGCGGTAGCGAGAATAAGAGTATTAATACCTTCCTACGAGTATTAAAGCGTAAGTACGACTAGTATAACTCTAATTCTAATCTACCTATAGCCGGTAAGACTAATTCTACCTATAAAGCTATCTATACCAAGGATCTCTACAATATTATTCTTTTTAGATATACTAGTATAGTATAGCGGTTTATAAACTTACTATTACTCGATACCTAGACTAATTTAACGCTACTAGAAGAGGTACTTAAAGCTAAATACCTAGTTTACGGAGAAGGCGACTATAACCCTAAGATAGAGACGATAACGATAGTCTATAGTCTCTAGTAAAGTAACTTAAGTCTCGATAAATACTTTAAGAAGGTTCGCGAAATTCGAAACCGTCTTTCTAAGAAGAATAAACGCTTTATCGTTAAGCCCCTTTATAGAGATCTTCGTAATAAAGAAGTAAAGAAGATAATACTTACCTAGCTAAATCTTATAGTAACCTACTTCGAAACCGTTATTTCTACTATTTAGCGGAACGACCGATTCTTCCTAGAACTAGAACCTTTACTAATAAGTAACGTAAAAGCTAACGACGATATATCTAATAAGACGCTAAGGGTCCTAGTAAAAGATTTAGAAAAAATAGTACTAAGCTAGTAGATATAATAGGTATAGTAGACTTAATAATCTTAGTAAGGTAGAGGTCCTTAGAATTCTTAATAAAAGTAAGAGGGCTACTAGAATCGGTACTCTTAGTCCGGTAGGTATAATTCTTAAAAGTAATTATAGTAGAATAACTCCTAATAACTATAGTAGAATAATAACTAAGGACCTAACTAGTCTAGCTAGAGGAATTCTAGTACTAGCGTAAATATAACTCCGACTAATAATTAGAGATAGATTCAGCCGGCCCCTACGGTAGTAGGGTAGTTAAACTACTAAGGCGTAAAGAGTAGGTTCCCGTATAATAACTACGGAATATTTAGCGGTTATATCGCTAGTAACTATAAGAATCTACTATTAGATCTAGCTATACGAGTAGTACTTAAAGAGACTCGCTTAAAGGGATATAGCGATCGAGTAAACATATATAATTAGGAGACGGTCCCTATCGGTATATATACCGTCGATTAAGGACCTAACCCTAGTAACTAAGAGGAGTAGAATTAGTAAGAGGTATACCTTAGTAAGCTTAATAATATCGATTACGGTAACTACTATTCGGTTACTACGGTAGCTAGCGTAGCTATTAATAATTTACCGGAAATCTTAATAAGTAAGAAAGACGATAACTCTTTAATAGTTACGATAGCTAGGAGACGTACTCGTAGGCTAAACGGTAGGTATACGCGAGTAGATAAGGATAAGGAGGATACCGCTAACTATACTAATCGCCCTAGCGAATTCGATATTATAAGCTATTTAAAGGGTTTTAAGATAAAGATCTTACTTTAGACGTTAGTATAGATTTTACTAATAGTACGAGATTAGATATTAGAGGTATTTAGGTTAGCCGGATACCTAGATAGACGCCTATCTTCGTCTTATAATCCTATAGTAGAGAGGAGAAGGGAGTTTATTTAATAATAAGAAAAGAGCCGCGATACTTTCTACTAATAGAAACCGTCGTAATAGACTACTACGTAGCGGTCTATATAGTTAAATACTATTCGTCCGGATTTTTTATACCGATAATTAGTACTACCTCTACCGATATAGGATACTTCTTATTAGTAGACCTTTTAATTTATACCTTAAGATCCTAGCGATCCGAACTAGGGTAAGATAGAGTATTCTACCGTAATATTAGAATAGGTCGAGGACCTAAGTACGATAATAGTAACGCTTATTAAACGCGAGGGCTAGAAATTATACGGTTTAGCGAAGAGATTAATACGAATTAATAAAATTATTACTAAAGCTCTACGACTAGTATATATTACTACGACTACTAGAGGAAGTAACTAACCGTCTAGTACGCTATCTAATTTAGTTATAAGAATTACCTTAGAAGGTATAAATAAATGTAATAATACGAGCGCGTACTAGATTCAATAGTATTTAGTATATATAACCGGTTAGAAGCTATTACTTCGAAAAGATCTTAAGAAGTAGAAAGTTAAGTAATTACGTTTTAAAACTAAGCCTAAGGTCGAACGCCTAAGACTAGAGGCTTTAGTACTATTCTCCTCTAACGGGACGGACCCTAGGAACCCTATAACGGATAGTCCTTATTATATCTTTAGAAATACGCCTTATCCTCCCCTAGAGTCTAACGATAACGATGTCGAGAAGATAATTAACTAAGCTAATAGAAATATTCCTTAGTTTTCTATCTAGGTTTACGTAATTATACTAGCTCCTATCTATACGAAAATTTTCTTTACGCGTACTAAGTTACTAGTTAATAATATAGTTTATAATATAGCTAAATATTTAGTAGACGGTAGTATAATCCTATCGTTTATTTCGGCGAAAGCGGCGGTGTAGATAAAGTTACCTACGAAACTAACTATAGGATTCGTAATCTAGATAGCGGATAGAACTAAAGTACTAATTACTTAGTAATTTACAGTCTCTATTAATACGTCTAAGGTTATAATAGAGACGTAATTTTATATTATACCTAGCCGTTCCTAGTAGGATATCCTACTTAGTCGCCTGTAGCTCGTAGCTATTAGTACTACGGGCTATTATAACCGCGACGAATACTAGATTTCTAATAGTAAACGCGATCGATACTAGCTCGAATATATAAATCTAAAAGAGACTATTAAGTTACCTAGGATTAGTCTCCGGCCTAATACGTAGATTAATAAGCTAGATATTTATAGAACTACTAAGAGAGAAATTACTAAAGAGGTTATACGGTAGGCTAGCGTAGCTTTAGCTCCCACCGTACTATAGTAGTTAGAAAACTTTAGACGTCTTTAAGCTAGCTAGGGCTAAGAGACCTAGATACTATACTAGCTAGAGAGTTATCTTTAGGCGAATATCGAATATTAGGATAAGTATACTTAATTTAAAATAGAATTAAGGGAAATAGAATAATAATAGAAGACTTAACTTAAGAAAGAATTGATAAGGATAAGACGATTAAGGATAATAGGAAGAGAATAGAAGACTCGAGTAATAATAAGCTTATTATCCTACCGCGCTAAGGGGACGCGTAGATATACCTATATTATAAAGCTACTTATATACTCTACGGTAAGTATAGAGTCTAGAATATAGTAGGATACCTATATATATTACTAATAGAAGGGAGCGACTTAAAGCGTCTAAGGCGACGAGTTTACTTAATTCTCTCCTACTCTTTAGGCTAACGACCTATAGTAGATCCGACTAGATATATTACTAAAGATAAGAGGCGCCGAATTTAGTAAAGTCTTAGTAGAATTATCTAACGGGGCTACTTTAACGCTTACTTATCTAGAATATCGCTACCTAAGGTTACGCTTAGAGCTAACTAAATATCTAGAAAAGGTACTTATTAATAGATACCCTAGCTACCGCTACCTAAGCGACTAGAGTTAGTTATACCTATATACGTAATCGACTTATATAGTCTAATTAAGATCGAAGATAAGGATAGTCTACTAGACTAGAATAGTTAGAGCTAAACTAGCGATTAAGTAGAGTATACTACTAGAGATTTTAGAGACCTTCTTAATATAATACTTACCTAGAATATATCCTACTATACTAAGGCTTTATTAGGCCTATAGTCTATATATACTAGAGAGGACTACGTACTAATAATTATCTCTATCGTATCGCCTAGTAATATAGTCTAGGGACCGCAGCCCTACCGTAATAAGGATAAAGAGGCTTTTAGCTACTAATAGTTAGGTTTTTCTATAATAAGAAGACTAGCGTTTTATCGTCGTCCCTATCCTCTAAGAGTAATAGATCCTACGGAACTAGGGAAGATAGAAGTATAGTTTAAGAAATATCTAGATATACTAGGCGATATAATTAATAAGGAAGAGATAACTACGGCTAAGGAATTACTATAGTAGTAGCGAGATATCTTCGTTAAAGATATTCGTAATATATAAGCGATAGATCTTATTCTTTATAAGATCCCTACTCGATATAGCGCCGTCCTACGGAAAGCGAAGGCTAAACTTTATACTATTAAGGAATTCTAATAGGAGGCTAATAACCTAGACAAACTTTAAGACGCGGGAATTATTATACGTATAATAAGCTCCTAGGCTATAAGAATAAAATACTTAAGGAAGTCTTTAGGGAAGCTAAGGATAGTCTATAACTTTAGACCTATTAACGACGTAACTATTAAAGCGAACTACCCTATACCGAGGATCGAAGCGATTATTTAAAAGCTTAGTAGACTTTAGTATCGGTATATATTTTAGTATAACGCTAGTAACGGATACTAGGTAGTTCTAATATATAAGAAAGATATTTATAAGACGGTATTTATAACTTTACTTAGTTAATTTATATACCTTCGTATAGGTTAAGGCCTAAGAGGTATACCTAGGACTTATACGATTCTTAAGGATATTATTATTAGACGAATTTCTAAGCTATACCTAGAACCGGCTCTTAACGACGCTATACTAGGCGTATCTTTAATAGAATATTTTCTTAACGACGACGGTAGTAGATTATAAATATTTAACTCTTTAGGTAAATTTTTATATTACTACTATTTTCCCCGTTTAAGTTAGATACGCTTAGGTTTAAACCTAGTTAAGTCGATATTCTAGGTATCGCGGATATAAATCCTTAGCTATAAGAAGACTAGATTCGGGATTAGACCGTTAGTTAAGAAACTTAATACTTTTAGGAACTAGGTACCGCCTAGGGATACTACGGAATTAGAGAGATTCTTATATATATTACCTTTCCTACGACAATATATTCCTAGTAGAGCGGACTTATTATATATTATAAAGATAGTAATTACGTACCGGGCGGATAAGAAGCTTATTAAAGGTAAGCTAAAGACTATACGAACGGCCGATAAATTCGAATAGACGCTAGAGTACGATAAAGTATTTTATAAGATTAAGAAATCTATCTATAATAATATTAATACTACGGGCGACCCTAAAGCCTAATACTACCTCGCTACTAACGCGTCTAGAATAGGAGTAGGAGGTATCCTCTTTTAACTTAGGAATCTACTACTAGGTACTAGGGCCCGTCTAGGTAGTTAAGTACAATAGGATATAGATATTATTATAATTATATTATTTAAGTTTCTTTCTATAGAGTCCCGATATTATACTACGGAACGCGAATATCTAGTACTCCTTAAATATCTCGAGAAATCGCGATATCTTATTAAAGGGAGCCCTTACCCTACTATAATATATACTAATTATAGCGCCCTTATTAGCGTACTTCGTTCGGATAACGCTAAGAACCGAATTACGGAATAGTAGTATAGGATAAGTAAATACGATTTAGATATTATTTATATACCTAGTTGAGATTTAATAGTTACGGATAGTATATCCCGGCTACGGTAGGAGGGTACTATTAACTACGGTTTACCTTAACCTTATTTCGCTACCTATATAGTAACTATAGTTACCTATACTTATAATCCTAGATTACGAATATATTAGCTCGATAGAGAGACGTCCTTTTTATAGCGGGAGTACCTCGAAGATACGTAGTATTACGATATACTAATAGTCTAGTTAGGCGGAACGATTCCTAATAAGGACTTTCTACTACTATTATAGAGAAAAGCTATCTATACGTTAGTAGCGCGCCTAGTCCTATACCTCGACGGCGATATAGCGGTTTTAGGTTACCGTACTATTTTAGGTAAGAGGGTATAGTATATTTTATATAACGACGTACGAGCTACTTTAGTATTCCTATACGATACTTACGCCTACTTCTCTAAAGAACTTATATACGCGAAAGTATTTAGTCTAGTTTAGTAGCTAACTATATAAAGAGATATTATCGACTATTATATATCTTACGTTAATTATTAATTCCTAGGCCCTCTTCGCCTAACTAGAGCGCTACTACCTATCTTAACTATTCAGCCTATAGATTTATTTAGTATAGACTATATCGGACCGTTCCTCCCTCGTAGTAAAAGTAGTAAGCGATATATTATTATCGGAGTAGATTACTTTACCTAGATACTATAGGTAAAGGCTATAGACGTAGCTACCTCGAAAGAATCTACTCTATTCCTTTAGGAAATTACGACTTCCTATAGATAGCTAGGAGTTATATATACGGACAACGGAAGTCACTTTATATAAGGAGTTTTACCGGGAGTACTAGCTAAGTATAGCGTAAAATAAATTAGTACGCCTAAAACTTATCCCTAATCTATAGATTTAAGTAAGAGGTACGTCTAGCTACTACTATAAGCCCTAAGAAAGATCTTATAAGGCGAGGTAAAGAGAATCTATAAGTAGGACTAATATATTAAGAAAGCGGTACGAGCTATTAGGAAGAGAAAGATCCGAGCTATAGGATTTTTAGCTAACTAATTAATAATAGGTTTCGACCCTCGGTATAGTAAAGAAGAGTAGGATATTACTATAGTAGTACGACTAGTAGTATATTTAGTAATTACTAGCCTAGACTTATTCTAGTACCTAGATAAGGTAGGAGACGCCTACGAGCCGATTCGGCTAGTAAAGCTCGAGAAGATTCGCTCTATCTCGATATAGAAATAGATTAAGATATTCGACAAGTATTATAAAAAGCTTCGACGATTAGGGAAAGAGAAGAGTATACTTAGGATATAGACGCTAAAGGCTAAGAATTTAGTACTACTTAGACGAACATACTAAGATAGAGTAAAAGAATATAAACTTAAGCCTAGGTAGATAGGCCTATTTCGCGTAGAATCCGTCTCCTAGTATAGTAACTTAGCTATCCTTAGTAATTACGTAACCGGTTTAATAAAAGGTAAATACTATCTTAATAATATAAAAGTTTTCGCGAGAAGAGAAGGTAACAATAGTATTAATAATACTATCGCTCTTAATAAAATAATTTAATATATATTTAAGACGCGGTCTAAGAAGGTTACTAAGGACCTATAAAAAGAAATACTTATAGATAATAATAATCCGGATATAGAGGGTAGATAGTAGAACGGTAACTATTATCCTACGGTATTACCGGCGACCGATAATAAAGAGAAAGAGTTCTAGATAATACGAGAGGTAGATTAGACCTTAGATATTCGTCGGAACCTACGGTAAGCGGAATTAGGGAGTAAGAGGCTATTACGGTAAGCTAATAGTCTTATAGGAGAGAGTTATATTTTAGTAATAGGTTAGTAATAGTCTAGCTTATAAGAAGGATCTTAGACTATTAGGTAGTAAGAAAGAAAGTTTTAGTAAGAATAGATTTAGTCCTTAGGGTAGATAGTAATCTTAATCTAAGGATATTATTTACTACGAGACGACCTACCTTAACGAGAAGAGCGAAATACTATACTAAAGAAGCGCTATTCCGTAATAGGACTCTTTAGTAGTAATAAGCTAGTATCTCTAATAACTACGAATATCGAACCGCTACGGCGCGGTAGGTTTACTAGCTCTTTCCGATACTTTACTACGTAATAATACTATACTACTCGACGACTATACCCTATATTACGGTAGGTTAGACTTAGGATATTATAAGCTATAGTACGTTAGAGTATAGAACGCTAGATTAAGACTAGGTTTTACTTTTATTCGATAATAACCCTACCGCGGTAGGAGATACTATAGAGTATTAAGAACGGATTAATATTAAATCTTAACTAGAGAAATACGATTCTATATTTTAATTTCGAGGTCTACGACAACGTCCTTAGAGTAGTAGAATAGAATCCTACCCTATAAGAATTCTAATAACCTATCGGTTAATTTCTAAAATACGAATATATAAGAATTTAGCGTCGATAAAACGCTAGCTCTATACCGATAGAACGTCTAGACTTAAGCTAGAATTACTAATAGTAAATTAATAATAGTAATACTACGATACTTTACGTAATTCGACTTTTAGCTAGTAGGAACCTCGATATAGTAGAACGTCCATAATAACGGGTTACTAGTTAGACTTTACTTTACTTTAGGATTAAGCGGCTAGCGCTATATCGCGATACTTTATAAGCTATAAATACCCGTATTTTACTTTCTATTACTATTAACCTTATAATAATAATACTTCTTTAACTCTTTAGTTTATCCTTAGTTAAGCCTTTTTACCTTAATTAACCTTTATAACTTATCGCCGCTATAGATAAAGATACTAATCTATAGGATACGAGTACTCCTACCGTACTAGAAAACTAACCTTTACCTAGCGCCTCTACTTACCCGCCGGTCTTTATTACTTACTAACTAACTAACGCGATAAATTTCTAACCTAAATTCTTAGCGAGCGAGAAGTTAGCTTAAGCTAAAGCTAACGCTAACTTTATTCTAGCCGATCGATACTTCGGCGCTATAAGCTCTTTTACTACTATAAACTTAGCTTACTCTATCCGCTTAGCTCTAATAAGAGCTAAATATACCCTACTATTACTAGGCCCCTAGAATATAGGCTCTAGTTTAAAATAGAAGGAGGAGGTTATAGAAGCTTAGGTTAAAGATCGGTCTATATAGAATTAATAATTCCTAACTATTATACCCGCGGTACGCGCCCGCTTAAAGCTAGATATAAGATAGCCGGAGGAGATTAATTAAGGATAACTATAGATAGACGATAAGTCTAAGGATAGAAAGTTTAACCGCTTTACTCGTCTATTAGGAGTACTAAACGAGGTATTTAAAATAAGACCGGTACCCTAGATAGCTAGTATTTAAGAGGATATATAGAAAATAGATAGGGACTAGATATACTATAAATAGATATAGGTTTTTACTAAGAATATAGCGAAGAATAACGCTAAAGATAGGCGGAAGGCTAAGAAGTAAAGGGAAGTTACTCGAGCGACTAAATAATATAATAAGAGAAAGAAGCTCGAAGCCTAATACAACTAATAGTAGATAGCTAACTTTATAGAAGATAGTAAGGTAAGATAGACTAAGAGTAAGAGAAAGAGAAAGATAGCTACTTTAAAATTAGCGCTAAAAGTAGTACTAAAAGTAGCGCTAAAAGTAGCGCTAAAAGTAGCGTAAGTAGAGCCGCCTAAGATAGTAGCGCCGATAGCGTAGGATAATCCTACTATACCTATAGCGATTCTACTTACTTAGATACCTAAGACGATAGTAGCGAAACGGGCTAATATAAAACTATTAGTAACGGGCTCTAAGAATATTAAGCGACGTAAAGTCGTAGCCCGCTATAAGGAGGAGGCCTAAGCTAAGATAAATAAAGTAGATAAGAAGCGTACTATTAGTAAGCTCTTTAGAGCTACGGAATAGGGTTCTTCTAAGCGTATAAAGTTAAAAGACTTAACCTAACTTAGAGTTATAGACTCTATAGTACTAATAGATCTAAACGATACCTTACGCGGATTTAATAGACCTAAGTAATAAGACGATAGTAGCGGAGGCGATAATATAGATTAAGAAACTAAGAATAAGGAAGCTAATAACGAGGAGCCTACTACTACTAGAAGCTCCTCCTAACTAAAGGATAGTAAAGAAAAACTACCTATCGTAAATTTAGACGTATTCCGCGATAATTATACTACTAACTAGTAAGCTATATTAGACTTTACGATATAGATTACTACCTTACTAGTAAGTAAGGCGATATACTACGATAAGTATCTATTAGTCTTTAACGCTCGAGGCTTCGTACGTATAGTATATTAGCCTAAGTTATTCCTTCTCTAAGATATAGATAGTAAATTATAATAAAACTAGATAGACCGTTAGAATTTATTGTCTAACCGTAAAGACTTAAAGGCCTAGGAGTTATAGTATCACGACTTCGATATTACTAACTATATAGATATACCTCGATCTAAGGCCCTACTAATACTTAAAATACCTATTAATAAGACGGGTCGTCTACTAAAGAAGACTAAGCGTATTACGAAAGTCGAAGAATCTAGCGATTTTAGTAACTATACTAAACTAATTACCGGCGACGGTAACTATAACGTTAATCTATTCGATCTTTAACTAGTATAGAAATTCCTCCGCGTAATAGCTACTATATATAGGTTAAAGACTATAGCTATACTACTTATCACGGATAATATAGAGAAGGTACTTATAGGAAAAGCTACCCTATAGTCTAGGGATTATACTAAGTAAGAACGTACGATACTTAACTAAGCTATTATATCTATAGTTATAGAGAGGGCGGCCTTTTATACCTATAAGAAACTTTTAGCTTAACGTATAAATCTAGTCTACGAAGACGAAGTAGTAAAGGCTAAGGAGACCGTCCGGAAAGAGCTTAAGATAGAATATACTATAAAGGTCTAAACCCTCGTTACTACTACGGCTAAGGATAGTAATAGAGTTTAAGTACGAAATAAGAAACTAGAACTCGAAAACGTATATCTCTATAGATACCTTAGTACTATACTAGATATACCCTTTAAAGATATGAAACCTAGACCGAATATACTCCCTAGCTAGGTTATTTTGAAAGTATTACTTAATAAGGAGGAGGCTCTCTAGAATACGGCTATACCCCCTTAACCTACTATACTAGAGACGGCGGTCTCTAATATTAAAAAGACGGCTATACCGAGTAGTACTAGAGCCTCTTTATAATTCGAAGAATATAAGCGAAAGAAGGGCGTTAAGGCGGCCCTAATATAACTTCTAGAGGTTAAAAAGGTTCGTAGTAAGATAAAGCTAGTTATATTACCTTTAAAGTAACCTACCGTAACGAGGATACTAGGATACCTACCTAGTATAGGTAGTTTTATTATAATACCTAGGGCGAAGATAGTATATACTATAATATAGTAGAAGTTTCTCGCTATTAACTAATTCCCTTTAATACTACCTAGTACTACTATAACCTACGCTACTATAGAGAATATAATTATAACTAGAAAAGATATTACTCCCGAGGAGACTACCGGCGTAAGCGACGCGAATATAGGAGAATAAGTTAACGCAGTAAACTTTAATATATATAATAACTATACCCTACGCTACGATATTAATTAGATTATAAAGAATCTTCGCGTATATAATAAAGGATAGCTAGTAGAGAGACTTTAGGTAAGTTAACTATAGATAGGTAGCGGCCCCAGCTACTATAGGAGTATAAGGATATCGGAGTTTATAATATTTTCTACCTATTAAAAGCTTTGTCTATTTTTAAGGGGGGAGAAAAAGGGAGATTAATATATTAAGTAGATATAATTAAGACTCCTTATAGAGTAATTATATTTTATAATAGAGGCTTTAAGTAATAGGCTCCTTATTAAGGTAGGACGGCTTATAACGATTATTATATATTATATAGATAGGTTTTATTAAGTTAGGTTAGTATATAGAGATTATTATATAGATAAGTCTTTTAGAGGGTTATAGAGGATAGGGTTAAAACCCTATCTACGGGTATAGTTATTACTAAGGCCTTAGCCTTAGTATTAAGTAGTTATCTCGCTAGTCCTTATAGTAGCTAGTATTATTATTTACCTTATTTATATAGACTACGTTAATAGACTCGCGGCGGAATAGAAACTTATAAGTACGTAACTATTTTTTCTATTTGATATTTTCTTAATCGAGATACTAGAGCGAAGGGTATAGAGATAAGTATAGACTTTTATATTACTATCTTAACGTATAATCGAAAGCGGTCTATAGAGCTACAATTAAAAATAGAATTAAACCGGAAGTTATAAGCTATATAGCTACGGTATATAGAGCTTTTTAACTGTAGTATAACCGTATTTTAACCGTTGAGACCTATAACTATCTATTCTATAGTATAAAAGGGCTCGCATCCCTTATATATAACCGTTAATAACGACTAATTATTAAATTATATTCTAATATATTATACTATAACCCGAAATATTTATAGCTCTTATTTCTCTATATACTAGTTTAGGTATACTAGATAAATACCGCCGAGGTAGTCTAACTATCTATAGGGCGCCTAGTTTTATAGGCTTACTATAGCTATAGTAACGGGTATTCTCTATTATAATATCTACTTAATACTATACTAAGTATTATACCTCTTATTAGTATATATTACTTATAGCTAAGGTATAGAGATCTAATATTACCCTATTATAACGCTTTACGAGATTCCCTATATCGACGCGGTCGATTCTATAGATATAACGTAGTATAGTAAAACTTTAAAGGTATATAACGTACTATAGCCTCTTTCTATTAATCTTACTAATATAGTTTAGTATATATAGTATTATAGAATAGCGTATATTATCTCTACGTTTCCTAAAGATTAAGGTTTTCTACGAACAATAGTAAGGTATAACTACTATAGAATATACTAGCGCTTTATACTATAGTAGTTATAGTAGTATCCGTCTATTATAAAGGATAAGCTTTATATTAATACCGTAATATAAAGATATATTATATAGGGCGTACGTATACTATCGAACGCTATTAGATCTAATCTATATATTAATAATACTATAGTCTATAAGTAGAAACGAATTATCCGTTCTAAGATCCTGATCTTTATAAGTTATACGCTAGGGGTACTATATATAACCTATCCGCTATAATACTTACTACTATAATTACTACCTCGTCGGCTTCTACCTAGTAGATAGAGAGCCTAGTTATCGCCTCCTTCTTATAACTCCTTATCGTATATTATAAACGTATAAATACCTCCTCTCTTCCTATCTCTACTTATAGTAAGAATATACTTAAAATTCGGCCGATACTATCTACTCTATACTATACCTAATTCCTCTAGGAGAATATATACAGCCTCTTACGTTACGTTCTAGACTATTAATTAGCGGATAACCTAATCGTATCCCTTATAGAAACGTATACTCTCTATATAGAGACCCTCTTCTACTAGCTTACTAACTAATATCTAAGTATATTAATATAATAGCGACTAAGATCCCTCTTATAAGTATTAGTAATAGCTACTTAATCGGCTTTACTAAAGACGGACGCCTACCTAGGCTAGTCTCTAGTACCTACTAACTATATCTTATTATATACTTTAGGGCTAAGATTAACCTAGTCGATTCCCCTTTCCGCCTAATAACCTATACCTAATATAGCTAAAAGAAAGGGTCACTACTTCTATATTCTTATAACCGTATTAGTTATTTTACTTTCTTTATCTATATATATACCCCTACTTACTAGTTGTAACCCTAATAGTAGCGACTCTATAATTAAGAGGTCTTTCTCTAGTACCTTAAAGTTCGTACTATATATTAGATTCTTAAAGTCCCTATTATCGTATTAGTTCTAGGGTAGACTATTAGGTTCTTAACCTACTTATATTTTAGTTCGCCCCCTAGAGTATAGATATTAACTAGTAAGCTATATTCCCTAAAAATATATAGGTAATAGATACCGGCGTATACGTTTAGACGTAGAAGATCTTTTCTATATCTACTATCGTCCTTAAACAATATAGTTATATCCTAATACTATATTTCTATTACTACTAAAACTAAGACTAGGGTAGCTAATTAACTTATAGTATATATATTAAATACTATCGCCGCTACCTTACATAGCTTCTACTATAGGAATTAACCGCGTCGAATAATATTTATAGTCTCTATATTACTAACCTACCGTTTACTCTTTTCTATAAGGAGTAGATTAGAGCGTACTATAGCGATAAGGTATAAGGTTATAATATTTACTATAGAATACTAATTTAGTTCCTAGTTATTCTTATATAGTCGTACTAACGACTTTATAAATCTATACTTTATATATATTAGCTTTAACTAGTAGCGAAATATATAGGGGGCGATAATTAACTAGTAAGCGTATTATTATAATATATAGCTCTTAATATAGAATACTAGTAACTATAAGCGGCCCTAGCCGGATAGAAAGGGGAAGTTACTTAACGCCTTACTATATTCGAGTAGCGCGCTAGATATTAGAATCGTATCCTTAATTAGTAAGTATATTTACTTCGTAATTCCCCTATATTCTAAGTAGGCAGTATCTCTAGGGCGCGTCTAGATAATATCTAGCGTAGGGGAGAACTTCCTAAGGTATATAGGCTCCTCCGATAAGTCTATACTAGTAGTATATCTCTTCCTCTATATCGCTACCTTCTTAGACTATATATAGTTCCTCTTCTATAGTATATCGAAGTAGTAATAGCTACGGCTCTATAGGTAAAGGAAAATATTACTACGCTCTACCTTCTCTATACTATAGAACTAGTAGCTTATCTTCGCCGCTAGGCTAAGGAATCCTAACGCTACTTACTATACTAGTATATCCCCTAAGAAAGTAAAAGTATACGCGAAGACGCGTCGCCGCTCTCTATTAATATCTATATCTATACCTTTATCGAGCTATTATAAGAAGGGTATAATAGAATCGACTACATTACTTACGTTACTATCGTAAGAAGTAAGAGTTAATATAAAGATATTTACCTTACGTACTCTCTCCCTCCTCGTTATATACTTAAAGAATAGGTAATATACCGTTAAAAACCTATATATATTCCGATATAGGCTAAACGCGTCGATATATAATAGTAAGAGAAGGGATAGTATCTTCTTCTTAGATACTTAGATAAAGTACTATCTACCGAATACCTTTAGCTCGAGTTTAGCTCGGAGTAGATCTAACTATAGAATTAGTTAGAGTATATTAGTCGACGAGTTATATATACGCCTAATATACTACTAATAGTTCTACCGATAGGGTACCTTAATACTAGGCGTCCTACTTAAATAGTCGTAGTCTAGAAGTATATTAAAGTTAACCCGTTTAATAATATCCTCCTCTAGAACTATACTACTATACTTCTTCTATAGGAACTACTTATAAACCTCTATACACTCTTAGCTATCGAAAGCTAATATTCTCTCTAGAATAGAATTTCGACCGGATATAGTACGGACTAGTATTACTATTAGGTAATCTAGCCGCTTATACTATAGTTATATACGATAGTCCTTTATAATACTATAGACCTAGCCTATATAACCTACTACTAACGACCTATATATATAGTATAGTAGTATAAGCGTAGATAATAGGGAAGAGTAGCTTTCTACTTCTATCTTAGAATTCTATACTAGATTATAGGATTAAGGTAAGGTAGATCGGATAAATATAATTTATATAATAGATAAGATAAGACGGGATAACGATAGCTATAAAATAATATATTACCGTACTAGTTAGTAGGTAATTATCTAATATCTATAGGCGCCGCGTCTCGTCCTTATATAGGATAAGAGAGCCGGGTTATACCGGCCCGTAAATAGCCGTTCCTACTATATCCTCTCCTCCTCCTACTATAGCGTCGTCCTATAACGCTATATAAAGAAAGTAGGTAATTAAAACCTAGGCTATTAAAGAAATCCCGCTAGCTATAAATATACTAAATAAATTAAGTAGAATTAGAAAAATAAAATAAACGCCTTATCGACTACTTAGTCTATCTCCTCTCCGAGCTCCTTACTATCCTCCTTATTACTATTCTTTCCGCTATTATTACTATATCGTCCTCCCTATATTACTTCCGTCTTAACCTACTCTCCGTCGTTTATAACGTCTCTAAGTACTACGTTAAGATCTTTATTATTCTCTTTAGTTATATAGTAGATCTGTGAGATTTGAGCGATATCTAATAAAAAGACTTAAGATTATATACTCTCGCTATAAGGGCGAGATAATTAGGTTATATAGACCTATCTATATAGTAAATAATAAAGGAATATATAATTGACAGCTTTATCCGGCGGGATTATATATTTCTTTATCTTATATATATAACTTAAGATAAGATATATATATATACTATACTATAGTATACTACTATATTCTTATATACCCCTTTAGTTTAATAAGCCTTAACTTATTAAGCTAGCTAGAAATCTATATATAAAGTACCTTACAAAATGAGTATATATATATATCTATCGTTCCGTATAATTTAGATATATAATAACTAGTAAAATAATAAAAAACTAATAGTATAGCTATAGCTATAGTATACGCTAACCGTATTTAGACAATATATTAGCCGTAAAAACTACGGTAATCGACTTAATTCGAGACGTTTATAACTATATATAAAACTACTTAATTTTATAGCTATCTAAGTACTAAGGCTATAGTTATATACTATAGCCTTAATTAGCTACCGTAGTAACTCTATTACTAATAACTATATAGCCCTATATAATAAACTCCTTATACTTTTATCGGGTACCGTTTTTAGTAAGTAAGTCGGCTACTATAGTATTAGTTAGTACGTACTTAATACCGAAGTTATAGTTTATAATCTCTTAACGAAGCTAGTAATAATAGATATCTATATAGCGTAGTTTAGTAGTAAGCTACACGGTAGGTTCCGTAAGTAATCTAATACTTTATAGATTATCGTATTTAATAGTAATAGCCTTATTAAGGTTAAAGTAGATATTATTAAAAAAGCGCTTCTACTATAGGACTTCCTTACCTACTTATAATACCGTAAGTAACTTGGCTTCTATACTTAATATAGTAACTATACGTTACTTATTTACCTTCTATACGATAGTACCCTCGGTATATATAAGGAAGTAGCCTTAACGAGATTTTCTAGTAGTTATATTATCTATAAATAAAGTATCCGTAGTAATATCTATAAATAAGATATAGTAATCTAAATCTAAGGCCTTCGTACCCTGGCCGCTATATTTAATAGTATAATAAGAGGTTCCTCGAAGATAGGTAAGGTAGTAGTCTACTACTTTAAGGTATTCTAGTAATAGATTAAGCTAGTATTTAGCTAATAAGGATACCGTATAGACTATATCCCATCGTAAGATATATACGGTATAGTTAATACTTCCTACTTTTTCTTATATTTTAGTAATCTGTGCGGTAGTTATATAGCTATTATATAGCTTCAAAGGATTACTCGGTAATAGTATATAAACCTCTCGTTTAAAGAGGCTTCTTTTAAAGCGTTTATATACTTTTAAGATATAATCTTTTTACTATATCTAGAGGGTTCCTAATACTCGGTTTCTCGTTAGTTTAATACCGAGAAAGTAGTAAGGTTCTCCCATAATATAAAGCTTATATTTAGCCGCTAGGGCGGCCTTAAATATATTAAATTTAGCTTAGTTATATTTACGGTAGAGATAAATAATATTATCTACAAAAAAGAAGACGATGAGCTACTTATTTTAGTATATATAGTTAACGCCTAGAACGGGATATAAACCCTAAGATTAAAGCTATCTAGATAGCTTATAATACTATAAATAAGGCGATCTTCTAAGTCCGTATAGTACTATAAGGAGTCGCTAGATCTCGCTAGGTTTACCGAAACCTAGTAGTAGTAATATATAGATCTTCTCGTTAAGTTTAGTATTTAAAAATACGGTAACTATATTATATTAACGAGCCTTAAGGTTAAAGTAAGCCGTTAATACGAGTAAGAATCTTATTACCTCCGTGGCTAGTATAGCTACATATATATCTAGGCTATTAAGTAACTATTTATTACCTCTTATACATAGGCGTACTTTATACCGTATAAGGAAGCTATCTAAGTTAAATTTATAACTAAAAACCTATCTTAGCGGGATTAGTTTAGTTAATATCTCCTTAGTAAAGGAGACTTATTTAAAAACACCTTTTTACTTTAATTTATTAAGTTTATCTATATATAAGGCCTCCTATTTTAACTAATTAGAGGACTTCCTAGCCTCTTCAATTATATTTAGCGGAGATAGTAGGCTATCTCGGTACTATTTTATCGAGTTTATAAGGGTTAAGAATATATTTAGATATATAACTTTATTACCTTTAATTAATATATAAAATATAGACTTATCTAAGGGATCTAGCCTTTTTCCTAGTATACCTCGTATACTTCGGTTACTTCTCCGTAGTATAGTAGTTAGTAATAATAGTAGTTTTAAAGATGATGCTTTTAAAGCTACTTTTAGTATTATATTTACCTTACTACCCCTTAAGGATCCGGAAACCTTTAGTAGTATTTTTAGCGGTAGTATTAAGGTAGCCGGGTTATTAATTACTACTATATCTTCTTTAAAAATTAAGTCGTTTACTACGGGCGTAGTTTCCTTAATAGATGTATCTTCTAGTACTATATGGGATACGGAGATATTAATAATAAGGTTATCTTCTTTAATAACTTAAGAGGGAGTTACTATAAGTATATATTAAATAGCCTTATCGTATAAAATAAGGCTATCCAATTCTATAGGTTTGTAGGTATAGTTATCTTTATTAAAAACTATATCTCTAGTACGGATTACCTTTCCTTATAAAGGTAGTAAAACCCTATAGATATTAGTCCCTTTATAACCTACGAGATATCCGATAAAAGTACGAGGATCTAGCCTCTATAATCTCGGAATTAACTTATTTAATATATAGGCTTTTGAGCCATAAACTACGAGGTAAAATACTATAGGTTTAAAGCCGTTAACTACTTTATATAGAGATCTCTATCCGTACTTTTTAACTAGTAATCTGTTAGCCTAAACTATACTTACTATAGTATATTCTAGCTATATATTATAAGGTTAGCTACTTTAAATACGGTTGCATCGTATCTTCTCGATAAGGTATCTACCGATAACTTCGGCTCTACCGTTTTAAGCCTATATATAAGGTACCGACTATTAAATAATAATACTATATATACGAATAGTACTCTAAAATTGACTATCTAAGGTTTCTTTACTAAATAAGGTTTCGCTATCTATTTAAAAGACCTTAATTTTTTAGTAATAGATATTATTTACTAGTACTACTATATATTGAAAGGATCTTATATAATCGCTTTTCTTTCGGTAAGTAAATACTATACGAAAGAGGCTGAATTTATAACAAAAGTAACTTAGATACTTATAGCTATTGTAGGCTTCCGGTATAGAGATTAAGTTAAAGTCTATCTTTTAAAATAGCCGTGTGGAAGGTCTTTCTTTAAATAAGGATCTCGAGATAACTTAATATACTTTTGAAACTATATATACCGTATAATCTCTCGCTATAGGTATTTTAGTAACGGTAATATTACTATTAATTACGGTTATTAGATACTATATAGTAGACTTACTAGGATGCCCGAAGCGGAGGTACTATTTATCTAAAGATACCGTTAAGGTTAGTATCTTTTAAAGTACTTTTTAAGGCTTAGTTTAAGCGACTTAAAAAACGCTATTTTCTCGAGGATCTCGTATATATTAGTAACTTATCGGAGGGCTAAATTTAATATACTAGTAACTACGATATTTTTAAGGAATAAAGATCTTCTTAGTAATATCCTTTTTATAGTATAAGTAGCTACCAAATAGCGTAATAAGGTAGAGATCTTTAGCTTTCTATTTTAAGTATAAAATAAGGTTGGTGCGGAAGTAGGGATATAATACTATATCTATTACCTTAATTAAGGCTATTACTCTATTTACCCTAGGTATCTTAAGGATAACTAAGCTATAGCCTTTAATAAGGTATCTAGTATTACTATACCGAATATAGCTATTTATAGGAGCCTTACGGGTTTACCGGTAATTATTACGGAGAGGGCTATTATAGATATATCTTTTACTACTACTATTAAGAATCTATATATTCGTAAAGTAATATAGCTTAGGCTTAGTTTCTATACTAAATACTATAGATTCATTAGTATAGTAATAGTTACTTTTATAAAGTTTAACTTCTAGGGCTACCCCGGGTATTAATCTAGATATAGCTACGGATGTATTAACTAACCCCTATTTATCAACGTAAGTTAGCGTATTAATCTCGTATAAAAGCGCTTTATTTTAGTAAGATAGCGTATTATTTTCGTATCTAGCGTAGTACTAGCGTATGTATTTAGTAATAATAAGGATATAGTCAAAAGATAATCTAAAAACCAACTATTAAGTAGCCGGAATATAGCCTTAGCGCTTAATTTATACTTAAATTTAGCCGTTGTAATCGACTTAGTTTAAGCCGTTTTAAACTTATTAAATTAAGCCGTTTAGCGATAAGTTTATAAGCTATATATTGTCCTAATCTAGCTAGCCTCCTAGCTATCCTCTACTTAGCTATCTTTATATATAGAGAGGAAGATATAGTAATCCTTATTACCCTAAGTATAGTTTATAGTAGTTTATAGTAATACTTTATCTCTTTCTTATTATAAGGTCTTTACCTTATTATTATTATATAGCTTCTTTATACGGTTATCTTTAAAGCTATTCCTAGCCTATTCAAGCCTTTATTTATTAAGATTAAAGCCCTCTAGTATACGGTGTACGTCTCCTATAGCGGTAAGGTTATAGTAGTACCTAAATAGCTACTTTTTATAATAAGATATACTATACGGGTAAATAGCTTTATTCGAGTTTAAGCGACTATTTCTACTACGGCCTTCGCTACGGCTACGGCCGTTTATATTACTACGGCTTCCTCCTCTACCCTAGCCTTAAAACCGAGGCTTCTTATCTATATAAAAGGCTATATTGTTACGGCCTCGAGGGCGGTAGAGTAGCTTAGTATTTATATAACTTCTAAAGTTCGTAATAAGTTTAGGTATATCGTAAAGGTAGGTTACCGGATCCGTAAGGTTTACCCGTTTAGTATTAGCGTAATTACGGTTAATCCGTAAGAGAAGGTTTAAAGCCTTAATAATAAACAGCTTATCTATAGGGAGGTAGGTTTTACCGTAAGTAGTTTAAAAGGTAACTATACCCTTTTTTACTATTTTAGTATACTAAACGCTGAGTTTATCGAGAATAGTTTTCTAATCCTAGTTCCTAGTATTACTATTTACTAGTTAGTTCTACTTAAGCTTTAAATCTAGTAGTATAGCCTTATCGGAGGGCTTATATCTCTCTTAAAGGTTACGGAGGATCTACTATAATATAGTAGCACCGTTAATGGTATCTTAGTTTAGTAATATAATACTATTACGTACTTTTTTACTAATAGTAGTAAGCCCTAAGGCTATTCGCTTATATTTATAAAGCTTAAACTTATAATCCTCTTACCTTACCCTCTAAGCTATAACTATTATAGTATCTACTCCTATTACTAGTATAGTAGGCCTCCGAGGCTTTTAAACCAAATCCGGTTATATAGTAAGTAATAGGTTATAGTAATCCTATACGTCGAGATCCGTAGCTTCTTATTATATTATCTAGATAAAATAGGACTATTCTATATAGTTATTAAGGATAATATCTACTATATAGACCCTCGGGATTACAGTTATTGTATACTCTATTGTAGAGAGGCTTTTAAGAGTCTATCTAGCTTAAATCTAGCTTAATTCGTAAGGCTTTTAACCGTTTTTATCGATTTTCGATACCGTAGGTATCGGGATACAAGGTTAGATTTTACGGCTTCTAATTAGTTAATTACGAAGTACGTAGGTATTTACGTAGTTTAGTAATACCTAGTATTCCGGGCTTATAACTATAAGATTTAAGCGATATCTAATAAAAAGACTTAAGATTATATACTCTCGCTATAAGGGCGAGATAATTAGGTTATATAGACCTATCTATATAGTAAATAATAAAGAAATATATAATTAACAGCTATATCCGGCGGGATTATATATTCCTTTATCTTATACATATAACTTAAGATAAGATATATATATATACTATACTATAGTATACTACTATATTCTTACAAGATCTTAGACTTAATAATAGGGTCTTTCTAAAAGTAATATACGAAGAAGCTCTTATCCCTAAAGATATAGATCTCCTTATTAATAAAATTAGCGAACTTCTTACCGATACGCTAAATAGCTTCTTTTATATCCTTCTTAAGGTAGGCCTTATACTCCTTAGTATCTATCTTAATAACCTCTTAGACCGCCT
This sequence comes from Venturia effusa, assembly GCA_007735645.1. Taxonomy (NCBI): domain Eukaryota; kingdom Fungi; phylum Ascomycota; class Dothideomycetes; order Venturiales; family Venturiaceae; genus Venturia; species Venturia effusa. The sequence goes on from CP042195.1 coordinate 224,610, forward strand.
TAACGACGTTATAGTTAGTCTACTTTATTTAACTAATAAGCGCCTAGCTAATTAGATTATCGAGGTAAAGAGAGATATAAGTTAGGAACGAGTACGATAGTTTACTATAATTAATAGAGTATCCGGATAGCGACGTTAGACTAGTAAATAGATTATAATATACCTTTACGAGTTACTCCTACGTACCTTCTTCCGGGATCTCTATTATAGTATAGTCCTTCTCGATTCTATAGTACTAGAGTAATAGGGTTAGACGAGTCCTATCGGCCTTACTATATAAACTATAGAAGTTTAAGGAATAGGTAATACGTATAGTATAATCGGGCGCGATCTACTTAGTAAAGTTAGTCTTAAACTTCTTAATATCGTTCTTAGTCTAGTACTACTTCTTAATCTTCGTAATATAGCTACTACTAATTAAAGTCCCTTACGCCTTATTATTATTAATCTACGCCTATAAGTTCTCGTCCTTATATATCTTAGGTATAAACTAGGTATAGTTCTTCGTAGTGTCTCCGAACATTATTAGACTACCTTAAATCTAGTTCTTACCTTTCCTAGTCGTAAGTATATCCTTAATATTAATATCGACGTAGTAGAAGTTAATATTATTACTAATCTAAGTCGTCTTAGTATAGTATAGGTACAAGATAAGCTAAAACTAATAGTTAGAACGAAGGGTAATATAGCGTAACTAGTACTCGATCGACTATTATATTACCTACTAGATAACCCCGTAATATATAGTATAGTTCTAACTAAGGTTATACTTCCCGTTAACCTCCCTTAGATACTAGAGGTAGTATACCAACTTAATACGTAAGAGCTCTTTAACCGTCTAGTTCTTACCTACTTTCTTAAACTCCTTAGGAATATACTTTATATATTTAACCTTATCGATAGGGTTATCTAATACCTACTATTTAGTATCCTACTCCTTAAACGTACCTTTATAGAGAATACTACTCTTTTCTTCCTATTCTACTAGTTCCTCGTCCGTCTATATATCTTTACGTAGCTTCTCCTTCTCCCCCTTATTAAGGAAAGTCTTATCGAATAGGTACTATTTAGCTAGCTTATACGCGAAGACCCTAAGGTAGTATAGTAGGAATATATATTTAGGAGCTATAGAATAGTTACGGGATCCGAAGGATCCCCTATTACTCCTAGGAACCGTAGTATAAATATAATAACAACTACTACTAGAATAAATAGTATTTAAAATTGAACTATCCTTTCCTTTTAGTACTTACCTATTATTAAACCTCGAATATTAAATATTAACTACTAAACCCCGAATACTATCTATATACCGACTAAATACTATCTATATCGGCTAAATACTATCTATAGGTCGTGTCGCTACTAAGTCCTACTATCTATATACTAATTAAATACTATCCGTATACTAACTAAATACTATCTATAGGTAGTATTGCTACGAGTCCTAGAGGCTAGCTATAAGTTAAGCGAAGAAGGTTAATATTAATCTAGATTTATATTACTATACTTAACCTACCTAAATTTTAGAGGTCGTACTAGGGAGCTATCTTTTATATATAAAAGAAGAAGTCCTAATATAACTTATAGTAGCTACGACGTACCTAGCTACTTAAAAGGACGTAAGTATCCTCGACTTTTAAAGCCGTATTTATATTATATCGTATCGTATTACGGCGTATACCTATATATCTCTTAAGATCCTACCTATAGGAAGCCTTAGGGGGAACTTCGAAAACGAATAGCCTTATAGTAGGCCGTATAAATATTAAACGAACGTACGTATACTATACGAACTATTATAGGGCTTAACTATATCGACGCTAGCCTAGGCTAGATTCTAACCGATCGTATCTAGGCCCGGCCTAACTATAGCTAGAGCCTCGCGACCTAGGGCCTAGTAGCGCTAGAACTAAGAAATAAGAAAAAGTTATAGATAACGCTAGTCTAGACTAGTACCTAAACTATTATCGCTACTCTATTAGAGATATCTAGCTAGATAGGACTCGACTATATTTTAGGAGAGCTAGGCTCCCTCCCGTATATTTATATAGATTAAGACCTACCTACTACGGATAGTACTCGAAATCGCCCTCGTTATTTATACGCTTTCTAGTATTCTACGAAAATTTCTCTATACGTAATTTATTATTATATCTTCTTAGGACTTGTAGACGGCGTCCCGGAAAGAGCTTATAGGTAGGAACTCTAAAGCTAAGGACCTACTTATATAGGAAGTCTAGAGAGTAGACTTTAATAGCTACCGCGACCTAAAGAATAACGATAAGGAGACTATAACTCCTAGAACCTCGGAGAGTAACTCGACTATATCTAGACCTATCCTAGCTCCTACTTCTATAACTTTAGACGTAGGCCTCGTTATAAGGAATAAGATAGCCGCTCTTATATAGATACTTAGTATAGACCTCGCCTAGAATTTATCTAGGAGTACTTACCGTAATATTCTAGAACTTAAGAACTATATTCTATTAGCTAAGGATAAATTTCGGGGTAAGAATATTACTAACTTCCTTATTCGCCTTAAGGATACCTTTAATATATATAATATCTAAGATAGTACGTTTAGGATTTAAGCCCTACTATTGGTATTAATTAATATCCTATAGGAATAATAGGTAGTTAACCAATAGTACTAATGAAATAAGATGAGGAAAAATAGAAGTAAGGAAATAAGGAAAGATAAAGGGCTAGTCTAGTTATTAAGTTATATAATACTTAATTCTTAATTATAAGCGGACTTGTAATCGACTATATATATATATAATCCCTATATCTACTAAGGTAGCTAGATCTAGATAGATTAAGGTAGTATTCTACCTATAGTAATCTAGCCCTCTATATAATTGTATACTATTAAACGTAGCTAAATCTAAATACTAGTAACTCTTCTTTATAAAATATACTACGTAAAATAAGTATATAGATAGCCGAACTATCTTATAGAAAAGTACTCCTAAAACTAAAAAATTAAATCCGTCTACTATCCTATAGTTATCCTAGTCGGTTATTAGATTAAATTCCCTCTATTAGGAATTATTCGAATAGGTTATTAAACGAACTTATATGCTTCGGATACTTAAAATTCGTATTATAAGTATGTCTGTTACTAAAGGTCGGGTTATACTATTCCTAACGGGTTACTAAGGCTGTTACCGGCATTCTTATATAATAGTAATTTAATATATAGTTGTCATAAGCTATATAACTTATATAAGTATGAATTGTTAATTATATAACTAGATCTAGTCGCCTAATTATATATAAATTATCTAAGATCGCCTATTTTTAGCCGTTTTATTAAATGTAGGTTAACACCGTTAAAGTAGTTAAATAAGTAGCTATTCTATACTTTACTTTCTCTCTTTTATTCCCCTAAACATTAGTAAATCTTTACTTTTAAATTGATAGCCTTTTGGTAGGAATCCTTTAACTTTTCTTTAACTTCCTTAATAGAGATTACTCCTACTCCTTTTAAATTCTTAAAAACTCTCGATCTCTTTCTTTAAGGTAATTGAATCTACTCGTTAAACTAACTTGCTACTAATATATTAGTAGAAAGATAGTATTTATACTAATTAATCGTAGTAGAAACTAGGGACCCGGAGGTCGTAGTCGTAGTTTAACGCCTATAGATTCTTAACTAGTCTCTTCTAAATCGCCTTCTAACGATAGCTCTCCTCCTACTACTCCTCCTACTATACGTAGTGATCCTCGAACTCCTAATAGGCCCCTAGGTCGTTAATTTATATCTAGGTATTAGGATACAGGTATAGCTCTTTCTATATATAGTAGAGGAGCAGTTCCTAGATAAGGCCTATTTATAGGGTAACTTAGGACTCCTTCTCCTCCTTCTAAGAGTCCTATACTATACGTAGGAGTAGTTCTAGCCGTAGTTCTAGTAGTAAAAACTCTAGTAGTAGAGGTCGTAGTTCTAGCGCTAGAAATACCCCGTAAGTTAGAATTCTATTAAACTAGAACCTGTAAGTTAACTTAATAATAGTTCTAGACCTCCTCGTAATTCTACGTCGATAATACCTTATCCTATTAGCAATCCTAATTAAGTTACACCTAGTAGATTCTAGAATTTCGAAGGAAAAACCGTCTATTTAAATAGAGATAAAGTCCTAGATATCCGAGAGCCTACTAGACTACTTAAATTCTTTAGAGAGTTTAATTTAGCGCTAAAAACCTAGGGAATATACGAGAACTCTATACGCTATTCGCTATTATAGGTTCTTATAATAGGACTCGGAACCTATTAACCTATACTTATTTAGATATTATTAATTGCGAAGGCGGTTAGGATAGTCCTAATTTCCCTACTTAGGAAGCTTACTAGGTTCTAGGAAAGAATATAGATAAAGACGTTCGTTTTTTGCCGAAGGTAGATCGAGATAGTACTAGAACTTATTACTAGTACTATATAGTAGTAGTCTTTAGCTAGATATCGAGAGGGGCTATTACTAATCCTCTAAATCGTACCTATACCTATTACTGTAGTAGCTATATAGTTCCTTTTAATAGTTACCGTACTATTACTATAATTATTACTACTATTCGTTAAATTAAGTAGAATAGTTCTTACGCTAATTACTACTTTATAGCTCGCTCTTAGATTAAGAGTACTAGTAAGAAGTATTATAGTAATAGATCTAATAAGGTTAGGAATATAACTCCTAAACCTAAGGGACCTATCCTAGATCTAGATCGTAATAGTTTATAGAGAGGTTAATCTTTTTCGGTATTCTAAGGCTTATAAGTTTGTTTAATATACTTTCCTAGTTTTTACTAAATTTGGAATAGAGTTTACATATATATTAATACTATAGTAGGTATTGCTAAATAAGTTTTTAATAGGTTTTAATAATTTCTAGGGATTCTTTCTTTTCTCTATACTAAAAGCAAGCCAAAACATAAAAACGGAGTAGAACTACTTCTAAAAAATAGTTTAAGTTACGAAGTAAGTATAGTAAGTAAACTTATAATAAATAAATATATAAAAATATTAGGAACTTTAAATACTGACTACCTTCTTAGTAAAAGTTCCTTAAAAGTTATAGGTATAAAAACTAATGGAATTACTAGGTATTCTAGCCTATAACTTCGTTTAGCCGCTTTACCTAGCCTTCTACTCGAATTTCGAGTTTATTAATAGATACTAACTTAGTTAAATAAGCGTTAGGTTTCGCCTTAGTAAGTATATTAGCTGGATTATTAAGACTATTAATCTAACGAACTTCTAGAATGTCCCTATTCTTATATACCTCTCTAAGAGCTATAATATTAATTATAAGTCTCTTTTCTTTTATTATCTCTAGCTTAACTAGGCATTTATATAGGCTATATAAATCTATATAGACAATAATAGAAACTACTAGAAAATCGACTTCTTTTAGGATCTAGGATAGAGTAGTAGCTAGTATATAGCCCTTATCTACTCTATTAGATATAGCGAGGATTTCGGAGGCGAGAACTAATCTAGTAACTCTTTTAGCTTTAGTTAAAGACTAATAGATAATGTTTCTCTTAAGATTAAACTTGAAATCTTATAGGGACTTATTTCTAAGTATAATTAAGGAGCTAATTTAGCTACTTAGGTCTTTATTATTTACGAAAGAGCCGTTAATAAAAACAAATAGTTTTACTTTATCTAGATCTAGTAGAATAAAGCTTAACCCTTAGTCTAAATTATCCTTTTACTAGATAAGGCGTTTATTTAGAGCTTTAGTATCCTTAACTAATAGATCTTAATACTATATAGCTATAGAAAGGTCGAAGGCTACTTTAGGTTAGTAGATTAACGTAATATATATACCTCTTATACGTTACTCGATATAGGATTATTTAAAGTCTTCCTAGCTAAGATTAATAGGAAATAGCTTCTCTCCTTAGTTTTTCTACTTTATAAGTAGGTTTAGCCCTCGTTTAGACAATATATAGCTATTAAAAATAAGCTAATTATTGTTATTAAGCTCCTTAATAGGTCTTACTAGGAAGTTAGCTTTTAATCTTTCTTCCTCCTCTTTAAACTTAAAGTCCTTATTATAGAGAATTAAAGTATTATCTAATTATATACTAATAATACCAAATGCATCTCCTTTTATAACTAGGAGGTATAGATTATAGACTAAGGTAGTTATATCTAGATTTTCTTTATAGTATTTATAGTAGGTATTAAACTAGTACAGACCTGCTTCAGTAATACTATATAAGGGTTTAATAATTTCTATAATAGTTCTAGGTAGATAGAGGTAAATAATCTCTTTTAGTAAATTTACGAGTATTCTCCTATTTAATATCGTCTTTAATTAGGTATATACCTACGAAATATCTCTTAATATTAAGAGGAACCGTTTTCGTTATCTTTTAGGTATAGATTTAGGAACTTTAAGGCGTAGAAACTCGAGAGTACGTACGTTAAGTAAAGTTACTATAATTATAAGTATTAATCTCTAACTTACTCTCTAAATAGTAGGCGATTAGGTTAGGATAACCTTCTTACCTTTATCGTTAAATCCTTATACTATAAGCCGTAACTTTTTATAGGGTTTATCGGTCCCTTTTTCTTTAATTTTATAGACTATTCGAGAGTTAAAAATGCGCTTATTTATAATAGGTTTCTATATAAACTTTTTAACTTCTTTACCTATTAACCCATCAATCTTAGTTATTATTAAAATTTAAAATAGTAGGTTATCTAAGGAGAGTTTACCTTCTATACGTAATTAGAGATATAGTACATAGTCTAATTTCTCTTTTATAGAGAGAAACACTTCCTAGGGCTGAATAAAGTACTAGGTATACTTATCTAGATATCGCCGTCGAGATCTCGTTCTTACCGTATTAATTATAACTATTCCTTATATCCTAGAAACTCTTAATTAGCTATTAAACGGACTTGCTACTATTAGATTATTATTTTTATTATTATTACCTATTCTAGGCTTCTAGGATAGAAGTTGCTCCTCCTCCCTAATTACTACTTCCCTATTCTTAGAATCTAATAAAAATATATCGTTTTCGGCTATAAGTTCGTTTAATAGTCGAGTTTAATAGGGCTTTACGCTAGTAGACCGAAATACTACGTCCCTATTATTGATTCTAACTATATAGTTATAGTTTTCGATCTTTTTTAGTATATAGGGTCCTTTCTATTAGCTAGATTCTCTCTATACCAATACCTCTAACCTAATTCGTATAGAATATAGTAAAATTAGTATAGGACTATTTCGTTGTAATAGGGCGGATACTACTTACTCCTTTACTTATATCTCCCTAAGCTCTTTTATTACCTTTTTAACTATAGTTACCCTTTAAAGAATTATACGGCTAGGAGAGTAAGAATCTATAATCTTAGAGTATACCCCAAAAACGAGAAGTATAGGAATAAGTCTATTTGGTCCTACTATATCGTTGATAGCTTTTGTAGTATACTAGAGGAGGGTTTTACTATTTTCTAAAGGTAACTTATTCTTAAAAGTTAAGTAGTACCTCCTAAGGATAGTATAGTATCTTTCGGCCTTTCTAATACTATAATAGGCCTCAACTAGTATCTCCTTAACGTAAATATTAAGAGAACTTACCTCCTAATTAAATTTATAAGCCGTAAAATTCGTACTAGTATTAATAACAATTGTATCTAGAGGACCTAAATAGGTATTAATCTAGATTATTTAGACGTATTACTAGACCTTATTAGTAGTTGTTCCTTTAAGAAATCTAGTAGCTTAAAATACAGTTACTATATCTATAATATATAGTACTAGTTTTCCTTCTAAAAAGAAGATATCTATAATAATCTCTAAATTAAAAATAAGGTCATCTTTCAAGCTAGATTTGAACCGTATTAGAGCCTTTATATTTATCTAGTAGAACTTATAAATTAACGTAACTAATTAAATAACGTTAGTATTAATATTATTTAATCCTACTCTAGTAAGGATTATTAATAGACGTTAAGCCGAAGGATATCTAAAACGTCGATAAATTTACCTTAATTAACGTTTATCTAGGTCTAAAAAGAATAATTAGAGGAAGGTAAATGACGGTATATTATTAGTAGCTTATTTTAGCTAGTAAGGGGTTGAAAATCGGGTATTTTATAGTTCCGGGGCATTATAACGGACTAACTATTAGTTAGAACCGTTTAATAACGTAGCTAAGTAACTCTAATTAGTTATTAAACTATCTTATATATACGGGGTATCTATAATTTGCTTAAGAACTAGTAGTTTAATCTATAGATAACCGTACTTCCTAGTAATAGGAAAGTATTTATTACCCTAGACTAGTTAGTTTCGAATATTGTTAAGATAGATCCTAAGGCGATCTCTATCTCTAATATATATAAGAAACGGTGTATTAGCCGGTACTACGTAGAAATCAATAGATCCAAACGGTATCGGTACTATAGTAGTTCCGAGGCTTAATATAGAACCCTTACTAAATAGAATATTATATTGTCCCGCGGTAGATTAATCTAAATTAAGTAGTAAGTAGACTTATAATACTCGGAATTAGCCTTCTTCTACTATAGAGATCCCTAATACTTCTATATTAGGTAGGATACCCTAAAACACCTAGTCCGAGTACCGATAATCAAACTAAAATATCTCTAGTATAATATATATAAGTTGGTTTACCAGCCTTTTCGAAGTAAGAAAATATATAGTAGTATTATCGGATAGCTATTAGGCGACTATAAAGAAACCTTCGTTGTTTTCTTCCTCCTAAAAGAGAAAATATACCTCTTCTCTAGCTAATTTATCCTATATATTGTTGGTACCTTCCTAGAAGTTAACTATAACTATATAGGCCTCAATAATCTCCTCTATAGTGTAGTATAATAGTTAGGAGGCTTTAAATTATTTAATACTAGCCTTTCGTTCTTCTAGGGTATAATAAACGGACTAATAGCCCTATTTACTATATACGTAGTATTTCTAACCTATTTTTCTTAGCTAAAATCTTCCTCCTCTTCCTCGAGAAGATTACCCTCTATTTAGGTATCCTATTATACGTCTTATATCTCTTCCTCTACTTCTAGAAAGGGAGTTCTTCTAATAAGTTCTATTAGTATAGTACGCTTTATTATCGTCATTTTCGTATTTTATAATTTATAAGTTAGTTTAATTATCCTCCTCGTCGAGAATAAACGCTTGTTGGCTCTATTCTAATATCTAGAAGCGTACTATATATCCTTCTACCGTAATTATTATAATAGAATTCCGTAATTAATCGTATAAGCCTTAATACCTACTTATAGGAGTAAATAAAGTATACTAGTATTCTTAAATACCTTTATAGCCTAGAAGTAAGTGTTCGTATACTTCCGCCTAAGACTTTTCGAGGTTTCTTCGTAACTTATTTAACTAATTAATAAATAGCTCTAGATACTCTAGAATTAACTTTCCTAGCGAACTTTAGATATAAGAGAGAAGAGTAGTATTTCTATATTCTATTAATTATCTTTAGTATCTTTCGGGAGTCTTAAAATGCCGTAGTAGTTACTTAAAATCTTAGATCTATCTAGTAGGTCGGTTTACTATTATCTCGTTATAGTAAAAGTCTCTAGCCTTTCCTTTTAGTATTATTAGAAATATATTAATAACCTCTTTTCCGTCGAATATTCCGTATTTTCCTATATTTTCTACGAAGATCCTAAGCTTAGTTTCGAGTACGTCGTCCTCTTCTCCGCCGTATTTTATATCGTCGGTATATAACTTATTAAGGTCGGTTAATCTCTATATAACTACTATTTATAGGTCTTATAAGTTAGTTTAGCTATCGATAAAGTTCCGAAAAATATCTTCGAGTCTCGATCTAGGTCGTTCTAGTTACTATATAGGCTACTAAGATTATTACTAGGCTAGTATTTCCTCTAGTTCTTCCTAAACTATTGATAGTAGTACTCTATAACGCTAATTATTAATAGGTTATTTACTTTTTCGTTAAGTAATATTAGTTTAAAATTGTCTTAAGTTGCTAGACTCTAGTTATCTATACTAAACCTCCTAGGTAGTAGGTTGTTTTCGGTCTAGAGTTAGAGTTATAGGCGGGATCTTTAGATAACCTATAGATATAGTATCTATAAGTTCGTTTGACTAGTAAGTCGATATAATTACCTAAATACCGTTAGCTAATTATAGCTCTATAGGGGTTCCTTTTTAGGTTATAGCTAGAAGAGCCTCTCCTAAAACCGATTTTAGCGCTCTTAGTCGTTCCTTATCGACTTTCTACTACGTAGTAGTATTCTAATTACGAAAGTCTTCGTAAAAGTACTCCTAGAGTTCGTTAAGTAAACTTACTAATACGTATAGGTACGCTTAGTACGCGATATAGCTATTAAGCTCTTCGTTAGTTATTATAGGACTAAGGGATAAAGATAACTTAAGATACTTTTTATTAGTAAAGAAGGGTTATCCCTTAAGTTATACTTAGGAGCTTTTCGTACTTTTAGTAGTTATAACGCTTAGGGTTAATTTCTATTACTCGTCTTCTCTAGCTATATTATAGTTTCTAGATCTTAGTAATCTATAAGGATTCTTAATAGAAATTCGTTATTCCTAGGGCTATAAGTTCGCTTAACGTAGTCGTTTAATATTGTCGATAAACGGTAGGGTCGGGGTTTAAGTATATAATAGTAGAAATACGATTATCGGACTATTTTAGGTAAGTATCCGTCTAAAACTTAGGAGATATAGTTGTAATCTCCTTATTTATTAGCGAAACCTTACGAATCTATAGTTAAACTAAGTTTAACTATTAATTAGTATTAGTATTAACTAATATCCTATAGGAATAATAGGTAATTAACTAATAGTACTAATGAAATAAGATAAGGAAAAATAGAAGTAAGGAAATAAGGAAAGATAAAGGACTAGTCTAGTTATTAAGTTATATTATACTTAATTCTTAATTATAAGCGGACTTGTAATCGACTATATATATATATAATCCCTATATCTACTAAGGTAGCTAGATCTAGATAGATTAAGGTAGTATTCTACCTATAGTAATCTAGCCCTCTATATAATTATATACTATTAAACGTAGCTAAATCCAAATAATCTCGCTACTTTCGTAGTAGGTAGAAATACCTATACTTAGTTTAAGAAGGGCGCGAGGCCTACTATAAAAACTAATAAGCTTAAGATCTATACCTTCGCTAAATCCTAACTAGCTAAGCTAGCTAACCGCCTAAATACGCTAGCGTAGAATAATCTTTAGAAGGATATACTTAGAAATATAAAGATAGTCTAGTAGGAAAAGGATAGATAAATTACCTCTAGGAAAGAGTTTTAGTAGTAGGGCGTCCCTTATAAGAAGCTACGAGTTATACTTAAGAACCTTAATAAGATAAGCTAGGTTACGAAGATCTATAAGAGTAAGAGTCCTACTATTAAGGAAGTTATTTAGCTAGAGTCTACTATATACCTATAGTACTAGCGTAAGATCCGTAGACGTAATAGTCTAGGCTAGAATTAGGCTTTATACTATAGTCTAGGCTAATAGGTTATACGGTAATCTCTAGTATACTAGGCTACTTACGTTACTACTCGGGCTAACGGTAGATTTTAGCTTATCTCCTACCCCTACTATACTAAGTATACTATTAGGGGCTAGAATATAGAGTTCACCTATATTAATACTAACGTTCGTAAGGCTATTGTAACTAGTAGGGGACTTAACGTAATCTAAGATAGTCTTACTATCTTAGGTAAGAATAGGTAGAACTATACTATAATTATCCTAGGAATATATAAGCTAGATATATATAAGGACTAGATATAGCGTATAGAAGCTCGGGGCGCCTCTCTTAAGGATAGCTATATAGCTAGTATTACTTCTAAGCTATACTAGACTCTAGAGGACGCGAAGTATTTTAAGACTAACTAGATAAATACTATATATAATAACCTAACTATCCGTATTACTTATAGCCTTTAATTTTATAGGATATATAGGCCGGCTTATAGGGAGCGTATTACGTACCTACTATAGTTCTATAGTATTAAACTTAACTATAAAACTATAGAGATAGTAGAGGGCGGAATATAGGATTCGCTATCTACTACCTATAGAGATATAGCTACTAGGCCCTTAACTACTTTAGGCTACTCCGTTAACTATAGTCGAATCTCTTCGCTATAGTATACCTCTATTCCGTACCGTCTTAAGGGGAATATTATAGCCGCTCTTATTAGGTAGATAAAGTAGAGCTCTATAGTTACTAACTAGGAAGCTATACGCTTCCTTAATAATAAGTAGTATAGAGACGTAGAGATTAAGCGCTAGGAGTAAGAAGTTATAGATACCTTTAGGGCGAAGTTTAAGAAGATAGTCGCGTTAGTAGGGTCCCTAAGGGGTCGGGGAATCCCCCGACCGCTCGGGGGTAGGGGGGGTTGGAGGGGGTATTTAGGTTAGGTATAGGGGTCTCTAGGACCCCCCGCCCCGACCCTAAACCCGCTAGAATACGACCCGATTAATCGGGGTAGGTTCTTAGCTAAAAAACGTAACTTTTTCGTATAGTTTTATTAATTACGGACGACCTATAGGTATTTTATATTATATAACCTTATAGACTTATAGAATAGATATTTCTCTATAATTCTAGCTATTTAGATCTTAATAATACCTAGGCTAAGTATTAAAATATATAACTTAAAAAACCCGACTTCCCCCTAATTAGCGGGTCGGGGGTAAAAGCTCCCCCTAACCTAAAAACCCGCCCCCTCCCTATTTCTACCCCCCCCCCCTACGGTAGGTCGGAGGGGTACCTCTAAAACCCGACCTAACCCGACCCCTTAGGAACCCTACGCGTTAGAGCGTACGATTTATAGAAAGGACTCCTTCTTTAACTATTTATATATAAAGGATACCTATATAGGGGAGCGACCGGTAGAGACGTATATTAAGGAGGATACTAGAGAAGAAGAGGAGGAGACTATTACTCCTACTATTAAGAACCTCGGGTAAGAGTAGGAAGTATATTTAAGGGAGTAGAAGGAGTAGTCTACGAATCTAGACCTAGTCTAGATATAGATTCTAGGCGCGCGCTTATATTTAAGTACTACGCTAGCTTAAGAAGACTAACTTAGAGTTTAGAGATATAGTAATTTTAATTTTAAGGACTTTATTATATCCTAGCGTTCTTAGTTTTATAGTTTATAGCTTACTATCTTATCTCTAAGAACCCGGCTTATATATTTATAAATACGTTATAGGACGACGTATTAGTAGGCGGGGGAGAGAATATAGTAGAGATGTATATTTAGGAGCTATAGAATAGTTACGGGATCTAAAGGATTCCCTATTACTTCTAGGAACCGTAGTACGAATATAATAATAACTACTACTAGAATAAATAGTATTTGAAATTGAACTATCCTTTCCTTTTAGTACTTACCTATTATTAAACCTTAAATATTAAATATTAACTACTAAACCCTAAATACTATCTATATACCGACTAAATACTATCTATATCGGCTAAATACTATCTATAGGTCGTATCGCTACTAAGTCCTACTATCTATATACTAATTAAATACTATCCGTATACCGACTAAATACTACCTATAGGTAGTATCGCTACGAGTCCTAGAGGCTAGCTATAAGTTACGCGAAGAAGATTAATATTAATCTAGATTTATATTACTATACTTAACCTACCTAAAGTAGTTAGACTAAACGTACGGTCGGTTCGATACTTAGAACTAGGTATAATACTCTCTACTATCTATAAACTTAGTAGGGTTAAGGTATTCTAAAAAGGCCTTAAGTCGGGTTATAAGTATCTCCGTCGTTCTAGTACGAATTTATAAGCTAGCTAGGCTATAGAAATAGCGGAAGTAATTATTATAGGTAGTTTCCCTTAGCGGATAGACTATCTTCGTAAATAACTAGAACTTAGGAGGGTTCTCGCGTATTCCGTATTCTTCTACCTCCTTCTTTATATCTAGACTAACTTAAGCGGGGAGTTTTAGCTTCTTAGATACCTTATAGTTAGAGATGAGAACTTTCTTAGCTTCTACGCTATAGCCGTATTAAAGGTCTTCTAGAGAAACTACCTTCTTAGTCTTTATCTTCTTAGACTTCTACGAGGCCTTAGAAGCTAACTTCTTATTAACTATCTTCTCGTCCTCCTCCTTCTTATCTTTATTACCTATATTATCTTTATTAGGTACTTCTATCTACGGTAACGCTTTCTTCTTCTTAGGTAGTAGTCCGAATTCCTCGAGAAGAGATAGCTCGTTCTCTTTCTCTATTTACTTAGAGAGCTTAGTACTAGTTATATCTAATAGTCCTTCCTTAATAGTCTTAGTTAGAGGTTAATATATAAGGAATTCGTCCGTATCTTTCTAACTAGGAGGCTTCGTTCGCTTCTAGTATCGCTTATATATATTAAGGGTAATCGGTAGAAGATACCGAAGGTAAAGAATAAAGCCCTAGGGAGACTAGTCGAGAGGGTCTATTCTATAAGTTTTATTATAAATCTCGTTAATAGCCTTCTCGGTCTTACTAGAAATTATCTTTACTAGATCTTTAACGTCTAATATCTATATCTTATTTATCTTTCTACTTCTATTACGCTATAGACGTATATAGATAGCTCGAGTAAGAAACTTAAGGACTAGACGGAGAGAATAGGAAAGTATATATTCGAAATATTTTCTTAGCGCCTAGAGAGTTCCCCTAGAGACCTAGTATTACGCGGTTAAGGGAATACTTCCGTCGTTTCTATTTAGGTTTAGAGGTAACTAGCGATTATTAATTAGGTCCGCTATAAAACCGCCTATCTAACTCGGTCGGGTACTCTCTACCTCCTTATAGCCGTACGTTATAGAGTCTATATCGGAAATACTCTTATAGGTACTTAGAACCTACTTCTAAGTCTTCTTAGTCCTTACTACTCGACTCGTACTAAGACCTAGTTCTTCTAATCTTAACGCTTTCTTCTTTATCTTAGTACTATTAGAGAGATACTTCTACTCCTCTCTATCGGAGCTCTAGACGTAATAAACTACGAGTCTCGAATAGAGCTCTAATCGAGCCGCCTCTCTCTCTACTAAAGATAGAATAGCTTATAGTCCTTTAACTCGTTAAGCGAGGGGTAGTTTATCTAGTTTAGTACCCTAATCCTCTTTAGTCTAGGTAACTACTCTAGAGGCTCTAACTCCCTATAGTTACGTAATAAAGCCTAGACTATTATTATCCTTAGGTAGTAGTATAAGAGCGCTATTATCGACGCTCGTAGTATCTCTATTATTTAGTTTAGGTATATTCTTAGTAGAGCTAGCTATCCTTAAGCCCGACTAAAGAGTTCGACTTATCTTAGTTAAAAGTAGGAGTATTAGTAAAAGTCTAAGTATAAGGGTATAAATATAATTATTCTAGAGTTAAGTACTAATTATTATATCCGAAACTTCTATTAAGGGAATAGAAGGCTTAGGGAGAGAGATAGAGATAGCTTATATAGACCTCTCTTAGTATTTAGTTACGATATTATACGTCTTTAGTATTTCTATTACTAATTCTATTTTCTATTCTAGTTAAGTTCCTCTATAGAATCTAAATCCCCCGTGAAACCTAGTTCTTTTTAGTATTAAAAGAAGCTCCTTATAAAAGAATAAAAGAAAGAGATACGTAATAAAGAAAATAATTAAAGAGACGTAAAAGAAATATAGAGAGTATCTTTAATCTTAATATTAGTTAAGACGTATATAATAGAAAGACTCCTAGTCCTAGTTATCCGGGAATATAGCTACGAGATTCGATTAAGCGTTAAGAGATATATTAAAGTACCTATTTTTCTATCCTTTTAAGGACGCTATATATAGGAGTAGTCGCTTATAGGTATAGTAGTACGTCTATCTTCGTTTCTAGACGAGATTAATATCCGGGGCGGCCCTAGATATTATCTAAGTCTATTTTACGAAAATTTTACCGCTAGGAATTTAGTATATAGAACTTTTTAAACTCCCGTCCCTCTAATATTTTTATAATATAGATATCCTTACGCGGTATTCTCCCCCGATATATAGTAGAGACGGAGACGCTCTAGAAGTAATAGGATTATTAGTAGATACGTAGGCGGCTAAATACTAGGCGGTACGCGGTAGAACTCTAGTAGAATACCTCCCTTATAAGAAAACCTTCTAACTTTCGTATTCTACTCTCCTTTTCTTTCTTTATCTACTAGAATCGGAGTTTATCTACGAATATAGCTCTAGCTATCTAGTTCCTAATAAATAGAGGCGTCGCGTAAGAAATCTTAGAAGATTTACGACGTATCTCTACGTAGTTAGTTACGCTCTTCCTTTCGAATCCTTCTTAATTCCCGTATAGTAGGACCTAGACTAATAGAGAGGACCGCTATATCGCTTATAATTATTACCGCTATCTACTCTAATAACCTATTCCCCGAGCTCTATCTCTATAATACGCTCGAAACGGCTAACCTATTATAAAGAACCTTAGGAGTTTAAATATATTCTTCCTTACGTATAAGCGTCGCTTTTTTTCTAGGTATTCTAATTATTCTATCCTCTATTACGAAAACTAACGCGTAGTCCTCCTTATCTTTATCTACGTATATAATACTATACTAGAGGAAAATAGATAATAATAGTATATCGTCGTTAAGTCTTATCTTCGTAGATCTAGAAGAAAGGATATACGTACCGGCCTATTTCTAGCGAGATATAGGCCGCGTAGTAGAACTCTAGGAGCGTACTAGCGAAACTTTAGACCGGCGAAACTTTAGTAGTATAGTTCTCTTATAAGAATATCTTCCGTTATCTATATCCTACTTTCTCTTTTTTTCTTTATTTGCGTATCTTTAGTAAAGGTATATATATAGGATACCGTCTACTTAGACTTAAGAAGCGGAGGATACGCGGCGCGTAAGAGCCCTTAGGAGTTTAAGAATATCTTTCTTTAGATTTAAACGTCTTCTTCTTTCCGAGTATTCCTTAATTCCTATACGGTATAGTCCTAACGCGTAGAGTAGACGGTTAAGCCTTTCTCCGAGTCCTATCTCTATAAGGAGAAGAAGAATATATATTAGTCTAGTACTAGTAGGATATAAGTCAAACGGTAGAACCCTAGAAGTATACTAGTAGAACTTCGGTAGTACGGCTCCCTTATAAAAATATCTTTCGCTATTTATATTCTACTTTCCTTTTCTTTCTTTATCTAAATACTTTAATTATAGAGAGATAAAGGGATACTATAGCGCCGTTTTAGTTAGGAGATTTAGAAGGTATATCTTTATAAGTAAGCTCGTTTATCGTTTTAAATATACGTCTAATCTAGTTATAGAGAAAGAGTTCTCCTTCGATAGAGTAGAACTAGAGGTAGTTATCTAACTAGAACGTAAGTATTCCGAACGATAGTATATCTATTATCTTAGCTTATTATAAGAACTCTTTTTTTTATTAAGGTCGAGTCTAATTAGGTACCTAATAACTAGCTTATCTTTCGGCCGGCGCTTAATAGTTCGTTTCTTTAGTATATAACGATTATATTCTCTAGCTACCGTACTAGCTATCTTTATAATAGTTAGAAGAACGAATACGCTATAAAGGATATAGAGTATCTATTAATCTAGGTTATCGTCGATAATCTTATAATTATTAGGATTAAATTCTTTAGGCTATATAATCTTAATAAATAGCTCTTCTATAGATATCTCGTCGGAAGAGTAATCTAAAAACTACTTATACTTATTACGGTTAAATCCTTAAGGGTTTATAACTTTAATAAGTAGTCCTTCCTACTCGTAGTCTAGTTCGTAATCCGTACTAGGGAGTAGGCCTTTCTCTTTATAATCTAGTTTACCTAGAGTAGTTACTCTAGTCCTCTCCCCTACCCTAAAGTCTAAGTACCGATTAGACTTAAGAGAGTCGTCTCTTTAAACGAAGACGCGTATATAATCTATACGGACTAACTTAAATACGACTATTCCGTCTAACTCTAATAACTTATAGCTCCTAATAGGTCTTTCCGTATAGAAGTTAATAATAACCCTCGATATAATATATAGACTAAGCTAAATAAACTCTAGTTTATTTCCGAAATTTCGTATAATCTTCCTATTATATAGAAGAACTTTTAACCCGATATATAGTCGTTCTCGTCGTTATCGGGACTCGTAAGTCTCTTTCTAGTACTTATTAGCTTCGTATCTTATTCTTTCCTATCTTACTACTACCTCGCGAAGATCCTCGTTACGTAAGTCGATCTAATATATTCGTATAGTAAGAAGATTCTCTATTATCGAGATAGAGTCCTAGTTTAGCGTCTACTACGTAGCTATTTTTAACTTAATTAGAAGAATATACTCCTCGCTAAGTATTATCTTAGCTAAAGTTATTCTAGTTATCCTCTTAGTAGTCGTCCGCTCTACCTATAGCGTAGTAGGTAATAGATAGACCTAAGACTTATTATTACCGTTTATCGACTTTTAGAGGGCTATAATAAGTAGCCTATAGACCCTCTTAATACCCCCCTAACCCTATAAGTTATATAGAGATATCTATATTTTCTAAGTCTAGTATAAGTATAGAAGGGCTAATATAAATCGCTTATTTTTACTTTCTCTATCTATACCTATCTCTAGAGGTACGCCCTAACGATAGATAATATATTCGAAAATAAAGTCTATAATCTACTTTACGTTCGGAGAGCTACGGAGTACCTTCGCCTCTAACTAGCTACTTAATTCCTCTCGTATATATATAATATACTTAAAACTATCTCTCTTAGGTATTTCCGTATAGTTAATAGCCTACCGGACTCTAAGAATTTTATTACGAATAACTATCGTATTAAGTCCCTCGTTAACGTAATTCTAGTTACTTTTCTAGTAAACTTCGTACTCCTAGACCTACTTAGATATATTAATATAATAACTAACCTAGTAGTATCTCTATCGAACGAGTACTATAGTCGATTCTCGTCTCTTATAACTATATTTATTATAGAGCTTTTAAATAATATAGAAGCGCTTCTCTTTATCGTTAATAACGCGGCGGTAGAGAGAGCCTCTTTTTTCTCGTTAGAATAGTTATCTATATAATACTAGGTAGTTAAAAGCTCTTTATCGGATACTCCCGTATTCTTTCGTATTTTAATAATCTTTAGGCCGACGGAGCGTTATTAGGTAATCCGCGATTATCCTATATTTAGTAGAGTAGTTACCCTTAAGACTCTACTATATATACCTCCTAATAGAGGATAAATCTAATTCTTAATCTAAATTCTATTCCGTTAGAGAGGCGTTATTATACTCTAAGGAGGATAATAGAGAAAAGATATAAGGTCTAGAATATATAATAGCTCTAAGATCTAATACGACGAAGTCGTTAATATCGAAATCTAGGACGAGAGAGACGTTCTTAGAATCCGTATCCTTATATTAACGTAAGAGACTATTAGTAACTATATTCTTCTTTTTCTTAATATAACGGACTTTAAAATTCTATATTTTAATCTAGGTAAGCTAGCGAGTTACGAGAGCGCCGGTAATATCTAAGGCGATACGGTTTAACTAGTAAATAAGCGTCTTCGTATTAGTCTCGACGACGAAGCTAGCTTCCTAAAGATATATTTTAAACTTCTTAAGAGCGTTAAGTAAGGTACGGTATTCTAGTTTAATAGTATCGTATTTCCGCTTAGTAACTAACTAGATACCGCTCGTATATCGGTATAGATACTATTTCTTATTATATATCTATACTAACTCCGCTCCCTAACCTTTATTAGAGGAGTCTACTATAAGAATTATCTATCCCGCTTCCTCGTTATATCTTATAGGTTTAAGAGTAGGGGGATTCGTTAATACCTTCTATAATAGTTATATTACTTATTTCTACGGCTCTTCCTAACGGAACTTAGTATCCTTCTTAAAGAGGACGAATATAGGCTACGTAATTAGAGCGAAATTAGGAATCTAGATCCGGTAATAAACGTATATACTAATAAATACTCTTACCGACTTTAGTATACGAGGCTTATTCTATTCTAGGATAGTAGTAACCTTAGACTTATTAGAATAACGTCCGTTCCTATTATACTAGTAACCGACTATATAGAGGCCTTCTATATATATATCGAACTTCTTTCTAGATACTATCGCTCCTACGCGTTTAACGTCGGCTAGGAGCGCGTTAAGACCTCTAACGTATTTAAGAATATTCCTACGGATTCTAGATAGTTTACTTATTTATACTCCGTAGTTCTTCGTTAGCTTATTAAGAATATCGTTAATATAAACGTCGTTTATATATATCTAATACCGGATAATCGCCTTAGTTACTCGATAGAATTACGCGACTAAGTTCGTAGCTCCCTATAGTAGCGTCGTTATTCTATATAGTCTAAAAGAGTATTAGAAAGAGATTAGATTCTAACTCTCTTTAGTAAGTTCGAGCTAGTTATATCTAGAGAATAAGTCCGCGTATAAGACGTATAGATACCCTATAAAGAAGTCTACGAATTTATTAGTAGAAGAGGGAATATTTATATCCCGTATCGTTACGGTATTAATATTAGTCGTACTATTAATTAGTCTATAACCTTTACCTTTCTTCGAGACGAGGAACTACGGAATTCTATATAGCGTATAGCTAGGTTCTAGGCGTTCTATATCGATTTATTTCTAAAATATCTTCCGTACTTCGTCCGTAAAAGCCTTTAGAATATTAAATAACTTAGCCTACTACGGAATATACTCGATAGTACGTATACGCTACGGATAGGGTCCCTAAGGAGTCGGGTCGGGTCGGGTTTTAGGGGTACCCCCCTAACCCGCCGCGGGGGGGGGGTAAACGGGGAGGGGGGGTCGGGGTTTTAGAGCGGGGGATAATTTACCCCCTAACCTAATAATCGGAGTAGAATTAGGGGCGTACGTAATACTTATTAAGATATAATACCTATATAAAGTATTATATAATATTATTAAGAGATAAGGTATTCTTATAGGAAGTAAGAGTAATGATTTAGTAGAATCTAGGTCTTAAGTTATAATATTTATATATCGAGCATTGCTAATAGTCTCCTAATAGTTAATATAGAGAGAGAGCTATTTATTTAGTACTAGTATATAGAGAGAGAACGGGTATAATATTAGATACCGTCCTTAGACTTATTATCCGACATATCTCGCTTATTAATAATACTATTATTAGTTACAAAACTATCTAGATTTCTATTATTATTATTATCTTCTTCTTCTATCTCCTCGTTATCCTCCTTATCCTTATCTTAAAGCCGACCTCGAAATATAGAGGCTAGAGTACCCTTATTATCTACTATATTTATTTTATTAAGATAATTACTATTAATATTAGTCTTCTATTTAGCTAATAGTAATATTACTAAACGTTTAAGATATATATTACGAACTCTACTATATCTCGAAGTAGTATCCCTCTTCGAACTAAATATAAGCTCTTATACCTTATTTACTAGCGAGGCTTTAGGTAGATTAGCTCTTAATCTAGCTTTATTAATAGGATATACTATCTACTAACTAGTAGGACCTAGTAAGAAACGGCTAGTTATAAGTCGATTACGTAGGATCGTAATTTCGTCTATATTAAAAAATTAGTAAGGAGAGATAAAGGGAAGGGAATCGATAGTATAGGTCCCTATAGTAATAAGGGCCTATATAAGCGTTAGAGACTATTAGTAGACTATTAGGTAAGCGGAATACTAACTAATAGTTCTTCTTTATAAAGATATTTATAGATCTTCTTATTTTGAGTAACGAGTACTAGACTATTTACCTTAGTATTTAATAATTACGCTATATACTACTATAATCTCCTTATAAGTCTAAATATAGTTTACTAGTAGTTTAAGTAGCGAGCGATAGTAGCTTCCTAGAACTTTTTAATTTACTTATCTACTATAGGGGACTAGATTTTAGTATTAAGGAGTACGTCTAGATCTTAATTAAGGGATTCGTCGTTATCTTTATCATCCTCTTCGTCGTTATCTTCGTTATCGTCTTCGTCGTCTTCGTTATTTTTATTATTATTAGGTTCGAAGGCGATGATTTTATTAAAAGGGCGTTTAAGGATATTAGGATAGCTACTAGTAGTAATTCTAGAGGTATTAATTAGTTAGAGGACTAGTAAAAGAGTAAGGAACGTTAGTATAGATATACCTCTTATCTATAACTTCTTAAGTAGCCGCCTATAAGAGCTCCTTTTAACGCGCCTCTAGTAATTTATTAAAGCCTAATAAGTCCTTTACTTTCTTACGCGCTACTAATATTATAGTATATAGATACCGCCTAGCGTAATCTTTTATCTTCTTAAAGCCTTTAAGACCCTTACGACGCGTAGTCTCTTTCTATATATACTTATTTATAGATCGCTACGCAACTGGTTTAGCGGGCGCTATAGTAGAGAGTAGCTAAAGTAGAGAACGGCTAATAGTCTACTAATAGTTAAGGGTACGATTAGAAAGTAAAATACGCTAAAATTGCTTTTATAGATATAATAATATTAATTAGTAGAAGGAGTTCGTCCTAAGCGCGAAATAGTAAGTACGGGCCGATAATCGGCGCCTAAAGCGGCTTAGCGTATAGAGATTTCAACGCTAGTCTATCGTATATTAGAACGCGCCTTTACTAGTTACCTCTATAACTATTATCCTCGTATTAACTTAGCTAATTATATCTTATTAGGCCTATTAAATCATTCTTATCGTTATTTATTACTATAGTATATCTTTATTTTAAATTCACGCGTGCGCGTATTTAGTAATACTAATTATAACCTTAGGCGCGTACTAAGATAACTAGCGTAATTACTACCGGTAGCTCCTAGATCGCTCGAAAGTCTTTAAAAGGTTTAACTAGTACGCCTAAGTTACGTTTAAGAAAAATAACTACTCGAAAGGCTCCTATAAAGAAACCCTACCGTTATAAGCTAGGAAGTAAGTGAAATAGCTATTAGTTTACTAATAGTCTATTAATCCTTACTAACGTAAATTCTAGCCGTCGTATTACGTAAGATTCGTTACTACTAGAAGGGGACTAAACTCCTCCTACGTAAGTTACTATTTACGAGATTGGTAAAAGAGATAACCTAGGATTTACTTATTATTAAGAATACGCGCTTTTAGAAGACGGCTATCGATATAATTTAAGAAGCGGCCGAGGCCTTCCTAGTTAGCTTATTTAAAGATAATATTCAATATATACTTAATTATCTCTAGTCTACTAATCTAGAATAGATACTAATCTATACGCTATCTATACTAAGCGAGTAACTATTTAGTTAAAGGATATATAGTTAGTAAGACGGCTTCGTTAGGGTAGGGGTAGTAGCGAGTAAATTCTAGGCTAAAAATATAACTAAATAATGTATTTTTAGAGTTATATACTATAGGATAAAGTAAAGTATATATTAGGCGTAGAATATTAATAATACTAGTATTTGCCTCTCTTAACTATTAGTAGACTATTAGAATCTCTCTCTCTATCTTTCTTTATCTAAGCTAAATAAGAAACGGTGAATTTAACCTCTCTTAATAATTAGGAGACTATTAGGATCTCTCTCTTCGTCTCTCTTTATATGAACTAAATATATTATCGTATATACAGGCTCCCTCGACTATTAGAAGACTATTAGGATATCTCCTATTATCTTTCTTTATCTAAACTAAATATAATATCGTAAATATAGCCTCTCTCGACTATTAGAAGACTATTAGAATCTCTCCTATTATCTTTCTTTATCTAAACTAAATCTAATATCGTAAATATAGCCTCTCTCGACTATTAGGAGACTATTAGAATCTCTCTCTTCGTCTCTCTTTATATAAACTAAATATATTATCGTGAATACAGGCTCCCTCGACTATTAGAAGACTATTAGGATATCTCCTATCGTCTTTCTTTATCTAAACTAAATATAATATCGTAAATATAGCCTCTCTCGACTATTAGGAGACTATTAGGATCTCTCCTATTATCTTTCTTTATCTAAACTAAATCTAATATCGTGAATATAGCCTCTCTCGACTATTAGAAGACTATTAGAATCTCTCCCGTCGTTTTTCTTTATATAAGCTTAATAATAGGTTATAAATTCGTCTAAGTATATATTCTAGTACCTTAGGTTATACTACGTAATAATTCGATATTCTTCTTATTAACTCGAACCCCGAGGATATATTTTATTAAGATTTTAATAAATATATTTAATTCCCGTAAGAATTAATATATATATACTACAACACGTTTAAATAAAATAATACTTAGTTGTAAAGAAGAATAACAAGTATACTATCGATCTACGTATTTAGATATATATTATTTATCTACCTTAGGTATAGCTGTATACGCTTAAATAATTTCGTATAACTCTCGGTATTATATCGGAATCAATATTTACTTAGCGTTATACGGTCGTATAAATTCTTAGAGGAAGTAAGAGGGATAATTTAGTAGAATCTAGGTCTTAAGATACAATATTTATATAGCGAGTATTACTAATAGTCTTCTAATAGTTAATATAGAGAGAGTCATTCATTTAGTACTAGTATATAGAGAGAGAACGGGTATAATATTAGACGCTATAGCCCGTCCCTAGACTCGCCTTTTAATATAATATTAATAGGTTTATTCTTTAGTACTAGCGTTATTATCCTTATCTTTACGCTCTTAACCTTATATCTACGCCTTTAATCGGAATATTTACGCTTCGTAGGTTTGAAATCTTCTAAAATACTATATATCTTACTACTCTAAAACTAGAGTAATAGGACTACCCCCTAGGACCGGCTAGATCCGTAATAGTATTATTAAAGAAAGAGATTTAGTAAGCGTAGGTATTACTTTATACCTAAACTTTCTAGGTTTAAATCCTTATCCTAATAGTAACCTAAATTAACCTCTCGCTACTATAATACCGCTTCTTTCCGTTCTTTATAAGCTAGCTTAACGAGCCGATTATCTATAAGTTTAGACTTCGAACTACCTTATCTCTCGTCTTCTTAAAGTCTTTAATACCCTTACGGCGCGTAGTCTCTTTTAGTATATAGGGATTCGACGATCGCTACGTAATTAGCTTAGACGGCGCTATAGATAAGGGCTAATAGTCTACTAATAGTTAAGGATATAAATAGAGGCTAAAAGACGATAGAATAGTATATACTAGGATAATATAAATAATTAGTAGAGATTCTTAGTCCTAAGCGTAAAATATTATATATAGGCCGATATTCGGCGCCTAATTTAGCTTAGCGTATAGACCTTTTACGCTAGTTAGTTATATCCTAAGACGCGCCTCCGTAACTATTTCCTATTTAGAATATTACCGTTACGCCCGCTTTAATTCCGCTAATCGTATTAATTCTACCCTACTTATTCTATTCTTTTTATTAATCTTTATTATAGTATATATTTATAAGGAATTCGATCGTATACGTATTTAGTAATATTAACCTTTACTTTAGGCGGATAATCCTAAACGAGTATCTTTCTAAAAACTTATCCTAAAAGTCTTAGAGCTAGAACCGCGAAAGAAAACTAAGTAATAGCTTTTAGAAGACTAGCTTCGCGTAGAGATACGCGCTCGTTAAGATAAACTATATAAACGCGACCTTACGTAAAGAGCTAAAGAGAGAAGATAATTATAGAAATAACTCGGGGAATAGGAAGACGAGCCTATAAATAGCGTTAATATAGATACCGGTAATAAAGATATTAATTAAGACGGCGGCTAAGACCCTAATATACGTTAACCTAGCCCTAGCTCGTCCGTACCTTCGCCTTAGCCTCGTATCTTTAAAGATAGATCGCTTAGTTCGTCCGTACCTCCGCCTCCGCCTCGTAACTTCGAAGGCCCTTCGATTTTCTCGCCTAAACCGCCTTTACCGCCTCTATAACGTCTATAACCTTTACTAGTACTATTAAAATCTTTAAGTAATTCGTATTCTTCGGAGAGTATAGACCCTAGTATTAAAGCTAGAATAGATATAATACCTCTACCGCCTTAAAATTAAGCTCCTTATAAATAACCTCCTAAAAGAAAGGCCGATCTAATAACTAGAGATATTACGATAGGCGGTAATAAACCTAGTTATAACTTAGGATCTATAGTAAAGCGTACGGGTATCCGTCTATCCCGTAGTACTAAAGTACTAAATAGTACTAATCGCGTAAGTACGGCCGCGTCTTATACTTAAAAGGCGCCTCGTAAATAAGGTAGAAAGAAAACTATAGATTCTTAGAAGAAGGTACCCTACCGCTTTAAGCTAGGAAGTAAGTAAAATACCTAATAGTTTACTAATAGTCCTTTAATCTTTACTAACGTAAATTCTAGCCGTCGCGTTACGTAAGATTCGTCGCTACTAGAAGAGGACTAAAATACTTACTAAGTTTAGGCCGTTTACTAGACTAGTTCGCGAGATTACCTAGAACTATAAATCGGACCTACGTTTCTAGAGATCGGCCCTCGAGGCCCTATAAGAGGCTATAGAAGCCTTTATCGTTATCCTTTTCGAAGGTAAACTTTAGTATATCTTTTATCTATCTAATATATTAATAAGTAATAGATACTAACTTATACGCTATCTACGCTAAACGTATTACTATCTAGACGAAAGATATTTAATTAGTAAGGCGGATTCGGGGAGATAGTAATAGATAGTAGGTAATATAATTAAATAATATATTTTTAGAGTTTTATACTATAGGATAGAGGCGTTTAGTAAAACTAGTATACCTTAGTTATTAAATATAAATACTATTAGTCTTTGCCTCTCTTAACTATTAGGAGACTATTAGGATCTCTTTATTATCTTTCTTTATCTAAACTAAATATAATATCGTAAATATAGCCTCTCTCGACTATTAGTAGACTATTAGAATCTCCCTCTCTATCTTTCTTTATCTAAGCTAAATAAGAAACGGTAAATTTAACCTCTCTTAACTATTAGGAGACTATTAGAATCTCTCTCTTCGTCTTTCTTTATATAAACTAAATATAATATAGTGAATACAGCCTCTCTCGACTATTACGAGACTATTAGAATATCTCCTATCGTCTTTCTTTATCTAAACTAAATATAATATCGTGAATACAGCCTCTCTCGACTATTACGAGACTATTAGGATATCTCCTATCGTCTTTCTTTATCTAAACTAAATATAATATCGTAAATACAGCCTCTCTCGACTATTACGAGACTATTAGGATATCTCCTATTATCTTTCTTTATCTAAACTAAATATTATATCGTAAATATAGCCTCTCTCGACTATTAGGAGACTATTAGGATCTCTCCTATTATCTTTCTTTATCTAAACTAAATCCAATATCGTAAATACAGCCTCTCTCGACTATTAGGAGACTATTAGGGTCTCTCCAATTATCTTTCTTTATATAAACTAAATATTAAATAGTAAATTCAACTAAATATATATCCTAATACCTAAGATTATACTGTAATATAATATAATATTCTTCCTATTAACTCGAACCCTAAGGAGATATTTTATTAAGGTTCGAATAAATTAATACCTTTCGTTACGTTCTTTAAGATTATAGCCTCTTAGTACCGTACTAGATTTTCGTCTTATTTCGAACGAGAAAATAGGCTCTAGCCTTTATCTATTATACTATATTAGTCTACGTCCTTATCTATTAATATTTCTATACTACTATAGCCTTATCGTTATCGTCGTCTACGTCTATACCTACGCCTTATAATCTATTCCTACGAATTAGCCTTAATAAAGAAGTCTACCTTTAGGTACCCGAATATACGGACGAGTTCTAGGACTAGTTTATCGAATAAGTATAGTATAAGACCGAGTTCGACGAAACTAGTAAAGTACGTAAATCTAAAATAAAGTTCCGTAAATTTAGCGGTACTAAGTAGGCTATATACTAGATATACTTCTAGGAGGGGGCTTATCGAATAACTAGCGCCCTAAAGATCGTATACTTACGATACGATAAGGTTATAGTCTACGGGAATTACTACGGTATAAAGAGTCTTACGGAATATATCGATTCCGATACCTATAAAGTAATTTCTAAGAAACGAGGTTTAAAGTAGCTAACTATTAAAGAGGGCTTTAGGGTATTAGTAAGACTATTAGTAAACTATTAGGTCTTCGAAATACTAATATCTACTAGAAGTACCGTACTAAAGTAGAGATTATAGAGGCCGGCGATATTAAGATATATACTAGTAGCTTTAACTAGTAACTTATTAGGACTATCGTCTTATATAAATAGGTAATAATAGCGGTCGATAACATCGAATTCTTTCGTCTTATATAATACGTAAATCCCGAAATTACTATAATATCTTCGTTAACTATTACTAACTATATTCTTAAGCTATAAGAGGCTACTAAAAATATAATCTATAAACGTCTCCCTCTATCGCCTTAGAAAGTCGTATACGTCTTAGATAGATGGTCTACGCCTCGCTAGGATAGCTACGTCGTAATTAAGGTATACTAGATTCGTAATAATTAGGTACTCGAAGACGTACTAATCGGTTTCGAGCTCTATACCGGTATCTATAGCGGTACTTATCTCGCTAAACTTATAATAGAGCGGCTATAGTATTTCGACCTAGTATAGAGAGTTATTACGTTTACTACGGATAACGCGTCGAATAATAAGACTATAGTATAGTCTATTAACGCGTTAATTATTAAGCTATATAAATATACAAATATTTAAAACGAGATTACGCTCTATCCCTATATCGCGTACGTAATATAGCTTAGCTATAATAGTCTTTTCTCTAATATTAAAATACGACTAATAAAGGATAAGCTTATAAGGAACTAGTTAGAGGAGGAGGAGAAAACTACTATAGTACTTATAAGGAGCGAAATTCCTATAAATACTTAAAGAGGAGTAAGTTAACCCCTAATAGTCTCCTAATAGTCCTAGAGTCCTATAGCCTACTAATACTATTCTTTACCTAAAGCTTCTATATACTATAGCTAAAGCGCGTTAGATTACTATCTTTATTAATTCGAGCGAAGGACGCTAGCTTTCGTTCTAGAGGATTTAAGCCGTATAGCTTAAGAAGTACGATACTTATTCGATAGCCTAATATCTTCGCCTAATATTAAATATTAAGACTAGATAGGATTCTACTTTCTATATATTAGTACGTCTCCTTAAGTTAGGCGAGCCTATTACAACGTATATAAAGAAAGAATACGCGTATCTCTCTCTTAATAATAATAAATAGGGCTAAGTTAAATACCTCGTTAATATTCTTCGTCCTTTACCGTATATACTACCCTTATTAGTACGTCTAAAGAACTAACTATCTATTAGATCTTTAAAATCTATAATCGTCTCTTTATATACCTCGAGAACGCGGAGGAGATACTAAAAAGTAAGACGCGTCGATAGAAGGTCGAGATTAGGAAGGTATACGGTAGAGTAAGGGAGAAGATTAAGGTCTACTACTTTACTACGTCGTATAGCTAGATAGGTAAGCTCTACGGAATAGCGATCCTTCTTAATCTACGCGTAAAACTTAGTACTTAGCTAAACTCTAAGTAGATACTAACTAAGGATAATAAGTTCGATTAGTAGGCGTATTATTAGGAGAAGTTAAAATAGCTATACGATAGTAAATACGTAACGCGAACTCTAACTAAACGACGAAGGGCTATATCTAATAGCCTTAAGAATATAGAGATCTTCCTAGATTCTATTAAGATATAAATAGCGATAGCTAAGGCCCTAATATCTTTACTATTTATAGGTAAGCTAACTAACCGGATAATTAACGATAAATAGAAAGAGTTTAATAACTATCGGTCGTAGAGTAAGTCTCCTCTTATCTAATAGTTCCCTAATAGTCTCTAACGCGTAACTAGATAAGGTATAAACTTACCTAAAGAGACCCTTCTAGTAATAGAAGCTTATCGAGCCTCGCTTCTCTTATATTACTATAATAGTTAAGGATATTTTCGTAATTTAGGCGGCTGGTATTAGTATTAAACGAGAGTTTAGTATTATAAGCGCTTTTAATACGGATAATAAGACGTATAGTCTAAATATTCTTATAGCCCTAATAATAAATAACTATAAATAGAGAGTACGGTAGAAGTAGAATCTCTAGGATTACTACTTAATTTATACGCGTAAGGATATAGTTATATCTAACGAGATTAAGGTAGAGCGTTAGATATTAGAGAAGGCTATTTATTATTTTATTTACGACTTACTTAATCTCGATAATATAAGTAAGACGGAGGATATACCCGATCCTAATAACTTACTATTTAAGGGAGAGGAGATTAGAATAGAGATAGAGATAATACTTAGTAGCTTTAAGCGAGATAAGAAGGGTTTATTAGGCGATAACCTTAAGATAGTTCCTCGTATAGTAGATCGCGTAAAGAGTCGTACGAAAAGACGCGCTTAAAATAAGAATAATAGAGGGAAGCGTAAGGCTCGTAAGTTAATAGTTCTAGGGTTACGAAGGGCTAGTAGCTTAAGTCTTTACGTAATAGTTAATTCGGAAAGCGATAGTAATAATACGGGCTCTATACCTAAACGAACTCGCTTAAAGATAGACCTACGATCGTAGTTAGTAGTAATAACTAACTTTAACTATTAGAAGACTATTAGTATTCTAGGATTATATATTTATACTTCGTATATATATAGTTATAAATAATTATAAGTTAAAACTTAGTATTTTAACTCTAGATAGATTAATATTTAAAGCTTAGTATCTCTACCCTCTATTATATATATATTATACGATATATTATAAGACTAGTATTACGTACCCCTAACCTATTTAGTTAGGTCGGGGTTTATCGGGGTAAGGGTCGGGGTGGGGTCCTCTTAGAGGGTACCCCCCCGACCCGAAACCCCCCTCTAACCCCTTCTAACCCTAAGGGGTCGGGTTATCCCCCGACCCCTTAGGGACCCTAGCTACGGAGGAGTAACCTTAGGCTATATTCTACTATACTCTAAGAAGTCCTATACGAGAGAACCCTCCCTATAGTAGAGTATTTCCTTAACGAGCGTAACTTCCTTAGGACTTAAGTCTAGATTAATACGTATCTCTCGAAACCTCTCTTCTATAAGTTAAGTACCTCGCGCGAATAGTATATATCTCTTCTCTAGGTATATATCGAGCGGGGAGTCTACTTCTAAGCTATTCTACTTAGCTATTACGACCTACCTCTAGTCGACGCGGCCGCTAGAAGTACTTCTATCTCGAAAAGTAATATTCTAAGACTATACCTTATCCGCTTTTCTCTTATAGAGTATATTAGCGCTATTCTAAACGCTAGAGTCGTCGATCTAGCGAGATACGGGTATATACCTAACGATATTAATATCTAGGGTAGCCCTAGATATTATCTAAGTCCGTTTTATCTAGCGATTTCGCCGTAAGTCCGTTTTATTACTAAATAGGAATCTAACTCTCTATATTCTAAAATTATCTACTATATACCGCCTATTCTATAAGAACTTCTCTTAAGCCTTCTTCTTTCTTATTTCGATCTAGAATAGGGTCCCTAAGGGGTCGGGTCGGGTCGGGTTTTAGGAGTACCCCCCCGACCCGCCGCGGGGGGGGTAGAAATAGGGGGGGGGCGGGTTTTCGGGTCGGGGGGAGCTTTTACCCCCGACCCGCTAATCGGGGGAAAGTCGGGTTTTTTAAGTTATATGTTTTAATACTTAATCTAGGTATTATTAAGATCTAAATAGCTAGAATTATAGAGAAATACCTATTCTATAAGTCTATAAGGTTATATAATATAAAATACCTATAGGTCGTCCGTAATTAATAAAACCGTACGAAAAAGTCACGTTTTTTAGCTAAGAACCTAACCCTATTAATCGGGGCGGGTTCTATCGGGGGTAGGGTCGGGGCGGGGGGTCCTAGGGACCTCTATACCCGACCCGAATACCCTCCCCGACTTCTTAGGGACTCTAATTCAGAAGGTCGTAAGATTATAGTAAGTCGTTATTAGCTACTTACGATTATCGACTTCTAAGGCGGCGTCTTCCGTACTCTAAATATCGAAAAATAAACTAGCTAATCTCGCTCCTCCGGTAGAAAGTATACCTAGACTAATTACTATAGATAAGTCTCTAGGCCTTATAAATTCGTACTCTTATTTTCTAAGTTATTATCTAAGCTATTATCCTTACCGTTCTTATTCTTATCCTTCTTATCTTTATTCTTCTCTACTATTAGAGTTACCTCTACTTCTAAAGACGCCTCCCTTAAGGCCTTCGTAATTACTATATAATTAATCTCTACTATAGTAGCCTACTAGGTTACCGTCTTATCTCTAGAAATAGAAGTCGTAATATAGTTAACTAAGCCGTCTAGATAGTTAAGGACTTAAAGAGAAGATCTTACGGCGAATAGTTAACTAAGTATAACGGGCTAGGCGTATTTCTAGAGAACTATAAAGAGAATATTATTATACGAGAAACCTACGTTAGCGAGGTAGATCTATATAGTTACCTATCTAATAATAGATATACTTCTACTATCTACGATATAAAGACTTTAGAGTATCCGCTACTATTCTAGCCCTCTAAAGCTATTAATTCTAAGTCCGATACGTCGAGCGTAATTCTCGTTAATTATATTTACTTCTATACTAGTATCGATTAGACTATTTATAGATATATTTCGAAAATATACGTATATATATAGGGACTTAGTAGATATACGTCGTTTACCGTTAGCTTAGTCGATAATATCGACTACCTACGTAGTAATTAAATTAATACTAATAGATATATTAGTAAGAGATCTTAGGTATTTTACGTCTCTAGAAGCTAGACTATTAAGTAATACTATATTCGTTACGGGTTATTAAGCTATTCTCTTTATAGCTCGTTTAAGCCGTCTCTCTTTCTTCCGTTATTAAGTAGCTTTAAACTTAGGCGCGACCCTTTTAACTATATCTAGAAGGAGACTCTAAAATATAAACTTCGAGAATTAAGAAATATAGATACGAGCCTCGTTTAGAGTAAGCTAAATCCTACTAGGAGTCTATATTATCTTCTAGATTAGTCTTAGCTTATTAGACGACTTATCCTATACGGCGAGGTACTACTTATACGTTAGCCGCCTCCTCTATTTCTTCTTCTATACGACTACGGGCTCTTTATTACGTAGGGTAGAATCTTCGTCTATTATTTTATTATTATCCTTATTCTAAGGACTTCTCTTAATAGCCTAGTCTATTAGATCTCGAAACTATCTAGGAACGGTATACTTTACTTTCGTAGACTTCTTTAAGGGCGGCTTTTAAACTCTATTATTCGACTTTCTAGACGTCTTTTTCTACGAGAACTAGGTACTAGTAGTAGATACTCCTAGACTTCCGATACTAATAAAATTAAGAGGGTAAGAAGGTATCTTAGTCTCTTTATCGGACTTAAGGAGATAGGAAATACTAATAGAGTTTACTTTTACTAACGAGGGCCTAAGTCCTTTCTTTACTATATTAAGAATCTATAGTAGCTAATACTATTCCTAGTTTAGACGAAGTCCTTAGATTCTATTTCCTAGGTTATTAATAGTTCCCTAGAAAAGACCTCTCTATCCCTCTTAATAATTATAGAAATATACTCCCTAGGCGTATAGATCCTTTATATAACTATCTACGTAGAATAGTATATAGTAAGGGTCGTTATATCCGAGGTATATTCGTAGCTTCTATAAAGCCTAATTATTTCTATTTCCGATATTATTATTACGATAGGAACTACTAGGGTTATTTACGTAATTAGTATTATAAGAAGTAGGCTAACTATTATAACGGGGCTACTAGATAGGTTCCTAGACGTACTATATCTAAGACTAGTATTAAGGCTACTACTAGGCCTAGAGTTAGTATTTACTTAGGAAGTTCTTATTAATTTATATAGTAAGGAGCGTAAACTATATCGTATCTTTCTATATAATCGTAAAAACTAGGTTAGAAGTTCGGCTAATAGTCGTATATAGGATCTCTCTACTTATATTATTAATACGGAGTTTACTAATAGCCTTAATAAGATCGGGATTTAACTTAGGAGGACTAGTAGCTTTCTTACGTCGGGTACTCTCGAAGTACTTATTATAAGTAACGACTAACTTATTAGCGATATAGCCGACTTTCTTATCCTCTTTTTTATTAATACGGAAGGTTTTAAGTTTCTTAGTAGTATAAATAACCTTCTCTACTATCTTAATAACTACGTTAATATCCTCGTATAGGTCGTTCTTATCTTCTTCGTTAAGGTTAATTACACGATTAACCTTAGTTAGGATCGTATTAGGAAGACTACTAAGGAAGATACGTACTACGTCTATAGCCGTACTAGTCTTATATTAACGGATACCTAGCTAGTAGGTCTTAAACTCCTTAATAAAACTACTTATACTTAGAATACTACTTTCGCTCTAAATAGCGAGCTTAGTTAGATAGGTTAAGGTTTTCTTCTTTCGTTATTCGTCCTAGGCGCGGTACTCCTTATAGAATACTTTCTTAAGGGCTATCTAGTTCTTTTTAGACTAGCCTTTTAGATACTTAATATCGTCCTATAGAGTCTAACTATAGTTTATTAGGAGGCTATAGTACTTATACTTATCCTTAGTAATATTAAAAAAGCTAAAACGCTTCTCTAAGTTCGAGATAAAGTTAGATACGTTCTTCCTAGTAAACGCCTTATAAGTAGGGAGGAGGAGGTTCCTAGAGTTATAGCGAATAGGACGTTTCTTAGATATACTATACTCTTCGGTAGTAGTCTACTAACGAGTTAAAGTATTACTAGGAGCCGTATTAGGAGCTTAGGAAGCTATATTTATTATAAGGTTTAAGAAGTCCTTAATAGTAAATAGGGTTATCCCGTTCCCGCTATAAGTAGTACCGCTAGGAAGATAGGTCGCTCTAGAAGTACTTATCTTAGG
Organism: Venturia effusa; assembly: GCA_007735645.1. Classification (NCBI taxonomy): domain Eukaryota; kingdom Fungi; phylum Ascomycota; class Dothideomycetes; order Venturiales; family Venturiaceae; genus Venturia; species Venturia effusa. The sequence goes on from CP042195.1 coordinate 259,584, forward strand.
AGGGGTAGTAGTATTAGGACTAGAGTTCTCTAGAGCCTCCTAGTTATAGGTTAAGCTATTAGTACTTAGAATAGGAGGAGGTAGGCTTCTTAGATCCTAAATAGTAGGGTTAGTAGATATACTAGATATAGTTAGACTACTATTATAGTAATATCTTAGAGAAATAATTTTATAGAAGTATTAAGATAGATAATACTAAAATATACGTAGGATCGTTTATATTAGTATTAGGAACTTAAGAACTATACTTATAATAGTAGACTATAATAGTACGGATAGAGTAATACCCGAAGTTAATACTAATAAGTCTATCGTCGTTACTATATAAGTCTTCGCTCCTTAACCGGATTAGAGAAAAAACGTACGTAGTTACTTAAGTAGATATTCTTCCGAAATTCGTACTCCGTTATCTATATCCTATTTAAGGTAATTGCCTTAGAATAGACTTATTCTTAACTAGATATATCGCTATAGCCTCTTTAATCTTCGAGGCCTTAAGAATAGTTATCGAGTTATTATTAGTTACGCTATAGTTAGTAGGATAATAAGAGAAAGAAAGTTCTATATAGTAATACCGCTATATATAGTCTTTAGCCTTAGTATCGTCGTCGTCGTCGGTATCGTCGTTAGTATTATTATTAGTATATCGAAAACTCGAGATAGATCGAGATATAAAAGTTCGCCGCCGTAAGAGCTCGTAAGTATACGCGAATAACTAGGTAAACCGACTCCTTTCTATAATATAGATAACTAATATAAAGAACCTATTATTCTTTTAACTTACCTACTTCTCTACTAAAAAATATAGTAGAGTAAGCGTAGATAATAGGGGAGAGTAGCTTTCTACTTCTATCTTAGAATTCTATACTAGATTATAGAATTAAGGTAAGGCAGATCGGATAAATATAATTTATATAATAGAGAAGATAAGACGGGACAACGATAGCTATAAAATAATATATTACTATACTAGTTAGTAGGTAATTATCTAATATCTATAGGCGCCGCGTCTCGTCCTTATATAGGATAAGAGAGCTAGATTATACCGGCCCGTAAATAGCCGTCTCTACTATAATAGACGGTTAAGCCTTTCTCTAAGTCCCGTCTCTATAAGGAGAAGGAGAATATATATTAGTCTAGTACTAGCGGGATATAAGTCGAACGGTAGAACCCCGGGAGTATACTAGTAGAACTTTAGTAGTACGGCTCCCTTATAAGAATATCTTTCGCTATTTATATTCTACTTTTCTTTTCTTTCTTTATCCGAATACTTTAATCGTAGAGAGATAAAGGGATACTATCGCGCCGTTTCGGTTAGGAGATTTAGAGGATATATCTTTATAAGTAAGCTCGTTTATTATTTTAAATACGCGTCTAACCTAGTTATAGGGAAAGAGTTTCCCTTCGATAGAGTAGAACTAGAGGGAGTTACCTAACTAGAACGTAAGTATTCCGAACGATAGTATATCTATTATCTTAGCTTATTATAAGAACTCTTTTTCTTATTAAGGTCGAGTCTAATCGGGTACCTAATAACTAGCTTATCTTTCGGCCGGTACTTAATAGTTCGTTTCTTTAGCGTATAACGATTATATTCTCTAGCTACCGTACTAGCTATCTTTATAATAGTTAGAAGAACGAATACGCTATAAAGGATATAGAGTATCTATTAATCTAGGCTATCGTCGATAATCTTATAATTATTAGGGTTAAATTCTTTAGGCTATATAATCTTAATAAATAGCTCTCCTATAGATATCTCGTCGGAAGAGTAATCTAAAAACTACTCGTACTTATTACGGTTAAATCCTTAAAGGTTTATAACTTCGATAAGTAGTCCTTACTACTTATAGTCTAGTTCGTAATCTATACTAGGGAGTAGGCCTTCCTACTTATAATCTAGTTTACCTAGAGTAGTTACTCTAGTCCTCTCCCCTATCCTAAAGTCTAAGTACCGATTAGACTTAAGAGAGTCGTCCCTTTAAACGAAGATACGTATACGATCTATACGGACTAACTTAAATACGACTATTCTATCTAACTCTAATAACTTATAGCTCCTAATAGGTCTTTCCGTATAGGAGTTAATAATAACCCTTAATATAATATATAGACCGAGCTAAATAAACTCTAGTTTATTTCCGAAATTTTATATAATCTTCGTATTATATAGGATAACTTTCGACCCGATATATAGTTATTCTCGTCGTCGTCGGGACTCGTAAGTCTCTTTCTAGTACTTATTAGCCTTATATCTTATTCTTTCCTATCTTACTACCGCCTTACGAAGATCCTTATTACGTAAGTCGATCTAATATATTCGTATAGTAAGAAGATTCTCTATTATCGAGACGGAGTCCTAGTTTAGCGTCTACTATATAGCTATTTTTAACTTTATTAGAAGAATATACTCCTCGCTAAGTATTATCTTAGCTAAAGTTATTCTAGTTATCCTTTTAGTAGTCGTCCGCTCTACCTATAGCGTAGTAGGTAATAGACGGACCTAAGACTTATTATTACTATTTATCGACTTTTAGAGGGCTATAATAAGTAGCCTATAGACCCTCTAAATACCCCCCTAACCCTATAAGTTATACGGAGATATCTATATTTTCCGAGTCTAGTATAAGTATAGAAGAGCTAACGTAAATCGCCTATTCTTACTTCCTCTATCTATACCTATCTCTAGAGGTACGCCCTAGCGATAGATAATATATTCGAAAATAAAGTCTATAATCTATTTTACGTTTAAAGAGCTATAGGGTACCTTCGCCTCTAACTAGCTACTTAATTCCTCTCGTATATATATAATATACTTAAAACTATCTCTCTTAGGTATTCCTATATAGTTAATAGCCTACCGGACTCTAAGAATTTTATTACGAATAACTATCGTATTAAGGCCCTCGTTAACGTAATTCTAATTACTCTTCTAGTAAACTTCGTACTTCTAGACCTACTTAGATATATTAATATAATAACTAACCTAGTAGTATCTCTATCGAACGAGTACTATAGTCGATTCTCGTCCCTTATAACTATATTTATTATAGAGCTTTTAAATAATGCGGAAGCGCTCCTCTTTATTATTAATAACGTAGCGGTAGGGAGAGCCTCTTTTTCTTTATTAGAATAGTTATCTATATAATACTAGGTAGTCGAAAGCCCTTCGTTAGATACTTCTATATTCTTTCGCGTTTTAATAACCTTTAGGTCGATAGAGCGTTATTAGATAATCCGCGATTATTCTATATTTAGTAGAGTAGTTACCCTTAAGACCCTACTATATATACCTCCTAATAGAGGAAGTATCTAATCCTTAATCTAAATTCTATTCCGTTAGAGAGACGTTATTATACTCTAAGAGAGATAATAGAGAAAAGATATAAGGCCTAGAATATATAATAGCTCCGAGATCTAATACGACGAAGTCGTTAATATCGAAATCTAGAACGAGAGAGACGTCCTTAGAATCCGTATCCTTATATTAATATAAGAGACTATTAGTAACTATATTCTTCTTTCTCTCGATATAACGGACTTTAAAATTCTATATTATAATCTAGGTAAGCTAGCGAGTTATAAGAGCGCTAGTAATATCTAAGACGATACGGTTTAACTAGTAAATAAGCGTCTTTATATTAGTCTTAACGACGAAGCTAGCTTCCTAAAGATATATTTTAAACTTCTTAAGAGCGTTAAGTAAGGTATAGTATTCTAGTTTAATAGTATCGTATTTCCGCTTAGCGACTAACTAGATACCGCTCGTATACTAGTATAGATACCGTTACTTATCGTATATTATAGTAGGAATATATATTTAGGGGCTATAGAATAGTTACGGGATCCGAAGGATCCTCTATTACTCTTAGGAACCGCGGCACGAATACAATAACAACTACTACTAGAATAAATAGTATTTAAAATTAAACTATCCTTTCCCTTTAGTACTTACTTATTATTGAACCTTAAATATTAAATATTAACTACTAAACCCCGAACGCTATCTATATACTAACTAAATATTATCTATACCGGCTAAATACTATCTATAGGTCGTATCGCTACTAAGTCCTACTATCTATATACTGACTAAATACTATCTATATACCGACTAAATACTACCTATAGGTCGTATCCCTACGAGTTCTAGAGGCTAGCTATAAGTTAAGTAAAGAAGATTAATATTAATCCGGATTTATATTACTAAACTTAACCTACCTAAATTTTAGAGGTCGTACTAGGGAACTATCTTTTATATATAAAAGAAGAAGTCCTAATATAACTTATAGTAGCCGCGACGTACCTAGCTACTTAAAAGAATATAAGTATCCTTAACTTTTAAAACCGTATTTATATTATATCGTATTATATTACGGTATATACCTATATACCTCTTAAGATCCTATCTATAGAAAGCCTTAGGGGGAACTCCGAAAACGAATAGCCTCGCGGTAGGCCGTACGAATATTAACCGAACGTACGTACGCTATACGAACTATTATAGTACTTAACCGTATCGACGCTAGCCTAGGCTAGATTCGATACTAATCGTATCTAGGCCCGGCCTAGCTATAGCTAGAGCCTCGCGACCTAGGGCCTAGTAGCGCTAGAACTAAGAAATAAGAAAAAGTTATAGATAACGCTAGTCTAGACTAGTACCTAAACTATTACCGCTACTCTATCGGAGATATCTAGCTAGATAGGACTTAACTATATTTTAGAAGAGCCGGGCTCCCTTCCGTATATTTATATAGATTAAGACCTACCTACTATAGATAGTACTCGAAATCGCCCTTATTATTTATACGCTTTCTAGTATTCTACGAAAATTTCTCTATACGTAATTTATTATTATATTTTCTTAGAACTCGTAGACGGCGTTCTAGGAAGAGCTTATAGATAGGAACTCTAAAGCTAAGGACCTACTTATATAGGAAGCCTAGAGAGTAGACTTTAATAGCTACTATAACCTAAAGGATAACGATAAGGAGACTATAACTTCTAGAATCTTAGAGAGTAACTCGACTATATCTAGACCTATTCTAGCTCCTACTTCTATAACTTCGGACGTAGGCCTCGTTATAAGAAATAAGATAGCTACTCTTATATAGGTACCTAGTATAGGCCTCGCCTAGAATTTATCTAGGGGTACTCGCCGTAATATTCTAGAACTTAAGAACTATATTCTATTAGCTAAGGATAAATTTCGGGGTAAGAATATTACTAACTTTCTTATTCGCCTTAAGGATACCTTTAATATATATAATATCTAAGATAGTACGTTTAGGATTTAAGCTCTACTAAGGAATATAGCCTTAGAACTCTTAGTCGACGTTAAGTTATTATTAGAGTATAAGACTAGAGACTATATACTTCTACGCCGTTTCTTATAAAAGAAATATAAGGGACTTAGCGACTATTAGCGTAAGAAGATAGTAGTATATCTAAACGAGCTTACTACTTAGAGTACCTTAGAAAAGTTAGATACTAGAGGCTTTATTAAAGAATTTAAGATATTCTAGCCCCTAGTCTATAGAGCTAATAAGCTTACTACCTTAGTAGGGAGCCGTATCTTCCTAGAGAGCCTACCTAAGGATATTAGGTACTAGCTTAATCTCCTACTTAATATTAACCTAAGAGTACGCTTAACCTACTCTAATATTAGGCGTATTATTACTAAGGTAGAGAGGATAGTTATAGGGAATAAGAATATAGAGTATTTCTCCCTTAATAGTAGGAGAGGTATTAGTCTTAATAAGGTAGTTAAGCGGATAGTCTCTAAGAGAAATAACGAGAAGGCGGAGGAGAAGCCTAGTATAGAGAAGCTAAAGCTCTACTCCGATATTCTTAAAGCTCTAGAATAGCTTAAGATCTTAGATACTCTAAAGAAAATCGCTAGCTACTCTATATAGTATAGCGAAGACCCGGTTATAGTTATAGCTAGAAAGAATATATACTAATTTATACTCGCTAGTATCTAGATAGCTAATAATATAAAGGATAATACTCTAGGTATAGTCTAGGTCGCTAACCTACCTTCTATACCCCCGTAAGCCTCCTTCTATTAGAATTAGGTAGGCTAGATAAACTTATAGCCTTAGTATACTAGGCCTAGTTTTATACCTAGTTAGCCTCGTAGACCTACTCTCTATACCTATAGTATATAGGCGGCCGCTAACTAGTCTAGCTCTCCGTATATATATAACTAGGCCTAGCCTAGATACGCCTAGGGAGACTAGGCTTAGAAGAGATTATATAGGAGCTATAGAGAGCTAGGCTACTACGAAAGAAACTATATAGACTACGTTACGCTCGTTATTTAGAGTATCTACTTCTAGAATATAGACGCCTCCTCTCGCTAGTAGTACTAGGGTACTTAGGATAATCTAGATATAAAAATCGACTAGATTATTAACTTTCTAGACGCCTCTAATTATACGCCTTAGATTATCGCGTAATATAAGAGGAGGACGGAGCGCCTATATACCTAGGCCTAGCCTAGGAACGTCGCTATATATAGATCTAGTATTAACTTCTTTAGCTTAGGCCTAGCCCTTAGTAGAATCTTAGACTTAGACTACGACTTAGACCTTAACTCGTAAATAGACGGGTCCGCGTATAGGAATAAGAGTACGGTCGTAAGTAATATTAGCCTTATAGGAATTAGGAGCTACGTCCCGTCGATATATATTACCGCTACTACTTAAGGTATACCTAGAAAAGTAGATAAAGAAAAAGAGAAAGAGGCGGCTTCTAGCGGGCCTTTACCCTTACTTATATAGAAAGGAGTAGAGAAGAGGGTTCCGGCCGTAAAGTATATAGTATACGGTAGACTACGCGACGCTATAGAGAATTACCTTACTAGGTAAGAGGGATAAGCTAATAGCGATAGTACTATAGATATAGAACTAGAGAATAACGTAGATAAGATAGATAACTCGTAGGGTATATTATATAGTTAGTCGTAATAGTAGATACGAATAGTACTAACTAAGAAGCCTAAGGCCCTAACCTTACGGTAGTATATTACGAAGACGGATAAGTTAAAGGATAGGGTATAGCTCGCTAGCGACTTACTTAGATAGACGGTCTAGATTAGTATATAAGATTATATTATATACCTACTAGTCTTTAGGGATATACTATATAAGTCCCTACCTAAAGACTTAGTAGAGAATATCCGACCTAAGATAGAAGAGATAGAGCGCCGTAAGTAGGAGAGAGCTATATAGAGAAAGCGAAAGGCTACTAAGCGAGCTACTACTCCTAGAGGTATAAATACTATTAGTAGCGGCCCTAGGGTAGCGGTCGTAGGCGTAGGTATTAACCTAGTTAGTAAGATAAATAAGATTACTACCGATATAGTCCTTAGTATTAATAAAGAAAATAGTAGATCTAGGGTCTCTATAAAGAGTCTAATAGTCTCTATAAGGATCGTAGACGTAGAGGCGAAAAGCCTCTACAATACTAGGGTAGAGGTAAATATAATATCCGAGAACCTAGCTCGGAAATATAGCTAAGCTATTAATAGCCTAAGTAATAAGGTCTAGAAGCTAATTATAAATAAGTTAAAGGTTATAGATAGAAGAAAGATTCCGCTTACTAGGTAGACTAGTTATATAGTACGTATAGCTAGGATAAGCTTCGACTACTATAATATTATCTTTATAGTCTTAAAAGATAGCGCCTAGGCGTTTATTCTAGGCTAACTATTCTTAATACGTAGTCGACTAGTTATCTTAGCTAGTACCGATAGTACTATAGACTATAAGGTATATTCTAGCGATAGGGTTTCGACCGTTAGATAGTAGGCTATAACTATAGAATACCTATATACTAGAAGTCTATAGAATATAATTAAAGAGGCTATCTCCTCCGACGAGAGCGAGGACCTAACTAACTTAGATAACTTAGAAAATAGAGAGGCGGACTTCTAGAAACTAGCTAGGAGTCTACCTATAATTAGGCCTATAAAGGCTTACTAGTATTAAACGTAGGCCTACTAGGGTAAGAGACGGCCCCTACCGTTAAATACTTTTAGTATATAGATATAGAGTAGAGCTTACCTAACGAAGCTTCTAGGGAGGTTTATACGACGACTAAGCTCGACCTTCTAATAATAAGAAATAAGATAGCTAGATAGCGGGCGTAAGAGAAGTATCTCTAGAGTATATAGAATAGATATAAAAACTTTATATTTAGCTATATAATCGGTTAGAGCCCTAGATCGGGAGTATCTAAGTAGTATACCCCGTAGGTCCGGAGCGTATCTAGGCCTAACCTAGATATACTAGTTTCTAGGTTTATATCCGAAAGAGGTCTATAGTCGAATACGCCTAGTCTAGTAGGTATATATAAGAAGAAGGTAGATAAGATATTACCTAAAAATATTTCTCTTCGAGATAGGTCGACCCCGGGAGGCTATATTAATTAGAGGGAGTATATTATAAAGGAGTAGATTAGCCTAGAACCTAACTCCTATTTTAATAAGTTCTTTAAAAAGAGGTACGCCCTATTCCCGAGAGAGTAGAGGCTTACTAACTTATAGTTCTCTAAGATACGTATTAACCCTAACCTAAGTACTAATAAAAGGTCTATTATAAAGAAGATACTATACCGAAGAGAGGGGGCCCTAGCGTAGGACTTCTCTAAATATAGAAAGATACGTCTAGAAGTTACCCCTCCTTAGGTAATCCGAGTTATAGACTATAACCTATAGTAGGCTAAGTCTTTCTATATTCTAAAGACTTTAGGGAATAAGATTAAGTAGATATTCTAGAAGAGGATATCTACTAGTAGACTAGAGCCTAGTTACGTACTATACCGTAATTCCTAGTTCCTAGTTTAGAAGAAAAATAGGAAGTATAGGCTTATTAATAGCGCTACTAATATTAATACTATAATAATTAGGGACGCTAATATTCCTCCGATAGTAGATAAGTTCTTAGACTCCTTCGCGAGATATATATATATTTCCCTTACTAATTTCTACTCTAGATATAACTAACTAGAGCTTACCTAAGAGAGTAGGAACCTAATATTCTTTTAGTCTTCTTTTAGCCTCCTAAGGATAACTACGCTACCCTAGGGAGCTACGAACTTAGTAGCCTAGTTCTATCGAGTTATAAAGAAGATTATATTCTACTAAGCTAATTCTAGTAACGTATACGTAGACGATACCCTCTATAGTAGCCCTAGGATAACGTACGATAGAGCTATATTAGTACTAAGTAGAGTACGTCGCGCTATCCTCGAGTATCTAGTAAAATTAGACGCCCTACTTATAGATATTAAGTATACTAGAGCGACTATCTTAGGCGAAAAGTTTAACGTATATATAGAAGGAGTTAATATAGTAGGATACTACTATAATAGAGACGGCCGGTATCCGGTAGCGGATAAGGTAGCTACTATTATTAACTAGAAGACCCTAAGGTTACTAAAAATAGCTAGGGCGTTTATTAGAGTCTACGTATACTACCGTATATAGATTAAGGACTTCGTAACTATCTTAAAGCCTATCTTTACGCTCTTTAAAAAGAATACCTCTTTTAAGTAGGGAACTAAATAGGAGGAGGCTATAACTATTCTTTAGAATACGCTTATAAGTACGCCCGCGCTAAAGCCTATCTATTATAATAAGGATACTAGCTTTCTTATACTATTAGTTAACGCCTCTAGCGAAGAATAGGGTAGCGTCCTATAGTAAATAGATAAAGATAAGAAGAGGTATCCGTACTAGTATAAAAGTAGTATATAGTCCCTCTCTAAGCGTAAGTATAACGCCGTAAAGTTAGAATACTAAGCGCTACTATACTCTCTTAAGAAGCTAAGACTATATCTTTAGGGAGCTAGATTTATTATTAAAATAGATACGCGGACTCTAATCTACTAGCTTAATAGGGTATCCTTAGACGTAGCTAGATTACTAGTTATATACTAGTTAGTATAGATCTAGATATAGAACTTTAAAATTAGGTATATAGAAGGAAAGAAGAATCTTATAGCCGATAGCCTATCCTACTAGTATAGCGACGTATCTAAAAAGGACGTCCCTAAAGAGCTAGAGTTTAATATAGAGGACTTTATAGACCGTCGATTAGACGCTCTCTATTATAGCGGCCTACGCGTATATCTATATAGGCTAGACTCGTACTTTAGAATAATACTCTTATCTAGGCCCGGCCTAGATACGTTAGGAGACTTAGATAACTCCTATACTTCTAGTACTATTTAGGAAGAGCCTAACTAAGAGCGAAATAGTAAGGTATAGAATAGGCTACGAGGTAATTACTCTAGGGAATATAGCTAGATAGCGGAGTACCTCGTAACTTTACGTAATTCTAAAGAACTAAAGGGAAAAGAACTAACTACGCTAAAGAGAGCCGCCCTAGAATACTTTATATTATATAAATAACTATTTAAGAGAGGTAGGCGAGGCTAGCCTTATAGGCGTATAGTAGATAATACCGTAGAAAGATAGGCTATTATTAAGTCGCTTTATAACTCTTATAGTTATAAGGGTAGAGAGTCTACCGTAGCCCTAGTTAGGTAGTAGTACTACTAGGATAGCTACTTTAAGGACGTTAGCTAATAGATTAAGGAGTACCTATAATATTAAATAAGTAATAGGAACTATATAGTAGAAGGCCTAAACTCTATAGTTATTTATAATAAAGTTCTAGAAGTAAGGTAGTCTCTTAATTATACCTTACTCCTAGTTAGAGACGGCTTTAAATAGATTATCTAGGTAAGAGAAGAGCTAAGTAGCTAGTCGGAAGTACGTATCTTTAGGACCTACCTAGTATCCTAGTAAATTACCGACTTTATTTTTAAGAAATTAATCTATCGCTAGGGAGTTATAAGTAAGATAGGGTTTAATAGGGGATCTAAAAATAAGAAGTTTACGGATACTCTCTTTATACTATATAATATACGTAAGGTTACTATTTCGCCGTATAACTCTTAAGGCTAGGGTAGTATTAAGAGGTAGTACTAGTTACTTCTTAATATACTAAAGAGTAGGGTCCCTAAGGAGTCGGGTCGGGTCGGATTTTAGAGGTACCCCCCCGACCCGCCGCAGGGGGGGTAGAAATAGGGGGGGGGCGGGTTTTCGGGTCGGGGGGAGCTTTTACCCCCGACCCGCTAATCGGGGGGAAGTCGGGTTTTTTAAGTCATATATTTTAATACTTAACCTAGGTATTATTAAGATCTAAATAGCTAGAATTATAGAGAAATACCTATTCTATAAGTCTATAAGGTTATATAATATAAAATACCTATAGGTCGTCCGTAATTAATAAAACCGTACGAAAAAGTTACGTTTTTTAGCTAAGAACCCGACCCTATTAATCGGGGCGGGTTCTATCGGGGGGAGGGTCGGGGCGGGGGGTCCTAGGGACCCCTATACCCGACCTAAATACCCTCCCCGACCCTCTCTACCCCCGAGGGGTCGGGGGATCCCCCGACCCCTTAGGGACCCTACTAAAGAGAGCTATATATAGTAATAGAAAATCTTAGAAATCCCTACTACCTACTATACTCTAGGTAGATAGAACTATAGTAAATAGGACGACCGAGATAACTCCCGCTAAGATAATACTTAGAGAGGAATATATCCTACCTATTAAATTAAGGATACTTTTCTAGTAAAGTTTACTCTAGTCCTCTATCTAAACTACGAGTTAGCTTCTATACTTACGAGCTAAGTAACTAGACTAAAGAGATAAGGACCTATAGAAGATAGTAGCTAAATAGTAGTATATACGTAAGGAAGCTAATAAGTATTAGGAGTCGTAAAGATAAGTTCGTATACGAAGAGAAGACCTAGTCGCTAGTTAGCTCGTCCTACTATATAATACTAAGATTAATAAGAACTATAATTTAAAGCTAGACTTTACCTAGCTTAGGCCCTACTATATCTCTACGGCCTATATAGATAAAGCTATAAAGAAACTAATCGGAAGCTATACCTTAGAAGAACTAGACGGTACTTCTATATATAGATTAATTAGAGGTAATAGGATAAGAGTCTTCTATTAAAGAGCTAAGATTACGTTACCGGAGTTAGGACCTAAGACTCTAGACGATATCGATATACTAGAGCTCGATATAGACGATATCTCTATAGATAAGAAGCTAAACGCGGAGGACGAGGAGCGAAACGATAAAGAACTAGATACTAAGGTCCGTTAAAGATAATCTATAGTCTAAATTCTATAACCGGCTAGCTTTAACCCTACGGACTACTAGGTTTTCGAGGAGCTTAGAAGGAGCTCTAGGCTCTAGGCTTAAAGTTAACTTATAGTAAAAAGCCTAAATATACGACTCTATTTCTAATTCTATTTTTACGTTAGCCTTCGAGTTCCTAGAACCCTCAGAATAGATATTTCTAAGTACTAGGTAATTCTAGGCCCGACCTAGATATAGAATAGGATACTTAGGGTACTTTAGAGAAGAAAGATACGTTATAGAGCGACGTATATAGAATAGGGGAGAGAAGATTATAGATTATCTATTCCGTAATTAGATTATTTAAAGGCGACCCGGATAAAGTCGAATAATAGAGACGTAAAATACTCGCGTATTAAAAACGGGAATAGCCTTATATACTCCTAAAGTTTCGCTAGAAGTTTCTTAATAAATAAGGGTACCGCCGCGCCCTTTAATTCTTTTATAACTTAAAAACTTTAATACTTTTAATAGCCTCGACTATATCTTAGCCTACTAGGATAGATATATATCGGATAATAACTTTAAGAAGTAATAGTTATAATAAACGGCGACGATAATTAGTTACGCTAAGTTAAGGCGGCCCGCGACGCTAGGAGGAATAAAGCTAATAAAGGCGGTTATACTAGGGTAGATAGTATAGGCTCGTCTTAACCAACGGAAGCGTTATTAGAATATATATAATCTAGTAAGCCTAATAAGTACTAGAAACGGGAGTAAGAGAGATAGCGGGTATCTTTATAACTAGCCTTAGATAGTAACTAAATAGAATAAGGCTCTTCCTCTTAGTTAGTATAGATACGAGGTTTTAGTAGTATAAATTTAATACTAGTAGGAGCGAATATATATAACCTACCTAGCCCTTAAGGTAATTTTACTCTATTAGAAGCTTTTATCTACCGCGCTATCTATAGCTAGCGTTAGAGGATTAAGAATATTACTATAGAGCTTAGGCTTTATCCCGTTTAGAATAGGCGTAAAGTTATTAGGGAGCTATTCGAGATTTAGAGAAGGAAGATAGAGAATACTAAGATAATAGCTACCTACTTCTTTATATATATAGAATCCGACTCGGACTTATAGTAGGGCCTAAGTAGCTATACTACCTTCGCGTAGGCCTATAAGAATAAGCTTAAGAAACTTACTAAAGCTACTAATAATACTAAGAAGATACTCGATAAGAAGAACTCTACTATTAATAGAATCCGTATAGCTATCCTAACGCTACTCTAGAGACGGCCCTTCTAGCCTAAAGCTATCTTAGATAGGCTAATAGACGATAGACTATCTCTACTAGTATATATAAGTAGAGCGGACTCTATAGGCCCTTAGAATACTATAGTTAATAGACGCGATATACTATAGAACTTAGCGTAGTACCTTAATCTATATAGGCTATATTACTCTCTTAAGAATATACTCTACTTTCTAGGCTAATAGATCTTTATCTAAGTTAGTAACCTTAGGGGAGGCGTACGTAATACTCTAGCCCTATCTACTAAAGATATCTAAACCGTTATCGGTAGGATTAAGGTAAATAAGAACCTAGTTTCCTTTAAATCTAGGCCCGACCTAGATATAAATCCCGTTACCTAGGCGGAATAGGAGAGCCTCGGAGAGAAATACTATACTATAGAGTATCTCTAATATATCCTCCCCGTTACGGAAGGATATATAGACGTATAGAACGTATAGAATAAAGTATAGGCGGGATCGCCTTAGTCGGATTATAGATCTCTTCGTAACTACTCTAGCTAATAACTAGTAATTACTACGCCTATAGTTATTATTTAGATAACTCGTTAGGAAGTAATAGATATAATAAGCCTAGAGAGACTACGAGCTCGCCTAATAGATAGCCCTACTACTATTAGCTTACGTCGATCGGTAGCCTTACCTAGCTTAGTTATATTATAGAGCTAGGTATTAATTACTAATAGACCTAAGTACTTAGAAGTATCTATTAGCGCTAAAGATAGCTCTTCTACTACGCAGGATTAGAACGTCTAGAGACTAAGAAAAGCTAGAGCTACTAGTAAGGATTATACCTATAAGTAGAATAATAAGGGAAAGGTCTTTATAAAGCTAGCGGAGGAGAGAAAGATATCTAAGACTATCTACCTACGATAGCTTAAGGCTAAAGCCTTAAACGCGAACGTAGTCTAGCTTAGTAATAATAATTAACTATTTAAGGTAAATATCTACTTAAAGTATACTAGGCTTAGCGTAGAATAGACGGGGCTCTAAGTTACTTAGGGAAGTACTACCGAGCTACTAGAGCGCCTTCGGAACTTCTTATTATATAACTCTTCCGCTACTTTCGTAGTAGGTAGAAATATCTATACCTAGTTTAAGAAGGGCGTAAGGCCTACTATAAAAACTAATAAGCTTAAGATCTATATCTTCGCCGGATCCCGACTAGCTAAACTAGCTAACCGCCTAAATACGCTAGCTTAGAATAATCTTCGGAAGGATATACTTAGAAACGTAAAGATAGCCTAGTAGGAAAAGAATAGGTAAATTACCTCTAGAAAAGAGTTTTAGTACTAGGGCGTTCCTTATAAGGAGCTACGAGTTATACTCGAGAACCTTAATAAGATAAACTAGGTTACGAAGATCTATAAGGGTAAGAGTTCTACTATTAAGGAACTCGTTTAGCTAGAGTCTACTATATACCTATAGTACTAGTATAAGATCTATAGACGTAATAATCTAGGCTAGAATCGGGCTTTATACTATAGTCTAGGCTAATAGGTTATACGGTAATCTCTAGTATACTAGGCTACTTACGTTACTACTCGGTCTAATAGTAGATTTTAGCTTATCTCCTACCCCTACTATACTAAGTATACTATTAGGGGCTAGAATATAGAGTTCGCCTATATTAATACTAATATTCGTAAGGCTATTATAACTAGTAGGGGACTTAACGTAATCTAAGATAGTCTTACTATCTTAGGTAAGAATAAGTAGGACTATACTATAATTATCCTAGGAATATATAAGCTAGATATATATAAGGACTAGATATAGCGTATAGAAGCTTAGGGCGCCCCTCTTAAGAATAGCTATATAGCTAGTATTACTCCTAAGCTATACTAGACTCTAGAGAACGCGAAGTATTTTAAGACTAATTAGACGAATACTATATATAACGACCTAACTATCCGTATTACTTATAGCCTTTAACCTTATAGGATATATAGGCCGGCTTATAGGGAGCGTATTATATACCTACTATAGTTCTATAGTATTAAACTTAACTATAAAACTATAGAAATAGTAGAGGGCGGAATATAGGACTCGCTATCTACTATCTATAGGGATATAGCTACTAGGCCCTTAACTCCTTTAGGCTACTCCGTTAACTATAGTCGAATCCCTTAGCTATAGTACGCCTCTATCCCGTACCGCCTTAAGAGGAATATTATAGCCGCTCTTATCGGGTAGATAAAGTAGAGTTCTATAGTTACTAACTAGGAAGCTATACGCTTCCTTAATAATAAGTAGTATAGAGACGGGGAGATTAAGCGCTAGGAGCGAGAAGTTATAGATATCTTTAGAGTAAAGTTAAAAAAGATAGTCGCGTTAGAGCGTACGATCTATAGGAAGAACTCCTTCTTTAACTATTTATATATAAAGGATACCTATACGGGGGAGCGACCGGTAGAGACGTATATTAAGGAGGATACTAGAGAAGGAGAGAAGAAGACTATTACTCCTACTATTAAGAACCTCGGGCAAGAGTAGGAAGTATATTTAAGGTAGTAGGAGGAGTAGGCTACGAATCTAGGCCTAGCCTAGATATAGATTCTAGGCGCGCGTTTATATTTAAGTACTATACTAGCTTAAGAAGACTAACTTAGGGTTTAGGGATATAGTAATTTTGATTTTAAGGACTTTATTATATCCTAGCGTTCTTAGTTTTATAGTTTATAGCTTACTATCTTATCCCTAAGAACCCGGCTTATATATTTATAAATACGTTATAGGACGACGGATTAGTAGACGGGGGAGAGAATATAGTAGGGATATATATTTAGGGGCTATAGAATAGTTACGGGATCCGAAGGATCCCCTATTACTCCTAGGAACTACGGTACAAATACAATAATAACTACTACTAGAATAAATAGTATTTAAAATTAAACTATCCTTTCCCTTTAGTACTTACTTATTATTGAACCTCGAATATTAAATATTAACTACTAAACTCCGAACGCTATCTATATACCGACTAAATATTATCTATACCGGCTAAATACTATCTATAGGTCGTATCGCTACTAAGCCCTACTATCTATATACCGACTAAATACTATCTATATACCGACTAAATACTACCTATAGATCGTATCGCTACGAGTTCTAGAGGCTAGCTATAAGTTAAGCGAAGAAGGTTAATATTAATCCGGATTTATATTACTATACTTAGCCTACCTAATATATCTATACTAACTCCGCTCCCTAACCTTTATTGGAGGAGTCTACTATAAGAATTATCTATCCCGCTTTCTTATAATATCTTATAGGTTTAAGAGTAGGGGGATTCGTTAATACCTTCTAGAGTAGTTATATTACTCGTTTCTATAGCTTTTTCTAATAGAACTTAGTATCCTTCTTAAAGAGGACGAATATAGGCTACGTAATTAGAGCGAAATTAGGAATCTAGATCTAGTAATAAACGTATATACTAATAAATACTCTTACCGACTTTAGTATATAAGGCTTATTCTATTCTAGGATAGTAGTAATCTTAGACTCGTTAGGATAACGTCTATTCCTATTATACTAATAACCGACGATATAGAGGCCTTCTATATATATATTAAACTTCTTTCTAGATACTATTACTCCCGCGTATTTAACGTTAGCTAGAAGCGCGTCGAGACCTCTAATATATTTAAGAATATTCTTACGGATCCTAGGTAGTTTACTTATTTATACTCCGTAGTCCTTCGTTAGCTTATTAAGAATATTATTAATATAAACGTCGTTTATATATATCTAATACTGGATAATCGCCTTAGTTACTCGATAGAATTACGCGACTAAGTTCGTAGCTCCCTATTGTAGCGTCGTTATTCTATATAGTCTAAAAGAGTATTAGAAAGAGATTAGATCCTAACTCTCTTTAGTAAGTTCGAGCTAGTTATATCTAGAGAATAAGTCCGCGAGTAAGACGTATAGATACCCTATAAAGAAGTCTACGAATTTATTAGTAGAAGGGGGAATATTTATATCCCGTATCGTTACGGTATTAATATTAGTCGTACTATTAATTAGTCTATAACCTTTACCTTTCTTCGAGACGAGGAACTACGGATTCCTATATAGCGTATAGCTAGGTTCTAGGCGTCCCGTATCGATTCGTTTCTAAAATATCTTCCGTACTTCGTCTATAAGAGTCTTTAGAATATTAAATAACTTAGCCTACTACGGAATATACTCGATAGTACGTATATACTATAGAGGAGTAACCTTAGACCGTATTCTACCGTACTCTAAGAAGTCCTATATAAGATAACCCTTCCTATAGTAGAGTATTTCCTTAATAAGCGTAACTTTCTTAGGACTTAAGTCTAGATTAATACGTATCTCTTAAAATCTCTCCTCTATAAGTCGAGTACCTCGCGCGTAGGGTTCCTAAGGGGTCGGGTCGGGTCGGGTTTTAGGAGTACCCCCCTAACCTACTACGGAGGGGGTAGAAATAGGGGGGGGCGGGTTTTTAGGTTAGGGGGAGCTTCTACCCCTAACCCGCTAATTAGGGGAAAGTCGGGTTTTTTAAGTTATATATTTTAATACTTAACCTAGGTATTATTAAGATCTAAATAGCTAGAATTATAGAGAAACACCTATTCTATAAGTCTATAAGGTTATATAATATAAAATACCTATAGGTCGTCCGTAATTAATAAAACTATACGAAAAAGTTACGTTTTTTAGCTAAGAACCCGCCCCGATTAATCGGATTAGGTTCTAGCGGGTTTAGGGTCGGAGCGGGGGGTTCTAGAGACCTCTATACCTAATCTAAATACTCCCCCTAACCCCTTCTATACCCGAGGGGTCGGGGGATCCCCTAACTCCTTAGGGACCCTACTCGCGTAAATAGTATATATCTCTTCTCTAGATATATATCGAGTAGGGAGTCCGCTTCTAACCTCTTCTACTTAGCTATTACGATCTATCTCTAGTCGACGCGGCTACTAGGAGTACTTCTATCTTAGAGAGCGATATTCTAAGACTATACCTTATCCGCTTTTCTCTTATAGAGTATATTAGCGCTATTCCGAATTCTAGAGTCGTAGACCTAGTAAGATATAGGTATATACCTAATAGTATTAATATCTAGGGCGGCCCCGGGTATTATCTAAGTCCGTTTTATCTAGCGATTTCGCCGTAAGTCCGTTTTATCGCCGAACGGGAATCGGACTCTCTATATTCTAAAATTATCTACTATATAGCGTCTATTCTATAAGAACTTCTCTTAAGCCTTCTCTTTCCTTATTTCGATCTAGAAGGTTATAAGATTATAGTAAGTCGTTATTAGCTACTCGCGATTATCGACTTCCGAGGCGGCGTCTTCTATACTCTAAATATTAAAAAATAAACTAGCTAACCTCGCTCCTCTAGTAGAAAGTATATCTAGACTAATTACTACGGATAAGTCTCTAGACCTTATAAATCTATACTCTTATTTTCTAAGTTATTATCTAAGCTATTATCCTTACCGTCCTTATTCTTATCCTTCTTATTTTTATCCTTCTCTACTATTAGAGTCGTCTCCGTCTCTAAGAACGCCTCCCTTAAGGTCTTCGCGATTACCGTATAATTAATCTTTACTATAGTAGCCTACTAGATTACCGTCTTATCTCTAGAAACGGAAGTCGCGATATAGTTAACTAAGCCGTCTAGGCGGTTAAGGACTTAAAGAGAAGATCTCGTAGCGAATAGCTAACTAAGTATAATAGACTAGGCGTATTTCTAGAGGACTATAAAGAGAACGTTATTATAAGAGAAACCTACGTTAGCGAGGCGGATCTATATAGTTACCTACCTAATAATAGATATACTTCTCCTATCTACGATATAAAGACTTTAGAGTACCCGCTACTATTCTAGGCCTCTAAAGCTATTAATTCTAAGTCTAATACGTCGAGCGTAATTCTCGTTAATTATATTTACTTCTATACTAGTATCGATTAGACTATTTATAGATATATTTCGAAAATATACGTATATATATAGGGACTTAGTAGATATACGTTATTTACTATTAGCTCGGTCGATAATATCGACTACCTACGTAGTAATTAAATTAATACTAATAGATATATTAGTAAGGGATCTTAGGTATTTTACGTCTCTAGAAGCTAGACTATTAAGTAATACTATATTCGTTATAGGTTATTAACCTATTCTCTTTACGGCCTATTTAAGCCGCCTCTCTTCCTTCTATTATTAAGTAGCTTTAAACTTAGGCGCGACCCTTTCGACTATATCTAGAGGGAGACTCTAAAATATAAACTTCGAGAAGTAAGAAATATAGATAAGGGCCTTATTTAGAGTAAGCTAAATCCTACTAGAAGACTATATTATCTTCTAGATTAGTCTTAGCTCGTTAGACGACTTATCCTATACGGTAAAGTACTACTTATATATTAGCCGCCTCCTCTATTTCTTTTTCTATACGACTACGGGTTCTTTATTATATAGGGTAGAGTCTTTATCTATTATTTTATTATTATCCTTATTCTAAGGGCTTCCCTCGATAGCCTAGTCTATTAGGTCTCGAAACTATCTAGAAATAGTATACTTTACTTTCGTAGACTTCTTTAAGGACGGCTTTTAAACTCTATTATTCGACTTTCTAGGCGTCTTTTTCTACGAGGACTAGGTACTAGTAGTAGATACTCCTAGACTTCCGATACTAATAAAATTAGGAGGGTAAGAAGGTATCTTAGTCTCTTTATCGGACTTAAGAAGATAGGAAATACTAATAGAGTTTACTTTTACTAACGAGGGCCTAAGTCCTTTCTTTACTATATTAAGAATCTATAGTAGCTAATACTATTCCTAGTTTAGACGAAGTCCTTAGATTCTATTTCCTAGATTATTAATAGTTCCGTAGAAAAGACCTCTCTATCCCTCTTAACGATTATAGAAATATACTCCCTAGGCGTATAGATCCTTTATACAACTATCTACGTAGAATAGTATATAGTAAGGGTCGTTATATCCGAGGTATATTCGTAGCTTCTATAAAGCCTAATTATTTCTATTTCCGATACTATTATTACGATAGGAACTACTAGGGTTATTTACGTAATTAGTATTATAAGGAGTAGGCTAACTATTATAACGGGGCTACTAGATATATTTCTAAACGTACTATATCTAAGACTAGTATTAAGGCTGCTACTAGACCTAGAGTTAGTATTTACTTAGGAAGTTCTTATTAATATATATAGTAAGGAGCGTAAACTATATCGTATCTTTCTATATAATCGCGAAAACTAGGTTATAAGTTTAGCTAATAGTCGTATATAGAATCTCTCTACTTATATTATTAATACGGAGTTTACTAATAGCCTTAATAAGATTAGGATTTAACTTAGAAGGACTAGTAGCTTTCTTACGTCGGGTACCCTCGAAGTACTTATTACGAGTAACGACTAACTTATTAGCGATACGGCCGACTTTCTTATCCTCTTTCTTATTAATACGGAAGGTTTTAAGTTTCTTAGTAGTATAAATAACCTTCTCTACTATCTTAATAACTATATTAATATCCTTATATAGATCGTCCTTATCTTCTTCGTTAAGGTTAATTATACGGTTAACCTTAGTTAGGATCGTATTAGAAAGACTACTAAGGAAGATACGTACTCCGTCTATAGCCGTACTAGTCTTATATTAACGGATACCTAGCTAGTAGGTCTTAAACTCCTTAATAAAACTACTTATACTTAGAATACTACTTTCGCTCTAAATAGCGAGCTTAGTTAGATAGGTTAAGGTTTTCTTCTTTCGTTATTCGTCCTAGGCGCGGTACTCCTTATAGAATACTTTCTTAAGGGCTATCTAGTTCTTTTTAGACTAGCCTTTTAGATACTTAATATCGTCCTATAGAGTCTAACTATAGTTTATTAGGAGGCTATAGTACTTATACTTATCCTTAGTAATATTAAAAAAGCTAAAACGCTTCTCTAAGTTCGAGATAAAGTTAGATACGTTCTTCCTAGTAAACGCCTTATAAGTAGGGAGGAGGAGGTTCCTAGAGTTATAGCGAATAGGACGTTTCTTAGATATACTATACTCTTCGGTAGTAGTCTACTAACGAGTTAAAGTATTACTAGGAGCCGTATTAGGAGCTTAGGAAGCTATATTTATTATAAGGTTTAAGAAGTCCTTAATAGTAAATAGGGTTATCCCGTTCCCGCTATAAGTAGTACCGCTAGGAAGATAGGTCGCTCCGGAAGTACTTATTCTAGAAGAGGTAGTAGTATTAGGACCGGAGTCCTCTAGGGCCTCCTAGTTATAGGTTAAGCTATTAGTACTCGGAATAGGAGGAGGTAGGCTTCTTAGATTCTAAATAGTAGGGTTAGTAGATATACTAGATTAGGGTCCCTAAGGGGTCGGGTTAGGTCGAGTTTTAGAGGTACCCCCCCGACTCGCCGCGGGGGTAGAAATAGAGGGGGGGCTAGTTTTCGGGTCGGAGGGCGCTTTTACCCGCGACCTACTAATTAGAGAGAAGTTAGGTTTTTTAAGTTATATATTTTAATACTTAACCTAGATATTATTAAGATCTAAATAGCTAGAATTATAGAGAAATACCTATTCTATAAGTCTATAAGGTTATATAATATAAAATACCTATAGATCGTCCGTAATTAATAAAACTATACGAAAAAGTTACGTTTTTTAGCTAAGAACCCGCCCCGATTAATCGGGTCGGGTTCTAGCGGGTTTAGGGTTAGGGCGGGGGGTCCTAGGGACCCCTAGACCTAACCCGAATACCCCTCCCGTCCCCCCCTACCCCTAAGGGGTCGGGGGATCCCCCGACCCCTTAGGGACCCTAATCTTAAGAGATTCTAGGATTTATAGTATATTAATATTTAGTTTTAGGAGTAGTAGTACTTCTCTTAGGCCTTTATAGTTCGAGTAAGAAATTCTTATAGCCTTATACTATAGTCCGAGTATTAGTATAAAATTATACGGAATACGATAGTTACGTTCTTAAACTACTCGTTTATAATCGGTTAGAGGAGGAAGTTAGGAGTATATTAATAGAAATATAGATAGGGGTATAATATTAATAGGAGCCGAGATAGTATTCAAACTACTTAGTATAATACCTAGGGGTAAATCGACTAGGTCGATAAGTAAGTTATCTTCTATTACTTTCTCGTTATTACTAGAATCTTCGTCTAATAGTAGTAATAGTAGTAGTAGATAATCGTTAAACTATACGTCTAACTCTACCTACGTAGAGAATTTAGTATCGTACTATTTAGATATAGGTTTTATTCTATAGTAGTTATCTATATTCTATTATATAGTAGCAACGCCGTATTATCTATATATTCTATATCCTCTATTAATAGTGTCGGAAAGGTCTCGTTATCGTTAGTATAGAATAATTATAAATCGACTAGGTCGAATATATTATTATCTATCTTAGTAAGTTAGCTATAGGCCTTACTATTTATTATTTACTTATAATAGACCTAAATTCCTTATAAGTTATACCTATCGCCTATCGAAGTAACTCTACTATTCCTACTTATATTTCTTACTATTAGAGGTAGTATAGTTATCTTCTTAAAGAAACCCCTCTCGCGCTTTCGCGGTACCTTACCTAGTCGTATACGCTAGTATTTTACTATACCGTAGTCGAGAGTAATAGTAGCTATTATAACTTAATCTTAATAAAAGTTATAGTTATTAGATAGGTAAGTTTAATAAGGATATAGCGAGTACTTAGAGAATATAGCTACTTAGTAGACTTATCTATATATAGTAGATAGCGTTAGTAACCCTTAGTATTAGGGGCCTTAGCCGACCTAATTAGTACTAGTACTAAATAGTTCGTTTTATATACTACTATACGTTACTAAGAAGGGACTAGTAGTACTAAGATAATCGACTAGGTCGAATTATCCTTAGAGGCTAATTAAAATTACTATTACTATATAGAATAGTAGTAGTACTACGTAGTTAGAAAATTAAGTCGTATTATAATTCCTTATCTATTATAAGCGGCCTAGCTTCTCTCGTAACTTATTATAATACTCTACTAGTAATTCGGACCCTTACTACTAGTAGTACCCTCGAAAACTCGACCTAGTAGTAGTACTTAGTATAGTTAGAAACTATTAATATATATATTTAAAATATATTATTAGAACTATATTTTATTCCGTCCCTAAAGACCTGTATAAGGTATAATTCTACTATTTAAATTATACTCGAGATTAAATCCTTTAGCTTACTTAGTATTACTACGTATTTACTATCGCGCGATAGAGTTTATATACTAAACTATCTATAAGTCTATACGAAGTAAAGTTTTACCTCGTTAACGTCTATCGATCTTAAGAAGCTATTAAATACCTAGGCGAGAGGGACTAGAGATATCTAGTCGCCCGCTATATCTAGAATATTCTCCCTATAATCTTTTACCGCCTATATAATTTCGTTAATACGTCTATAGACCGCGATAAGGAAGAGTTAAAGCTAATCTTTATTACTATTAAACGACTAGGTCGATTAGATATAGTCTAGGCAAATTACGTATCGCTTAGTAGTCTATACTATACCTTTAACTAGATCTTTAACTATATTACCTTTATTATCTATAAAGTTAACGATACTAATCTTAGCTACGGTACTATCTCTACCTTCTCTATCTCCCTCTCTAACGTACTCGTTATAACTAACGTAATCGCGATATTCTTTAGCCTTACCTAGACGGAAATAAAACTCTATAATAATACTCTTAAAGACGTAGTTAGAGATATCTTACTCGTAGCCGTCTTTAGTAAGACGCTATATTCTAAGAATAAGAATCTTAATCTTATCTATATCTACTTAATATAAACTTACGTCCTAAGGCTATCTCTATATAACTTTCTTATAGATAGACTATATTAGTCTCTTATCCGTTATACGTACGTCTTTAAGCTTATCCGGGACTAAGATAGTACTAGTAATAATAGAATCTACTAGTTAGTTAACTAGGTAGTCTACCGCGATAATATCGAGGATATACTTTAGGCGGTTAAGGTACTATATCTATTCTAAGAGTTAGTAGGCCGCCGTTAGTACTATAACTTCGTTAGTAAGAGATATAGTATAGTTTATAACTAGGGTTATAAGGTCGCGACTACGGGCGAATTATTCCTATCTATAGTTATTAGAAATAGCGTCTCGTACTATTACTACCTAGGTAACGGCCTATTTCTAGTTCTAATTTCGACCTTTTAATAACTTCTAATTAGAGCTTTTATTTAATCTAAATATCGATAAGAAGTAGACTTTATCTTTACTAATTTAGTAGGCGGTATATAGTTCTATAGCCCCCTTACTATTAGACGTAGACGGTAGGAGAACGCTATACTTATTCTATTATTCGGAATTCTTCGCGTCCCGGACCTTAATAATAATAATTAGAGGGAGGCTATTATACCTATTATTATCTAGGACCTTAACTAATATATTATTAGGCTTAATATAGCCTACGCCGTCCTACTTTATAGCCTTTATATAGGGTTCGTCTAAGATTATCTCGAAGTTTAACTATTTAGGGTAGAGCGTAAGACTAATAACGATAAACTCCTTATAATCGACCGCGTTATTTTCCTCTATAGAAAGGTCTAGTATTATTCGATACTTATAGTCGACGGGAGTAGTTATTATCGTAAGTATTATAGAAGAGAAGTTCGTAGCCCTAATAGCTATCTACTTATTTAGTTTCGCTAGCTACGTTCTAGATATTCCTTCGTCTAGTACTTATATTACCTAGCTAGTAAAACTAAACGTATACTCTTTTAGTTAGATAGGAATATTATTGGGCTTCTTAAGCGGTTAGGAGGCGCTTACTATAGTAGAGTAGCGATAGAGATTAGGAAAAGTATTAGGAAGTATAGTAATCTCGGCCTTCTTTACTATATTTAGTAAAGTAGTTTTAAGGTTATAGTATAGATAAATAACTAGGTATTAGTAGTAGTATCGCGCGTTTAGAGGCCCGTACGTACTTAATACGTAACGGCGTATACCTATAGAGTTATATAGGGCGATTAAGTTACTATTACGCTATCGACCGACTATACTATAAGTTATTAAAGTACTACGACTTTAGATTATTACTATACTTCTAATAAAACCCTAACTTCTTTCTAATTAGTCTACTACTCTCTAACGCCTCTAATATACGCCTTATCGATCGAATTAGTATACCTATATCGTACGCCTATTCTACTAGATAGCCGACTCTACTATTTATAAGAAGTTCTTTAAGGCGGAGGATAGGATCGATAAGATCGAGCTTAGCCGTCTTTTCTAGCTTATTTTAACTATATCTATAGTTAACGAAGCGATAAAGAATAGAAGTCGGGTTTTAAAAAAGGATAAGACTACGCGCCTAGAAGCTATAGAGTAACTATAGATCTTTAGTAGTAACTAGATATTACGAAATAAAAACTTACCCTCCGCCTATTATACTTTAATCGACTAGGTCGATTCTCCGTTCTCTAGTTCGATTCTCGCTACTACTAATAAATTACGTCTTACTATCAATAATAAGAATAAAGGAGATATAGTAAAGCTAGGGAGAATACTTTATAAAGACTTAATATATATAGTTTACCCTAGGATACTAGATCTTCAAGTAACCGTATTTACTTAAACTAAAATATAGACCCTAGCTAAGGACGTAACTACCTTTCTATCTAGTAATATTATAATAGGTAATTTCTTTCTAACCTTAATTTACAGTACGAATTAGCTAATACTATATAGAATTTACGTAAAAGATTCTTAACGAGAACGGGCTAGAGTTTAAGGCGAAGGCGTAGAAGGTATTTACTATTAAGTAAAGCCTCTCCGATATAGATTCGGATAAGATAGATTGGTTAGTAACGGTTAGTAGACTAGAAGAAATCGCGAAGTAGACCTTAGAAGAGCTACTCCTAAAGGGTATTAATATCTATCGTAATATAGAGAATCTTATCTTAGATATAGCCGACCTAGCTAGGCTAGTACTATATAAGGTAGTTAAGAGAGAAGAATCGGATACGATAAGGGATAAGGGTCGGGAGTAGGTAGTAGCGGAATAGGTATATAGACTAGAGTAACTAATAAGTAAGGGCCCGGCGATAGTAATAACGTATATATATAGCGAGGAAGTTAATAGGAAGATCGACTAGGTCGATTATACTACTAGTAATATACTATATAACTATATATCCCTACGTTAGTATTATACTATACTGCTCTAGGTACGACCTATATAATACTAACTACCTCTATTATAACTTATAGCTTAGCTCTATTAAGTCGATAGTATTTACGTTAAGTAAGGGTAATTATACGCCTTACGCCCGCCCCGAAATCGACCTAGTCGAAAGTTAGCTTCTATAACTATATACTATATAGGACGTCGATTAACGTACGGCTAGTAGTAATCCTAAGAATCTATTATCCCGCCCGGTAGCGGGTAAAAGTCTATTTCTTTATTATAGTCCGTCTACGTCCTCTTCTATAGATTTAGAAATCTATTCCCTACTAGTAGTACCGTAGAATATAATCGCGTCCCGCTTAATACCGTATTTCTAGAGGATAGCGTTAAAAGTACGGAGTCTCTTACGTTCGTCTATTACTTCGAAGTTCTTATAGTTCTAGACGAGGCTCCGTACTAGTATACTAATAATTAAATACTATATACGTTAGTCTTATTACTAACTATCTTTTAGTATAGTCTTATCTATACGCGTTATCTTATATTACTACCGGTTTATAGCCGTCTATATCGATTTTCTCTTTCCTCTATACGTTTAGAGACTTTCTAAATCCCGGATTCTCTTCCCTAAAGACGTATTCTCTCTTTATAGTATTACGTTTTCGTAGTATAGGTACTCTATCGTACGTTTACTATTCTATTAGTATTAAACTACTAGTCCTCGTACCGCCGTATAAACCTCTTCTTCTAGTAAGGTAAAATACTAGTCGAACTTACTAGTAATAGATAGTAATATATCGATATCGCCGGCCGTAGACTCTCGCTCTATATAGCGTAGTAATAGTAAGAAGAGAAATATAGAATCTATTATAGCGTCGTTAAGACTTGTATCGTATCGATCTATTCGTTATAAAGTATAAAGTAGTCTAATAGTAGAAGAGAAAGCGACTTATTAAGTAAGATAGATCGGTAATAGATAACTATATAATAGAGTTATATATACTATAGTAGTAGCTACTTAAGGTATTACTATCGCCCCTTCTAATAACGTACCGTACCCTACTAGTAGGTTTAATACGTTAGTATCGGGCCGAAACGTATATTAGAGCTAATTTTCGTAGACGAGCTCGATTATAAATCGACCTAGTCGAAGTCTAACTAGACTAGCGTACTAGTACTATCGTAAATACTAAACCTAAACTATTAGTACTACTAGAACTACTTAGGTCGCGGATCTCTATATAGGTATAGTATAATAAAATCTAGGTTATAAATATATTATAATAGAAGCCTTCTAATTATTTTATTAACGCGATCGGTATTATCTTTACTACTTACTTAAGTAGTACTATAAGTACTACTAAAGAGATTACTATAAAGTATATATCCTTCTTCCCTAGATCGACCTAGTCGATTCTAGCTTTAGCCTTAGTAATTAGTAGTAGTTCCGATTTTAAAACTACTAGGTATACCCGTGGATAAGGATTCTATATATTATCTATAACTAGCCCTACTAGTATAGGTATAGGTATTCCCGATCGATAAGGTCGATAAGATTATTAGCCTTATCTTTCCTAACTAGCTCGACTAAATACTATACTATAGTTCTCTAATAGTTAAACTCCTCGATCGCCTATTCTATATTAGGGTTAGGAATTATACGGAGCTATTATAAATAGTCCTTCGTATCCTTATAAAGATACTTAAATTAGAGCTATTTAAGGCTAGTAGAAGTAGCCGCTACCTCTATATAGAGACGGGCCTTATCGAAATTAGTACCGTAGTAGTTAAGTAGGGTACTAGCGATCGCCCTATTCTTAAAGTACTCCGTTATAGCCTTATTAATTTTATATAAAGAGCCGAAATAGGTAACGAGTATCTCTATAGCCCGATCGATATCGTCTTTTCCTCGTTCCTTCTATAGAGTAATATTAGAATTATAGTTAAAAATACTATCTAGGATAATATCCTTAAATACCTTAATATTAATAAGGATACTCCTACTTAGTTTTTACTAGACCACGAAGCCGTAGGAATAGCCGGGCTTAATACTAACGACTAGGTCGATTAGCGTATTCTTATCCTCGTTAGTATAGAGAAATACTATAGCCTACGTATATCCTATATTGTTTAGTAACTTTAGTAAGTTAATACGGGCTATTAGAGCGATTACCGTAATATAGATACTAATCTCTTTACCGTATAGATTAGGCTATAGGAGGAGCGTACGTATACTAGATACTATATTAACTTCGTATACGATTACGTAAATAAAGTCTATTCCTTCGCTTACTATTATAGTTAGTAATACGAGTCTCTATATATAACTAGACGGACTTACTCTTAGCTAAATATTGTATTAATTACTACTAAGGTAATTATATAAGACGGAAAAGGTTTAAATAAGAATAATTATATAAAGCTTAGTCTTAGAGGTTAGGAAGGAGAGAGAAACTAATAGAAGTAGATAGGTACGATAGTTAGGACCCGTAGGGTTATATTCGGTAGTATCGGGTAAGTATAAATTAAAATATATACTTCTATCCCTAGGTAAGTATTCTTTACTAGATATTATAGTAGTAAATCTACGAGCGATAGAGAGAGAAGAATATATAAATTAAGACTAATTAAGCGGAGAGGGTTCGCGAATAAACGAGAGAAATTACTTATACTTTAAACTTTTAATATTAATATTTAGAGATAAGTAATACTCGGTAGTAGTAGTATAGAAGTAGATCGACCGTATTAATCTATATTATAAGGTCTAAAGACTCTTAATACTCTTATAGCCCTAGTAAATAAAGTCTAATCTACTAACTATTAAGATCGACTACGTCGATTCTAGGTACGAGGTCCGGATAATATCGGAATCTATAGTAAAGTACCGTTAGACGAGTAGATTACCTAACCTATACTAACCTATTAATAACTACTAATAAAAGATAAGGAGCTATATATCTAGATAGTATATAACTCTATATAGCGTTATAACTAGAATCGTTATTAATATAGTCGAGTATCTTATATACCCCGGTCTTACTAACTAATCGAACTAGCTCTATAGTTATAGCCCTCTAATTTAAGAACTAATAGACTATAGCTTCTTAATTAAGGACTATATTATTCTTAAGGTACTTCTTCGCCGTCTTAACTTTACTAAAGCGGTTATCGAAAATAATATAAGCTCTATTATATACTATTAAGACGTATATATTTGCCCTCTTATAGTCGTTACCGTAGAATTAGCGTAAGGTAATAGCTACCGCTTTATATATAACGTACTTATCTATAGCCTCTATAGTTGCTACTATAGAGCCGAAGTATTAGAGAAGAAGTTCTATAATATCTATAATATAGTTCTCTAGGAGCTCGGTCTAAAAAGTATTATTAACGATAATACTATAGAGACTAGATTACTCGTATATACTTACTTTCGAATCTACGTACTTCTCTCTATCCTCGACTCGAGTCTTTAATACCTTAATAATAAAGTTAGTTTATAGATTAACTAGGTCAATACCTCCCTTCTCTTAAGAGCCTAAGAACGTCTATAAAAGTACGGTAGAAATCGCGTAGGAATATTATAGAACGCATGGAAATATTATAGAACGTATAGGAATATTCTAGAATATATAGAATTTATAAAATTAATAGATATAGGATAGAAGGCATGGATTTCGGATAGAAGGTATAGAGTTTAGATAGAAGGTATAGATATTGGATAGAAGGTATAGATAGGTATAATTTATATATATTTAAAAAAAAAGGTTCTAGATATATAATAATATTTTCATTTATAGCTTTATTTTATAAATTACGGTGATTTATAGACGCTAGCTATAATAAACGTATTTTTCGAGATCTAAAGCTATAGACTTATAGAACTAGCTTCTAGCTCTCTAACCGTATAGCCCGCTTAGTAATTAGATATATATCTATAAAGTTATTAAGCCTAGAAGTATCAAAAATATAAAAAACTTAGACTAAAAAACTGAATTCTTCTCTCTCTTCTTTTTGAAATGGTTCTCGCTGACTAATAATCTTGACATTTTTATATAACCTAGATATATATCTATACTTACGTAATCGCTACTAATAATTCATAAAGTATATCTATAGTCTTTATTTCTAGCTTACTTTCGTCTAAAATTACTATAAATATAGAAATAAGAGCCGTAATAATCGGTATTATATCTTACTAATCCTAGGCTATAGAGATACTATATAGACCTATTTAGACCGAGAATATCTAGTTTATATATCTAGTATAGCTCTAGATGCAGCGGGAAGAAGATAATTTTCGCCTAATTTTAGCTTAAAACTAAGGCTCGCTTATTTTTTAACCCCTGGAATAAGGGCTTATATATATATATATATATTTAGAATTTTATCCGCGCTAAGGTAGGAAAGTATATATTCTTACGCGTATACGTATTCCGGATAGTATTAATATAGTATAGATAGAGGTAACAATAAAAGAGTAAAGTATTTTCTAAAGTCTTTCTATCTCTCCGTCTCTTCTCTTCCTTCTCCCCCTATATCCCCCCCTACACCCCCACCTATATACCTATTAGATAGAAACTTTCTAAGTATATTCTATTATCCTATAGATTTTTTTTTAAATTTCTTGGCGCTAGAATATATAGACTAGCTAGATTAGAGCGGATAAAAAAAAAGTATTTAGACTAGGTAGACTATATTATAGCCGCTAGAACCGCTAGATCTAGTAGATAAGTAATAAATCCGGTGGAAAATATAAAACGTACTTTTATAGATGAATACGATCGCTATTATAGTATTGGTAGGGCTACTTCCCTTTAAAGTATTAGCTACTACTACTATAATAAGTACTATATAGTACTATAGTTACTAACTTCTTTATCCTAGCGGGGCTCTTTATTTATAGTAATAGATACTATAGAACTCGGAAAGGTCTACTAACTAAAGAGCGATACTATATAGTCGGGTCCGTAGCTTACTATTATAGATATTATTAAGAGTCTAATACTATACGAAAGTTCTACTTAACCTACTTTTAGATATATATTATAGAGAATTAAAGCTAAGGATTAGTTATTATTTAGTAGTTTATAAAAGAAGGAATAGAAAAGAAAGAGAAGATAGAGAAGATAGAGAAGATAGAAAGTAAAGATATAAGTTTTAGATTTAAGTAGGGCGAGATACGTAGGGTAGTTATAGAGCGGTACTAGATAATCTTACTAAATTTACCTAGATAGTCGTAGGCTAAGTAGAAAACTATTAAGTATATCTAGGTAGGTACTTCGAATCGATAAGTAAAATAGCGCTAAAAACTATAGCCTAGGTAAGTAAAAGTAGATAAATAGTTAATACGAAAGTATATTAAGTACGAGGGATAGATTAGTAGTATAGTAGCCTATATAGTAGCGATATAAATTAAGAGAGAATACGAGAAGTTACTAAGGTATTAAAGTATTAATATTACTCGATAGTAATATTACGCCTCGGATATCTAGCCCTATCGAGAGGCTCTACTACCTAGACTATTTATAGAATCGACTACGTCGATTATTACTACGTAGGTTAGAAGCTAACCTCGATATACTAATATATATCGAATACTTAGCGGTCTTAATATTATCTACGTAGAAGTATTAGGAGTAATACCGTACTAAAATATATAGATTATACGGTTATATACTAACTAGGGAAAATCGACTACGTCGATTTACTAGACTAAGACAAAGCGTTTAAATCTAATTAAATACTATCGATGGTAGCTATACTTAAAGTATATTAATTATCTACGGGTAACCGCTTTCCGTCCCTCTTATATATAGTATAAGAAATACGTAGCCCTAGATAAGGACCGGTAAACCCGAGATAGCTAGTATATACTTTAAATCCGTAGTCCTACTTAAAGTAGTAATTAATATAGTTAATTTTTGGCCTCTATACTCTACTATTCGCTTAGGTCCCTAAAGAACTATCTTGCTCCTAATATCTCTAGTAAAAGATAGGGTCTAACTTATCTATATAGTATAGTAGAAGGGGGTCGACGAACTTAACTAATACTAGAAAAGAAGGTTCTTTATATTACGGTTTTAGTAGTTCTTTATAGAATTACGTAACCCTAGGTTACGTAATCTAAGGATATCTTCTTAAGTTTCTTACCGAGTCCTTTATAACTCCTTATATAATATTTATTCAATATTTATAACTACGTATCTACGTTCTATAATAGTATATTATATTAAGGTTTTACTATAGTAGGCTTTCCCTAATAAGCTAGCTAGATAGATTCCTAATAATAGCGACGCCGTCGCGCTATTCGACGCTATTAAGAAGCTTTATAACTAACGAGAAAGTTATAATTAGACTCCTACCAACCCTCTCTATAGGAAGCGCCGATATAAGCGAGCCCCTTCGACTCTCTATACCCTCCGCGAGCTAGTTATATAAGAAAGAGAAGGATACTAGACTTTAGGAAGTTAATAGTACTATTACTACGATAAGAGTTAACGAGAAATAGAGCGCCCTCTATAAGTATACTTCCGTATATATAGTAATAAGTAAGACTATTACCCTAGTAAAACTAATAAGTTTAGAATATAAGGAAGACTAAAAGTAGGAAAAACGGTCTATACGTTAAGACAATACGGTTACCTATATAGTTATATAGGTAATACTAGTATTCTAGCTTCGGGCGAAAAACTCTTTAAACTATACTAGTCCGCCTTACTAAAGAATTACCGTTAACTTATTAAACGCCTTACCGTACTATTAATAAATCTCTTAGACCGTCGTAGTAGCAATCCTAAGACTCCTATTATACCTACCTTAGACTACTCTTATCTTAATAACTTACGTCTTTAGAAGACTTCTAGCGCGTTTATTAACTCCCCGTTAATAGCCTACCCTCCGCTTAGGACCCGGAGACGTAGTATATCGGACGGACCTCGCGTAGGTAGTAGTAATAGTAAAGGTAGTAATAGACTATCGGGTCTCTCTATACTTCGACTAATAAAACTCTCTATACTTCGACTATTAAACGTATTTAAAATAACCGAGCTTAGTAATAGCTAAACTTAGGGCTCTACTTAAAACTAGACCTAGGGCTCTACTTAAACTTAAGCCCCCGTTAGTTAGACCGTTTAGCTAGAGTTAGCTCCTCCTCCCCTAAGAGAGAGATTAGTAGTCGAGTTAATAGAGTTTATAGCCGCTATAAGTAGGGGTAAGTTTCGCTCGGCTTTATAGAAGGAAGTAGAGGGAGGACGCCTCCTTAAGAACTAGATAATAGACCTTAGGTATTTTAATAAGCTCTTTAAGGATAAGACTCTACCTAGGCTATATCTATAAGTCTCTATAAATGAAGTCCCTTAGTTATTTACCGATTACTTAACGGAAGTAAACTAAGTACTAGTTAGTATAATAAGTTACGGAAAGGGTCTAGAAATATAGGTAGCGGAGCTTCTACTAGACCTTCTAGATAAGGAGGAGCGACTACGTCGCTACCGTATAGAGTAAGACGACGCTCTACTTAAGTTAAAGAAGAGAGTTAAGGGCCGGGACTAGTAGGTAAACCTCTAGTTATAATAGTAAGAGACGAATACTATAAAGAATCGCCTCTTAAAAGCAGAAACCTATCTCTAGTATAAGATATCGGACTACCTCCTTACTCTATAGGAACGTAGCGATATATAAGCTAAAGCTACTACTATATAAGAAGAAGCTATTAAGCTTAAGAAATAATATTAGGACTTACTAAGTAGCTACCGTAACCTATAGAAGAATAAAGCTAGCCTACGGCTATAGGTAAACGCTATAGCTAGCTTACTAACCCTATCTTACTAGGACTATTTATCTCTATCTCCTCGTCTCCTACCGCTCGACCTTATAAACGACTACGTACCTACTTAGATACGAACTCTCTACTATACTAAGCGAGATAACCGCCGCGTTAAGCGAGATAACCGCCGTAATAAGCGTAACTATCGTAATACGATACTACCTTTACGCGGCTAGCCCTTACCGAGAGATTATAAGCTAGAAGTTATTAACGTTAATAGAGTAGATCTACGTAATAGTCGATCTTTATCCGCCGCCGCTAAGGCCTAGTTTAACCGACGAGATAGAATCTTAGACCCTACTACCTACTAGGGTAGTAAGGACGATAAAATTATTAGTAAATTTATCGATATATATAGTATAAAGATAGTAGCCTTATACCCTTACTAGACTCTAGATATATAGTTATTATAGATTATTAATCTAATAGATAACCTAGCCTATAAACGACTTTCTATAGATCGTATAGTAAAGAAGCTTTAAACCCCTTAAGATACTTATAACGCTATCTGTAAATAGTTCGGAACTAAGAATATAATCTTAGATTCTTAAATATAGATAGAGGGCTTAGTATAAGATAAAAGTAATCTAACTACCTTCCTTACTAAGTACGACTACCTACGGTATTAGTTAGGTTAGTAGAATAACGACGTTCTCTCTATCTCGGAATACCTTAAGCGACTTACTCGTAGTCTCTAACGTATAGCCTAAGATATTTATAAGATAGACTATAACGCCTAGTATAAATAACTTTACTAAGGTACCTATAACCGTAAGATCTATAATACTAATAGTAAGATATCTAACCGACCCCGATCGTCTCCTAGTTCGCGTAAGTATCGAAAAGAACGTTTCTTTAAGCCGCGCTATTTAAGTACGAAAGATAAGTAATCCTTAATAGCCTAAGTAGACTTACGTAAAGAAGATAAGAAACCTACTTTCTATCGTACTACCTAAGGCAACCTAGTAGTATATTATCGGTATAGAGATAAAGGCTATTACTCGTACTAACGCGTAGTCTACCCTAACTAGAAAGCGAGAACTTTACTAAAGAAAATAAGTATTATTAACGAAGAGAACGACGCTCCTAATTTATAAGATAAGCTTTACGATCTCGACTTAGAAACTAACTCTAGATCTAACTCTAATTCATCGTTAAAAGACTAGCCCCTAATATTACTCTCGGATAGTAGGAGCTAATTAAAGAGAGCTTAAACCTTTTAGTATTATAATTCTACTTAGATAGTCTTATAATATAATCTTAGGAGTCTATATACGTCCTCCTCTCTACGATCTATAACTCCTACAATAGTAATTACTTACTTATTCCCTGTAAGGCTCTTACGCCTATCGGTAACGTAAGAAAGAAGGCCTTTATTAATAGTAGCGGGTCTACTACTTATTATATTACTAGTACTTTCGTAGTATTATAAAAGCTTCCCTAACTACCGTTAGCCCGCCTAAAGGTACTATAGTTGGCCGACGGGTCAACTTCCTCCTATCTTATATATATAGCTATACTTAACCTAGCTATCGGGAATTATATAGAGCAAATAACGTATTATATTATTAAAGATCTCGGAACGTACGAGATTATCCTCGGTATTAAGTAGCTTAATATATACGACCCTACTATTAGCTAGGCCGACCGAACTATTACCTTCGGATCGTCTTATTACCTATATTACTATCTTACTTACTAGCTCCCTATAACTATATAGTAGAAGGGACGTTATAGTAAAGTAAATACTAAATAATAGATTAGGGATCTTTATAGCTAAGACGGAACTTTAGCTTAAGCCCTAGTCGCGTTATCCTCTATAGTAGCCGGTCTAACGCTAATCCTAGACCGACCTATTTAGACGCCCGCTAAATTTAATATTAAAATAGTAACCTCTTAAGTTTTTATAATAATAGCTAGCCGGCTAAATTATAAAGTAATTATTATTAACCTAGCGAAAGATTTTAATTAGTCTATAGAATAGCGGGATCTATCTTAGCGACTAATAGAACTTTTAAAGTCTAATCTCTCTAAGCTCTTATAAGTAGACTATAAGAAGTTTAGCGAGAGGACCGTCTACTTAACTCCTAAAGAGATTCGGGCTAAGCTTTCTATACCTTTACGCGATAAATATTCCGCGTTTAATAAATAGAAAGTAGACTCGCTTCCTAAGTACTCCGCTAATAATTTTAAAATCGATCTAAAGCTAGGGTTATTACTACCTTATAAAAGGCCTTATAGTATATCTCGCGATAAATTAGCTACGGTAAAGAAATATATTAACGAGTATCTCTCTAAGGGATTTATTACTTCTAGTACCGCTAATAGCTCTTTACCCGTTATCCTTATTAAAAAGTCTAGAGGAGGTCTTAGGTTCTATATAGACTACCGAGGGCTTAACGCTATTACCGTAAAGAACCGGTATCTAATTCCCCTTATACGGGAAATACTAGATAGGCTCTATAGAGCGAAGCGCTACTCTAAACTCAATATTATCGCCGTATTTAATCGTTTACGAGTCCGCTAAGGTAATTAAGATCTTATAACCTTTATAATACGCTATAGCGTATTTAGATATAAAGTTATACCGTTTAGCGTATATAATAGCCCCGGATCCTTTTAGTCCTATATTAACTTAGTTCTTTAATAGTATATCGACCTATTTATCTATATCTACCTCGACGACGTACTTATCTATACCGAAGGAAGCGAGAGAGACTACTATAATAAAGTCCGTACTATTCTTAACCGCCTTAAGTCTACCGGCCTATATTACGACATTAATAAGTACGAGTTTAACGTTACCTAGGTAAAGTTCCTTAGGCTTATTATTACTACCGAAGGTCTAAGAATAGATTCTAAGAAGATTAAAACTATTAAGGACTAGAAGACCCTAAAGAACGTCTATAACGTCCTCTCCTTCCTCGGCTTCTATAACTTTTATAGACGGTTTATCCGATTATTCTCCCTAATCGCCTCCCCGCTTATATAGTTAACTAAAGGCATCACCGATTAGAAGCCTAGTAAGTTACTACTATTCGAATAGAATAAGGGAGTCTATAGAAAAGCTTTTAATACGATAAAAGATACTTTTAACCCTAAGCTACTACTATCCTACTTTAACCCTATAAAAGAAACCTAGGTTAAAATAGACGCCTTAGACGCGGTAGTAGTAGAAATCCTATCCTAAATATACGAGAGCGTAAATAGAGAGAGTATCCTTAGGCTAGTTACCTTTTTCTCGAAGAAAATATCGCCTACGGAATATAACTACGAAATCTATAATAAGAAGCTTCTCGTAATCGTTAAGGCCTTCGAGAAGTAGAGACCGGAGTTAGCTAGTATTAATACTAATAAGCTAACTTAAGTAAAGACGGACCACCGTAATCTTTAGTAGTTTATAACTATAAAATAATTAAACCCTCGTTAGGCGAGGTAGAGTAAATTCCTAGCCTAGTTTAACTTTAAGATTTAATATAGGCTAGGCGTCTAGGGCTCTAAACCCGATAGCCTTACCCGTCAGCCGGGAGATCTCCCTATTAAGGGTAACGATCCGCGAATAACTTATCGGATATAGTAAGTCCTTAAAGATAGGTATCTCGCTATAGGAGTTACCGTAGAGCCTATACGTATTTAGAGTACGGGAGATAATAAGAGGGCCGTTCAGCTCTCCGCTATACTCTTTATAGATACGGATATAGAGACTTAGATCTAGAAAGCGTACTAGAAAGATAAAGTAGCGTAGACTATCTAATAAGCCCTTACTAAGTATACTATTACCCTAAAGCTTAAGTATCATTTCCCTAGTTATAAGATTACCGACTTTATAAAGCGATAAAAGGTAATTTATATATACGACCGTCTCTATATTCCTAACAATACCGACGTATAGCTAAGATTACTTAAGACGGCTTATAATTCTAAGATTAGCGGCTATAGAGGTAGAATAGTAATATATAACCTTTTATATCGTAGCTACTATTGGCCTAATATATCCTTAGACGTCGCTTAATATATATCTAACTATAGGTATTATATAAGGATTAAGAAGTTAAGATAGAAGAAGTAGGGACTACTATAGCCCCTACCTACCCCGCAACGGCTATTCCGTAATCTTTTAATAGACTTTATCGTAGACCTACCTCCGTTAAAGGATAATAATAGCGGGAGAACCTATACTAATATCTTAGTAGTAGTATACAGGCTTACGAAGCGCTGAAAGTTTATTCCTATAGTTAAGATTACTACTAGAGTATTAGTACGTACCTATAAGTAGGAAGTCTAGAAAGACTAGGGCTTCCCGGAGACTATAGTATCTAATAGAGGCTTAAACTTTACCTTTGACTTCTAGACCTACTTATATTACTAGGTTAGTACTAAATCGATATTCTCTACGACTTTCTACCCCGAAACTAACGGTTAGTTAGAAATTATAAATATATTTTTAGAATAGTATATCTAAGGATTCTATAACTACGTATAAAACGACTAGTATTAACTGCTCGCGGTAGTAGAATTCTTCTCTAATAATAAAGTAAACTCGTCTACTAGCGTATTACTATTCTTTACTTCCTACTACTACTATCCCCGTATAGGAATAGAACCGCTAAGAGATGGTTTATTAAGCCTCGACTATATAGACGTAGACGCTATTACTAGTCGTAAAGAGAAGCTATAGGCGTATCTTTAATAGGAGATTAAATAGGTAGCCTAGTCCTACGTACTATAGGCGAATAAGAAGCGTCGCCCTTACCCTAATTATAAAGTAGGTAACTAAGTAATACTATCTACTAAGAATATCCGTATAGAGAGACGTAGTAAGAAACTAGACTACTTAGGAATAGAACCTTACGCTATTAAGCGCGTCGTATATAGAGGAAAAGCCTATAAACTCGACTTACTAATTAATCTCCGCTAATTATATCCCGTCTTCTACCCTAGCCTACTATTACTAATACTAGATACAATAACTAACCTACTATACCCGGGCTAATATCTCCTACTACCTCCTCCTATTATAATCCTTCGAGAAGGTAATAACGCTCCTTAATAAGAATAGGATATAGAGGCGATACTAGCCTTAGGATAGAAAGTCGTAAGAGGAAGGGTCGCTAAGGGAAAGAAGCGTAAAATAAACCTCTAGTATTATATTAAATAGATAGGTTACGATAATACTACTTAGTACTACGTTATAGATCTTACCGTATACGACGAGAAGATTACTACTTTCTACTACCTTTACCCTAACGCCGACGGGCCTTTACGAGGTTTCTAACCTCTACCCGAATAGTCTCTACTAACTCTACTAGAATATCCTAAAGAAGATCGCGCCT
Source organism: Venturia effusa (assembly GCA_007735645.1). NCBI lineage: Eukaryota > Fungi > Ascomycota > Dothideomycetes > Venturiales > Venturiaceae > Venturia > Venturia effusa. Next base: position 299,440 of record CP042195.1, read on the forward strand.
CCGACTTAAAGACTAGCTAAGGCCTCGCCGCTAGGACTCCCTATCTAAACGATAATAAGTAACTATAGTATCTACTATAGATACCTTCGGCCCTCGGTAGCGGATAAATAAGCTTCTTAGCCTTTAGTAATAGATTAAGTTTCGTATAAAAGCTCCTTAGGATCCCTTATAGTATCTTTATTTACTTTCCTTACTCTTTTTAACGCTAATATAACGTATATAAGAGGACTACGTATTACTTAGATTATATACTAATTAAAAGTAATACTCTCTTCGTTCCCCGAACTAATATAATATATATAAGAGGACTACGAGTTACTTAGATTATATATAGAGTATAGCGAAGGGCGCTAACCCGTTTCGACTTTTATATATTTTACTTTTATATCGCTAATCGACTTAACCCGATAGAATAACTAGCGAACAATACGTATAGTTTTCGTATACTAACCGTATTACTATCGTAATAGATAATTATAACCCCTACCTCTATACTTCGCCGTATCCCTACGCCGATCGGGAACTAGGCGAGCTATACCGTATAATAGGAAATAGGGTTATTATAATTAGCTTAAACTATATCGTCGTAGGAGTATAACGACGCCTTAGGGGGGGGGTTATATTACGGTTTTAGTAGTTCTTTATAGAATTACGTAACCCTAGGTTACGTAATCTAAGGATATCTTCTTAAGTTCCTCGCCGAGTCCTTTATAACTCCTTATATAATATTAATTCAATGTTTATAACTACGTATCCACGTCCTATAACACTTTATCCCGTTTCGTAAGGGGTTCTATTACTATTATATTATTAGTTATCTTCTTCTACTAATAGCGTATAATCTCGAGGTCGATATTACTATTCTTAGAGAAGAGTTAGAACGTATAAATCTTCTTTATCTACCCCTAGTAATAATAGCGTATAATAGCCTACAATTCTTAACTCCTATTCTACTAGACTTCCGTAAGGATATAACGGTTACTACCTTATAAATTTACGCCTAACCTACCTATACTAGTAGTAATAAGAAAGATATAGGTAACTTTAGATTCGGAGTTAAATAGGGTAGTATTTCGGCGCTAGATATAGCTATTAACTATACTATTAAGGTATAATACGCGGACCTAAGAAAGACGCTTTCGTATAAGTACGTCGACTATATTAAGCTATTAAATATACTACGAAAAGATAAGAATATTATCTAATAAGTTATTAAGAAGCTTCTTGAGTAGCTATATAAGTAAGTTAGTATAGGGAGAGTTATCTAATAACGAGATACCTATCTTTTCGATAGTCTCTAGATACTTCTAGTAGGACTTTATATTATAATCGTCGTAAAACTTAGCGAGCTCTATTACGACGATATTATTATCTCTATTTCTAGAGTTTATTTAAGTATTAACTTTACGGCGTCGTACTACCTTATTAAGCTCGTCTAGTTCTTACTTAATAGTAGTACCTAAGTCGTTGATAAAGGCCTTATTATTATTACTAAAGAGGTCTTCGTCGTTATTATCGTCCTTAGATATTAGATCGACTACGTCGTTTTTACGCGTATATAGTTATTCCGTCGCTACGTTACCTACTATATTCTTCTCGTCTAAGAATAGATAGAGGGACTATAGTTATATACGTAGGGCGAGGTCTATACTAATACTATTATTAATAGTAATATAGGTCCGGCGCTATATAGTAGCGATAGCGATATAGTAGGCTTAGGTAAAATAGTAAACCTTCGCTACCTAGGTATTAGAAAGGTCTCTAGTTATTACCTAGCTTACGCGGCCCTTCGACTTAATAAGATTCGAGGAATACGTAAAATAGAATACCTATAAGAATCGTTAAAGTAAGGGTATCTTAGAGGGATTAATATTATTACTAGATATTATACTATCTCGGCTATAAATAGCGAAAGTACGGAGGATTTTAAGGTAAGAATCTATTAGATAGGAATATAGGAATCTAACGAGGCCCGATAAGTCGTACTAATTATTATAGGCGGGCGTACCTAAGAGGATAATAGTTACCTATTAGTAAATACGCTATAACGTATTATACTTACTAGCGTCTATCTTATTTACTAACTAACCCTTATTAAGAACGATAATTCTAAATAGGATCCCTATCTAACTCTATAACTTAGATTCTAACGTAGAGATAACTCTCTCTAGAAGTATTAGAGACTTACTAGGCTCCTCTTACTATATTCTTTTAAACGTATCTTTATTTACTATCTAGCTAAGTAGACGCTTTCTCCCTACCTATACGAATTCGTATAAATAGATAATAACGTCCTTACTAGATACGTTAAGTTTGTAGGCCGTAGTCCTTAGATCGTTAGGATAGATATATATAAGATCCTTACCCTATTTCTTACGGTTAGTTATAGCTTAAATCGACCGAGTCGATATATATATATATATAGGCTTAAATATCTTCTTAATTATCTTAATCTATATAGAAATAATAACTATAGATACTACGATTACTAATATCCCTAGCTTATCTTTTCTTTTATAAATAGTAAGAAGTACTATAATAGTCTTACCTAGGCCTATTAGATTACCTAGGATCCTACTACAAAACTAGCTTTTAGATAAGTAATTTAGTTTAGCGGCTCCGACTAGCTACTAGGGATATAGTATAATAGTAAGAACGTTATCGGGTATAACTATAGGTTAAACTATATAGAGCGTATCTACTATCTCTAACTATTCGTCCCTAAAATAATTAACGGTTCTATAGATTTTCTTATTTATAATAATATAATCTAGTCCGTACTACTTTACTACGGATTCTATGTAGTTACGAGCGAGTAAGCGAGCTTTTTCTTTTATTACTTTACTTATCTAGCTAGTTTTTTTCTAGATACTAAACTAAAAGTAAACTTTAGCGTTTCTATCGAAGCTTCTATTAGCTTTAGTCTTTACCTCGGGATCTAGATTAGAGCTATTAAGTAAGTTATCGTTATCTAATTTATCTACCTCTAAATCGTTATCTATAAGGTAGTTATCTTTATATTTATCTTCCGTATCCAATAGTTTATACGTTTTATTATTCGGATTATCGACTTATTTATCCTCTACGTTGTAAATAGAAGTATTCTCTCCCGCGTTAGGAAGATCGGTATTCTCGTCTAGTATAGTCGTAGTAGTCGTAACCTACTCTAGATAACCGGACGCGGGTTTATCGCTATTACTAGAAATTAGAGCCGACTATATCTACTTAGCGCTAGTAAGTAGATTAGAATCGACGCAGTCGATAACTATAGAAAGGCTAGCGTTAATATTATACGTAGTAGCCCTAGGTCCTAAGTCGTTAGCGTTCTTAATAGGTATACCTAGTAATAGCGGTTACTCTTATAGCGGTATCTAGAGTAGGATTATCTTTCGACTTTTAACCGCGTCGTTTTACGCTTTAGAGGCGGGCTTAGAGGTCTAGGATTATAGAGGTCGGGAGGCTAAGGTATAAAGATTAGTAGAGACACCTCTAAATACGAATAAGAGCGGGCTATATTAAAATAAGTATCTTATAGAAAAGGTAAGGGCCGGGGACTATAGAAAGCTAAGCTTAAGTAAGGAGGCTTATAATAGTTTAAGGGTTATCTAGGTCGCGTATTAGAGGAGTATAGTAGGTACTAAGCGCTTAAATATTTTTAGTAAGCGTAGCGAGATTTATAATAGCTCGATTACCTAGAGGTAAAGGCTATAGTAGTAGAGAGGCTAGAATCTAACTAAAATATTAAAGAGTTATAGTCCTAATTTAGATATATTTAGATAGAGAATAATACTATATATAGGGGTTTATAGGGATTACCTAATCGGATCGTTACGCTAGTAGGGATATATATAGACTTAACCTAACTTAGAGATAAATTCTTATATCGATAAAATAATATAGTCGACTAGAACTCTATATTACTTTAAGTTACTTACTTAGATCCGGTAACCTTTACTTACGATTAACTCTAAATACTACTATCTTCTAGTTATACTCGAATAAGAAATAATATATTTAAATAATAATTCGTTATATCTAACTAATTATAGCGCTAAGAAAGTAAAAGATAACGAAATACGACGAGAACGGTAGAACTTATACTAGAAGAAAGCTAGATATAATAAAGAAAGACGTAGATAAAAAAAGATATACTAATAGAAGAGCGCGGGAGAAAGTATAGAAAGAATCTCTAGTACGTTTAGTTACTAATAAGGGAGAGGACGAGTAAGAGATAGAAGAGCGCGCTAGAGTTAAATCGGTAATATAAAATAATATAGTCGATTCTAGTAACGATAGTAAGATCGTTATAGATAATAGGCGCGAGGTAATTAAGGAGAAGCTTAATAGAAAGACGTAAAAGAGAGCTAAGCTTAAATCGGCGCTACGAAAGGACGTAGTCAATTCTACTAATGGCTATAAGAGTATTTTCCCTATACTAGAGGCTATAACTAAAGATAAAGTAGCTAGTACTTTTAATCTAGACTATAAACGCGTCCTTTCCGAGGTAGGATATATTAAGAATCCTAATAGTCTAAGCTTAATCGTTCGTTTAAAAATCTAGAGTTCTACTTTCGCTTAGTTAAATATACGCCTTAAGAATATTAAGCTAGTAGATAAGCTAGATATAGGCTACGTTAATCTAGAGTAAGTATTTAACGACGCCCTAGTTAATAGAGTAATAGACCTCGATATCGACTAGGTCGATCTAGATAAGCTAAGTATATATAGCTTAGACAAAGAGTCGAAGGGCGATAATAATAGTAAGGACCTTTAACTAGAATAAGATCTACCTAAGTTAGCTCTAACTTCTACGCTATTAACCCTAGCTACTAAGTTATATACCTAAGTCGTATAATAATTTAAATAAGATCGTAACGCGTCTACGTCTAAGAGTTAGCGTTTTAGAGATACTCTCTAAACTATATCGTCCCCTATTCTATTACCGCGTAAGTCTAAGAAGCGATAAGTAACTTTAAAGTCCCTAGTACCTCGTAATTTAAAGAAGCGATAGGCGGCTTTAAAATTAAAGACCGCTAAAGAAGTAGATAGTCCGGTAAAGTAATATAATATTAATAACTATCTTCGAACTAGTATACTCTATCTAGATACTAAATACGAGGATAATCGTACCGAGTATATAGAGGCGGACGGAAGTATTATAAAGTTATATATAAAGTTAGAGATAAGCCATAAGAAGGTATTAGAGTCTATAGCGAAGACTAATACTAACTATACTATAGCTGTACGTTAGCTCTACGCGTTCTCGCGTATTATCTAGATATATATAAGTATATTATAATATAACTTTAATCGACCCGGTCGTTTTTAATAGTATAGTAGAAAGATATTCTAGAAGAAGGTAGTAAAGAGGTCTAGATAAATTAGAAGTATAATATTACTACGTCTAATACGACGGGTAAGACTAAGTAGGTATACGTTAAGTACGTAAACGGCGGCTATAAATAGGGCGACGATAGCTAGGTACTAGTAGAATTAGAATCTAAAGAGAGACTACCCTATAAGTACGAGTACTATAATAAGAAAAAGATAGTTATAAAGAGGATATTATTAGGCGCGCTACGTAAATAATAGAAGAATTTCTAGAAGATTAGAAAAGTCGAGACTCTAAGATAGACTTATATTTAGCTTCCTAGGAACCTAAAACGTATAGTACTAACCCTAGCGGTCTAGGCTAATTCTAAGGATAAGGACGAGGACGAGCTTAAGCCCGAAAACTAGATAAATAATAGTATAGATAGGGTAGATAACGATATCGATAATAAGAATAGTAAGAGAGAGAGTTATAAGGGGGAGAGTAATAAGAAGAGTCCTAATAGAAGATTAAAGGCCGAGACTAATAATAAGTATAATAAGAAGGAGAGTAATAAGGAGGAGAGTAATAATAAGAGTAAGGAGGAGGACGATAATAAGACTTAAGGTAAAGCCTCTAGTACTAAGCGTAAGCGAACTAGTAGTAGCGCCGGCCCTCGGAAAAGGGTAATATTTATATAGAGAATCCCTAAAGCTAATAATAACGAGTTTAGGGGATTAGGCTTCGAGTTAGGGGATAAGTTTATAGAACCTAAAGGTATCTAGATTAGGTACCGTATATCTATAGGGAGGAATCGACCTAGTCGATATTAAATACTTCTTATAGTTACGGTACTAACTCTAGTACTTACGGCGAATAGGTATCTATATTATAATTCTAGTAATACGTTATATTATCTTTAGATATAGAGATATCGCTTATAATATATAAGATAGTAATAAATGAATAGTTGATATTAAAATAGAATTATCTAGATCTAAATATAAGGGTTATAGAAGTAGGTACTTACCTAAGAGTTTAGAACTTAGTAAGCTAGTACTACTTAGTATTATAATATAGCTTCTTCCTATATTCCCTAATAGACCTACTAGTTAGGTCTCTAAACTAATCCCTTATAATAGTCTCTAACTTAGATATATATAGCGCGAATTTATAGAATTTAAGTAGCTATTTACGGGCGTTTTCTTTCTCTAGCGTATACTTCTTATCGATATAGAGTTTATACTACGTAGCGAGGTTAGTAAAAATAGCTACAATAGTTTTCTATTAGTAGGAGAAAAAGTATTTAATAATAAGGTAGAACTAATACTAGTAGTAGTAGCGTCTAAGTTTAGTCGACTGCGTAATATCGAGGTAGCCTTATATATATATCTAAATATTAAGAAAGTTTTCTAGTAAGAAGTAACTATTAAAATAGTCCGCGAGTATACCTAGATTAGAATAGCCTTTAAGGAGCCGATTCTTATCTATAAGGCTAGTAATATAGCGCTAATATAGACGAGTACGTAGTAAGCTTTCGACCTAGTTAGTTTACGCGTTACCTAGAGACTTACCTCTAGCTTATCTAGTATACTATACTTAAAATTCTTATAGTCGTCCTAGAACTTAGAGCGGGCCTTAGTAACGTTAGGATTATTAGTATTAATATCTTAATAGACGTCGCCTACGACCTCCTACTAGCCGTACTATATATAGAAGAGGAATATATACTAGCGGATACTACGATCGAGTTATCTATAATACTAATTAAGAGATAGAGTAAATAGATCGTCGTCGTTAAATAGCTCGATACTAGCTAAACGCTTACGCTTATAGAGAGGTAGATAATAATTAGTATTATTAAGTATAGCAAGGCGTTGTTCGCGGATAGCGTCGATATCAAAATTGTAGATAACCGGATTAGGGTTACCTAGTATAGGATTAAGGTTACCCGTCTAGTTATATAGTACGGTACCGTTAGGGGGTAGTAGATATAAGAAATTAGTAGAACTAGAACTCTAATATAAGGTAGTACTATTAAATAACGAGTTAGGGTTTATAATTAATATTATAATACTAATATATAAGATAGAGTAGTTACGTAAGAGTTAATATAAGAGAAAAGTAATAGAGACTTAGTACGAAGGTAGATAGTAGAATCGACGTAGTCGATTCTATCCTATTTTACGTAGTAACGATATAATAACGAGGAGAGGTTCTACGTAAGGCGTATATATTAGTACCTATTACGGGTATAAATATATACTTTTATAGCCTACTTTACGCGAGTAATAGTAATATATATAAATATATACTTTAGCGGCCTACTTTACGCGAGTAATAGTAATATATATAAATATATACTTTAGCGGCCTACTCTATAGAAGTAATAGTAATATTATTATAATCTAGCTCTATATAGTTAAAGGTAGTAAGAGTAGTATTATAATAGTAACTCTAAGAAGCCGTTAAGATCTCCTTATTTTACGGTAATAGGGGAAATTACTACCTAAGTTTAATAATATATAGCCTAAGGTATTATACTACTAAGATACGGCTTTATAACCAAATAAATATAATACCTTTATAGTATCTCTATTAGTAGGTTAGCTCTATCAACTAAAAACGTACGGGTAGTTATATTAATATATTATATAAGATATAGTAGATACGAAGGGATAATTAGACTATAGATACGTCTTTATATAAACTTACGTATTAAGGTTTAATAGTTAAATTACTATTTAAGTAAATAACTATTATATATAAAAGTAGGGTAAGAGGGTACTAGTTACAAGAGGAGATCGGATATTTACGGCTTAATAAGACTCTTATAGCAAAACGGTTAAAAAGCTCTGCATGCCGCAGCTATATGCTAACCAATGCTGACACGGAGTCGGGTTTCGTCCACTCGATTCCGATCTCCGAGGCCCCCCCTACTCCCTCCCTCTCCCTCTTCCTCTCCACCGTCCAAAACATGCCGCGATCCCAACTCCGCTCGTACAATTTCCTCCGCGCCAGGATTCCAAAAATTGCCCAAACTCATGGTCCGTTGACTCGATAATGCGGACTTTGCGGAGCCGACTTTGCGTCTAGCTTTTGTCGTACTTACTGAGCTAAGACATGAGCGCCGTTACTCCCGTTCCGGACCAGGCTGAGAAGCTCCCACACGCGCCTTATGGGAAGGCTTGTCTCAATTGTGTCAAGAGCAAGACAAGGTGCGCCGGTCGCATTGACGGAGAGACATGTGAAAGGTGTGTAGCTCACCCGTTGAACCCCTTTTATTTTGATCACAATGGGCCTTTCCATTGAGTCGACATCCCCTTGCTGCCTTCGACTCTACCATTCGAACTTTGCAGCGGTATATCGGTGGATTCTCTGCGGTTGTTAGATGGAATTTTAGAAACTCATGGGCTTTAGCTACAACTCGTTCCTTCTAAGCCACGCTGAAGGCATCTATAGAAGCGCTTTGAGCTGCCTGTTTCACGCTATGGACAAGAAGAGCTGCGTGAACAGTTGCTGACCGAAGAAAAGATGCCGTCGTCTTAACAAAGACTGCCAGCCTGCATCGACGGTTCGTAAAAAGCGTGCTTCGAATCGGCCAATTTCTGCAGCCTGGGGGGGCAAAACGGCTGCACTCGAAGAAAAGCTTGACGGCATTGTACAGATGCTCCAAAGATCGCAGGCCACACAAGCACAAGCTCGGCCAATGTCAGCGCCTCCGGATGGAACTCTTCTGCCAACAGGACAAATCTTGGATTCGAGCAATGGCCCGACGTTCAATCAGCTCCTTAGTGTACTTAACACCGACGAAGCAACGCGGTTGAGTCGGCTGCCTCCACAACCTGTACCATCAGCCATCTCGAACCCGTCAAATGACATTTTCACATGTCTTGATGGTCCGTCGCCAGCGCACTCCGCTGGGAGGAGATACCCTCTAGAATCCGAGGCTGAGCTTGAGGACTACCTCCGGACCTACCGAACTAAGATGGTCTTGTATTGCCCAATCGTGCCACTCGAAGAAGACACCACGCTCGAGTCCATGAACAAAGACCATCCATTTCTCTGGCTCGTGATTCGAGCGGTATGTAGCAAGAGCTCAACTCGGCAACGAGCTCTGGAACTTCAAATCCGACAGACTTTGGGGCGGGAAATGCTTATTGAAGGCACAAAAAGCAGGGATATGCTCATGGGCACCCTGGTCTTCGCAGCCTGGGGCCATTACTTTGTGACCTCAAAACCTATATCTCAGCCAGTCATGATGCTTGCCATGTCGCTCGCGTATGACTTGGGTCTCAACAGACCCATACCGTCCGATCCCGTGACTGTGATGCTGAATTTCAATTCTCAAGGATGCCCGAAGCCAGTATTCGCTGGACAAAGTTCATTTCGAACGATACAAGAGAGACGGACGATTCTTGGACTGTTTCTCATCAGCTCGGTATACGCGAATTACTTTGGCCGAATCGACCATCTTCCGTGGACGTCATATCTCGACGAATGCTTACAGATCCTCGAGGAAAAGATGGAGGTGCCAACAGATGCCATCCTGGTTCAACTGGTTCGCATACAACTCCTCTGCAATAGAGTCGCAACAATACCATGGAGGACAACATCTGTGCCTCAATCCTTCTTCGTCAAAACGCTGGCTTCTGATCTAGAGTCGCTGACACGAACGCTTCCTCCATCTTTGGAGTCAAACGAGACCTTGCAGTTGGCGACTTTCCACGCCATAATCGTCATGCACGAACACAGTCTCGACACATGCCCGTCGGCAACGAGTACTTTGGAAAGACTTGACAGTTTATGGGCCTGCCTCTCAGCGACGAAGTCATGGTTTGCCCTATTCTTCTGCCTCAACGTCATACCCATCTTGCAGTATCCTCAACTCGCAATGCCAATCTTCAATCAGCTGGCTCACTGTCTCATTGTTCTTTTCCGCCTCAGCACGTTCGAATTGCCAAACTGGGATCGAAAGCGCGTGCGACAAGAAGTGAACTTGGGAGCAACGGTGAAGCTCATGGCATCTCGATGGGAAGAGGTTGCAACTGCGGCGAATTTGAACGAAGGCAACACACAAGATATCCTAGGCGCTCCAAGTGATCCAGATCATGGTCCGTGGGCTTATACAAGGAAGAAACTGCTGGTAGTAGCGCATTTCTGGGAGATGAAACTCGCAAGCATGATGCAGAGCGAAGAAGGTGCGCCAACTATATCTAGAGACAACGACTTCACTCTCAGCACTTCCGAGCAGCAGCAAATGAACCAGATGGATTTCTCGAATATGGATTGGTTGAATGATATATGGATGAGTGACTACTCCGGCTTCGAGCTGCCAGGAGCTTTTGCATGATCGCATCAAGATTGTTTAGGCGTAAGGGAACAGCTGTGCTTGAAATTCGGATCATTTCAGCTCACCCTAAGCCATTGCGATGCTACTGTTAATGACCTAATGTTTACTTCGCTTGAACGGCCATCTGCCATGTGTCCCTCGGCATATTTAAGTGCACAAGAACTCCGATCCTGACCTCATTATAAAAATATTGCTGGCCATGGCTCCAGGATTTATCGCCGTCAATCTCCTGCTGCGCATATCACCTTCTCACATGACTTTAGAGCTCCGCAGTCAATGCCATGATACTAGCATTTCAAAATCACTCGCAGTATCTTAACACTTCACGAAGATATGATGGCGCTAGGCTCCCCCGCTCCAGGAATGAGGCCTCCCGTATGGAAATCATGTGATAAGGTGGTGCAGCATGAAAACACTCCTGCTCTCCCGTCAATTACCATCACTGTCAAGCCAATGGCAATTTCGGATCGCCTCCATTTCCACATCACAGTGTGCATGAATCGCAAATCTGCCGCTTCGTTCTCCCAAAAACTCCCGTCTCTGAGTCAGACCGGACTTCACCAACTCCGTCCCTCCTAATCCCGACAACGTCTACATGGCAGTCACGCAGTAATCGACATGGTCAACAATCAGGCAACACTTTTACGTCCGTTCTTCCGTTCCGATCTTTCATTGATAAATTTATCTTGATACTCGTCTTAGGGTTTTGTTGTCACACATTCACGTCTTGTGTTTCCTTGGTCGGACCGACTAGGCAGACCACCCAATCTCTCTTGAGCGACCAGCCTCTTTACATCAACTCAAGTGCCATTCGTTTTGCTTCCTTCTTCGAATGGCGGAGAGACACCCCACGGACGACGAGATCATATCCATGGAAAATGCTAAGTCGAGAAAATCCCACGAGTTCACGTCATTGAGCGTGGTGGGAGGCGAAGCTGAACGCACGAAGAACTCGACGTCAATCACGATAAAAAATCGACAGAATACGACAAATGACGGCCTCGACATCTCAACGAATGAGAAATTTGCTCCGCCAGCCACAGCTGATTCCGAAGATGCCATCACAGAACCCAGCGTAGAGCCGACCCACGAATACGTGGTTGGATTCAAGCTGTTTCTTGTTATTGCGGCCGTCACGCTGGTTGTTTTTCTGATGCTGTTGGATATGTCTATCATTGTCACGGTATAAACATGCCATTCGATGTTGGCAAGGAAAGATGACGAGGGCTACTGACAGAGGCGTAGGCGATCCCGAGGATCACAAGTGATTTCCACTCCTTGTCTGATGTCGGGTGGTATGGTGACGTGTTCCTCATAGCAGGGTACGAAATAAAAGTTACTTATTACGTTGATGGGAATCAGACTGACGGGCGTGTAGCTCGGCGTTACAGCCACTTGCGGGAAAACTCTATACGCAATTCAGCTCCAAGGTACGTCAACTTTGCCATGGCGCTTGAGCAGTAGCTGATACAGTTAGCTCACCTTTCTCTCCTTCTTACTGCTATTCGAGATTGGCTCTGTTCTGTGCGGTGCCGCGCTAAACTCGAATATGCTGATCGTCGGAAGAGCTGTTGCTGGACTGGGCGGAAGTGGGCTTGTCAATGGCGCCTTGACAATTGTTGCTGCCTCGATTCCTATGCACAAAAGACCAGGTTCGCCAATCAATGAACACTGTCTCACCGAACATGGCTGATTCCGGTAGCGATGATCGGCATCATCATGTCTTTTAGTCAGATTGGCATCGTCAGTGGTCCTTTGGTCGGTGGAGTGTTGACTCAGTACGCCAGCTGGAGATGGTGTAGGTTCTTCTTCAGCCCCATTGAACATCGCGCTGACTATCAAGGCTTTTACATCAATCTGCCCATAGGAGGCGTTGCGGCTCTCCTTATCTTCCTCATCCACATCCCCGAGAACATCGTCGCTGCCAATGTTACTAAGCGTACCGCGAAGTCCGTGCTCTCACAGCTAGATTTGGTCGGATTCTTTCACTTCGCTCCATCCACGGTCATGTTCCTCATGGCTTTACAATGGGGTGGACAAAAGTATGCCTGGTCCAACGCAATAATTATCGGTCTGCTCTGCGGTGGCGCCAGTACACTCCTTATATTCCTCGCCTGGGAACGGCATGCTGGCGAGAAAGCCATGGTTCCCTTCTCCATTCTTCGCAACCGCGTGGTCTGGTGTTCTTCCATAGTCACAGGGTTATTCTTCGGCTCGTTGTTGATGTTCTCATACTACCTCCCGATCTATTTTCAGACCGTCGAAGGAGCAAGCCCCACAATGAGTGGTGTTTACATGCTACCAAGTATTCTGACCCAAATGCTTGCGGCAGTATTATCTGGTGTCCTTGGTATGTCTTGGCGCTTCGTGATGACCGACTCTAACACTGATACAGTCGGAAGACTCGGATACTATACGCCTTGGGCGATAGGTAGCGGTGTTGTCGTCTCGATCGGCGCAGGTCTCATGTCAACTCTCAAACCGGAATCTCCAAACGCGAAATGGATTGGTTACCAAATCCTCGTTGGCCTTGGTCGCGGATGCGGTATCCAAATGCCCATCGTTGCCTGCCAAAACGTTCTCCCGCCTGGCCAGATACCTGTGGGAATGGCCGTCATTACATTCGCACAACAATTCGGAGGGGGTCTTTTCCTGGCATTCGGGCAGCTGGTGTTCAGCCACGGTCTTGTAGAAGGGCTAGCCAAATTTGCCCCGAGCGTGGATGCGAACAAAGTGATCAAGGCGGGTGCCACGGCTGTCAGAGATGTCGTTGCAAAGGCGGATCTGAGGGATGTATTGGAGGCTTACAACGTGAGCGTAAACGATTGCTTCTACCTTGCTGCCGCTGGTTCTGCTGTCACGGTCTTTGCATCCTTTGGCATGGGGTTTGGGACTGTGAAGAAAGTGGAGAAGAAGAAGGTAGACGGTGTGGAAGTGTGAATTTATGGACACAAGGTGTTACATGACTCAGCATAGACATGAGTGCGCGTAAAGTACATGTCGTGGACAATCTTGGGGAGTATCTTGAAAGTGCTTCACACAAGGGATAGGCTCTCAATGCGGGAATCCTGGATGTGTTCAACCGAAGTCGCGCTCAGCATTTCCCAATCAAAGTTTTCAATACTTCGGTCATCCAAGATTCAGGAATTTCCGGAGGTCCTGCAGACTAATTCTGTGGGTTCGGCATGGGGGTAATGGAGTCGCAATGTTCCGAGGTGTAGGTCCTCGAGAAGTCTTCTGCATTCTGATCTTCGGTTTGCTCGTTCATTTCTGCCAGGGCGAAGGGTATGATGGTTGCACGTCTCGTCGGTGGCGGGTGCTGAGAGAAGTCCGAGAAGCTCCGGTCGAGCGTCTAGTCTGTTGGTGTCATTGCAAGTGAAGACATACAGAATTGGCCATGAGCAGATGAGGTCGACGGAGGCAATGGAGTTGATGGTGACGAAGATGGGGAAATGGGATGAAACCTAATCAAGGTAGAAAGCGGGGATCCGCAACCAGTCTGAATTGGGAAACCAGGCTTGGCGCAACACCTCAAGAAATGTATCTTAGTTTTGAAGTTCGAAACCATGAATCAACATCAATGGCTTCGATGCACACTCAACCGCCTGGTGCGAAGAACATCCAGCAAATTCTTGAGCTGGCTCGATCGAAACTCATCCGTCTCACTCCTGGGCAATTCATGGCTAAATTGCAATCAGCATCGAATCCTGTCCATATTATCGACATCAGACCAGCAGCACAGCGAGAGTTGGAGGGCCCTTTTACCATTCCGTCAAGCTGTCATTCAGATAAACATCAAGTACATGTCATCGAGAGAAATGTACTCGAATGGCGTCTTGACCCGCAGTGCGAGGCGAGACGGAAAGATGTGGTTGACGCTGAGGGCTACCAAACGAGAATCGTTGTCATTTGCAGCGAGGGCTACACGAGCAGTCTTGCCGCGGCTGCTTTGCAAGAGATTGGGCACCATGCTGCGACTGATCTGGCCGGCGGGCAGAAGGCTTGGAAGGAGTTTTTGGCCTAGAATAGAGCTATTCTACCCGAGGCTTGATCGAGCCTGAGAAGGACTTATCAGTCCATCAAGTAGCGACTGTGAGTTTATCCCACATTTGGCTCGCGTTAAGCAGAAAGAATGCAGCCTCAATCCTGACCGACTGAACGCTCCTTATTCGCGCTTAAAGCCTGGCGTCACGGATTGGTCAACGACAGAGGACAATGTGTCCTCAGGTGCGGAACTTTGGGGAAAGATGAGCCGCGCTTTTGGGTAGTGCTGTGCTTTCATAAATTCGGCACGATGCTCCTTCACCTTGAGGAGCACTTGCGAAAAGCCGTTCTCGCAATCATCTTTAACACAGCTGAGCTCCACGCCTAGGCATAAGAAAGTGACATGACCGTCATTTCGAGTCTCAACTCGATAAGGCCCAGAGGTCTCGCCATTCAAGCGCCGCGAAGGACAACCGCGCATCTATCCGTACACCCTCCCTCAGAACGAAGATGGAGAATCGCACAAACTTTCTGATGATGTATGACGGCTTGAGAGCGACCCCCCTGACGCTCCATGCACAGATACTCAAAGAGACGAGTAAAGTGATTTGATGAGCCAGATGTGGCACTAATGACCATGCTGAACTTCTCTAGCCCTCACCACCAAAGGAGGCTTCATCCTGATAACTTTGGCACCCTGATCAGCCCAATCAAACCCTGGATCTTCCAACTCAAAATCAAAATTATACACCAGCCTCGCAAGGATCATCCGTATCTCCGAATTCGCCAGACTGTCGATCATTAGCACTATCCCCTTCGTGAATGCACACCGCAATACTCACTTCTGCCCAACACAATTCCGCGGGCCCGCCGAGAATGGCCTGAACACACTGCGTTTGTCGTTCGCAAATCGGGGATTCGAGGTATCGATCCAGCGCTCAGGGATGAAGGATTTGGGCTCTGAGAAATTGCGAGGGGAGACGTAGGCGACCGGGTGCGGCATTCCAACGAAGGTGCCGCCAGGGACGTCGTAGCCTGAAATGTTGGCGCCACCTGGCTCGACGGTTCTGCGCAACGAATTCGCGGCGGTGGCATACGCGCGGAGTGCTTCTTGGATGACGGCGTTGAGGTAGGGGAGTTGGTACGTCTGCGAGAAATTAGCAAGAGCTGTCGTCGGGCTTGAAAAGGGACCGAGGCGCCGTGAATACCTTTGCAAGATTGATGTCTTTGTCGTTCTCGAAAGCCGCGTAAAGCTCCTCCTTCAGCTTTTTCATGGCGGATGGGTTCTTCATCAGCAGCCAAAGCGTGCCCGACAAAGCCGTCCCGACAGTCTCCGCGCCCGCCACGACAATTATATTAAACGTCGAAACAATTTCCCTCTTACTCATACCCTTTCCCTCGTCGTTATGCTTCAGCAAATACGCCATAAGATCAGGTTTCTCCCCCACACCTCTCTCCAGCCTCGCCTCGATTTTGTGCGTCGCAAAATCTGACATGGTCGCGTTACTGACCATGAGTGGCACGATGACCTGCCTCAAGAGAAAGTCCCTCCACGATCCTGCGAACTCGAGGATCTCGTTCATCACGCAACCCATTTGTGTGGCTTTAAAGAAATTGGTCATCCAGACGTGGGATTGTCGTGATGCTAGGGCGCCGAAGGGTTCGCCAAAGGCGAGGTCGCCAATGATGTCGAAACTTGTCCAGTTTATCCGCTCGATTATGTCGAAGGGGCCGCCCTTGCGAGCTTCGTCACGCAGGATGTCGACGAGCATGTCGATGTAACGCTGTATCAATGGTTCCTGTGCTTTTAACTGCGCTTATTTAGTCGTGTGCAGTTTGTGAAGAAAAGAAGATGCAGCGACTCACTGCTTTATCGGAAAATGCATGAGCGACTGCGCGACGGTGTCTTGCATGAGTATCATCGTCGCCGCTGATGATATTGTGTAGATTTGGGTCTTCCTCGAAGCAATCCCGATTTGTTTTCACCATCTGAGGCTTGCCCTGCCGATGCATGTAGACATCCCTCCAGATTGTGTCCGTAATGAACGACAGCTCGTTTGGCTTAACTCGCACGACTTCGCCATACTTGTCATGCAGGGCTTTGAGGTGTTGAAATGGTCGCCCGCGGCAGTTCGCGTAGCTCGTGTATAATTGCGTTGCGGCAGCGAGTTTTGGACCGGGAAACTTTCTCAGCGGGTGGAAGAATAGGTTGTAGATGATGCACCACACAGGATAAAGTACAATCTGTAGTTAAGTCAGAGATATACTTAGTGTGCTGTCCAAATTTGCTCACCACCGCCAAAATGAGTTTGGCAAAGAGGAGAGTGTCCACATGGAACAGACTGCCGATGGAACTGGCGACCTGCGACATGATGCTCTGGAATTGAAGGACAGATCTGTCGGCCACTACGGGACTGCTAATATCTTGAAAGAGGTCTACAAAGCCAATTGCAGTAGGAACAGGACCTAAGTATACTTGAGGATCGACATACGAGGCTCCAAGACAACACGAAGCTTATTGTGTAGCTCCAGGTGCGAGTAACCTTGAGTAGATATATCAGGGCATCAAAGTCCGCTAACATATACAGTAAACCAATGCCATTCCACTGATTGACGATTGACATGCCTGACAGGCCTCTTAAAGTCCTGCGTATCAAACTATGTGGTACTTACATTGTAAGAATGGAGCGGAGGCGGGCCGGGGCGGAGACGCATTTGTGGCCAATTGCCGTGTAATATATTGCTTGAGCCTCATGGGCGAGGCTCGCATTCCGGGGAAGCACAAGGAAGCGTGCTTGGCGGGGCACAGCAGGTGCCGTATATTCCTCGCCATCCGCAAACAGCTAAGGACGACCTTACAGGGTCAGAGCCTGGCGTATTGGAATGCCTACATTGCTGAAATAGTAGCTCCAAGATCGCCTCGCGAACGCCTGATTGGTCGCGTATACTGTTGAGCCTCAAAGCCCTACAGTAGCTGCGTAGGGCTGCAGCACAATCTGCAACATGAAAGCTATCTTGGTAACAACAGGGTTCGAAAAATCGGTGATCAGCTCGTCCAATTACATAACTGGATTTTTCAACGACGTCCTATCCTAATTGCCTGTGAAATGGTCATCGTTAGTAAGAAACTGTGTGCCAAGACATAGAGTATACGCCCGCCATTCATAAGCGTTTCAAAACCACAAACAGTTTTCAGAGCTCAACTCCCTCTGTGATCCTCAAGACCTTCCTCAAATCATCCATCTCAACGCCTCGTCCCTCTCGCCTCGCCATGATCCCAGCACTCTTGACCAAATTCTTGATGCGACGTCCATCCAGTCCCAACCCTGCGAGGATCCTAATCTCCTCCTCCGTGATGCGAGGCCTGTACTTTCCAAGAGTATTTCCTGATACAGTCGCTGTCGTGGAAGAATGAGCAGCTTGTCGCATAAGGAAGTTGCGCCAAATGGTGAGACGAGAGGCTGGATCAAGAGCAGGATAATTGATGGTAAGATGAATGCGAGATTGGAGAGCTGGATCAAGAGTCCCGGGGCGGTTGGTGGTGAGAAATAGGAGACTGGGATAGTATTCTAATTTCTGCAGAAAAGTCTGCACCAGACGATTGCGACGAGAATCTTGATCGCTTCGAGTTTGAAGGTAGGTATCGCATTCGTCGATGAGAAGGACCGCTCCCCACTTGGCCGCCCAACGAAACTGTTCGTCAAGGTTATGAGTAGTGTATACATCTTCGCTGTCGGAACGATCTCTTTTCGTTGTCGATTCTTCCTCACGAAGCTCAAGTTTGAAGAGGGGAGCATGGATACGCTCGGCGACTTCGAGTGGTATTAGCCATCAATATTGTTGCGAGATGATGCGGTTGGGAGAGTGCAAAGAACGGATGGGGTGAGAATTGCATACCTGATTCTGCAGTCAAGGTCTTGCCCACACCAGGCACGCCGGACAGCAGCACTACAAGGCCTCCACCTTTTCCATTTATGACGTCTTCGAAACTATCCCCCTCTTTCAATTGACTCTCGACGAACGCGAGGATGAGTTCCTTGTAACCTTCGGGCAAGACGAGAGAATCAAAGGGCGCGGTGTTGAACTCGACTTCCTCGACTCCGTCAATGTTAAAGTCTTCCCATTCTTGTTCGCGGAGGCAGAAGCCACGAACGGTCGGCGTACAGATGAGAAGATGAAACTCCGGAGTCAACGATTCTTTTTGTCGTTCAACTGCAGAAAGTCAGTTCCAGCTTGGCCTCAATGATAAGACGCCTACAAGGTCGACTTACGAGCTTCCTCAGCTGTCTCGCCAGCCGAGATAAAGGTGTCCACAATTGGTGGCATTGGTGGCATTGGTGACATCCCGGTGTTGTAGTGTCTTCCCTTTTTTCTTTTGCCGACTCCAAATGGTGCAGGCATATGTGGATTGTAACAATCGGCAGGCGGCGGCAGACTTTGCATCTTGCGCTGCCCAGGAAGTGGGAGAGGGATATGGCCATCAGGAGGTGGGATGGACACAGCAGGCGATTGTCTAATGAGACCGGTGCTGAGGGGTATATGCTCTGGCTTTTCAAGATACCCCAGAGGACGTTTGCGAGAGTCGGGGTGTGACTCAGCATCAATTATTATGCGACGATCGACCTTGGGAAATTAGTTGAATATAGCGGGAGCAAGCGCGGATATGCTTACTTGACGTGTCAAAGACTTCATGCTAACCAGATTGCAGTGTTCTCTGTATGACTTGTAATGGACTCCAGTGAATTCGCGGAATCGCTCTCCTCGCATGACCAGTCTCTCTTTCATGTTTTGAACGTCCTTATGGTGATGAAGTGGGTAGATGTTGAGTTCTGTGATCTGTTTTGTGCCAGTGAAATGTGGAATTTGCACGCTGGAATCAACATAGCCAAATCTCCTCCCGTCGAAGTCAAGGTACTGGCAAGTCAATTGGAAGTTCCAGGGATGAGCCTGGACTGACTTGACATACAGAGCCTGATCGTTGCCGTTGTCGTCTTGCATGTAGGCTACATCTCCTGGGCGAAACAAGGTCCAGAGGTAATCAATGGTGACTACACCGTTCGCGATCATCTCCTTGCTGATGGTGAAAGTGCTCTTCAACTGACTCTTGATGATTCCACGAAGGACTTGGAGGCCTTTGACCAAGGCATCATCATCACATCCTTCGATGGCTTCCTCAAAACCATTCCACCGGTAGTAGAATTGTCGAAAGGGAGCCAGGAACGTCAGATACCTCAAGCCAGGCCAAAGACCATCAAACCCCTTGAACACGTCGACAAGTATCTTGCGCAATTCTTTGTTCCTAATCTCAACAGCGTGGATGGAGAATGGATTGGCTCCACCTCCAGTCCGCTTGCGTCGAATGATAATGGGTGGGCCCTCATCTTCGTCTTCAGAATCATTATCCTCGTCTTGGACACCCTGGGGCAGTCCTTCGACCCAGTTGATGCAGCACTGGCAAGTCTTATCCCCTTCATAAAAGTCTTGAATGATCTTGGCTCGCTCCTCGTCATCGAGATCGTCAACCACAGAGAATGCGTCTTCCGAGAATGGAGAGCCTGGCCCGTCGGTAAGCGGCCAATTGTGATCTCCACATGGAAGGAGGGGTGGCATCAGGAGCCCATCGCCTGGCGGTGGTGGGGGAGGGGGCATCACAGCCCGTGGAGGGAGAGAGCATAGAGGGCGCATAACGAAGTTTTGGTTGGAAGGACCAGGTGTGGAAGGTCAGATCGTGTTCTTGAGAAAGCAAAGGAGATGAATTGGATAAGTTGGATGAGGAGCAGGCTGCCTTCATTTACCCGCAGCTTCTTCCCCGCACGCTGAGGCCTGGAAAACATAAGTCGTACGATAATGCACCTCGATGCGGCTTTGGCGAATGATGTTGTACCTTCAGGTTGCTCAATTGGTGGTCTGACTGACCGGAAACTTGGCGCTGTACCTTTGACCGGTCTTCCGCTGCCTTCCCGCAATTTCAATAGCATGATATGACTTCTTAGATGATTAAAACCTGTTTACGTTGTTTGTGAGATGCACGAAGCGGTTGTCAGATTCTTCGACGACTTCCCGAGGCAAGCCGGTGCTGACGTTCTGGAAAGGCTTGCTGCATGTAGAAAGGTTGCATCTTCATCGCTGCAGATGTGGAGAGAGACATCCTGGTGAGCCTTGTATGGTCTGTCTTGAGACATGAAGATTTGGGCCAAGAGGTGATGATTGGTCAATGGCAAACTGGCCCAGAATTGAGGCGGATGGATGTTTTGGCGGCCAGAACACGTACAGGTCAGACCTGACAAGGCACGATTTATTCTGCTGATCCCTGGATCTGTTAGTCCAATTGATAGGTATAGCAATCCGTTGAAGGTTGGATAGAGCACGCACACGTTCATTTGTGCCAAACAGACGCGTGGATTGTTGTGCTTGGAAGCTATTGCGCGACTGTATACTCAATGGTAATTCTCATAGGCTTCTTTCAGCAAATGTACCAATTGATGGTGTGATCAGGAATGGATGACCGAATCAGGTGTAGTTTGTAATGATGAGAAAGAAGCTCAGAACTCGTCGCTAATGAATTAGCCGACAGAACACACCTCAATGGAGCCATACACGTGATCGTAACCTGCTCTGCCAGCAGACTCTCTTAGTCGTCAAACTAGGATCGTATCCTCTCTAGTGCTCATGCTATCCATCTATATTCTGGCTACAAATCTTTCGACGCTGAACACCAAGTAATATCGTTTCCAATTAATTACCTACTTAGTCCAATAAAAGCTTCGTACCAGGGTGTCTCACGGTTGGTAGTAATGGGCCTATACTTAGATCTAGGAATTTGATTCCAATGTCATTTTAGTCACAGGCTCTGGGTCACAAGGCGTAGGTCACGTCAGATAGAATATTAAACTTAGTCATAAGAAGAACTCTGTTGACACATGCCTTGGTGTATGGATCCTGGGCCGCTGTTATTCGTGGCGTTGATATAGTAGTACACGTACAGCACAAGATGACAAAGCGATGCCGGTCCGTGACTTCAACTTCATGTTATGACTTAGATCTCTAGTAACGGAAGTCTGTTGCGCACATGCTTGATGATCACATTCATGCTTCCGAACAGCAGCTTAGCGTGCAGCTCTCTGAGCGCATAATGTTCTTGTGCAAGAAAAGGGCGTACATGTTCATCATTGATCAGCTATACCAACACTAGATTGTGCTTTGCGATTGAACCTCCCACCTCTTCTCGATTGTAATGATGTTCCCTTTCAGGTTCTCACTCTTGCCCACCGGAATGATGCTTATTCGTACCGCATCAATTGGCTGTAACTGAACCTCGACGTCTTCAATATCGTCCTCCTGCCGCGCCCTGCGCGGGTCTTGGCTTGAGCACGGCTGGCTGCTCAGATCACCTCCGTTTCCAAGCTGGCACTCTTTGTTCACGGAAGAGCGTGAGCGGAGCAAAGGACGACATAGCGGAAGGCAAGCCAAAGCGATGGCCACAGAGGGTTCAAGACCAGAGAGAATCGTTGCAAGAACGCCAGCGTGCGTCATGTCTGAAAAGTCAAGATCTGAGAGCGTGGTCTGGCGGTAGATGTTGATGACCCACGTCCTAACAAGCTTACGATTAGGTCACTGGCATTGCGACAGATCGCCAATACTTACATAATCCCGATACTAAACATGCTCATGGCTACGAGCTTCTTGTGCGACGACATGCGTAAGTTGCATAGGTAGGGCATCGGTAAGACGATAAGAGCTATGTCGGTGATGATGTTCACAATGCCCATGGCAAGATAGAAACGTGGCTCACTTCCACATGTCCCTGGAATTGTTACATTCCAGTTCCTTGCAAGCGGGCGACAGATCAAGAAACTGGCAACGACGTTCGCGCTGTTCCACAGGATCACGAATAATCCGATGCCTTGAGCCCAACGTGTCATGGATTGAGTGGGTATCAAAGCAGTGTACATCAGTAAGACTGACAGTTTACTGAAACAGACTGTTGCATTCCATATCATAGCAAAGACCATAATGCTCTACAGGAAAATCGTGAGCGTTTTGTCAGTAGCTCGATTGCTCTGACTTACTTTGAAGAAGAAGGTTGCAGTTTCTGGACCGAACCGTGTATAGATGTCTTGCGTATGGAATCCGAAGCCGCCATAGACCACCATCAGTAGACAGTCGACATGAAGAGCAGTGTTAAAGATCTGTTAAATTCGTCAGCTGTAGAGTATAGGCAGTTTCTGAGAACCCAAGGAATCATACTAGCCCAACAATGATGCAGTAATCGCTTCGATCGATTCCCACACTTATTCGTTTGGCTACCAGCCGCAAGGCTACCAAAGAGGTAGCGAGAAATATCGAGACCGAAGAAACTGCAATAATGCCCACCTGACCAGCATTCTCGATAGAAACTTTCATTCTGCACAACTTAGCTAACAAGCATTTCAGCAGCAACGAGGCAGAAGTATTGCTGTAATGCGGAGAAGGTGATCCGAGGAATATTGTTGAAACTGTTCGCGTAGCCGGAGGTGTACGAAATGGGCCTACCTCCATCGGCGTTCCAGGATTAGATGTGCCAACAACCTTTCAAGAATTCGCATGGAATCGACCAAGATCTTCACTCATGGAAAAGATCGGGTTACAGCGTGCCTATCGTATCTGCCAGGTACTCAACTGTGGGTCTGCATTTTGCCATGTTCTTTCCTGCGGATGTAGAAGCGCACTTTATTTCCCTGAACACCAATCTTGCCTACAAGGTACTGTAAGACCATTCTTAGGTATCTGGGAGAGAAGAAACCTGTTTGCTACCGCGTCTAAGTGGTCCCAAATCGCACCTTTGGGCTGATCACTCGTGAATGTGCATGTCCAGCACGGAGAAGGTGGCCTGAGCATATGTGCGGGAAGACTGGGCACAATCATGCGAAGATTCGTACCCGAGGATAGCCTTTCTTCCAGCGACTGGCAAGGTTACTAATCTTCAAGCGACCTCAAGACCGAATCCGAAGCGTCAGCAACCAGCCTTTGCCACGATTTAATAGCGGGGCGGGACGGAACGTGCAAAGCCCGTGCTTGCGGGATCGAGACATATTTGGCTTAGACCAAAGTACCTGCATGCGGTAAGCATTACATCTGCAGGTGCTTCCGTCGACCCGTCTTCGACAATTGCAAATCAATGGAAGTCCGAAACGCTGATGGACATTTCGATAATATTTTTCGAACGTAATGTCGGAGGTCGCGCTGATGCTACTCAATGAATATTGAGATCCGCATGATTGAGTGCGAGCGGTGATAGTCTGCTACAAGACCTCTCCATTCGCTTCGACCGATGCTTAGTGATCCTTTCTGATTGAAGGCAGAGAGGGATATGATTCTCGTGCTTATCTCCCTCTCTGCCTTCAACTCCTCTCTTGACTAGTATATGCAGTCAGGGTTTTCCATGCCAAGATGGAAACTTCCCTGGAGAGTCTACCATATAGGAGTAGCCTCCGGTGCTCCATTCGGATCCCGCGAGGCACGAAACAACCAAGCGGAACGTTGTGGAGAACGTGGCCCCAGGGCTGCTCAGTATCGCTGCTACTAACACGGACTATCTTTCGAGGCTATGTCCATCATCTTCTCATCAAAGTGGTAGATTTGTCGGAGGGTTTGAGACCGGTCACGTAGAACTTTCTGCACCCTTATCTCGACGACGGGATTTACCTCCCGGGAGTTCGTCACATAGAACCGGACCTGCGAGCCGCGATGGGAATGACCCTGTCGAGAATCGTCTGCAAGCGAAAGGGGCACAGAATTACCATCCCATCACTCGACGCGTTGACCTCGTGGCTCCTTTCTTGCAAGTTCGCCGAGATTTTCTGTGGAACAAGCCACAAGACATTCGTCATCTTGTCCCATTATTTGTTCGAGCCTCAATCCGCTAATCTTGGCAATTCTCACGTATTTGGACGAAACCAGCGACAACACCGTGTCTGGGACTTCTCGAGCTTGACGTTGGTTTCCTTGTTATAAAATGCATTCGAATCCAGCCACTGGACAGCAGGTCGCCATCGTCACGGGCTCAACAGTGAGTTGGCCAGATAATTACTTTCCGAGCTTGAGGCTGATCACCTTGAAACAGAGTGGTATTGGCTCCTGGCTGGTCGAGCACCTCCATACGCGCGGATATCGGGTTGTGGTATGCGGACGACGTGAGGCGGACGGACAAGCTATTGCTTCCAGCCTCGATGCCTCTGGAGACACAGCCATTTTCGTACAATGCGACATCCAAAAGTACGATTCGCAAGCACAGCTTTTCCAGACAGTGTGGAAAAAATGGGGTCGTCTCGACGTTTTGATCGCCAATGCAGGTTGTGTGGACCGAGGCTCCGTGTACAACTTCGCGCGTCGAGACGTGTCTGTAGACAATTTGCCATCTGAACCAGACCTGAGCTGCACAGACATTGACCTGAAGGGCACAATATACGGAACCACTCTCGCTACGCATTTCATGCGCAACAACCCAGAAAAGAAAGGTGGTAAGATCATCGTGACTGGATCGATGATTGGAGTATATCCGTGCCCTACTTTTCCAGAGTATTGCTGCCATTTTCACACCACGACTTCCCTTTGCTGACTCATATTAGGTATTGCGCTGCAAAGTCCGCGGTCCATCAGTGGGTGAAAACGGTGGCTCCCATCCTGGCAAAGAAAGAGAATATTAGCATCAATTGTGTCATGCCTGGTGGCATCGAGACGCCGGCTATGCCAGACTTTAGCGAAGCCTTTCTACCGGAGCATATGACGTTGAAATCGAACCTCATATCCGGGTACGATCTCTTTCTTGATGACATATCGCACACACGAACGGGTGAGTTGATTGAGGCGGCCCACGACTCGCTCATTCCCTGGGGCAAGCCTGAGTACAAAAGTGGTGAATTCGCAAAGCGTGCCGAAAAAGTGTATGACCCTTGGTTTGCACTGGTACATGGCGAGATTAGTGACTTGCCAGAGGCAATGAAGGGACCTCCTTCTAAAGGCCCGAAGATTATCGCTGTTACAGGTGCGACGGGAAGCCAGGGTGGCGGTGTCGTGAATGTAATGAAGAGAACACCTGGATGGAAGGTCAGGGCTATAACCCGAAATCCTGAGAGCGAGGCGGCAAAGAGACTGGCTGCCGAGGGTGCAGAAGTCGTTCAAGCGAGCTTCGATGACGAGAAATCTCTAATCGCGGCGTTTGAGGTGAGCAATCAGGATGTAATTGCCGTGGCGAAGGCGCACTATGTTACTAACCAAGTTATAGGGAGTGGCCGCGGTGTTCGCCGTCACTAATTGGTGGGAGCACCTTGCCCAAGGCAACAACCAAGATGAATCCGGAGTGTTGGAGGAAGAACAAGGCATGAAAATCGCCAGAGCTGCTGCTAGCACTGATACCCTCGAGCACTACATCTGGTCAACCACTCCAAGCGCAAAGCGGAGGTTCAGAGGAGAACTCCTTACACCGCACATGGACTACAAGGCGAATGTGGACGCCCGCATCAAGTCCGAACTGCCTGAATTGGCCAAGATTAGCACCTATCTTTACTTCGGCTATTATCCACAGAACATGGCTTACTCCCCTCTAATCAAGCCAATTGAATATGTACGTGACGAGGTTACCGGTGCGCATTTCTCATTGGCGGTGCTGACATGAGATTACAGCCCGGCAATGGCCAATGGATCCAAACTATCCCCTCTAAGCCCGACGCCAAGGTCCTGCTTTCGGGTGACATGACCGTGAACCCAGGTATCTGGGTGCGCCAGGCGCTCGCAAATGGCTCCAAGGCGTATGGAAAGTATGCCAATGTCGCTTTGGAAAAGTGGACATTCCAGGCGATGATGGATGTATGGTCTGAGATTACCGGCAAGAGAGGTGTCTTCGTGGAAACCACGATCGATGCCTGGACGAAACTTTGGGGACCTGCTGGTAATGAGCTGGGTCTGCAGTTCAAGTTTGGCGAGATGTGCGATCCGTGGGAGGAAAACGGTAAGGACTTCATTAGCGCGAAAGAGCTGGGTATTGATGAAAAAGAGGTCGTGGGTTTCAGAGGTACCATAGAAGGGCTGAAACATATATTTTAGACACCGATACCTCAAAGGTGATTGAATGGATACGAGCCACCAATAGACAGCAGCAGCCATTATTGACGAGCTCTTGCATACTGAGCATCAGAGATATGTCGGATGCTGTGCTTGCGTCTCTTTCTATGGCACTGATTCGTACATTTGTGGGGGCAGGTCAAGCAACTCCTTTCCTCCCAGACTGAGAGTCTTTTGCCTCGAGTCATCTTGACGTCTCAAAAGATGCGTCCAGCAGGAATTATAGATACGAAAATCCTCGGGGCTGACGAGCTGTGTTCGTTCTTGAAGTAGACATAGTCAGCCACGATCATGATGGCCGTCAATTGCACAGATAAAAAGAGCGGTCGAAGAGTTGTAAGGGCCTGGAGTGTGTTGATGTGCCCAAGTTTTCGTATGTAGGAAGTGAGGTGGCCGGCGGAGGAATAAGGATCGAGGTCGAGCGAATCGTGTTTATGTGATGGCCGCTTCAAGTACAGCCGCACAGTGGCAGCCGCATGAGTTAGGTGCAGGATACGGAGAGTTGGTAGCATTCCAAGGTTGTCTTGACGCGTCTTGCACCATCGATGCTGTCATAGTGAAGATAGTGTTGTTGATTTCGGGAGCTGGTGCTACGTGTGGTGTACCTGCCATATGGCTCTGACCGCGGGTGGAATAGCCGTACTCTATTCTACTCATATTCAGCGAGTATTCAGGCACGGCAGCGGATCCATCTACGAGTACACTGTACATCGGCTGAACGCTCACCTGCTGGCTACTTCAAGCATGTACTATCGATACATGACATCCAACTTCTGCTCCAGATTCGGTGATGCTGACAGAGTCATCATTCTCAAAGACTTTACCCTTACCTTCACTGACATAAGACAGCAATAATAGCTTGCTCCGTATCTTGGCCCGTACTCCGTTCCACTTTTCCACATGCAGGGGCGGGATCTGTTCAAGAAAGCTTTCAGCCCCAAGAGGGAACTTAGGAACTTCCGATGAAAGGGCAGAGGAATCGTGTGGAGAATTCGCTTGGTGATGCTCACCGTACTCGAATAAGGAAATGCAAGGGAAACATCATCTCGCCCATATTTCTGCACCAGATATTCCTGCTGCCCCTTCCTCACAACAATAAAGAACACGGCTTTAGCATTAGGAAAAACCTAGTGACTGTGCAGTCTGCTGTTACGAGCCAACTTGAAAACCCTCCATGCTACGAAGGGTAGCGAAAGCGTCATGAAGTAAACCAGGCCCTAGTGAACTCTTCCAGGTTTCAGCGGTTGATCTACAAAATCATAGAGGCGGTCTTCGTTATCACTAGCTCTAGCTTCATCATGATCGCATCATCAACAAGCTTGAAGGCGTATTGACAAAACAATGAGGACCAGTCTCGAACAAACTGGGTGCAATACCACCAAGAAACCTCGCGCAACAACATAAAGACGACACGAGCAGCACCACGCAAACAGACTCGCCGGAAGTGCCACGGGTGAAGTAGCCTACGGATGAAATGAGCTACGGATGAAGTGAACATGAATCACAGCAGGTGGAAATATACGCAGTCTGATCTTGTAGACGGCGCTTTGAGAAGGCCTAGACTTTTTCCCTTATCTTTCAACCAGAACTTCGCCATACAAGAATAACCCTCAACAGAGCTATCCCATAAGAGGACATACCAACACGACTCAATGCAGTCGACATCGGGGATGGGATTGAATATCATCATGACGCCTTTTACAAGTCTTCCCGAATCCAAATGAAATCCCTCTTGACATAGGCACATACGGACTGCCCTTGGTCCTCTGCAGGTATCGAGAAAGATGGAGATGCATCGCTGATGAGGAGTATCACCGCGCATCTACATATCCTCCATCACATCAAACTACGGCTCAACGTTCTAGAGGCCACCACCGAAAACATGCCAACAGTCCAAGCCTACAAATAAGATCGCCAACTTAAGAAGCTCACAATTCAAACACCATCACCACCACCAGGCTCAAATTCGCCACGTCGTGGATGGGTGTTGGAATGAAGTAAGTATTTGTGAAAGACTAAAGTGGACGACGATTCTGGATATGTTATATACCTAAAAACACGGCTAGTAACGGTCCTGAGCAGCTTAGCCATCCAGGGACAACCGTTTCTCCGATCTTCATGCCGCGTGTTTCTTACAAAAGTTGTTATGTAGAGCGCCGTGGTTATGCCTTATCATCGCTGCACCTCAAAGCTCGTCACAAACCTCGTCACAAATCGTCCACCAAATTCGTCTTGCTCAATCAATACTCAAAGTCATCATCAACACTTGGCCCCTTATTCTTTCCCACACTCTCCTGTCTACTATACATCTCAGCAACCTGCCTATTACTAGTAGCATCCTCGGGTTTCTTATCATCTCTAATCTTGATGAATCTCGGAAACCTCAAACTGACACCCTTTCCGCCCGACTCAAGCAAACCAGCCGCTGCCTTGTACCTCGGACTCAAGGTCAGGTCAGCTGTCTTGACTTCCCAGACGAACTTAGGCTCGAACCAGACGTCCGGCTGGTCTTTGTTGCCAGCGCTGTGTTCGTAGAATGGTTTAGGCTTGTCAATGACGATTTGGCTCAATTGGAGGTGGAACTCGGCAAGGATTTCTTCGGAGAAGCCCGTGCCGATGTTGCATACGGTTTCGTAGGTCTGCTTCGAAGAATTGTAGCATGCGAGGAGGAAAGCTCCATACCAGCTCGTACGTTTTCCTCTGCCAAAGTATGCGCCTAGTACGACCAGATCGAGGGAGTCGCCGACGCCGGACAAATAGTCTTTTTTGACTTTGAGCCAATTCTGGGAACGGCGGGACGGTTCGTAATTAGACTCGATTCCGTCCAACATCTTGACCATCAGACCTTCGCAGCCTTCTTTGACTGATTCTTCTAGCAGAACTTGAATCTCGTCCAATTGGTTTCCGTCTCCATGTTTGGCAAATGCGAATTCACCCTCCGTCTCCTGGAAAGCGGAGTGCAATTTCTCTCGCCGCTCGCGAAACGACTTATTGACCAATGCCTCTCCATTAAGGAATAGAAGATCGAAAGCAAAGACACATACTTTGACTTTGATATCTTCCACCTTCACATCTTTCCTCTTCCTCGTCATCAACTGCTGAAATGGCAACACTTTCTTCTCTGTGACATCCCAAGCGACGGCTTCACAGTCCACGACGAAACTTTTCGTCCCGTCCTTGACCCAGCTTGGGAGCTTTGCAAGGATATCGGGGTACTTCTTACTCAGATCTTCCGAGTTGCGAGAAAAGACATTGGCGATTCCCTTGTCACTTTTTCCGGCCTGCGGCACCGTCGTCGCGTACTGCATGGGGGAATCATGAGCAACAAAGTGGATCTGGGCGCGCTCACCGTCGTACTTGTATTCGCAGGTGAAATCTTTGCCATCGAAGCGGTCAAGGACTTCTGTGATTGATTTGGTGGGCTTGGCCAACATGGGCTTGAGAGGAACACCAGGTTGAAGTTTGCAATTTTCGTGTAAATTGGTCAGGCCGTGGGCGAGGATGGCGGGAATGATAACTTCATAGCTAGGAAGTTCACTGCTTATATGTTAGCACACAGGGCTGGCATGAGCCCCAGGATGGGACGTACCTGTAGACGGATTTGAGAGTAGTCTCTCCCTTCGCAAGTGCTTCCGTACTCGGCACCTTGCCATTCTTCTCACGTGTTTCGTGAAAGACTAAGGCTTGGGCAAGAGCTACAAGAACAGTCTTCTCCGCGAGCCCCAGCCTCAGTTTGCCCTCCAGTGTCCGGACGATGAATTTTGCCTCACTTGGTCCACCCTTGTCTTTCGCAATGTCAACCTTGCCAGATTTGCTGTTCACATCGGCGGCGGATAGTAGTTTCTTGATGGCATCTACTTTTCGACCTTGAGAACCGTGGCCTTCTACGACAGCGATGGCGATGAGACTTTCGTGAACGCCACGTACCGTCAAAGCTTTAGGTTTGAACATGGTTGGCTGGTTACCTCTGCTTTTCGCGGCCACCATGCCCAGGTCGCCGATTTCGTTCTGATCCTTTTTAATGACCGCCAGACTTCGTCCAGTGGATTCACCAATAGCTTTCATGATGAGTGACTCGCCAATGCCAAGTTCAATGCCAGAGTAATCTGCAGCCAGCTTGTTGATCATGAGTAGAATTGTTGGAAGGAGGTCGTTTGGCGTGAGACGAAGAACTTGTTGCAGGAATCGATTGCAATGAGCCGCAATTTCCAATCTCTTGGTCGTCATCTCAATCTTGGAGAATGTGGCGCAGAGAGCTGCGTACGGCACAGGATCGCCAGCTTTCCAGTCGGGATATAAATCTTTGCTCGTAGCTTGGAGAGTCTCTGCAACCTTCTTCCGCAATTTGGCTGCTACCTCTGGTTTCTCTTCTTCGTCTTCTGACTCGGCTTCTGGTTCAGATGCGACCTCGTCAACATTGTCTCCGCCTTCCTCTGAGGTTGCTGGTGATTTTACAGGAATTGGTGGAGCTGCGATCTCCTCGTCTTCATCCTCATCGATGACTTTCTTTGCCCGACCCTTGGGTTTCGATTGCGCGTTCTTTGCCTTTGGTAGGGCCTTTTCTTCCTTTACCTCCGGGCTTGCTTTGCGTGGCAGTTCTTTCTTTACCGCCTTCTTGGCAACGTCCTTCGTGACTTTATCATCCTTAGACCGCCCCTTTGTCCGTTGCTTCTTCGCCGGTGGCTCTTCTCCATCGCCCGAAGCTGGTTCCTCCTCAGGCGACACTGTCCGCTTCTTCGACTTAGTTGGCGTAGGCGTTGACGTTTCAGCTTTCACTTTCACTGGCTTTGGCTTGTCTTCTTCCATTGGCTCATGCTCGTCCTCTTCTTGCTGTTCTTTTTCTGTTTTCGCCACGAGCTCTGCCTCTTTTCCCTCTTCCACGTCCTCTTTCGACTTTGGCGGCTTGTTCGCAAAACTCAATTTGGCTTGTTGCGGCTCGGCAGCTTTCGCGCCATTTGCCTTGCCAAAGAACTTGCTGTGTGACGGTCAGTACCACTACGCGTCCTGTTGGCTGCAACGCCCACCCGAGAGTCTGCTGCTCCAGTACATACTTGAGAGTGCCTTGCTTCTTGTTATTCGCCATAATCGCGAGGCCCCAACTGCGTGTTCCGTCTTCTATCTCTTTTTCTTGCTTCGGTTGGTGCTCAGTACAGTGATTGATAAAGTGCAGAATTGGGGATTCTGGGAGGGCGACAAGACGATCAATGAGTGTGAATTTGCCTTTGTGAAGGCTCTTGTACAATATGGCTGGGATAGGCAATCTGAGCATTGAAGGGGAGAAATGAAGTGAGATGAAGTATGGTGACGCGACTGCCCGAGTAAGTACGCGCCTCTTTCGTGACTCTGTCGTCACTTAGCGGTATTTCTGAGACCAGTGGTATCAATTCTACGCAGACTATCATAGCATTCGACCTCGATTACACCACCATCTCAGCATCGCCACATTACATAGGTACACTTAATAATATCTGGGTCACAGATCCCAGCCTTCCTCACCCAAGACGGCTTCTTTACTCTGGAAAACTACACCCTCGCCTCCCTCGAGCCCTCCCGAACCGTCTCCAACAGCACAGTCCCCATCCGAGATGCCTCAATCGAGAGCTTACGACCCGCCCACTTTGACACCCCAATTTTGCTTCAACCAGAGAGCGTTGCGAGGTATACAGACTCCTTGAAATCTATATGAAGGCTATCGGCTGGCTGATCTCGAGTCTCACGCAGACTTCCTCCGCCTCTCTCGAACAACGACGGACGACTCCATAACCTCAAATCTAAATTCCTTACTCACGCCCTCACGCACACCATGGGACCCTACTTCCGTATCCACAACTCGCTCTACAGTTCCGCCAGCCTCTAAGCGACCAATTGACGCCCAGTCATGTCAAGGTTTCAAAGATGGTGTGCTATTTCCAAGCTGGCAAGCACGTTCTGATGTCCTAAATTATTGTGCCTCTGTCGCTACATCCCCGGATCCCTCAGATCCAGAAAATGTACTGCGAGAAGCTGAGTCGGCAACTGCGAGGGAGAGAATGATCGATGCACGTTTAGATCCGTATGGCTCCCGCTATATACCGAGAGAAGCTAGGACAGAAGCTTTAGCGGGACTGATCAGGAATGAAAGGATGGTGGAAGATATCGTCCGGGGGACGACATGGAGATCAGTGCGTGAAAGGTGCATGGGAGAGGAAAGTAATTGGCAAGACGCCCTGGACGATTGGAGGAGAAGAAGAGAAGCACATGAAAAGCCGGGAATGCTTGAAGACACGAGGTAAAACATGTTGGTATACACGAATAAAGTCGGGGATAATCTCTTCTTCTGAGCGAACATGCGTGGTTTGCTTTAGCGCCGGCGTTACTGCATCAAGATCAATGCGCTCGATACGTATCATCGCTCTTCTTCGGCCTTCTCATGATTACACAGCATCTTCTGACGAGTACGAACGAAGGCCCTCTTCTCTTCGACTCGAACATCTTTCATGCTCACACTTTCTCTTTCCCGGCAGGGACATCTAATATACTACTAGGAGCCTACCCAATGGATATCGGGACCAAACCAATATAAAAGTGGACAGGAATCGCCTCGACAAGGATTCCAAGATCCAACGAAACAACCGTTTTTAATGCGCGGGTCTGCCAGGCTCACTTTGATCTAGCTGCCTTCGCATTCGATCGGGCAGATCTACCTATGGCTCGGATGAGGGAAGTTGCTTCAGATATTATCATTTCGAAGCTGAAAAGGGTTTCTCATAGTGGAGAGGTCAACTCGGGCTTATGCTTGATGATGAATAAACCCACTATCAACCATCTCGCTACACCGAATGATACACTCGTCGTACGGAGCCAGGCCTACGAGCGTCAAGGAAAAGGTCTCGTTGAATATCACAGAGATACAATTCATCTCTACGCCGTCCCATTTGTTCTTAGCGGGCAGAAGTTGTGTGCTTGCATCCACTCCTTTCCTTGAGACGATGGTTTATAGATGATTTTCGAAGGGAACAAGCGGCAATGGTCAGATCCGTAACACGCTTGACAAGATGTCCGCGTAAATCGATTAAGCCCGATGTTGTGCGGTACCCATCTAGCCCTCACCCATCTAGCCCTTGCATCCAGATCCACGATCATAAAAAAGAGGATGTCTTCAGGAAGGGAAGATCAAGGCTCCCTACAGATTTTGAGATCCCATGGCGCGTGAGTCTCCTCGTTGGGTATGGAGTCTTAACTTCGGAGAGATCGGCTGGTTGGTACGGATGTACTTGCAGGCACATCCTGCGCTCTGGATTTGGGGTTGATGGTTGTCTTGAAAGCTAGAGGCGATGATGATGGTCATCTTTAAAGGAGTCTGTTCGAAATATATTTAGGATACGAAATGTTGGGCTAACCCGCGTAACACTCTAGCTGCAGTAGGACCTATTAGACGTGGATAGCCCAAAACCCTTCATCGCCCATGTGCCCGGGCACATATGTGCCAGCTCGAGGAAAGTATGTGGAGGGTTTCGAGTGTCTTCCATACAGATAGAGGCGCGGTCTGAGAGCAGGACGTTGCTCTATGGTGCGCCTTTGCGCCTTCGGGTAGGCCATCGTACATATACCAGATGCCGAAGAGCGAGTTGTACCAGCTGGTGATGGCGTCATACCTGCCGTCGTGATCTTTACAGGCTTCAACAGACGCCACCTCATAAAAGCTGAGCCGATATTATCCGGGCGATGGTGACTCGCAAATCCAGAATTAGTATATATCGGGCCAATTCCAGAACGAGGGAACGGCGAGGTCTGGACACGAGCCGGTCGTCGTAGCATGGTTGCGCTTCGTCTTGCTTCTCGACGACCGGAAGGTTCTTGGTTTGTATTCAGGTAAGCACTGTAGGCGTCTCATCTACAAAGGTAATTTTTTTTTTTGATGACCA
Organism: Venturia effusa; assembly: GCA_007735645.1. Classification (NCBI taxonomy): domain Eukaryota; kingdom Fungi; phylum Ascomycota; class Dothideomycetes; order Venturiales; family Venturiaceae; genus Venturia; species Venturia effusa. Next base: position 334,091 of record CP042195.1, read on the forward strand.
GATGCAAAGAACGTGATAATGATGATGACGATGGAAATCGTCGGTTTTTGAGGTTGAGTATCAGCTTGACTAGCGGCCGGTCATCTACGCTAAAATTCATGTCTTTATGCTGACGAATCGACGGCCTGTCCTTTCGACGATTTGGGAACCAATGGGGTTATTCCCACGACGGTGATGGCGGAACATTACCGTCGCACTTCTTGGTATTGTGCAAGTATGTGGCAGTTGGCGGTCTTCGAACCCATCGACGACATTGAGAAAAGCGAATTCCGAAGGCGAAAAACGAGCGGTGTCCTATGCGATATCTTTGATGCAATCATACGCTTAACAGCATAATCACCCATCCAGTGAGTATAAATGTGAAAGATGTTGACAGGGTCACCAACGATCTCACGATTGATGAAGAGGCTCGAACTTGAAAAGGGACTATAAGCAAGAATGTCACGACAGCATGTACTTGCATCTCGAAATACACGCTGGCTCATGACCGTTCTTGCTCAAGATCGAACATGCCTCGTCAAAATGTTAAAATCCGTCAGACAAGATCGATGTACCTAGCATGTATGCCTTGCTTTTGCAGATCGCTCGCGTTGACGATGTAGCGCCCCGGATACTTGCTAAATCTCGAGGGCGAATACTGGAAAGTATCAACTGGCCAGTTTCGTAGTCTAGGGTCGATCACGGAGACTTCTCCAGTACGTTCGTTGTAGAAACGTGGAACGTGGCCCATGCTGTCTAACCTGAACATAACGCGACGCCAGTCTTCTGGCATCGGCCCCAGAATGGCCTCTCCTTGTTGGAGCCCAGCGATGTAACATGGACCGACAACTTCGTATAAGTCATCTGCTTTCTTTCTCAGAATCATCGGGTATGCGGACCCAACCACAGCAAAGACCTCGTCTCCAGGTGCTGCAAATCGGGGTGCTAGGCCAATATGTCCAGCTTGTGTCTCAAACATGGCTCGATCATCCACGTTATTGTTCACAGTGTCATAGAACGAACTTGGCTCAACTAATGGGGACGAGTTTTCTGCCATCGCCATCAACTCTTGGAGCGCCTGTTCGCTTTCGCGAAGACAGAGTCTGAGCACATCCAATGGCTCATAGCTTTCTGCCGATACGCCGAGAAGAAGAGTTTGAGCTATGGCATGGAGGAGACTTCCGCCAGTAATGTAGTCTTGCAACAAGTCCCAGTCTGCTGTCATTCTTTCCAGGTTAGTTTTTAAGCTTCTGATCCGTTCTGAAGATGAAGCGCCTTGAATCTTGAATTCATGCACAGTCCGTATGGTGCCAGTGGGCACGATAAGCACTCGAAGGTAAAGATGCTTATGCACCTCGAAAGGCGAAACAAAAGGCCCCGAGGCGAGATATTCAGTGGTTGGCCAAGCCACCCTCTTTTCTGTCCCTAAAGACCAATCAGGGACCCAGCTCCGTCCATCTCTTGCACTTCCGCTTTCGGACAGTTCGCACTCGGCCAGGACTCCAAAATCTCCAAAGTAAGTCATACATCGTAGAGCAGCATCTTTGTATACGTCGGCAGTACTAGCGTTGTAGTCGGGAACAATGCCGAGACCGCGCTTATTAGAGCTGTCCAGACTTAATAAGGCGAAAACGCGGTCTTTTGGGTCCGCACATTTGGCAACTGCGCCAAGTTGCCTGCGAAGATACGGAAATATGATGCCGTTCTGTTGGAAAAGAAAACCATGTAAATCCGTTTTCCGGTGCATCCACTGTCTGTCGAATTCACCACTCAGTGTAGTGAAGGGCTTCCAGTGGATACACGCCCATGCGCGTCGGAAAGCCAACCACGGAATGACATTCGATCCACACGAAACCATGGCAGAGCCGCTTGCAAGATAGATCTCTTGTCTGACCCAGAGGCGTTCAAACCATGACCGGCCGAACAAGTGATACAAAGCTGTCAGGTCCTTTGAAGTCAGGCGTAATGTGGATGAAATGTCCCCTATACTCTGGTCCTGCACTCCTGGTATAGACTTCATGGTCAGATTTCGGAAATCCACCTCGATTTGGCAGCTGATATCTCGAATGAGTCGCATGGCATGATCGCTGTCGTTTTCTGCGGGCCCAAGCCAGGCCACAACACGATTCGCGAGTCGATAGATATCGCCCATGATTGCGACTTGCGAGCCTTTCTCATCGGAATTTGCTTGATCGATACAAATGGCATCAATCCACAGAGTTCGTGGTCGGTCGGGATATCGAAGATGTCTCATGGCAATATCGAGATTTTTGGTTATAGGGAGCTGTCCACTATGTGGCGAAAGCACCTCCACTGGGCTTGGACTGTCGCCGGTGCCCCAGGTATAGGACAGAGCCTCATATTCAGGGACAATTGGGGATGCTGCAGCAGGATCGAATCGCTCATGTTGGAGGTTAACGACTAGACCATGTTCAAATTGTCCGGGGAGAAGATGTAGAAGGCGAATGAAGTTGTCGGAGAGAGGCTGATAGTTGTACATGCCTTTCAAGCGTATTCGACAAGGCGGTGATGTCCATGTTGTTGAAGATGTGTGCGGTATGTGGTCAGCACGAGGACGAAGTGGGGCACCCGACACGACCAATCGCTATCCTCTCGTCGGAATACCCGTGCTATACTGGCACTTTGCATCGCAGCTCAACCGGCGAGGTCCTATCTTGTGGCTGAAAGGGGATCGAGCTCTTGGTGCAGAATGATAGGTGAGAACTGTTAGCATATCCAAACTACCATTGCACTCGGCAAAGGCACAGCAGACGGGACTCGGAGGGACATGTCGCATACGATTCTCACGTGGCTTTCACGTGCTCTGATGATGCCCAGGCACCAAGGCTCCGGAGATGGCCGCCTCGGCGATTGGAGGTATGTTCGAAATGGTGAGTTCCAGGTCGAGTGTTCTCGTGATGACTGTCGAACATTGGGCGGTCAAGTTCCGCATTCGAGACTCGCGATTTAAAGGTCAATAAATGTACAGAGGAAGTGCAGAAATTGCAATCAGTAAGGAGGCTGCCTGTTTTCCAGGCGTCGAATTGTGGAGGACAGCGTGGAGATGCATGGAGATTGTCTTTCAGGTTGTGGGGTACATGGTATAGACTTGGATTATGCCTGTGCCTGGTGAGCAATTGATTCCTACACAAGAGAAGTCGAGACCTGCAGTCCAGACGTTTCTGTGTAGTAGTTGTATCGGCTGTCAGGACTCGGAAGTGAGCAGACGAGTACCAAGGAGCAGGAAATGTTCTGACTGACAGCTGAATGTGGTGTGGTGCCTGGGGGAGTTTGCCTTGTGGCCTGCATCTCATGCCCTCAGCCTTAGGTTCTTCCCTCTACCTAGGGCCGTGTCTTAAGTGCTATGCGGCCAATTTCAGTAGCGCCAATGTTACTGTAGATCTCGTAAGCGCGATAACTTATAAGCTATAATTACGTAGTGTTTTAAAAGTACTATATTGGCGATATATAGCTTGCTAAGGCCGTAGTATATATCGGATCTAGCTAGGAATAGATAGCGTACTATAAATCTATAATAACGTAATATCGAGTTAAGCCCTTAAACGATCGCTAGAGATATATTTACCTATACGTTAATCTATATATTAGTTTTTAACCCCTATTTATATATTATAGCCTTATAAGGCTTTAAAAAATAAAGTAGAGAATAAATTTAGTATAAATTATATATATTAAGTCCCTCTCGAGACTTCTAGGTAGTAAATAAGGCTTATAATCGTAAAAAGTAGTAACTCCGCTAAAATCGGGCAGATTAATAACGAATTAAGGAGGTAGGATAACTAGAAGATAATATTATTAAAGGCTATTCTAACGGTATATAAATAAAGCTTTTAGGATAGAAAGTTCTAAGTAAAGAAACCTTATATTTTAAACTTACCTAAACTATATAATTAATAAAAAATCTCGTTATAGCTTTACGTTAATCTTTCTTAATTTACGACCTTACGGCCGACGATAATAAGCTAATAGCTACTTAGCGATAGTAGCTAGATAGTTCTATAATATACGGAATATTAGTTCTAGATATATAGCTAGGCGCTATATAACGAGTACTTAAGGCCGCTAAAAACTACGATAACGCGTTTATAGCTTTATAAGTTACTATCGTACGCCTTAAAGCCGAAGATAAGTCTTAGTAAGATATTACCGAGTTATTATTATCTTCGTAGAGACGTAGGAGGGTTAAGTAAACTCGAGCTATAGTAGCTAGGCTTCTCGCCGGATATAAATAGGCTTATATAAACGGGCTTACCGCCGATAATAGCTTTAAGTCGGCCGCGTAGACTTATATTATAAAGAAGATATCTAATTTTTATAGTTATAGTATTATAGTACCTTAGTATTAAACTAAGTAGTAAGGTATCCGTAAAATATAGTCTATATAGTTAGTATACCTTAATAGTACCTCTAGATAGACCGCTAATAAACTAGGTATCCTCGTTAGTAAGGATAAGGTTATAAATCGCTATTATAGTAAATATACTAACTAAAAACTATTTCGAAACCGCCGTATAGACTTTAAAAAGGAGCTAGACTTCTTTATTAGCGGCCGAATTATAACTAGCCGATACGCGCGTTAAGGCCCTCGAGCCGTATTTAATAAGGATATTATCTAGCTCGTTATCGACTTAAGCTCTACCCTAGAGGGCTATATCTTAAACCGAAAGTAGACTATTAATAAAGCTAGCGTAGTAGAGACTATACGAGATACTAGGCGTTATAAGAGGGCTCGAAAGTATTATAACGCGGAGGTTTAGAATATAATAAGAGACTATAATAAAGCTTTAATAGCCGGGTTAGCTAAGGTTATAGAAGCTACTAATCTAAAGGGTTAGTAGAAGTTATATATACTTACTATAGCCGAAATAGAGTTAAGACTTAGTACGAAGTTTCGCTTTATACGATAGCTTTAGGACTATCGTAATAGCCTCGGCCAGGTATTTCCTTACCTAGAGAGTAAGGAGAGGATACTATTTATCGAGGAAGTAGTAGGGTTAGCTTAGTTTACTAACGATAAGTAAATATATAGTAGTTAGCTATAATTATAGTAGAGATATATACTTATTATTAAAGCCTTAGTACGTAAGGCTATAGAAGACGTCCGCTTGCTTTAAAGTTACTATTTTAGTATTTTATATCTATCGTTACTATAACGCTTAATAAATCTAGTATTTTCGTAATATAAATCTCCTTACTCTTGCCTATACGTATATTTAAATATCTTATAAAAAGATACGGTATAGTATAAATAATATAGATAGGAAGTAGACGCTTTTTAAACGTAGCGGAAGGTTTTAAAGTTATCGACTTAGCGTAGTAACTAGAGGTTACGAATCTCGCTATCGCTACTTAAAGTTTAGTATCTCTTTTACTAGCTATAAGCCGCTATATTTACTAAAATATATTATACCCGATATATTCGATCTTATATAGAATTATACGCTAAATTAATTATAATAAAAATTAGCTCGATAGCTAGTATTATCGTTACTCTATTAGTCGAGATAGTTAACTATAGATTCTAGCCTTACGGATAAGTAGTCTCCGATACGGTAAAACCTTAGTAGCCCGTAAGGCTAAAGAGACGCTATTTTCTCTCTATAATTAATTTATAACTACTACGTCTATAAACGGGATATATATACTAGTATACTCGGTTTTTAATAAGGATTATAATACTATTAAAATTATTAAAATTAGTTTACTAGTTATCGTAATAGCTAGGGGGAAATTTTTAACTTCCCGTAACTTACTAGTATATATTACCGTAAGTAGAATATTAATTACCTAGTATTACTAACTAACTATACTAACTTAACTACTAAACTATAATATCTATAGCTCTATCGACGCCTTACGCCTAGCTCTCTACTTAATAGCTAAGTCTACCTCTACGCCTTATAGATACGGATTTTACGATCTATACTAATTCTATATCCTTATAGCTATCTCGTCGCGGATTATAACTATATTACTATACGCTAATAGATCGATCTCCCTTACCTCTACGGGCTTTATCGCTATCCTCTCGAAGTTATTACGGCTAGTCCCTATATAGATATCCTTATATTCCGTAATAGGATTAGCGCTATACTTATTTAAGAAGTTATAGAGCGCTACTACCGCGTAAACTACCTTAACTTACCCTACTATAGCTATACCTTCTTTCTCTTTTTTAAGGATTCTAAAGCGCGACTTTATTATACTAAATATACGTTTAATAACTATACGAAGCGATAAATAACGAAGATTAAAAAGCTCCTTATAGTTTATAGGGTTTTTTCGTCTATTATCCTCGTTAAACTACTCGCGTAGATAGTACCGTACCTTATTATTATAGTAGGGATACATGTTTAGGAGCTATAGAATAGTTACGGGATCCGAAGGATCCTCTATTACTCCTAGGAACTATGGCACGAACATAAAAAAAACAACTACTACTAGAATAAATAGTATTTGAAATTAAACTGTCCTTTCCCTTCGGTACTTACTTATTATTAAACCTCGAACATTGAATATTAACTACTGAACCCCGAATACTATCTATATACCGACTAAATACTACCCGTAGGTAGTATCGCTACGAGTCCTAGAGGCTGGCTGTAAGTTAAGCGAAGAAGGTTGATATCAATCCGGATTTATATTACTATACTTAATCTACTTAAATTTTGGAGGTCGTACCCGGGTACTATCTTTTATATGTAAAAGAAGAAGTCCTAATACAACTTATAGTAGCTACGACGTACCTAGCTACTTAAAAGGACGCAAGTGTCCTCGACTTTTAAAACCGTATTTATATCGTATTATATCGTATTACGGCGTATACCTGTATATCTCTCGAGATACTACCTACGGGAAGCCTTAGGGGGAACTTCGAAAACGAATAGCCTCGCGGTAGGCCGTACGAATATTAAACGGACGTACGTACGCTATACGAACTATTATAGTACTCGACCGCGTCGACGCTAGTCTAGGCTAGATTCGATACCAATTATATCTAGGCCTAGCCTAGCTATAGCTAGAGCCTCGCGACCTAGGGCTTAGTAGCGCTAGAACTAAGGAATAAGAAAGAGTTATAGGTAACGCTAGTCTAGACTAGTACCTAAACCGTTACCGCTACTCTATCGGAGATGTCTAGCTAGATAGGACTCGACTATATTTTAGGAGAGCCGGGCTCCCTCCCGTATATTTATATAGATTAAGACCTGCCTACTATAGATAGTACTCGAAATCGCCCTCGTTATTTACACGCTTTCTAGTATTCTACGAAAATTTCTCTATACGTAATTTATTATTATGTCTTCTTAGGGCTCGTAGACGGCGTCCCGGGAAGAGCTTATAGGTAGGAACTCTAAAGCTAAGGACCTACTTATATAGGAAGCCTAGAGAGTAGACTTTAATAGCTACCGTAACCCGAAGGATAACGATAAGGAGACTATAACTTCTAGAACCTCGGAGAGTAACTCGACTATATCTAGACCTATCCTAGCTTCTACTCCTATAACTTCGGACGTAGGCCTCGTTATAAGGAATAAGATAGCCGCTCTTATATAGGTACTTAGTATAGGCCTCGCCTAGAATTTATCTAGGGGTACTCGCCGAAATGTCCTAGAACTTAAGAACTATATCCTATTAGCTAAGGATAAATTTCGGGGTAAGAATATTACCGACTTCCTTATTCGCCTTAAGGATACCTTTAATATATATAATATCTAAGATAGTACGTTTAGGATTTAAGCCCTACTAAGGAATATAGCCTTAGAACTCTTAGTCGACGTTAAGTTATTGTTAGGGTATAAGACTAGAGACTATATACTTCTACGCCGTTCCTTACGAAAGGAATATAAGGGACTTAACGACCGTTAGCGAAAGGAGATAGCGGCGTATCTAAACGAGCTTGCTACTTAGAGTACCTTAGGAAAGTTAGATACTAGAGGCTTTATTAAAGAGTTTAAGATATTCTAGCCCCTAGTCTATAGAGCCGATAAGCTTACTACCTTAGCGGGGAGCCGCATCTTCCTAGAGGGCCTACCTAAGGATATTAGGTACTAGCTTAATCTCCTACTTAATATTAACCCAAGAGTACGCTTAACCTACTCTAATATTAGGCGTATTATTACTAAGGTAGAGAGGATAGTTGTAGGGAATAAGAATATAGAGTATTTCTCTCTTAATAGTAGGAGAGGTATTGGTCTTAATAAGGTAGTTAAGCGGATAGTCTCTAAGAGGAATAACGAGAAGGCGGAGGAGAAGCCTAGTATAGGGAAGCTAAAGCTCCGCTCCAATATTCTTAAAGCCCTAGAATAGCTTAAGATCTTAGGTACTCTAAAAGGAATTACTAGCTACTCTGTTTAGTATAGCGAAGACCCTATTATAGTTATAGCTAAGAAGAATATATACTAATTCGCGCTCGCTAGTATCTAGATAGCTAATAATATAAAGAATAATACTCTAGGTATAGTCTAGGTCGCTAATCTACCTTCCGTACCCCCGTAAGCCCCCTTCCGTTAGAATTAGGTAGGCTAGGTAAACTTGTAGCCTTAGTATACTAGGCCTAGTTTTATACCTAGTTAGCCTCGCGGACCTACTCCCTATACCTATAGTATATAGGCGGCCGCCAACTAGTCTAGCCCTCCGTATATATATAACTAGGCCTAGCCTAGATACGCCTAGGGAGGCTAGGCTTAGAAGAGATTATATAGGAGCTATAGAGAGCTAGGCTACTACGAAAGGAAGTGTCTAGACTACGTTACGCTCGTTATTTAGGGTATCTACTTCTAGAATATAGACGCCTCCTCTCGCTGGTAGTATTAGGGTACTTAGGACAACCTAGGTACAAAAATCGGCCGGATTATTAACTTTCTAGACGCCTCTAATTATGCGCCCTAGATTATCGCGTAATATAAGAGGAGGACGGAGCGCCTATATACCTAGGCCTAGCCTAGGAACGTCGCCGTATACGGTTCTAGTATTAACTCCTTCGGCTTAGGTCCGGCCCTTAGTAGAATCTTAGACTTAGACTACGAGTCGGACCTCGACTCGTAAACGGACGGCTCCGCGTATAGGGGTAAGAGTACGGCCGTAAGTAATATTAGCCTCGCGGGAATTGGGAGCTACGTCCTATCAATATATATCGCCGCCGCTACTCGAGGTATACCTAGAAAAGCAGATAAAGAAAAGAGGAAAGAGGCGGCTTCTAGCGGGCCTTTATCCTTACGCGTATAGAAAGGAGTAGGGAAGAGGGCCCCGGCCGTAAAGTATATAGTATACGGTAGACTACGCGACGCTACGGAGGATTACCTCGCTAGGCGAGAGGGATAAGCTAATAGCAATAGTATTATAGATATAGAACTAGAGGATAACGTAGATAAGATAGACGACTCGTAGGGTATATTATATAGTTAGTCGTAATAGTAGATACGAACGGTACCGACCAAGAAGCCTAAGGCCCTAATCTTACGGTAGTATATTACGAAGACGGATAAGTTAAAGGATAGGGTGCGGCTCGCTAGCGACTTACTTAGGTAGACGGTCTAGATTAGTATATAAGATTATATTATATACCTACTAGCCTTTAGGGATATATTATATAAGTCCCTATCTAAAGACTTAGTAGAGAATATCTAATCTAAGATAGAAGAGATAGAGCGCCGTAAGTAGGAGAGAGCTATATAGAGAAAGCGAAAGGCTACTAAGCGAGCTACTACTCCTAGGGGTATAAATACTATTAGTAGCGGCCCTAGGGTAGCGGTCGTAGGCGTAGGTATTAATCTAGTTAGTAAGATAAATGAGATTACTACCGATATAGTCCTCGGTATTAATAAAGAAAATAGTAGATCTAGGGTCTCTACGAAGAGCCTAATAGTCTCTATAAGGATCGGAGACGTAGAGGCGAAAAGTCTCTACGATACTAGGGTAGAGGTAAATGTAATATCCGAGAACCTAGCTCGGAAATATAGCCTAGCTATTAATAGCCTAAGTAATAAGGTCTAGAAGCTAATTATAAATAAGTTAAAGGTTATAGATAGAAGGAAGATTCTACTTACCGGGTAGACTAGTTATATAGTACGTATAGCTAGGGTAAGCTTCGATTACTATAATATTATCTTTGTAGTCTTAAAAGATAGCGCCTAGGCGCTTATCCTAGGCTAGCTATTCTCGATACGTAGTTAACTAGTTATCTTAGCTAGTACCGATGGTACTATAGACTATAAGGTATATTCTAGCGATAGGGTTTCGACCGTTAGATAGTAGGCCGTGACTATAGAATACCTATATACTAGAAGCCTACGGAATATAATTAAGGAGGCTGTCTCCTCCGACGAGAGCGAGGACCCGACCGACTTAGATAACTCGGAAAATAGAGAGGCGGACTTCTAGGAACTAGCTAGGAGTCTACCTATAATTAGGCCTATAAAGGCTTACTAGTATTAAATATAGGCCTACTAGGGTAAGAGACGGCCCCTACCGTTAAGTACTTTTAGTATATAGATATAGAGTAGAGCTTACCCGACGAAGCTTCTAGGGAGGTTTATACGACGACTAAGCTCGACCTTCTAACGATAAGGAACGAGATAGCTAGATAGCGGGCGCGAGAGAAGTACCTCTAGAGTATACGGGATAGGTATAAAAACTTTATATTTAGCTATATAATCGGTCGAAGCCCTAGATCGGGAGTATCTAAGCGGTATATCCTATAGGTCCGGAACGTATCTAGGCCCGACCTAGATACGCTAGCCTCTAGGTTTATATCTAAGAGAGGTTCTTAGTCGAACGCGCCTAGTCTAGCGGGTATATATAAGAAGAAGGTAGATAAGATATTACCTAAAAATATTCCTCTTCGAGATAGGTCGACCCTAGGAGGCCGAATTGATTAGAGGGAGTATATTATAAAGGAGTAGATTAGCCTAGAGCCTAACTCCTATTTCGATAAGTTCTTTAAAAAGAGGTACGCCCTATTTCTAAGAGGATAGAGGCTTACTAACTTATAGTTCTCCGAGATACGTATTAACCCTAACCTAAATACTAATAAAAGGTCTACTATAAAGGAGATACTATACCGAAGAGAGGGGGCTCTAGTATAGGACTTCTCTAAATATAGGAAGATACGTCTAGAAGTTGCCCCTCCTTAGGTGATCCGAGTTGTAGACTATAACCTATAGTAGGCTAAGTCTTTCTATATTCCGAAGGCTTTAGGGAATAAGATTAAGTAGATATTCTAGGAGAGGATATCTACTAGTAGACTAGAGCCTAGTTACGTACTATACCGTAACCCCTGGTTCCTGGTTTAGAAGAAAAATAGGAAGTATAGGCTTATTAATAGCGCTACTAATATTAATGCCGTAATAATTAGAGACGCTAATATTCCTCTAATAGTAGATAAGTTCTTAGACTCCTTCGCGGGATATGTATATATTTCCCTCGCTAATTTCTACTCTAGATATAACTAACTAGAGCTTATATAAGAGAGTAGGGACCTAATATTCTTTTGGTCTCCTTTTAGCCTCCTAAGGATAACTACGCTACCCTAGGGGGCTACGAACTTAGTAGCCTAGTTCTGTTGGGTTATAAAGAAGATTGTATTCTACTAAGCCGATTCTAGTAACGTATACGTGGACGATACCCTCTGTAGTAGCCCTAGGATAACGTACGATAGAGCTATATCGGTACTAAGTGGAGTACGTCGCGCTATCCTCGAGTATCTAGTAAAATTAGACGCCCTACTTATAGATATTAAGCGTGCTAGAGCGACTATCTCGGGCGAAAAGTTTAACGTATATATAGAAGGAGTTAATATAGTAGGATACTACTATAATAGAGACGGCCGGTATCCGGTAGCGGATAAGGTAGCTACTATTATTAACTAGAAGACCCTAAGGTTACTAAAATTAGCTAGGGCGTTTATTAGAGTCTACGTATACTACTATATATAGATTAAGGACTTCGTAACTATCTTAAAGCCTATCTTTACGCTCTTTAAAAAGGATACCCCTTTTAAGTAGGGAATTAAATAGAAGGAGGCTATAACTATTCTTTAGAATACCCTTATAAGTACGCCCGCGCTAAAGCCTATCTATTATAATAAGGATACTAGCTCTCTTATACTATTAGTTGACGCCTCTAGCGAAGGATAGGGTAGCGTCCTATAGTAAATAGATAAAGATAAGAAGAGATATCCGTACCGGTACGAAAGTAGTATATAGTCCCTCTCTAAGCGTAAGTATAACGCTATAAAGTTAGAATACCGAGTACTACTATACTCCCTTAAGAAGCTGAGGCTGTATCTTTAGGGGGCTAGGTTTATTATCGAAATAGATACGCGGACTCTAATCTACTAGCTTAATAGAGTATTCTCGGACGTAGCTAGATTACTAGTTATATAATAGTTAGTATAGATCTAGATGTGGAACTTTAAAATTAGGTATATAGAAGGAAAGAAGAATCTTATAGCCGATAGCCTATCCCGCTAGTATAGCGACGTACCTAAGAAGGACGTCCCTAAGGAGCTAGAGTTTAATATAGAGGACTTTATAGACCGTCGATTAGGCGCCCTCTATTATAGCGGCCTACGCGTATATCTATATAGGCTAGATCCGTACTTTAGAATAATGCCCTTATCTAGGCCCGGCCTAGATATATTAGGAGACTCGGACGACTCCTAAGTTTCTAGTACTATATAGGAAGAGCCTAACTAAGAGCGAGATAGCGAAGTATAGGATAGGCTACGAGGTAATTACTCTAGGGAATATAACTAGATAGCGGAGTACCTCGTAACTTTACGTAATCCTAAAGGACTAAAAGGAAAAGAACTAACTACGCTGAAGAGAGCCGCCCTAGGATACTTTGTATTACGTAAATAACTATTTAAGAGAGGTAGGCGAGGCTAGCCTTATAGGCGTATAGTAGATAATACCGTAGAAAGATAGGCTATTATTAAGTCGCTTTATAACTCCTATAGTTATAAGGGTAGGGAGTCTACCGTAGCCCTAGTTAGGTGGCGGTACTACTAGGATAGCTACTTTAAGGACGTTAGCTAATAGATTAAGGAGTGCCTATAATACTAAATAAGTAATAGAAACTATATAGTAGAGGGCTTAAACTCTATAGTTATCCGTAATAAAGTTCTAGGAGTAAGGTAGTCTCTTGATTATATCTTACTCTCGGCTAGGGACGGCTTTAAATAGATTGTCTAGGTAAGAGAAGAGCTAAGTAGCTAGTTAGAAGTACGTACCTTTAGGACCTACCTAGTATCCTAGTAAATTACCGACTTTATTTTTGAGGAACTAATCTATCGCTAGGGAGTTATAAGTAAGATAGGGTTTAATAGGGGATCTAAAAACAAGAAGTTTACGGATGCTCTCTTAATACTATATAATATACGTAAGGTTACTATCTCGCCGTATAACTCTTAAGGCTAGGGTAGTATTAAGAGGTAGTACTAGTTACTCCTTAATATACTAAAGAGAGCTACGTATAGTAATAGAAAATCTTAGAAGCCTCTACTACCTGCTATGCTCTAGGTAGATAGGACTATAGTAAATAGGATAATAGAGATAACTCCCGCTAGGATGATACTCGGAGAGGAATATATCCTACCTATTGAATTAAGGATACTATCCTAGTAAAGTTTACTATAGTTCTCTGTCTAAACTACGAGTTAACTTCTATACTTACGAGCTAAGTAACTAGACTAAAGAGATAGGGACCTATAGGAGGTAGTAGCTAAATAGTAGCGTATACGTAAGGAAGCTAACGAGTATTGGGAGTCGTAAAGGTAAGTCCGTATACGAAGGGAAAATCTGGTCGCTGGTTAGCTCGTCCTACTGTATAATACTAAGATTAATAAGAACTATAGTTTAAAGCTAGACTTTACCTAGCTTAGGCCCTACCGTATCTCTACGGCCTATATAGATAAAGCTACGAAGAGACTAATTAGAAGCTATACCTTAGAAGAACTAGACGGTACTCCTATATATAGGTTAATTAGAGATAATAGGATAAGAGTCTTCTATTAAAGAGCCGAGATTACGTTGCCGGAGTTAGGGCCTAAGGCTCTAGACGATATTAATATACTAGAACTCGACGTAGGCGATATCTCTATAGACGAGGGACTAAACGCGGAGGACGAGGAGCGAGACGATAAAGAACTAGATACTAAGGTCCGTTAAAGGTAATCTATAGTCTAAATTCTACGGCTAGCTAGCTTTAACCCTACGGACTACTAGATTTTTAAGGAGCTTAGAAGGAGCTCTAGGCTCTAGGCTTAAAGTTAACTTATAGCGAGGAGCCTAAATATACGACTCTATTTCTAATTCTATTTTTACGTTAGCCTTCGAGTTCCTAGAGCTCTCGGAATAGATATTTCTAAGCGCTAGGCGATTCTAGGCCCGATCTAGATATAGAAAAGGATACTCGGGGTACTTTGGGGAAGAAAGATACGTTATAGGGCGACGTGTATAGGGCGGGGGAGAGAAGATTATAGATTGTTTATTCCGTAATTAGATTGTTTAAAGGCGACCCGGATAAAGCTAAATAATAGGGACGTAAAATACTCGCGTATTAAAAACGGGAGTAGCCTTATATACTCCCGAAGTTTCGCCGGAGGTTTCTTAATAAATAAGGGTATCGCCGCGCCCCTTAATCCTTTTATAACTTAAAAACTTCGATACTTTCGAAAGCCTCGACTATATCTTAGCCTACTAGGATAGATATATATTAGGTAATAACTTTAAGAAGTAATAGTTATAATAGACGGCGACGACGATTAGTCGCGCTAGGTTAAGGCGGTACGCGACGCTAGGAGGAATAAAGCTAATAAAGGCGGCCGTACTAGGGTAGATAATATAGACTCGCCTTAACCGACGGGAGTATTATCAGGACGTATATAACCCGGCGAGCCTAATAAGTACTAGAAACGGGAGTAAGAGAGAGAGCGGGTATCTTCACGACCAGCCTCGGGTAGTAACTAAATAGGATAAGGCTCCTCCTTACGACCCGTCTCAGATAACTAGTCTTAGTTAGTATAGATACGAGGTTTTGGTAGTATAAATTTAATGCTAGTAGGAGCGAATATATATAACCTACCTAGCCCTTAAGGTAATTTTACCCTATTAGAAGCTTTTATCTACCGCGCTACCTATAGCCAGCGTTAGAGGATTAAGGATATTGCTACGGAGCTTAGGCTTTATCCCGTTTAGGATAGGCGTAAGGTTATTAGGGAGCTATTCGAGATTTAGAGGAGGAAGATAGAGAATACCGAGATAATAGCTACCTACCTCTTTATATATATAGAGTCCGACTCGGACTTATAGTAGGGCCTAAGTAGCCGTACTACCTTCGCGTAGGCCTATAAGAATAAGCTTAAGGAACTTACTAAAGCTACTAATTATACTAAGAAGATACTCGATAAGAAGAACTCTACTATTAACAGAATCCGTATAGCTATCCTAACGCTACTCTAGAGACAGCCCTTCTAGCCTAAAGCTATCTTAGACGGGCTAATAGATAACAGATTATCTCCGCTAGTATATATAAGTAGAGCGGACCCTATAGGCCCTTAGGATACCACAGTTAATAGACGCGATATACTATAGAACTTAGCGTAGTACCTTAATCTATATAGGCTATATTACTCTCTTAAGGATATACTCTACTTCCTAGGCCGACAGATCTTTATCCGAGTTAGTAACCTTAGGGGAGGCGTACGTAATACTCTAGCCCTATCTACTAAAGATATCCAAACCGTTATCGGTAGGATTAAGGTAAATAAGAACCTAGTTCCTATCGAATCTAGGCCCGACCTAGATATAGATCCCGTTACCTAGGCGGAATAGGAGAGCCTCGGAGAGAGATACTATACTATAGAGTATCCCTAATATATCCTCCTAGTTACGGAAGGATATATAGACGTATAGAACGTATAGAATAAAGCGTAGGCGGGATCGCCTCGGTCGGATTATAGGTCTCTTCGCGACTACTCTAGCTAATAACTAGTAATTACTACGCCTATAGTTGTTATTAAGACAACTCGTTAGGGAGTTATAGATATAATAAGCCTAGGGAGACTATAAGCTCGCCTAATAGACAGCCCTACTACTATCGGCTTACGTCGATCGGTAGCCTCGCCCGGCTCGGTTATATTATAGGGCTAGGCGTTAATTACCGATATACCCGAGTACTCGGAAGTATCTATTAGCGCTAAAGATAGCCCTCCTACTACGGAGGATTAGGACGTCTAGGGACTAAGAAAAGCTAGAGCTACTAGTAAGGATTATACCTACGAGAAGGACAATAAGGGAAAGGTCTTTATAAAGCTAGCGGAGGAGAGAAAGATATCTAAGACTATCTACCTACGATAGCTTAAGGCTAAAGCCCTAAACGCGAACGTAGTCTAGCTTAGTAATAATAATTAACTATTTAAGGTAAATATCTACTTAAAGTATACTAGGCTCGGCGTAGGGTAGACGGGGCTCTAAGTTACTTAGGGAACTACTACCGAGCTACTAGAGCGCCTTCGGGACTTCGCATTATATAACTCTCCCGCTACTTTCGTAGTAGGTAGAAATACCTATACCTAGTTTAAGAAGGGCGCGAGGCCTACTATAAAAACTAATAAGCTTAAGATCTATACCTTCGCCGGATCCCGTCTAGCTAAGCTAGCTAACCGCCTAAATACGCTAGCGTAGAATAACCTTCGGAAGGATATACTTAGAAATATAAAGATAGCCTAGTAGGAAAAGGATAGGCAAATTACCTCCGGGAAAGAGTTTTAGTACTAGGGAGTCCCTTATAAGGAGCTACGAGTTATACTCGAGGACCTTAATAAGACGAGCTAGGTTACGAAGATCTATAAGGGTAAGAATCCTACTATTAAGGAACTCGTTTAGCTGGAGTCTACTATATACCTATAGTACTAGCGTAAGATCCGTAGACGTGATAATCTAGGCTAGAATCGGGCTTTATACTATAGTCTAGGCTAATAGGTTATACGGTAATCTCTAGTATACTAGGCTACTTACGTTACTACTCGGCCTAACGGTAGATTTTGGCTTATCTTCTACCCCTACTATACTAAGTATACTATTAAGGGCCAGAATATAGAGTTCGCCTATATTAATACTAACGTTCGTAAGGCTATTATAACTGGTAGGGGACTTAACGTAATCTAAGGTAGTCTTACTATCTTAGGTAAGAATAAGTAGGACTATACTATAATTATCCTAGGAATATATAAGCTAGATATATATAAGGACTAGATATAGTATATAGAAGCTCGGGGCGCTCCTCTTAAGGATAGCTATATAGCTAGTATTACTCCTAAGCTACACTAGACTCTAGAGGACGCGAAGTATTTTAAGACTAACTAGACGAATACTATATATAACGACCTAACTATCCGTATTACTTATAGCCTTTAACCTTATAGGATATATAGGCCGGCTTATAGGGAGCGCATTACGTACCTACTATAGTTCTATGGTATTGAACTTAACTATAAAACTATAGAGATAGTAGAGGGCGGAATATAGGATTCGCTATCTACCGCCTATAGGGATATAGCTACTGGGCCCTCGACTCCTTTAGGCTACTCCGTTAACTATAGTCGAATCCCTTAGCTATAGTACGCCTCTATTCCGTACCGCCTCGAGGGGAATATTGTAGCCGCTCTTATCGGGTAGATAAAGTAGAGTTCTATAGTTACTAACTAGGAAGCTATACGCTTCCTTAATAATAAGTAGTATAGAGACGGGGAGATTAAGCGCTAGGAGCGAGAAGTTATAGATACCTTTAGGGCGAAGTTTAAGAAAATAGTCGCGTTAGAGCGTGCGATCTATAGGAAGGACTCCTTCTTTAACTATTTATATATAAAGGACACCTATACGGGGGAGCGACCGGTAGAGACTTATATTAAGGAGGATACTAGAGAGGGAGAGGAGGAGACTATTACTCCCGCTATTAAGAACCTCGGGCAAGAATAGGAAGTATATTTAAGGGAGTAGAAAGAGTAGTCTACGAACCTAGGCCTAGCCTAGATATAGATTTTAGGCGCGCGCTTATATTTAAGTACCGCGCTAGCTTAAGGAGACTAACTTAGAGTTTAGGGATATAGCGATTTTGATTTTAAAGACTTTATTATATCCTGGCGTTCTTGGTTTTATAGTTTACGGCTTACTGTCTCCTCCCTAAGGGCCCGGCTCGCATATTTATAAATACGTTATAGGACGACGTATTGGTAGGCGGGGGAGAGAATATAGTAGGGATATATGTTTAGGAGCTATAGAATAGTTACGGGATCCGAAGGATCCCCTATTACTCCTAGGAACTATAGTACGAACATAAAAAAAACAACTACCACTAGAATAAATAGCATTTGAAATTAAACTATCCTTTCTCTTCGGTACTTACTTATTATTGAACCTCGAACATTAAATATTAACTACTAAACCCCGAATACTATCTGTACACCGACTAAATACTACCCGTAGGTAGTATCGCTACGAGTTCTAGAGGCTAGCTATAAGTTAAGCGAAGAAGGTTAATATTAATCTAGATTTATATTACTATACTTAACCTACTTAAATTATATAGCGGTATATAAAGACTACCTAGAAACGAGAAGCCCGCGTTACCTAGGTAATATTTATCTCTTAGTAACGTAAATCTATAGTTTAATATTATATCTTTTACGATACGCTAATCGCTAGCCGAGCCCTCCTATCCTATATAAATAAAGATAATATTTATCTAGAGATCTACGGCCGTAAAGATATTCTATAAGAGGCCGCCCTTACAATTCCTATACGTAATCTATACCTAGGGTTTAAGGTTTTTAACGGATATAGCGATATAAGTACTATCTATCGCTTCTATATAGTTACTAAACTACGGCTATTAGCGTAGTTACTATAGTAAAAGCTTAGTTTTTTCTAGATCTAGTAGCGTTATAAAGGCTTTATATAAAGATCCTATTATATATAAGACTTTATCGAAAATCCGTATAACTATTATATAAGGCCGCTAAAAGAGGTAACTTATAGTTTTTATCGAGTTACTAGTAGTATAGATATATAAAAAGATAGCGATCCTAATATATAAATTATTATCTTTTTAAAGCTATATATTATCGTAAAGCTAATTATATAGGGCGATAAATTATTACTTCTCGAACCTCGTATTTTTATATATAATCTTCGGATAACCTTAAAGCTAATCTTTAACAAGATTCTATATATATATAGGGTTATTATATTAATGAAGATATATATACCTTTATATATAGTTTCGTATATAGCGGCTATAGTTTAGCGCTTATAAAGCTATTATATAAGATAACGTATATTAAGATATAATTATAATAGTTTTTAGTAGTAGTAGTATCTTTATAAGAGGTTTAAGGTAACTCGATATTTAAAAAGCTAATTACGTCTAGTTTTTAGTATATATACTACTAATCCTTCGATACTAAGGTCTATATAACCTTAACGCTTAATCGGGCCTTCCTAGATAGGCTATATTACCGCCTTAGCCGTATATATCTTAGTCTTAAAACTATAGCTTACTAATTTACTATACCGCGTATTATTTAAACCTAAACGGGCATTAAGCGAGACTGCCGCGGTATAGTAGTTTATACGTAGATTAGCGGGATTAGAAGTAGTAAATATATCGGGATTAGGGTTATAATCAAGTGGTTTTGAGATACTATATATAAACTGTAGATTGTAAATTTACACGATGCTAATTGGCGAGATTTTAGGTGGACTTGAGACGCGGCCTAGGTAGGTAGAGTCTAGCCTATGACACACAATAAAATTTTCAGACATCAGGCAGCCAGGCACCTGCATTGCGCGCGGAAGCTGGGGTAGTGGGTCCGACTTCGCTTGACTCTTCAAGTTTCCACCCACTCGAATGACTGTCATTACATTCCCTACACCCTCACCACCACCACCACCACCCTTCTTCACTTCCTCCACTACAACCTATACATCCCAACTCACAATCGAGTAGTCCCGGCTCGTATCCTCATCAGTCAATCCTTTCCAACAGATCCTCCGCCACAAACAATTGAAAAGACCCACACCAGCACGCAACCGCTAACATGACTATCATGTCAAACCCTTACAGCTCGCATGTATGACAGTCTCACACCTCCTCAAGTCTCTACAGCGCTGATCAATTCCACAGGCTGGCGATTTCCTCTCCAATGTCAGCCGTTTCAAGATCATTGAGTCCACGTACGTCAGAGTCGAGTCACAACCCTACCAATTCTTCTTCTCGACAGACTCGTACTAACAAAGCATTCAGTCTCCGAGAGGGTGAACAGTTCGCCAATGCCTACTTCGACACCCCAACCAAGATCAAGATTGGTACTTTTCTGCCCTTCCCTCCCTCCGCAACGCCATTCTGACAATCCATACAGCCAAGGCGTTGGACAACTTCGGTGTAGACTATATCGAGCTCACAAACCCGGCATCTTCGGCGGAATCGAGAGCAGACTGCGAAAAAATATGCGCGTTGGGCCTCAAGAGCAAGATCCTTACTCACATTCGATGCCACATGGGTAATTACATTCCGACAATCAAATGCATGGGCGGACAAAGCTGACAAATCCAGACGATGCCAGGATAGCATGTTCAATTCCAGGCCTGACTGGCGTCGATGTGGTGAGTTTGTATTTCACCGGAGCATCGCACATCGTTCAAGACTAAAAGAATCACGCAGGTCATTGGTACTTCGTCCTTCTTAATGGAGCACAGCCACGGAAAGGACATTGCATACATCCAGAAAGCAGCGGTTGAGGTCATCAGTATGATTGGATTTTCCTTGTGCCGAGGCAAGTGCTGACAGATTGTCAGCATTCATCAAGGAGGCTGGCCTCGAAGTGAGATTCTCAACAGAGGACTCCTTCCGATCAAACCTTGTGGATGTACTCTCCATCTACAGCGCCGTGGACAAGATTGGCGTGAACCGCGTGGGAATAGCCGGTGAGTAACGAGCATTGTTCGGATTAAAGGTCCCCCGATCCCATCGCCTCCAACCTGATGATCTTTCGCCCATGAAGACTCGCAGCATGTACTGACCAATGTACAGACACCGTCGGATGTGCCAACCCACGTCAAGTCTATGACCTCGTTCGGACACTTCGTGGCGTCGTTTCCTGCGACATCGAATGCCATTTCCACGACGATACAGGATGCGCCATTGCAAATGCTTACTGCGCACTGGAGGCTGGAGCCACGCACATCGACACAAGTGTGATCGGCATCGGAGAGAGAAACGGCATTACCAGTCTAGGAGGCTTAATGGCACGCATGATCGTCGCTGACCGGGAATACGTCAAGAGCAAATACAACCTCGCTGCCCTCAAGGATTTGGAGCAGCTCGTTGCTGACGTTGTTGAAATCAACATCCCCTTCAACAATCCCATCACTGGATTCTGCGCCTTCACCCACAAAGCCGGCATTCACGCCAAAGCTATTCTGAACAACCCGTCAACGTACGAAATTCTCAGCCCCTCTGACTTCGGTCTAACCCGATATGTACACTTCGCATCGCGCTTGACCGGCTGGAACGCAATCAAATCGCGAGCCGAACAGTTGGGATATGAAATGACGGACGAAGAGTACAAGCAGTGCACTGTCAAGGTCAAGGCATTAGCGGACGTCAAGAAGATGAGCTTGGACGATACTGATGCTGTAATCCGATCGTTCCACAAGATGGTCAATAGCGACTCTCCTGTACTGGTCAAGAACATGGAGGACTCGATCAAGGAACTCGAAAAACTTGACCTGAATGGCGCGTTGAATGGCAAGACGAATGGCACAAACGGACACGCTGAGGTACCACCACCTACCGAGCAGATGAAGGAGTTCTTGGAGACGGAGAAGGCATAGACGAGCACCACGGTGCCGACTGCTTGGTCACAGCGGACGAAGGCTCAAATAAGGTCAGCAGCCTGACTTTGAACGAATATTTCGAATTGACGATTTTATGCACGGGATGATCTGGGGCGGATCTTGGGATGCTTTTGTGGTCGCGTGTTTACTTGTACAACGGCATCACCGGCGTTTCTGGCTGTTTGCTTTGCCCGCGGAACGGATGGTCAAAAGTGGTCGCATTCTTCGGGATTGGAAAACAGGCAGATGTGCTTGGCCGATGCATATACACCAATCTGAGCTTTCACGATTTCTTGATTCATGACAAACTTTGCTGCGTGCTTGTCGCCTCCGTTCTCCGTCGCCGTCGCCGTCGCCTTCGCTGCCTTCCGAAGACGGTTCTCAATGTCTCGTCTGTAGTCGGTGGCAATCAAGGTGCTTGGTCGTAGAATCCATTTCAAACCGAATCCATCTCGACCGATGTGAGTTCACTCCATTCATGAGTTTCGACTCGTTCTTCTTCCGTGTGGAGGACTGGGTCTCGAGTTGGGAGATTTGATGGGGTTAGTGGGTATGGGATTAGGGATAGGGGGAGCAGTACTTGATATATATGTAGGGAGGTTTTGATTGGGTTTCATGGAGGGGTTGGTTTGCCGGGGAGGTTGGATATGTGATGGATTTTCGGGTGTTGGAGTTGGTGGATCCAGGGGATGGGCTGAGAGGAGGGTTTATGCGCGAGGTCTGGTTGGTGGGCGCTCTGGAGGGGAGAGGGGAGACATGAGATTTGTGATGTTTGCTAACAAAGTGGATAATGGATTTGCGCCATGCTTGCAAGAGAGTTTGTGTGGTCGAGGTGTATGTTAGTGGGTGATGGGAGATTATCCTATGTGTTTTCGGGATTGATCTGGAAGATTCTTTCGAGGTAGACGTCAACCTTGGTTCAGAACAGATTAAGAGTATACCATAGCATCTCATTGGATATGATGACTTCGATTTGTCCATGAATCCTTGGGCTATTTACTGAACAAGATCTATGGCATTGAGACCATGCTCGTTACCACAGCTTGCTAACGGCCTTTTGCATCCGAGAGGAGGATCAGAAATGGCAGAAAATTCGCCTGCAGCCTTTTGGTAGTCCCTCGCCTGTATGAGTCTTGAAGCTGTGCATATTCCTTGATGCCAGACCCTACTGCTATGAGTAAGATATACCGTCCACTGGTGCAAACAGGTGAGCGATCACGTTGACTAACCTGCGAAGCGATGTGTCGTTACTAGCGACCTCGTATCAAGCGGTCTATCAGAGTATAGCTGTCATCTGATAGATACAGCTTTCAAACATCGCTCAATTTGAACTTGAGGATGTCTTTTACCTTGACATCGGCGAGGACCTCAAGCTGGACCCAAGGCTCGAACTTTGGGACTAGGCAGCGAGGTTCTGGGCCTTGAGAACCACACATCTGATTGAGATCGACCTCGAAGAGCTTCTTGTAAAGCTCGTTGCGCTTAGCGTTCCATAGGCCCTATAGATTTGTGTTAGCGACAGGCTTGCAGCTGGGCAAACTCTGGAACGTTTACCTTGCCCTTAGTGAGCTTCTCGAAATCGTTCACGAACTGCTCAGCTTCGTCCCAAGTGCGCACACGATCTCCACCACAGTCGATCCACTCATCCAAGCGGTAACCGTGTTCGCCCCAACCTTGCCAGATTACGAAACCCTCTGGTCCAATCGCGACCGCAAATGTATGGGCGAAGGAGCAATGGCCTGCGACCGCGTCCCTGCTGGAGAGCTGGAGGAAGTGGACATCTAGCAACTGGACGCCAATGATCGTTGTCTTCTTCTGGTTTCGAGCAGCGGCTTTGGCTGTGGTGAATCCAGAACGGAACGAGGCTGTAGGTTGGTTGCGGGCGAGACCGAGAATGTCACCAGATTTGGAGTCTCGTGCGAAATTGCAGGTCTTGTAGGCGTTTGCTTTAGAGCTTGCAACATTCAGGATGAAATTGCCCACGAACTTGCAGGTTTTCCAGATATTTTCGGGCTTCATTTTTGTCAGCTCCCACAAACTTGCGTCGGCTGCAAATCCTTCTCCTTGAAGCTGAATGACGAAGGTGCCATCTTCAATGGCTTTGGTCATGGCTGTAGCGAGGTATAGTACCAATGGCAAAGTGTCGGACAGAATGGCAGCGATATGCAACTTCATGGCTTGAATTGGGGAACCAAGTGGCTCATTAGCAGATTCTCGGCGAGCTTGTTCGAGTTCCTTTCGGGCCTTGACGAAATCCATGCCCTCAACTTTCAAAACACCCGAGACGTCCTCATCACTGTCTGCGATCTCGGTGAAGCGATCATCGAGAGGTGGGAGCGAGTCTCGGAGCTGGGAAGCGAATTTGCGACCTAGACGGGCTAGAATCTAATGTGTCAGCAAGGCAGCCATGAAAAGTTGGAAAAACAAGCTCTCAGTGTAATGTACCTTCAAGCTGAGCATACTTGTCGGCCAGAGCATTCGCCTGTCCAGCTTCATCCATAGCCATGTAGCGCGCAAAATCAGCGCCCATGCTGTTTGACAAAGAACCAAATCCTGCCATAGTGGTGCTAATCGCTGACTTGCTGGGGTGGATATGTTGTAATTTGCTGACTGTATTTGTTCAGGTGGTTTTGGTCGTGGTGTGAACAGAGGCAAGCTTTGCGAATTTGATTTGTGTGGGACTTGACCAACAGTGACTCAGAGCATGCGGTGGCGTGATAAGACCAGTGTTGATATCCAGTGTTGATGTTCACTGTTGATATTCAGTGCTGAACACGTCGCTGAGTAACTTCTACCGCTCGCTGGGTGCCACTAGAATCCTCTATTTGCAATTGCTTATTTGACATATCCATGTTGAGAACCAGAAGGCACAACCTGAGGTTTATCGTCGTCCTTGGGAATGACTTGGACGAAGTGAGGCCTCATGATTGTGCCTCCTTGCTTTCGTTCCATCCACGATGAATTTCTCCCAACGGCTGAAGTTTTGGGCGATTTGGACTCCCATATCGCTCACAACTAATTGTGACCTTGAGTTCACAAAGAGAATCGCAACTTCCTATGTGTCTCAAGCGCACAATCTTGAGGATGAGACTCACGGTCGATGATGTCTCCTGAATGAGTCTCAATCGCATCTATTTTGTTGCCGTTGTCTCCATCTCTTCCTCTCGCAGAGCCTTTGTCAACTCATCTCCAAATAGCAGCGTCAAATTGACCACAAAGTATACGTCTCCCGTCTTCATGTCCTTGAACACCCATCTCAGATTATGGGTCTTGTCATCAATGTACTTTATCACCTTGATCGAGACTCCCGGCAACTTCAACCGGAAGTTGTTGAAGTCGATGTATGGATTGAAAAAGTCTCCCTGGTAGAGTCGATTCTTCTCAAACACGATGGACTTCCGGTTGGCCGCGGAAATGAAATGCTTCCTCCGCTTCTGCGCCTGGCTAGGAATGTTGTTGTCTTCGCGATACTTGAGGCCGCTGGCATCGCCGCCTTCCTGGAGTGGTTCGTGTTCATGGACATGTGGTAGTTTTGATCCCCCTCGCAGAGAATCCCTGGGAAGAGTGTCGCCTATACGAAGGATAAACCAGCAGTCTAAGGCTGGCGCAAAGAGCCAAGGCTTATCTGAGTAAGGATCGGCCTCGATTCCGGGATCTATAAACTCCTTCACGATGGCGAACGCGTAGTTGAAACCAGGGGGCAGTCGATCTCTCACCGGTCTGTCGAAGTCGTGGCCAAAGACTGCATTGGCGGCTGGTATATCTCTTTTCGGCACGAACGAAAAGCCTACAGAATACTGGTCTTTGATATGATCCGGGTGATCGAAGTACGCCGAGTGCGCAGGAGAATGCTTCGGCAGGCCTTGGTAGTCTCGAATCCGGACTTTGATGCTAGATGTCATAAACTCGTTCTCGAATTGCAATGGCTCGTCGCCGTTCACTACGACTGGCTCGTGGGTTGAGAGATCGTATGCAGGTCCTGCCGTAACCTTGAGCATATATTTTCCAGCTTTCAAACTCTCGATGTCGTTGGGGTTGGATGTTCGCCAAACAGCATTCTTAAGTCGGTGGAGATGGGTCATAGCTACTCTTTCGAAGACCTTCCTCGAAATCTGTGCAGTTCATGTCAGTACACAAAGACGACTCTGCAGTAGGATTTGGATGCCGAACCTCGGCGTTATTTAAGGCGTTGAATTTGAGCTCCAAAAGAGAGACTTATCATCACTGTCCTCGATTTCGATGGCAAGGAAGCAAAAAGCTCAACCGATGAACCGATTGTCGTTCGAATCAATCTTTGAGACCTCGAATCAAAAGAAGCAGTACACTTGACAGCTCAAAGTCTAATGACGTCCAGCGTCTTCCAAGACTGTGAGGTTGTCAACAAACTTCGCGTCAACGCCTCCAAATGTAGACGACGAGCAGTAACGGGATTCTTCCTCGACAGTGTGACAATGAATCCAAGATTCGTATCTCCAAAAATCGATGAAGTCGAGGACAGCAAGGTGTGCGAGGCAATGGTGAAAACGCGTCTTGTCACAGCTGAGACTCAGATGGCGGCAGACGGTCAGATCATCGCGCATAAACTCTGACAGACGCTTTTTTGCAAAACGGCTTCGAAAAGAGATGGTAGAAGTATCATGGCATTGTTGGCAGGATGCCAAGATTATGTTGAGACGAAATATTGATGTTTGAGCTGTGAAGATGACGTTGCATAGTAGTCGACCCTGTCCTTATCGAGAGATCTTCACCACCATCTTGATTCGTCGTTCGGTCATATTGTCCTTGTTTGGGCAGACGATACCCAATTGTTTTTGCCCACGAAGCAGGTATGCATTCTCTCCAAGATTACGATACAAAGATGGGAGGAAATTGTAATCACAAAAGTCAGGGTAAGTGCACGTGATCGACTGGAATGGAAATGTGATACGTAGATCTAAGTTGATGCCAGCCAGCCCAGGACCAAGCATGGCAGTCTTCTTCAAGTTCTTCATTTTCTCAATGGACTTATCTAGCGTGACGTGTTCAGCCGGGGGGCATATGTATCCAGTGTCCATCCGCAGCCCAAACACCAGCCTTGGTATAGTCCTGCAAAGTTACAACTCCCAGTCGTTCATACTTGACGAACCCGAAACGAAAGTATTGTGTCTCTTCGCCCTGGGTCTTAGTCCATCTAAAACTCGCCTCTTCATTTCCCAAAGCACGGAAACGTTCTACATCATTGACCTGCACACTAATGCCGTCGTAAGAGGAATTCACATCCATGGAGAATGTGATGTTATCTCCCCGAATGATGGGAGCCGGGACGTCGGGCAACGCACTGCCAAGTTTTGCATTTCCGCGCAACGCGAGATCCGTCTGAACAACACTGTCGAAGCCCCAACGAGCAACGCCATTGATGAATAGACCTACGAGAAAGCCCTGATATAGAAGACTTGGTCGAGTCTGCAACGTGGTGCCTGGTAGTAGAAGAAGAGCATAAAAGTAGTGATGAAGGCGGAGACGTAAACGCGGAATGGCGACCAACACGGCTAAGGCACCAACAAAGAGACCATACACTGCCAGATAGCGCGGTAGCCGGCCCTCGACTCTGAATGCTAGGACCTGTGTAATGGCTATTACAAAAACGAGGACCAGAATAATGATTAATGCAGGGACCGCGCCTGGCTGCTGCTGCAGGTCATGTGGCGTAAGACGAGATAACGGAATCTTATCGAAGAGCTCCTGGCCAACTGCACTGAACCAGCATCCACCGAGCCACAGCACAGTCTTCTCAAATTGAGCCTGCAGATTACGCAAGGTGTAGCGGACGCAGTGTAGGTAAATGCAGAGTCCAACAAACGCTGCAGGCAAGAAGCGACCGAGGGCTGATGATATAACGCCATCGTAGGACGCGAAATCGGGTGTATCGGAGGCAAGCGCCGTCTGGAAGAACACACTGCTGAAGATACTGCTGAAGAATAGGGCAGGAGAAGTGGTGAAGAGAGACAGGATTGTGGTGAATGTAAGGGAAACTCCAAATGCTCTCCATTGCGGATCTTTGCAGCTCGAGGATTCGTTTGTGGTGAATTGGATTGACAGCGGAAAGCTGGCATTGAAACCGAGACTCGTTATGCCATTTCTCTCAGATCCGACGAATTCTTTTTGTGTGCCAACGAGTGAGACCAAACCGCAGCCGCCAGAACTTTCGGTGATCACTCCCGCATGAATGGCAGCAGCGCATAGAAACGAGTCGCCCCGATAAATGCCTGAAGCTACATCTTCTCTCTCTGCTGGGCCGCCTATCACTAAGCTACGATAGTTGATCTCTTCAGCTCCAATCGTGTATGGCTCCAAAACTGGGACGTCGCGACAGTATGCAGGGCAGCGGAAAGGTATAGAATGGTCGCTAAATGGTAGGCATTGGGCGCCATCCAGTCCGCAAGTTTGGGTATCAGGCCTGATCTGATCAGCCGGTGCTTGGAATATCAGACAAAAGAAGTGAACTCACCATAGGTTTGAAGTGCACGAAAGTCTGACATGATGTGCATCCGTCGAGTAACCAAAGTGAATGACTAGCACGAATGAGAATACCCAGATCACGAAGAATGCCAGTGCCAGCAGCACTCTTTGCCGACTCTCAGGTAGACATCTCTTGAATCCTTCTATAAATATAGTTTGAATGGATCCGACGAACGGTGTAATCTGATAGGGACGAGGCGGTTGTGGTCCTTTGATCCAAGCTGATAGACGTGCTCCAAATATCCTTTCTGTGAAGGACGCTTTTCCCATCCAAGGCTTCTCTCCTGAATCTGACTGATCATAGAGGTAGGAACCAGCATCCGAGTCGTGCCCTGAGTTCAATAGGCGTTCATGCTGTCCATTCTCCAGTTCACTCAAAGGGTAGCTTGTAGGATCATCATCATCGTTGTCGTGAAAAGCGGGCATACTTTACGCATCCCAAAGAAATCGCTTGAGTCGGACAAGCAGTCGTCGGCATTCTGGAAGTCGTCAGCCGTTTTGCGGGTGGAGCCCGTTCTGATGACCTGTTAGCTTCTAAATCGTCACCGTCTTACACTCCGCCCAGTCCCGTAATTAAAGACTCCATTCTCGCCGTTGTAAGTCTGGGCCCGCTCTTCCGAATATCTTTGCTAATTTGCTTGAACTTGTCGTGGCCATGGAACCCATTCCTCTCAAGTGTAGACGACTGCTAACTCCCGCGACCCAAGAGTTGCTGACCAATTCAACCATTCTCATTGTGTCGGCGCGTTGAATCTTTGTATGGAGTGAGTTCGCATTGTAGCTGCAGTGCCCTCGGGCTATAACCAAGCATCGTGGTTTCGGTAGGTATAAGACGATGTTGCACATTCGTCGTCGTTGGCCGAATCATTTGCGGACTCCCAGCACTGCCAGCAGAGATCAGAGTGCAGGATCATCAAAAATATATTGATGCAACGCGTTCCCAGACAATTTACGACAACTTTGGACAGTCCACAAAGCAAAAAGCAGGTTTCGTAGCTTACGCATTCGACATCTCGAAAAAAGTATGGGACAATTCACGTGATCAGGCTGAATCGTTCAATTTCATGTTGAAGCAGCGTCAAAGTGGGCAATAGTATCGATAACTATCCTGAAGCAGTCTCTTCGATCTTGGGTTGATTCTTGAGAGACATGGAAGGCAGGAATCTGCCTCACTTGACGTCTGAATCGTGGCGTCAATACTACAAAGTTGTTCACCAAAATTGTAATGATTGGATATCGGACTTGCTCAGCGGGATCAAATTTGCCAGGAAACCTCAAATTTCCTTTCTGTGAGAACGTGATACAACATAAGAGAAGAACAACAATTGTTGGGCATTCGTTTGGTTTCTCGAAAGATGGCGTCTCTACGCAAATTTTTTCTCGTTGAACTCATCAACAATCTCCCTTGCAGCCTTGACAATATCCACAGCCCCTGGTGAATCGGAATGACAGCACATGGAGGCTTCGTGATCACCGATTGGCAGCTGAACAATCTCTCCTGTCACAGCTGTTACCGACGAATTCTCTACCTGCTCGCGAATATGCTTCTTGGTTTCCTCGGGCGTCCATGCTCTATACAATTGTTAGTGTTGATATGAAGGCAAGAGATCTATCAACATACTTCTTCTTCCTGTCAATTACAAGAGTCCCATTGGAATTGTATTTGACATCCCCATATAGTTCCGCTGTGAACGGCAGCCCCATCTCCTTCGCCACCTCTTCATGAAACGTGCCCGCCAACCCAAACACTCTTGTTCCTTTCGGCACACCTTCATAAACTGCTCTACAGACTTCTTTGCTGCGGTACATCATCCCATAGAGTACGCCGTGAGGTTTCACATGGTTAAGAGGTACACCTTCGGCGTCCAGAAATGCTTTGAGAGCGCCAACTTGGTACCGTGTCATTGCTGTCAATTCTTCATTTGACATGGATATCTCTCTTCTGCCGAATCCCTGGATGTCAGGGAGGCCCGGATGTGCTCCAGCTTTTATTTTGTACTTCTTACAGAGCAAAACTGTTTGGTGCATGATTAAGGGGTCGCTGAATGAGGTTGTCAGCTCGCGGTCGTTGCGAAAACGCTGGACGAGAGGAAAGTAGAGTCGAGTTCCAGACTAGATATTGTAAATGCAATTGAGTTCTTACCCGGCGTGAAATCCACAAGCGATATTCGCGTGGTCGATCAACGGTATCAATTCTTCATCAGGTCCGCATTTGAAATTCCCATATCCTTCTCCGAGATCAACGTTGATCATGACTTTGTGCTTGAGCGGTGCCATTCTGAGTATGAACAAAAAAAAACTCGGTTAAAACCAAGGTTCTATCGAACTTCGAGGTATATGAAGGCTCGTCCGAGTCGAAGGCAGACGCCTGTTGCTACACCGCAAGGGCGATCGGCTATCTGCGCTCTTCTCCGTTGGCAGGGACAACAATGATTCCGTCACAATCGCTACCCCGCAAACAAGTATCCGTGTGCCCTATCAGGAGACATGATAATAGATACGGGACCCAAAAGTCCTATCTGGATAGGCGAAGGATGCCTAGGTGGAATCATCGGCGAC
Source organism: Venturia effusa (assembly GCA_007735645.1). NCBI lineage: Eukaryota > Fungi > Ascomycota > Dothideomycetes > Venturiales > Venturiaceae > Venturia > Venturia effusa. The sequence continues at coordinate 365,044 of CP042195.1, forward strand.
TTTTCGTTATGGAGACGTACAATCCAGATGTCGATTGAGACTCGAGCGGCATCCTTTTCGACTCGTGTATATCATCAAGAGGCATTGTCGTGAACGCAATGATGGGAAAGATCAAGACGTTGTTGATAGCCAACCGCGGTGAGATCACTGTACGCCCAAAGCTCCCGTACTCAATCCCTCATCAAATCTCCTTCGTGCTCCTGGCTCCTCTCATCTCACTGACCTTCATCACCAGGTCCGCATCATCAAAACAGCAAAGAGACTCGGCATCAAGACGATATCAATATATACAGAACCCGATGCAGCATCGACGCATGTGTCAGATGCCGATGAAGCGTATCTGCTGTCCGGCTCGCCTTCAACGGCTTACACAGACGGCGAGCAAATCATCGAACTTGCAAAAGAGAAAAGCGTAGACGCCATCATTCCTGGCTACGGATTTCTATCCGAAAATGCTGATTTTGCACGACAAGTTGCTGCTGCTGGGATAGTCTGGGTCGGTCCCTCGCCGAAATCGATTGAGGAATTTGGTGTCAAACATGTGGCTAGGAACCTGGCCGAAAAGGCTGGAGTGCCAATTGTTCCCGGAACCAAGGGCTTGGTAAAAGATGAGAACGATGCTGCGGCTGCTGCCGAAGAGCTTGGCTTTCCAGTTATGCTGAAGGCCACGGGCGGTGGAGGAGGAATGGGCTTGATCACGGCCAATAATGCTGAGCAGGTTCGAGAAGGCTTCAGAAAAGTCACTTCAAGAGGACAGGCTCTGTTCAAGAATCCAGGCGTCTTCATTGAACGCTTCTATGCTGCGAGCCGGCATATTGAAGTCCAAGTATTTGGCAATGGACAAGGAAAAGCAATACATTTTGGAGAAAGAGAGTGCTCAATTCAACGGCGACATCAGAAGGTCATTGAAGAGTGCCCGAGCTCTTTCGTTGAACAACATCTGGAACTTCGAAAAGAACTGGGCTCCGCGGCCGTCAGGCTAGCAGAGAGCATCGACTATGGCTCAGCGGGAACGGTGGAGTTTCTGGTTGATGATAAGACCGGGGACTATTTCTTCCTTGAAATGAACACCAGATTGCAAGTCGAACACGGGTAAGTTTGTCTATCATTCGTCTTGAACTCTATCTGGTCTGACATTCTTAGAATCACAGAATTGTGCTACAATATCGATCTAGTCGAACTCATGCTCCGCCAAGCAGATATAGAGCTCGCCGGGAGAAAGGGTATAAAAAGCGAAGATCTTGCTTCAATGCAGCCTTCAGGCCCCGAAGGCTGGGCGATTGAAGTTCGAGTGTATGCCGAAAACCCACTTCGTGATTACGCTCCATCTCCGGGTCTCCTGCAGAAAGTGGAATGGCCGTCGAATCCATCGGCGCGAATTGATACCTGGGTCTTCACCGGTGCTCGCATTTCTCCCAATTATGATCCGATGATTGCAAAAGTCATGTGCCACAGCGATACACGTCTGGGGGCCATCGAAGGAATGATCCAGCTATTACAGGATTCCCAGATATGCGGGCCTCCTACCAATCTTGAATTTCTGGCCGAGATCATGAAAGATCCCGAGTTCCAAAAAGGCAACACCTTGACCAGTTTTCTGAACAACTTTGAACTCCGCCCATCTGCTATAGATGTTGTCTCTGCCGGAGCATATACACTAATCCAAGACTTGCCAGCGAGACCGGCCGTAGGTCGTGGCATTCCACATTCCGGGCCCATGGACCCTGTTGCTTTTCAGTTGGCAAATATGTTAGTGGGAAATGCCAGAGGAAAGGAAGGTCTTGAGATCACTCTGAGTGGCCCTGAGCTGCGGTTTCTCAGCCCGGCCGTGATAGCTTTGACTGGCGCTAGCATGGAGGCAAACATTGACGGGAAGCCAATGCCAATGTGGACAAGAATACATGTTGAGGCAGGTCAAAAGGTCAAAATTGGCAAAACCACGGCTGCCGGATGCAGATCATACCTTGCCATATACGGTGGACTCCCTGATGTGGCAGAGTATTTTGGCTCAAAAAGCACCTCACCACTGGTGACCATTGGTGGAAACCAAGGTCGTGCTCTTGCTCCTGGAGATCTCCTTACAATCACAACCGATCTATACAAGCCAGCGGACAAAATTATCTCATTACCAGAAGAGCTTCGACCTCCTTATTCCAAACATTGGGAGATCGCAGCAATGGTAGGCCCACACGACGAGGGCTATATTGCCTCTCAAGACATCGACATGCTCTACGACACACATTGGAAAATTTCGCACAATGCCAGTCGAAGCGGCATCCGGCTGGTTGGTCCGGTGCCAAAATGGGCGCGCAAAGATGGCGGCGAGGGGGGAGCGCATCCTAGCAATCTAATTGAATACGGATATCCGATAGGCGGCTTGAACTGGACAGGAGACGACCCTTGTATCTTTCCCGTCGACTGTCCCAATTTTGGAGGCTTCATCTGCTCTACAACAGTCGTCCGTGCTGATTGGTGGAAGCTTGGCCAAATCAAGGCTGGTGATACGATGCAGTACAAGCGTGTGGATCTTGAGCAAGCTCTCGAGCTACGGCAGAGCGTTGAAAGATATCTATTCCAGGTAGAAGAAGCAATTGTACAGAGGAAAGGCGACTACGGTGGCATGGAAATCTTCAGGACGATTGGCCGTCTCCGAAATCAGTATCACCCAGAGCAAAAAGCAGTGCTCTGGCAACGAGCAGCCCAGCAGAACCAACCAAAGGTTACCTACAGACAAGGCGGCGATGACCATCTTCTCATTGAGTATGGAGAAGAATCATTCGACCTCAACCACCGATGCCGTGTCACCGCCTTGGAAAAATTGCTCACATCCCAAGACGCGCCCGAGTGGTTGAGAAAGGATTTGATCAATACAGTGAGCTGCTGCAACTCTGTCACCTTGTTCTACAACGGTCTACATCTGCCCCGATCCAAGCTGATCGCACATCTCCAAGGACTAGAAGAACAACTGGGGGATCTTTCCAAGATCAAAGTCCCCTCACGACTCTTCCGCCTTCCCATCTCGTTCGAAAGCAAAGCTCAGGATCAAGCCATACAACGCTACATCGAGACACAGCGACCCCATGCGCCCTACCTCCCATCTAATCTCGATTTCGTCGCCCAGAACAACGCTTTGACTCCAGAAGAGCTGAAGAAGATTTACCTCACTGGTCAAATGATGGTGGTCGAGGTCGGATTTTTCTGTGGCAATACTTGTTCTCTCCCCGTAGATCCTCGCCAACGCCTCAGCTGTCCAAAGCAGAACCCTTCTCGCGTATTCACGCCTGAAGGCACCGTAAGCTGGGGTGGAAGTTGCATGTCCATCTATCCCGTGGACAGCCCAGGTGGCTATCAAATGACAGGTCGTACAGTGCCTTGCTGGGACATGTTCGGATACAAGAAAGGCTTCACGCCTGACAGACCTTGGCTATTCCAAGATTTCGATATCCTGACGTATTATCAAGTCAACGAGGACGAATTGGATGTCATGCTCCAAGACTTCAAAGCCGGTAAATACACCTTCGAATTCGAAGAGATTGAGTTCGATATGGCGGAGCATAATGCTCTTCTCAAGAACACAGCCGCAGAAGTCGAAGAACGAAGAAGGAAACAAGCCATCGCTCAGGAGAAAATGACAAAAGCCGAGGCCGAGAGTATCGCGAAATGGCAATCCGAGAAATCGACAGAACAAGTCGACGTCAATGTCGTGGAGAACCTACTTCAAGACGAAAACATCGAATTTATCGAGGCTCCTGTCGATGCCAATGTCTGGAAAGTCGAGGTCAAAGATGGAGACAATATCAGAGCTGAGCAAGTGATCGTTATTCTTGAAGCTATGAAACTGGAGATTAATGTTTGTGCGCGTGAGAATCTGGGGACGGGAGCGAAGGTGGAGATGGTTTTGGTGAAACCTGGTGATACTATCAGGGCTGGTGAGAAGATTGCTTTGATGAGGAAAGGTTGAGTATAGATAATGCAAGTCAACATTCATCATAAAACTGTCAGAGTGGGTTGGTTCATCCGTACCATGTTCTTCACAGCATACTTAGACCAGGGTCGCTTTCTTTGAATCGCGACCCATGTTGACAGAGGTTTTCATCAGTGTCGATCCGATATTTATCATACGAAATTGAACGGAAAGCAGCGTTGAACATGGAAATTCGGGGGCACATTATTAGTGGAAACCAGCTTATTGCTGCTGTCATGGGCAAATACCATGAGATCCGAACCGTTTTTGGCAGCATCGGAAAAATCAGGAACGAGTTTAGAACGATGACTGGAATCACACGACAGGCAGAGTCTGCTGGATGAAGTCATATATTCCAAGGAAAGGCTCTCTGTATATACATGCCAATGCTGGCCTACCTGCCCTCTTCCTCGCTATCATCACCAATCAACCTCGCATAATCCTCCGCAGAGGCAAAAGTAGGAAGACTCTTCATGGTCCTCTTCTTTTTCTTCTTCTCATCCCTCTCCTTCTTCCGCACCGTCTTGATGTCTTCCGCAGCTGGCTCGTCTTCGGGCACGGGCAGATGGTCCGGCAGCTCGTCGTCGCTGCCAACGAAAGCGTCTTCGTCCTCGGATTCAAGTTCACCGATACCGAAACCACCCTCGTCAGACACATCGCCGTCGTCGATATCAGGTGCAGCGTCAACTGCAGCCTCCTCGTCAGAATCGAAGCCATGAAAAACGACACCTCCGTCGTCTTCATCATCTTCCTCGCCATCGAGACCTTCAATTTCATTGAGTTCTTCGTCATCGTCATCGTTCATAAACTCGCCCATATCCAACTCTTCATCTTCGTCAAATTCAGCACCATCGCCTTCAATCTCCGGTCTACTCCCAACAAGCGCTTTCCAAATCTCCTTCTCCTCATCATCGCTTCCCTCACTGCCTTCGACATCATCCACGTCCACATCATCCTTATCTTTCTTGCCTTCCCTCCTCTTCTCTGCTCTGCTTTTCCTCTTCCCAGCAGTCTCAAAGTATTTGTGAAAGAAAACTTCATCCGGCCTAACGTCCGCTGCTTTCTTCTGCCAGAAAGCCTCAGAGTTGAGCGGTTCTTCATCTCTTCCACCAAAGCGATCGTGGATAAGAATATCCACGCTCGCTGCACCAGCAAGCGGTTGCATTATAGATGATCCCCGTAGTCCAGATGCCTTTGAGCGTGCATTTCGGTAAATAAACCGATCCAAGAAATGAATGAGCGTAAAAGTCGTGGGATCCGGCTTGGATTCCATTTTTTGACCGTCCAGCACACGTTCACTGAATAGCGAAACAGAAGGATGAAAATGTGCTAGAAGCGGCATGAGATCCCACAAACAGCTTTTTTCCGCGTTCGCATATTCTGGTTCACGTTTTCGTCCATTGTATGCATTTCTGATTTCTTCTGGTTGCCGATTTGGTGCCTTGATTTCGGAGAGTGGGACACCTTCTTCTGGGACATCTTTGATGTTTTCTTCCCCGTCTTCGTCGTCATTGACTTCCGGGGAGGTGAACATAGACTCAATACTTGGAAATTGTTTCGTCAGTTCACTGATAAGGAAAAGAACACCACATGCGAATGGTGGCTCGTGCATTGTGATAATTTGGAGGAGCCGCTTGATGAAAGCCTTGACGCGCTTAAGGTTGATATCGGCTTTGAGGGAGCGATAGAGGAGGTTGAGATACATGATCTGTTTCGAGGAAGTGAGGAGCCGTGGATCTAGCAATGACTCGTAGAGAGTCCTGTAGTAGCGGTCTGCCGTATGCTGCTTGCTTGCTGAGATTTGTTGGATCAAGATAAGTGCCTGGACACTAGTGTTGAAATTCGAGGAATGCGTGATGCGGAACAGTGTGTCTAGATGGGTTTCGACCACACCGTCTGTAGCGTCGGCGAATGGATATGCGCGGTTGATTCCTGTGAGGATTTGGGCGATGATGCGTTCCTTGAATTGGTCTTCCTGATCCGCGACAGCTTCTTGCAGTTTCGCCTTTTGCTTTGCGCGTTTTCCAGGAACCCCACCTCCTCCTTGTTGCTTCTCGGGTGGCACTACGCCTGCCTCTTTCGTGTTGCGCATATGTTTGCCGCCTTTCAAGAGTACAACGAACATACTGAAGTATATGTCGAGTAGCTTGCCTGCCACATCTGGCTCCTTGGGACTTAGAACAGTCTGATTCAGTGTGATGATTGCATAATATTTTGCGTGGGAGCTCTGTCCAGGACGAAATAGCAGTTCGGACTCGATAGCATCGACGACGACTTTCTTCATTAGCGGATGTGTGACTTGCAATTGCAAGAGCAAGTAGGATGCCCGCGATGCGACCTTGCGATCAGTGTCTCCCAACTTGTTCACCAACAGCCGCAACAAGTTCTCTTCCTGCTCTGGCTTTTCTTTGAGCAATTCCCAGACGAAGGTCACAGCTCGGTTACGCGCGTACTCGACCTCATCGTTGCACCAGCCTTCGAGGACTTTGAGTAGGTCGAAGTAAGTGCGCTTTAGCCAGTCTTCATAGGCCCACGAGATCAGATGCACCTCTTGCAGCCCATGCGGTAGTTTATCGCCTTCTTTCCAATCAGCGCCATCACCTTGCAGGGCAGAGATAAGTGCCGTCTGTCGTCCAAAAGCGCGCAATTTTCGTTCCGGAGGCAGCACGACACCCGATCCTAGGAGATCTTTCAATGCACCCAAGGCCATGATGGCTTGATTCCTGCTCTTCTTCCTTGCCAATCCTAGCAAGTTTTCAAAGGCCTTGACGGTATGCAGCGGAGACTCTTGTATGACCAACGTCAAGGCGGAGACTTTATCTTCCAGCGTACCCGAGGCCATGATATCCTTCAAGAACTTGTGCGAGGAGGTTTGCGAGAGATTGGAGGCGGCATAGCGAGCATTTTCAGCTTCGAGGAGCGTGGTTGCATGTTTGAGCAGGGCTTGGAGGACTGATTGACGAGGAGTGGCGGGGTCGTCGTGTGGAGGGAGAAAGGTCGGAAGCTGGGCAGCATGCCAATCTGGACGAGGGTCGAAGATCTGATGGTGGTGTTAGTGAATGGATTGCTGGTGGTGGATATCCATGGCTATACCAAGCTCGGCTTCTGCTTCTTGGGGTCGGTGGAAGACTTCTTCTTGCCGGTGCTGCTGTCTCTGGCATTCTGCTTAGCCCTCTTCGCAGGTTCCTCACGACCCGAGGCGGCTGGTCTTTTTTTGCCCATGATGAGTCTCGTATATCAATCCTACCTCCAAGAAGTTGTTCCTGCGTCGAAGATTTTTTGAGCGGGACCCTGAGAAGCTGCAGGGATTGTCTGAACGTGTGGCTGAACGTGTGGCTGAACGTGTGGCTGAAGATGTGATTGAAGATGTGGCTGAAGCGCGGCGAGAAAAGTTGGGAGAGGCGCGAGCGAGTATCATTGTTATATCAAAATCATTCCAAACGATCCATTCTAATGCCATAGCCTATTCCAATCCTCCGTTGTCCTATGTTTCACTGCTCATTGGGTAGGGCTTGTCCACGCAGACGACGATTCCCTTTGCTCTCGCCATCGTGGACATGGACATGGACATGGACGTCTAGATCATCATTATCAGCCTTCAGCACTTCGTCAAATGTTCGCGATGAGGACGGAACCTCCGCTGTGGAAGAGACAGCCTCTCGTGCAGCGACTCCAGCGAGAGAATCGGACGCGATATTCAGTCGACATTTCCTAGCCCCTTCTGCGAGAGGCATTTCTCCGGCAACTAGCCCCAAAGGTAACATCCTTCTCCCTGATTTTGTTCTATATTCTTGATAACCTTCACCAGATGATCCTCATGCACTTCTGGTGCGCGCTGGCTACGTTCGACAGGTGAGGGCCATTCAGTATAGACATTTTTCGACCAGCATCTGACCGAGCAAAGGCTCACGCAGGCGTATTTCATCTTCTTCCCCTAGGCTTAAAGGTTCAAAGACGAGTCGAGGCGGCATTGCGAAGTACCATGCATAAGCTAGGTATATTTGTCGATACTAAGCTTAATGTTCAGCTGCATGCTAATCGTAACGAGGTGCAAGCGAAGTTTCGTTGTCGTCCATTTCTTCAGAGACGCTGTGGAAACGGAGTGGTCGCATAGATAAACCCCTCGAGCATGGTCAGCACGAGGTTCGTGATACTTCCATGCACTCTCTCGCGATGCTTCTGACTTCCATGTGCAGTTCATGACCATCCAGGACCGGAGAAAATCTGGCTTTATTCTGTCTCCAACTCATGAAGAAGAGATGACCAGCCTAGTATCCGACATGACTAATTCGTACAAAGAATTTCCCCTTCGTTTGTACCAAATTTGTACGTCTGGTGTTCACTTGAATCTTGTCTAAGCTCACGAGGTTATCAGCGCGCAAATACCGTGATGAGCTACGACCCAGGCAAGGTTTGCTTCGAGCCAAAGAGTTCGTGATGAAAGATCTGTATACGTTTGATACTACGGAAAAGGCTGCTCTCGCCACTTACCAGTCGGTACGCGCTGGATACAGAAAATTCTTCGAGGGACTTGGCGTGCCCTACGTCGAGGTAGAAGCATCGTCTGGCACGATGGGTGGATCCTTGAGTCATGAGTATCATTTTCTTTCACCCCTTGGAGAAGATACGATCATCATCTGCGAGTCGTGCGGCTTTGCCGCCAATGAGGAGATACTTCCGAAAAAGGCTGAGGGCCAAGACAACCACAGGTGTCCACGATGCACAGGCAGCAAAATTTCTACACATCGCGCGATCGAGATTGGTCACACATTTCATCTCGGAACCCGCTACACGAATCCGCTGGGGGTATCAACCAGTCTACCAGCGACGGCTCAATCATCTGCACAGTCTAGCACGGAATCTCATACGGAAGCGACCGACCCAAGCGAACAAAGCAACAGCATCTCTCGGGTGCCGCTTCAGATGGGATGTCATGGTATAGGCGTGTCGAGGCTGATAGGTGCGGTTGCTGCCATGACGGCTGACGAGAAAGGGCTTGCCTGGCCACCAGTGATGGCCCCTTATCAGGTCGTCATCGTTTTCGATGGCCCGAGCCCACCTGTAAATCCCAGCGTCCCAGAAATCCTCAATGGCTACGGCGATTTTGCCAGAAGAATTGGTGGCATCAAGTATAGAGGCAGCTGGGGAAATGCCGCCGTACGTCGGCTCGCTGTACTTTTCGACGATAGGGATAGACCTCTACCTTGGAAGCTCAAAGATGCTGACCTAACTGGCCATCCCATTATTATAGTGGTTGGAAAGTCATTCAAGCAGTCTGGGAAATACGAAATACAATGTCGAAGCTCCCCACAGCTGAATGTCACCTCCGACTCATTGGCTCAATCATTAGTCGAGATTTTGAACCAAATAACCCCAAAAACCAACCTCAAGCCAAATAGATATCCCTGGCGTCTAGGGTCCGGATCGGGCAGGCGGCGTAAGCAAAATGAAGCTGTGGCGTGGGAACAGGACAACAATCCCAAGCACGTCCCACACCTGAATGGAGACACCACTCTTTCACAACCTGGGCAAGATGGTCTCGTTCACGAACATAGGATGGGCAACGAAGGCAGACCTGGTAAGTCTGTTAAACCTGTATGCGAAACCTGTGGCAGACGACGTGAGGTTCTCTTCTCTATCAAATTTTGACGACACCGTTGACAGGTTCTAGATTTTGGAATGTGTTGGGGGAGATATCGAGCAATTCCTCAAGATGATCTCCAGAGTGCGTACAGGCCTGCAGAACCAAACGCGTCCGAAGTCGATCCAAATAGCCGAGAAAGAACTACACGTGGTGAGCAAGAACGATTTACCCAGCCACTCGACAATCGGACTGCACCACAGCATATCAATACCACGACCGCTGAAGACCGCTCACAGCGTGATCCTCGGCAGAGCGAGCTAGATTCAATGAGTTCGAGAAGGGGCGGAATCCCCAGCAACTTGAACCACGAACAAGCTCAGCGCAACCATTTCGTGCCTCCTTATGAAGAGTTCTTACAGAATCCGTCCCACTCTGTTGCCGGTGAAGAAAGAGCAGCCGCGAGACAACCATCTCGGCGGTCTAAGCGTTACGAAGCACCGTCATCACCGCCGCCGTCGACCTCTATTCAGGAACAATCTGTGCCTCCGAAAGGTCCGGTCCTGTCACATGAGCATTTGCTTGAGCGTGTTACGTTGTTGGAACGCTTGATGGCCTTGAAGGCCGAAGAGGATGCGTTGAAAAAACAGATTGGGTAGTAAGAACTTGGATGGTTTAAAAGAAATTCTAGGACGGCGTTCAGAGCATGGTAAAGCACGGAAAGCGCAAAATGGAAGCCGGGTATATTGGTGCTGTCTGCTAGCATTTAGGGGAGGCACAGGTGCTAGAATCAGGGCATCAAGGCATGTCATCTCCTCTGCTTCTGTGACTTATGTAATATATGTATACCAATGACACGACCACACTCGGCTTGTAGGCTTGAGGCTTATTCTCCGGCACCTATCGCTCTTCCAAGTATCATCTCTATCTCCAGTTCCGTGCTTGTGCGCTTACCTTTTACCTTACAGCAGTGTAACCTCCCCACGAGCAAACCAGATATTACCGCTTGGACTGGATCATCAACTTCTGTCCATCATGACAAGTGCCGCATTGCCACCTCCTCCATCCCTCGTCCTTTCACTCTGCACATTCTCATTCCCGTGCAGACTTCAAATCTATACAGCGGTTACGCAGCAAGGACTGAGTTATGCATATAAGAGCTCCGCTCGCACAAGGCATGACGGCGTAAACACATATACAGAAACACCCCTAGTTCCGTATGGAGTAGGCTTCAAATCCATTTAGCGTTCACGTGCCAAGGACTGGGTTATACATATATATAAAGCGCTCCTTCCAACAAGAGGTGACGGCGTAAACACATCTCGGTATCCATGCCCTTTATGGAGTTGCGTGCATTCCATTTACTTTCTACTTGCTTCCGGTTGCGGAAGCGGACGGAAAGTGTCTGGTAGCTTTGAGGGCCGTCGTGTTCGATCGGTGCGAGGTGGAGAGTCGAGACGCAGGGTGGTGATTGGATATGTGTAGAGGGATGATGATGTGCTTCACCACCAGGAGTGGCTCGTGTGGTCGAAGTGGTGACTTTGCTCCGAGTCCTTTCTTCAATACAGAAGAGAGGTTTGGGTGTGGAGGTATTTCTTGGGTTGTGGGGGGAAGGGAGGAAACATCGAAGGCTTTGCTGTTGTTCTGTTCTTGGACCCGATGAATGTTGCTGAGGGATGAGAAGATATATTGGAGCAAGAGCTTGGATCCCGATGGTGCTTGATTTTCATATTGGCTGGAGCAGGGATATGTGTGGATTTCATGATCTTGACAATCCTTAGAAGGGCACGGAAAGGATACAGACAGAGAGGAGATACGTGGCAGTAGGTATCTCAACATCTTGAGTGTGTGAATCCTTTCTTCTGGAAGCGTTCGCATCTTCAATTCTGTATCACTACGTTTACAGCTTCAATCGTGCTGGTGCTGGGCAAGATCGAGTCGTCGTGGTGGCGGTGGTCGCGGTCGTGGTCGTGGCGGTCTCAATGACGGCGATGATGGATGACATTGAAGGGCATTCGAGATAATGATGGCCACCTTGCGGCTGACGTTGGTCGAAGACGTCTTCTCCTACGCAAGATCAGGGATCAAATGTTCCCTCTCTATACCTGTCGATGCAACCTTTTCGCGCTCCTGTTTGGGATCATGTCTTTGGGCAGCATAGCCTCAGCATGTTCACCAGAGACAGTCTTTTATGGGAACAGCTTGGAATCGAGTCTGCGAGAAGAGCGATAGTGAGCGTGCTGAACCGGCTGTACAGGTGATGGCCAACTCGCTCAAGAAAAATCTTCTGCTCGACTCTCATTTCTATAGATAACAATCCCGCTCCTCTTCTTGCAAATCATCAGGCTGCCAATATACAACAGAGGGCATGGTTTCTTCCCCCGTTTTCGCCGTTAGGTTCGAGACGACGAGGATGGATTGGTTTTCTACTCCGGGTCGTATCGAAAGAAGCAGGTCTGGCTAGGACGCGTGATGTAGTAGGAACGGAAGTAATGATGGTGACGAGTCTCATCATATGTTCTGCTGTATATCTTTGTTTCGCTTCTGGTTGCAGTGTGCAACGGTCTTTTTAAGTTATTGGCCCGCATGGGGAGATGCCAGCCGGTGACTGATGTGGCCAGATTGACGAAGAACATAACAGTAGTTGCTCTACTCCGCCATCTTGCGGTAGAAGAAACTGGGCACTGAATAGTGCTTGTTACAGAGGTCAGAATCCGATCATGTGACGTCAGCAAGAGTATGCGAACGAACGACCGGTTGAATGAACTTGGAAACCGTTGTGCGTGGTCACCGAAAGGGCTCAGATGCTGTGTATGTATAGTCTTCCCACTTCTCTCTCCATTATCCTGAAAGGGTAACAAGAAAGATCCTAGCTATTCAGGGCTTGTGATCTCCATCTTCAATGAACAGGCATTAGTGAGAGCTTCTAGGAAGCTCCTATCTCGTTGTTGTATGCTTCCATTGACGTGGAGAAGATGATGACCACTCATTTGCACAGCTGATGGCAATCTCCATCGTACGCTTCTCACTTCCTGGCTCGGCGATCTGCTAGTTTGCTGCAGTGAGACTGGGATACTATGGTGCCGCAAACGTAGATGTTACTCACCTTCCTAGGTACGACAGCAGGCGGGTTGGTATGAATATGCGTAGCCCTTTCAACAGCATCGCTTGATAAGAAATGTTCGAGATCTGTGTAAGCTGCACTTGAGAGCTTGGTGACACTTTTTAAAATGCCCGTGTAGTCCCATCGATCTTCTACATACCATTATGGCACCATCGATCCTCGGATGTTCCCCATTATCACGTTTGAACTCAAATCGAAGAGCTCGCGGGGACCTTGGGCCAGCAACCACTGGCATGCTGTCCGTCCTCATGGGTATAGAAAGTAAATGAATAGTAAGCTCATGGACAGCTCCGAGTGTTCCATCAAAGGGACCTCAATACCTCGTCAAAATCGAGATGGGAGAGAGTGCGCCCGTCAGAGGACAAGACCATTGTTTGCCGCAGGTCAGTATCAAATCACATTCTCATAACTCCGTCTAACTTCCCACTCTGCGTCGACCCAACAGACCAGCCACCATCTTGACGATGCTGTTCGCTGACTGCACGATTTGTTCATATCAGGGCAAATTGCTGCTGCGCAAGCCTGAGCTGCGGTCATATTATACACCTGGCCGCCGAGCTCGAGGATGCTGTGTCTGATGGTGCAAATCTTCCGCCGTAATGATGATTAAGGCCACAATAATGAATCATGTCACTCCTCATCAAGAGCATCATTCTCATCCGCCATGGACTTTTCAAACGCCTGATGATTCAAGATGCCCCTCGTTGGAATTCCATGCTCCCACTTTATGTCCGAATCACACGGCAAGAATACTTTTCTGAAGTATTAGCCAGAACGAATAGAGAAGCACCAGATAGACCGCTTGTGCTATGCTCTTGTTGTGCCCTTTGTTGATCTCATGATGTTACATGTTGTGTATGCCAGCTGCTCGAGCTGGAATCATCTCTCGTGGGCTACACCAGCTCGAGATTTATACTAGGCTGGTGATAGTCGCTGTGGATTCTGGTCCGTTGGCTGCCTCTTCTTACGTGCGAGATCGTTGCCAAACAGCCATTCTCCCTGTTCAGTCTCTCGACCTAAAGACGCAGACTCAATGCTATTCCTTCACCTCATCCAGACATCTACCTGGCCAATCTTGTATGATCTCTCCCAGAGCCTGTCGATTCCACAACAGTATCTCTTTTCCCTCCCATGGTCCGCCACGTCGGTTCCCACTTTTCCTTCCCAGACAATAAGGCCTGAGCCTGTTCCCTAAGTGTTTTCCTATGCTCCCTAGGCGGCGCTTCCAGTCTCTTTGAAAACTCGGTCATGCTCATATACCGACTGGTTTTCTCGTTGAACTTATGGGCTGCTTCTGAGGTTTCCTTGTCCCACCTGTCCGATTGTCAGTATCCAAAAGTCAGAGCCCAACGTGAGCATAGCATACGGCTCGAAATCCTCGGGCTCCTCAGGCCAAAAGAACGGCTCCGTCATCTCCACGGTCATCGTCTTCTTCGACTTTTTCCGATATTTCTGTCCCTTCTCGTTGGTCTGTACTTTGGATTGTGTGATGAAGGATCGGACTTTGAGGACGCGGACATTGTAGGCGTGGAAGAGATAGTCTCTGATATCTAGCTTGTTGAGATTTAGAGGAACGATGAATTTGGCGAATGTGGGTGGCAGAGCAGGAGACCGGACGAAGGTCAAAGTAAAATTGGGTCTGTTGGAGAGGTGTTAGGTGGGCGCGGTAGTCTGTGGAGGGCGACGAACAAGTAGATGTGCCTGTGGCCTACTGGGAAATGAGGCTTCTTAGCTGCAATGGCCAGCTCTTCCATGGGTGCTCGATATCGGCCAGTCATGGTGCAGTCCAATTGTTTGTGGAAGTACCTAGTGGCTAATAAGTGGTAGAGTCGGCGTGCGTGAAGGAAGTCGGAAGCGGACTTGAATTCAAGATCGCTGACATTCGAGTTCGAGGAGCATTTTGCCGCCATCTTGTTCACAACCCGCCCACCAACAACATCAACAACATCAATTGAATTAATAAAATCAACGGGTCACAAGGCTCGGTAGACAAAGCTAGATCGCTCGCTTCTCCCAACTTGTCCCATCGCCCGAGAGAAGACGACGACCGCCAGAAGTATCACTTGACCATTCTCGACTCAAATCTCCCAACTTCACACTTATTACAACTTGATATCATGGCTACCGAGACACAAGCAGATACAGAGTACCTGCACGAGCCGTATAATCCTATATACAACCCTTTCAGCTGCAGACCAGTGCTCGTCAACCAGTAAGACCATGACCTGAACGAGGCAGACGAATACCATGATCTGATCAGCTCGACAGATCCATCAGCTACGATCGTGATGTCTTCACGGAAAGGCCCTGGCTGGGTCCCTTACTGTTTGACAACAATACGTCCGATGCCCGGGATCATTGTGCCAACGAAAGAAGTACGCTTGATCTTCTCATCACCTTCTCTCTACTGCTTACGTGTCCAAGCATTTCTTTCGTGGCTTCGATTGTCCGTGTATATGGCCATCGTCTCCGTGGCGATCATGTGCTCCTTCCATCTAAAACACCAGCCAACGGAGATAGAGAGAAAGATGGCCTTGCCTCTCGGCATCATTTTCTGGTGTCTCGCGATGGCCTGTATGATATCCGGTGTCGCAAGCTATTGTCGTACTGTGACGAGATACAGTCGAAGAGCGGCACTGGTGCAAAGCGGATGGAAAACTGAAGTGGTAAGGACATCGCAAATTCTCCCCTCTTGTAATGCCCAGAACATGCTAACCAAACCATAAAGGTCTTTACTGTTGTTGCTGCTGCGATTGTGGGTGCTTGCGTGTTGTTCATTTCCACCAATGCTACAACGCGATCATCCCACGAAATGTTCAAAACATAGCAAAGCGGGTCCAGCACTTCCTCTTCCTGGCCACGAGCTGACGACCTGTCCTTCTCATACGGTCAGACCACCGATGAATACTCTGGCATCAGGATTTTTAGAGAGTGATTCGCACCCCCGGTCGCCTCCCTTCTCTTCTCAACACACACCTAGTAGGCTATGAGTGCATAAAATTATGCTCCAGATTGAGCAAGATGAGAAGAAAAAAATCCAGGTGATAGAAAGAGACTATGTAAAGACATAGATGTGTAGGCCGAGATGTAGTGCGAACCAATACTGAAATATCCTGATACCGTCTTGGGAAAATTGCGCAAAATTATAGCTTCAGCATCTTTTACAAGGCGGTAAAAATTGGGAGTCGTGTTAACATGTCGCCGAGACCACCGAAAGCAAAATGCGTGGCTGTGGGCATCTGCTGTCGATATGGAGGGAAAGCAGCCGTTTCACCTTCGAATTAAGGTTCCTTCGAAAATACCACTGACTCTTCATAGGAATTGAAAGAGCAAAAGATAACGATGTCATTCAATATCGCTCTCTAATACTATGGTTTCAGAATCAGAATGTTGATTGATACCCTGAGCGGTACAGTGGGAGGTGAAATAAGCGAAATGATCCTAGCATAGGTAAGATATCGTGGTGGCGGAAATGAATGTTCACTTTTTGTTAACGTCGCGCATAAATTTGCAACAATATCACTTCTGAAATCGATGCTCGAGTAACTATCAGTATAACAGGACAGTTCAAGGTCTAGAGTCAGAATCTCTTCGCTTATTGATTCACTATAGTAGACTCACTAAACAATGCCTAGGTTGGTGCGGAGCTTGAGACTGGAGTATTCTAATTGGCTGTGTCTGCCAAGAGTAGTCCCGCGGCTAGATTTTGAGAGCGGACTTTGTCATAAAACCATGCGCGGCGCTCGAAGTAAACATTCATTTCCGCCACGTTGGCCTTGTCGATGGCGATAGCAATTCCCAACGTTGATCCTGGGCGACTTCCTCTAGCTACCAATTACGTTCATCGCTGATGCAAGGATCATAGTTATTATCGTTTTATCTCCGCGATCTCCGAAAATATATTTCGGTATCCCGCCAAACGAACGTTCATCGGTACTTCCGCCGTAGTGAGACCGCAAGGACGGGAAGCTGTTTCCCACAAATCAGATCTCACGTATAAGATATGTACAAGCCTCTGTGTATGGTATTGCTATGGAGTAATCTCCATACTAATGTCTGTTTGGCTGGATATTATAGCATGTGGGGCCCCTGTCAAGACATCGCGAAGTGAACCGAAATGAATCTACTATGTATTTTCCTATTCTTATGAATTCATTCGTAAGCAGCGATCAAGACTTAGGTTCACGCCTCCTGCTCTGCAATTAGAAATCTGCACGGTCATCGACCGTGGCTTTCAGCAGCAGACATGGTTGCCCAAGGAGTCGAACGACATATCTCTAAGTAGACGGCAGGTTCGTCTTATGCATCTCAGCTCCCATCTGATGATCCGACACTCCTTCGGCAACATGCTCGACTCCTGTTTTGAGTAAATTCGTGTCCCGACCTCTTGGCGGAGAATTGACCAGCTCAATCATGTTGGGCCGGAGCCCTTCCTTTGCGCTTTGCTGCTTGCTCGGCCTAAGCCAAGCGCTTGCTTTGGCGAACACAAGCTCGGGGGATTCAGCTACCGTGCATTGGCTCGAAGGCAAACCAACTCACAACTTTGGAACGACGTTTGGGCTCCCCTGGCCAGCTGGAAAACTACCTTCAAATAGCACAATCTTCACCGCGACCACAGATTCCGGTGCAAGCATCGCGTTAAATTCCTCGGTGAGCCAAAGTCTCATTTGGGACTCGATCCCATCAACCACCACACTTGGTGGAAAAGGTGATGAGGTAGCGAAGGAGAAGGCTGACTCGCGCCACAGATTACGGGTCAATGGGCAGATGGTACGATAAAATGGAGTTCTCACGCTATCGGTGCTTCCGACGGAGTATCTGATACATATACTATTACTGCTAAAGCCGCGTCTTCGATTCCCAAGAGGGAGACCAGAACCACAAAGACATCTGGATCTCTAAGCGTCACCAAGGTCCCAACCTTCCTTAAGGTGGAGACAGGCAACCTTACAGTTCTTTTCTCAATGACCGGGAGCAATATCATCAGCAAGATTATAACCAAAAGCGGAAAAGTTATTGGCAGGAATGGTCATCTTGTCCTCCAATCCCAATCAGGCGTCCCCGAACATTCCGAAGATCGTGGTGATAGATCAATCCAATACTTAAATTTTGTCAGCAACATTCACAATGTCGACGTCGAATGGAGTGACCGTCGCGCCGTTGTTACTGTAAACGGGACTCACCAATTGACGACTCCAGGAGCACACGAAGATTGGCTCCCCTTCGTTGCGCGATTTTACTTGTACGCCAATTCCGAATCGATTCGAGTAGTTCATAGTTTGGTCTTTGATGGACCCGCTGAGAAGAACTTCATCACAGGATTGGGAATTAGATTTGATGTGCCGCTTAATGAGGAGAAAGTGTATAATCGACATGTGAGAGTTTCAAGTGCCGATGGTGGGCTATTAAGCGAGGCTGTCCAAGGAATTACAGGCTTGAAGCGTAGTCCTGGGGTGGTATTAAGAACTGCCCAAGTCAAGGTACGCGAGCAATCATACCAGAAAACGCGCATCATCAGGACGCCAAGCTGCGCCTCGAATATCCGAGGTGTGCATAGAGGCGCGGCGCCGGTGGTGTCAGGTCTAGTCTTCGAGGATTCCGTGAGCTGAGTTGACGGTGCATAGGGTGAAGCACTTCCGGACAGTTCAACCTGGAGGGGATCTGTTAGCTCTCTCATTCAGTGGGTTCCAACCTGGAGTGATTACAGCCTTAGCCAATTGTCGGCGGATGGATTTACTCTTAAGAAAAGAACCAAAGCAGGACAAGGTTGGATCAACATTCCCGCTGGAACTCGTGCTGGTGGCCTGGCTTATCTTGGTAAGCTTTTCATTCCTCTTTGAGGCTGTTCTCGACGAAAAGAAGCGCATGGACTAAGCAGATCACTAGGCGGCGCCACAGTTGGTGGTCTAGCAATCGGGCTTCGCGACTTCTGGAAACGGTATCCAACTGGCTTCGATATATCCGACGCTGTTTCGGACACGGGCAAAATCACACTTTGGCTCTACAGTCCCGCTGCAGAGCCACTGGACCTCCGTCCTTACCATGACGGTCTAAACGAAGGTGCCAAGAACTACACTAATCAACTCGACGCCCTCGAGATAACGTACGAAGACTGGGAAGGCGGCTTCAACACCCCTTATGGAATTGCCAGGACAAGCGAGATCTATCTTTTCGCTTTTGAGAAGACCCCGCCAAGGAAGAAATTGTCGGAGCTGACAAAGTATATCAATCAACCACCTGTTCTGGTAGCGTCGCCCGAGCGAATTCATGAAACCAAGGCACTGGGGAGCTACTGGGCACTGCCAAACAACAGCAGTGTGAAAGCAGCAGAGATCGAGAGTCACCTCGAGTTTCTATTTGAGTTCTACAAAAGACAGGTTGAGCAACGAAAGTGGTACGGATTCCTGGACTACGGAGATTTCATGCACACTTACGACGACACCCGCCACATTTGGCGCTACGACATTGGGGGCTTCGCATGGGACAATAGCGAATTGTCTCCCGATCTCTGGCTGTGGCAATACTTTCTTCGTACCGGGCGCGCAGACGTTTATCGTCTCGCCGAAGCGCTTACGCGCCATACAAGTGAAGTAGATGTCTATCATCTCGGCGCTTGGAAGGGCTTGGGTACTCGTCATGGCGTTCAGCATTGGGGCGATTCAGCGAAACAGGCACGCATATCACAACCTCAGTATCGTAAGCCATTCTTCTACCTTACTGGCGGTGACGAACGCATCGGGGAATTGTTGGACGAACTTGTAGATCTGGATAAGTCATTCGGTGTGCTTGATCCCAACCGCAAGGTGCGAACAGATGGATGGGTACCCACACCGTCCTCCGACGTATGCATCTCTCTCGGCTTGGACTATTCCTCTCTGGCTGCAGGCTGGCTCATGGCCTATGAGCGTCGCGGTCCGCGGTGGGTTGAAGCAAAGACTAAACTTCTCACCACACTTGCATCAATCGCTCGTCTGAAAAACGGGTTCGTCACAGGTATGGGGCTCTATAGCTTGACCAAGAGCACAATCGCGCCACCTCCCAACGATCCGAACAACACCGGTATCATAGACGTGAATCCCCTTGCCGCAGTCTTTGGACAGCTCGAGGTTCTCTCGGAAACCATTGAATACCTTGGACCGGATCTTCCAAAAGGATTCAAAGAAGTCTGGTTAGATTACTGCTACTACTTTCACTCCTCCCCGCCCGAGCAACTTGCGCGCTACGGAGAAGTCTTCGGACGGATGGACCTGTACCAAGGACATACGCGACTCGCTGCATACAATTCTTATGAAACCGGCAACGCATCTCTGGCGCAAAGAGCATGGAGGGACTTTTTCGTAAAGGACGGTTTGAGAGCCAATTCGTCATGGACCTCGACACATGTTGGTGGTGCTGACGCCTTGACTGAGGTTGATGAGGCGCCTTGGCTTTCTACGAATGCTGTTGCGCAATACGGGCTGGCTGCTATTCAGAATCTGGCGTTCATTGGGGATAAGCTCTAGACGTCTGCTCACACATCCCTCTCCTCTAATCGTCACCACTGTCGAATTAATGCTAGACCATATCAAGCAATTTCTCATTTCCGAATTTCCTATCACGATCTACCAATCATTGTCATACCGCCGCCGCTCAACGCCAAGGGCAATGCAGGCTAAACGCGTCATTCTGGAAGTGATCATCCAAGCATATCACCAGATATTTCGGCTTCTTTGATGGCCATCTCACGTGTAATCGTCAGGACCTTGCGCGGATGAGTTGTTGCAATTCGATGCGAGAGTGTAAAGCCTCATCTGTATACTCCACAATACCTCCCAGGCACACAACTACTCTTTAGGAGAGGCACACAAAGCATCCACCTCATTACCGGACACACACGTACCCTCACACGCTGTAACACCCTTCCTTTTCCCTCCATCGCGGCAGCAATTGGTGATTGGCGTTGGGCTAATGCACTATCGATCAGGTGTTGTTAGCTTCCGAGCACAAACAACCAAGGGTCTCCGTATTAAGGCCGAGGTTCTTAGACTCTGTAACGGCGATTGAACTTACAGTAGCAGACGACAGATCATAACGTCCATTGCCACAGCACGATTGCGTGTATCCCGTCCCTCCAAGAATGATATTACTCGCGTTGAAGCGACAACAGCCGTACTGTTTCACTTCGGGCCCGGGTTGTGCGTGGGCGTGGGTGAGGAAGAGGAAGGAGATGATGATAGGTGTTTTCATGTTGTCTTTGTGCTGCGATTGATGGATGGTAAATGTAGAATGTAGTGTGACAGGGGCAGAGACGCAGCCGCTGAGGGAGGAGATACTATATAACAGTCGAAATAAAAATAGCATCTAATTTACGACCTCGGGATGGTACCTAAGATTGTCCAACGTGACAGCTAAGC
The DNA here is from genome assembly GCA_007735645.1 of Venturia effusa. Taxonomy (NCBI): domain Eukaryota; kingdom Fungi; phylum Ascomycota; class Dothideomycetes; order Venturiales; family Venturiaceae; genus Venturia; species Venturia effusa. The sequence goes on from CP042195.1 coordinate 386,106, forward strand.
CTTGGTGAAATCCAAATTTACGGAGGTGGTCGCTCTTGATTACGTAGTACCTAGCCATTGGTCTTCGTTAGGGATCGAGCGCTTCGAGCATGGGATCTTGACCATACCTCTAGCTGGAGAACTTGTGGAACGTATCAGAAGATTTCTATGGTAGCCGGCTAAAAGAATGTTAATTAGTAGGTCTTATCACGTCCCCCGTCTTCTCCCGCGCAACGTGTAACAATAATAATAATTCCAGGTAAAGTTTCCGCTCGCGCATGCATCGCTTAAATGTACTCGGCCGCTTCTCAACATACTCGGACATGTATCATGCATATTAACATGCATAATATATATTTTAGTATATATTTTCAGGCTATAAACGTCCGAGACTGCACATTGCATGTCCGGCTATATTGAGAAGCGGCAAAGTACACATCTGAGCGATGTATATACTAAAATGGTGTAGATAGATGACATCATGGTGTTTCTACCGCGGATTCAAGTATGTGCACTACCTACATGTAAATAATGTATAAGGTGATGATGATGGTGATGGTGATAATGATAGGTAGTCCGGTACGAGTATAAACAAAAACGGGCCAGTACATTCGAGCGATGCGTGCGCGAGTGGAATCTTTACCCGATGATGATTCTCATATGCTCAAGTAGCGGAAAATAAGAAGAGTGTAATTCTTTCAGACCGAAGAGAAAGCTCCTAGCATCGTGAAGAGATGTAGGAAGACCGTTATACCTACTATAGCACTGGCCAAGATAGGGGTTAGAATTAATATTCTTTTGGCCGGCTACCATAGTACTACGGTAACACCTATACTCTATATCGTCAGTTTAATTCCGAAGACCGCAGGCTCCACTTAAATGTTGAAGAGAAAAAGTGAAGTCCAGGACTGTACAATGTCGATGAAACTTACGGCTACTTAGTCACTTGATTAGAATCTAGTTATCTATAAATACCATCACGGTATGTGAGCTTGTGAGCCATATACCTAAGCGATAGAACTTAGGATTTTCTTACCCGTGTTCAAGGTTGACCGAAATATGTAGCCTTTAGAGTACTAGAAAGTCGTATCTTTAACCTCGAAGTCATACATTTAGCGCTTGCAAGACGACACAAAATGGGTTTCGGAATCCCCTTCACCTCTCGCTCATCGCGGATCTTAGAATCCTCGTCTCGATCATCCTTCCATCAATTCGTATGCTTCACACTGGCTTCGGTTGATCAACCGAAGCTTGATCTCGGAACGATACCAGACTGATACAATCGATAGCATGTGGGATAGCTGGGGGCATAAACTGTGCTTGTGCACCGACTTCAACGCTAAGGATATGTTACCTTGATACCCAGATCTCAAGTGAGCAGGGCCCGGCGATACTCTCGTGAGCTGCCTGAGGGTTCCATGTTCTCCCAAATTTTTCTGCTTCATTGGGGACGCGTCTGCTATGACACGAGAGTCTCTTGTATCTTGAAAGATATACCCAACCTTTACCTGGCTAAACAATTGAAGTTACCTACGAACAGCCACCCGTCGCCAACTGATGATTTCTCCAACAAAAATCGTACCGAGTCTACCGACTGATTTGTAGAGGTTTAGCAACTCGCCGGCTCCGCGACATATACGATGCTTGATGGTCGTCGGGGCTGTGATTCAACTCCATGCTCTTATCATCGCCCATCCTGTCACTCTAGCAATCCTCGTGAGCTGTAATCATCACGATGAAACCCAGTGGCATACGCCATCATCCTCGACCATCCAGCGACGATGAACATCGCGATCTTCATCCTCCTGCTGTCTCTTCTCTCTTTCCCGCCCAACCCTAAAGAGAATTCCTATTCCAACAAGCCATTCGCCATCAACCAGACCACTCATGATCAAGAAAGCTGTTCACCATCAGATCTTCTCTACAGCAGTAAGAAAAGCCAAGTTCCGGAGATGTGATTGACCTTTCCACACAACAAGACGGACATCACACTTTCAAGCGCCCGTGTACGAGATTTACACTCTGAACGACCGGCATCCTGAGGCGCCATGACAACTGGTATCATGGGCCAAAGTTAGTTGAGTTTATATCTGGCGCCCGTTATCTGCCTTCATCCGAGCTTCAGCGCCAAATAACCCTCATCGGCATCTCTTTTGGATTGGACCAGGAATTGGTCAATCTCGATCTACAATTGAGTTACACCACCGCGAGACAATGTGTCAACTATCCCCAACGCCTTCGCTAATCCTCCTCGACGTCCTTGTGACTCTCTCCGGTGCAATCATCCTCGCCTTGTCCAAATCGCGCTTGATCTGCTCACAAATCGCCATGCTGTATTGCACATCTTCCATTCTATCCTGCCTTTCTTTATGCTTCCACTTTTCGTCCCATTTCTTGTCACTAATTCCTGCTTGCGTCAGTTGCCAAAACGCTTCGATATGTGCCATGCAGAGGTTGACTGTATGCTCAATATGCCTCGTCGCCTCATTGATCTCGATAGGTCTAGTACCGTAAGCAAGAACGGCCGAGAAGAGGGTTATGCCGTGCGACACCATCATATCATGTGAGAACCGCATGTCGGCTTTGGCGGAAGTGAGCGGGATCCACCAATTATATTTCCGCTCCTCCGACCACTGACTTGCCCAAGTATCCTTTGCTGGCCTTGTAGTCTTCGCACTATTGTCAGTCTGTGGTACCATGAGCATATGATTTGCCCAGAGGGCAACAGCGAAACAAGTATGCCTGAAATCTTCGCCACTCTCCGCATCAAGATTTTTGACAATCCATCCCTGTTCCCGGTGATGTACGTGTTGCAGCTGTTCGAATGTGGTGAAAAGAGTCTTTGGTAATCGGATCTTTCGTTGCTTGTCGCTCAGAGGCTGATCGGTAGAGTACACGCGTTCGTATGCGGCCAAGAAGCGGACACGTGCTGCCAGGAAATGATCTGATGGGGCCGACGAGAAGGAATAGCCATGCTCGGCGAAGGTAGCCAGAGACGCAGAAGGATGGCCAACTTGAGTTGTGAAGTCCTCCACAATAGGTACTGGATCAGATGTTATTAAGGCGCAATGGTACGCAAGTCGACTGCTCATTATTTTTTGACCGAGACTTCAAGTGTACCTTCAGCAATTGCAAATCGAATGCCTCTTTGACAAAAGCAGATCAACAATGCCAACTTTCGGGATGCTTCAGGAAACTTGCTAGAGACTTGCCAATCTTGACGTTTGGTCGAGGGTCCTCTCGCAAAATCAAGAGATTGGCTGACAGAGCTGAGCAGCTTTGGTAGTGGGCTGACGGGGTGACTTACCCAGCTCGCTGTGCCTCTTGTCCTGCCAGTCTCTGACCTTTGTCTTCATCGGCGACTTCGCCACTCTTTTGAATATATTGTTGGAGTGTAGGGCATGAAGGAGCGGGTTCATGAGGAGAGTGCGCAGAGCATCAGCCGCTGCTCGTGTGTAAGTTGGCTCGTCTGGATAGGGCGAAGAATCGTCGACGATTCGACGAAATGAGAACGCGTCGCTGATCATGGCTTTGAGGTCGTCCGTATGGTCGCTATTCACGATGCTCCAGCGATCTGGCAGCATAGTCCAACGTGAGGGACATATTGAATTAACGCTGTGCCATTTGACAACAACAGCAGATTTGTCTGGAGCTAGGCTGCTGCTTCGTGGAGCCATGTCGAGTGGGTTTCGTTCGATTGAGGTAAGGGTGAGAGGTGGTGAGGGAGGATTTATCGAAGCCGCAGTGTTGTCCATTTTGATAGAAGAGTCTGATTCCATTGTAGCGACGTGACATGTTTTTGGCGTGTTGTGGTGTTGAGCAGGAAGTGGGCTAGAAGCGGAAGGAAAGACAGCAGACTGAACGAGCAGCGTCATGTCAGCTTCACATACCAACAACAACCAACTCGTGAGAATAAGTGACGATAGAAGATGATGGCAGCACTGGTAGACTTACCATGATTGCATTGTGGCCCGTTTAGTCTTGATCCGGATGGGTATATCAAGTTGCCTCTTGTCGTGTCAAGTTGAGCCTAAGAACATGTCCAAAGGCACACTCCATAGCCAGGCAGCTCCAAAAACACCCACCGCACTCATGGTGGCTGCCATGAGGACGTTGACGCCGTTATTGCTCAGAATATCCGATCCGACAGCCACTTTGCGACTCCCAACTTGTTGCCTGTCGCGACCCTCTTGCGGTGTCTTCGTACCCCTGTGCTTGAGCTCGCTGGTGGCGGCTGGGACATGACCTTCGCGAGTGCCAAGCTCTTCTCTGATAACGGCTCTTTGTTTGAGATGTAGAGATCCTGCACTGGTCACTATGACCTTCTTACCACCATCTCCTTCAATGATTTTGCCTGTTCTTGTGTCGACCACGCTTGCTTGGAAAAGAGCTCCCAGAAGAGAGTCAAGTAGGGAACCAGCTGTTCCTATGGCTGTCATCGCCAGGAGGAAATTAATCCTCGACTTCAGAGACCAGCCAACCGTATCTATTCCTCGGCCAAGAGTTCCAGTGAGGCCGTACGTTGATTCCGAACAGAAAGGTAGTAGTACCGTCGCCGTAGCAGAGAGAATAAATGATCCGAGGAGACCTGCATTGAGTCCTGTCGCCGTGACACCACCATTTGTTCCTGGTGGCACGACGCGCCATGGCGCTGTGATGAGGCGAGGCTTGGACTTTGCTAAGATGCCCAGTTCGGAGGAGAAGGTATCAGCAGCAACGGCAGCATAATTACTGTACACCTCGTGTATTAGAGAAAGAATAAGCAAAGTGTCTTGGTGTATTACATACGCAACGATGCCAGCGACCAAAACGTCACTGGTCCGAGGCCAAGCTCCTCTCCTGAAGCAATGGTCGTCGAACTTTCCGTTATCTTTGTACAGGCTCCATGCATGGAGTAGTATAAGCACAGAAGCTACTCCCGAATTTGCGAGAACCTGGATATAAGATCGTGGTCCTTCACCGCCTGGTGAGCCGGAGGACGAGTGTGTAAGATGGGCTTTGACTTCATGCTTCACCTACAACGAGCTTGTTAGCACAGGAGAGACAAGTGGAGATGCTTAGCCATAAGATACCTTTGTCACCGTCGTCCCGGCAAGGAAGAAGACTACAAGTAGAGTGAAGGGGCCGCTCCACGGGTGTATTGCATGAATGATGGCCGTGATGGTTGCAACTACAATTCCAGACGGAGTTAGGGAGTTCCGCGAGTAGGCTCTATACACGAGAGCAGCAGTGGCTGGGGCAGCTATCCACGCCTTCATATTTGCAGGTGTATAGAGTTGAGGTACCAGTTCAATTGTTTCGCAGGGGGAGCTCTGGGACTTGAGGTTCGAATCTCGGTTGCGTCACGTAACAAGACCACCTCAGGAATATTCACTACTAGTACTTACTTTCTCTCCACCAAGTCACGATTCTCCCTATATCGAATTACCTACTCCAGCCAGACTTACATGAAGTATTGGCTCTCTTTCATTGACAGTGGACTGTTTCGAGATCTTTCTTTGCTTCGGAGTCTGCTGCTTTCCACTTAGCCAACGAGAACCCTGCAGCACCTCACTTCCATGCCTGGTCCGCTTCGAGGATCCTATACCTAGCTCCTACCAGTAGTATGTAATAAAATACTTGAGACGGTACGGTACCCCGTCCCCGTCCACAGTTCACCGTTACGAGCTGGTCTATACATGAAGTTTCGCAATGGGCTGCCGACTGCCAGTGATGAGAAGAGGCCCTGTGTGCAGTCAGGAACGGGCAGGGCCGCCTTCGGATGGTCAGCCATGGACTGTTTCGTAAACATGTTCACCAGAAGAGTATAGTTTAATTTAAGTGCTGGTAATAATGACGTGGACGTGGACCATCGCTGGTACTAATGACCACTCGAGCAGTCACGGCAGTTTACAAAGAATCTCAAGCTCAAATCAACTTCAACCGACCAGCAGGTTTTCCTGTCCTCAGCTTGCAATTTCCACATTCATTGTTCTTTGAACTCCTACGTTCTCTGGAGACATATCTCCACTCAGAATGGACCATCCCACGACCAAGATTGGGGTTATCATCGGGACAGGGGGAATAGGAGCCGCGATTGCCCATCGCTTAGCCAAAGGCCGCCAACTCTGGATCGCCGACTACTCAGAGACAGGTCTTGCCTCGGTCGTCAAGTCCCTTCGTGAAGAAGGTCACAACGTGGAGGGTCATCACCTAGACATTGTAGACTACAGTGCAGTCGAAAAGTTCGCAAAGGAAGCTGCAGCAACTGGGCCTATCGATGCAGTCGTCCATACTGCTGGCCTATCGCCAGTACAAGCAAAGACGAGGAGAATCTTTGAAGTGGATGCCCTTGGTTTTGCCAATGTCATGGAGGCCTTCTACCAAGTGGCATCTGAGGGCACTTCTTTTGTTGGCATCTCCAGCATGGCTTCGCACCTGCTGCCCGAGGGTTTCGTTCCTCAGGCCCTGCAAATCCACTTCGCGACAGCACCTCTCGACAAACTCCTGATTCACCCGGATCTTGATATCGAGACCGAAAATATCATGTCTTACGGCATCGCTAAGCTTGGAAACCGCCTCCGAGTACAAGCAGCGGCACGTGCTTGGGGACACAAGGGCGCTCGAATCAATACCATCAGTCCTGGCGTCATCTCGACACCAATGGGAGACCGAGAGTGGGAGAGCGAGATGGGACAGCATATGCGAGCGATGGTTGAGGGATCAGGATCTCGTCGAAAAGGCACGTCGGACGAGATTGCTGGAGCCGCAGTCTTTTTGGTCGGTCCCGATTCGACCTTCATCACTGGGACGGATATTCTTGTCGATGGTGGTGTTGTCTGCTCCACGCGCTGGAATGCAGTGGCTGCAGCGCAAGCGTCTTGATCTGTGGCTTAGAGCGGAGGTACTTCTTCTATATATACACTAATACAAGGGCCTGCGAAGTATCCATCTAGCGAGCCTCTGCTAAGCGAAAGAGAAGACCCGTAGATCAACGGCCATATCATGAGTTCCAGGGGTATAAAATCAAGTTCAAAGGAAGCGATATTGATTCCTCATCAGTCACCTGTCATAGAGTCCGTCCTGATGGTCGTGGGACTAGTTACGCAGAAAATGTATCCCGTCTTTTGCCAAATGATAAGTTCTTTATGCTCAAAGTCGATGGAGTCGAATTGCCGGTGCAAGACACCACATTCCGAGGAAGCCTGGAACTCCATTGCCGTGATTCGTCCTATCCGTGGCGAGACAGTCTCGTGTGACAAGATTGGAGATGATTGAAATTTCTCAACATCTGGTGTGCCCGTGAATATCAAAACTTGCTGTTGGGTGGTTGTCTTATTGCCCAGGAGAAATTATGTGCAGGAGGCCGCCAATGCCGCGGAGTTGACTGCCGTAAATTGCGGGAGTGATTGACGCTGCAGCAGTGGAGGCTCGGCGACATCAATTCCTCGCCGAGAGTCAACGACCGGCATTCATAATGGATGCCATTGATGGCACCTTGCGCGACCTCAAAGTTGACGATGGTGAAGATATAGCGCTTCAGCAAGAGAAATCCAAGCTAATCAATTGTCCTCGTTAGGTCCTCCACCCTCACTTCTCACTATCATCCTCGATACCAATCCGGTAGCATGGGACGCGCTGTCCTCTACTCTCCCTCTGCCCAACGCTCTTTCGAAATTACTCGTCTTCATCAACGCGCACCTGGCCATAAATCACGCGAACCAGATAGCCGTCATAGCATCTCACACAGACAAAGCATCATGGCTGTACCCAGCCCCGAGTGCACCTCACAAGCGCTCTCAAAATGGCGCCCATAGCAGATCAGAGAGCACTCAAGACGCTGGGGACGCGAACAAGTACAGGCCCTTCTGGGCAGTGGAACAACAGGTTCGTTCCAACTTGATAAAACTCATGGATGAAACCAAGGATGAAGACCTCGGGAACACGGCGTCGACACAAATCGCAGGCGCCCTCACTATGGCCCTCGCATATATCAACAAGCAAACTTTGCTCTCGCGGCCGCCAGGTCTGGATGCGCATATGGTCAACATCGGCGAGTCTAAAGACGATCCTCTGAAGAAGAGCAGTGCATCCCTACTCTCCCGCATCCTCATTCTGTCAGTATCAAGCGATCTTTCGGATCAGTATATCCAGGTCATGAACGGCATATTTGCAGCACAGCGCTTACAGATTCCGATGGATGTCATGAAACTGTCTGGATCAACTGTTTTTCTGCAGCAAGCTTCAGACGCAACAGGTGGGATATATTTGGATCCAGAACCTTCGGCGCTGAAAGGTGGCGCTGGATTCTTGCAATTTCTCATGATGGCATATCTGCCGGATGTGACTGCACGAAAGCTACTAGTGCGGCCAGGAAAGGGAGAGGTCGATTTCCGAGCCGCATGCTTTTGTCATCGGAATGTGATTGACTTGGGTTATGTTTGCAGTGTTTGCTTGTCAAGTATATTCCTCATCCTTTGCATTCTCGATCAATACCCTGCTAACAAGTCGCGACAGTCTTCTGCAGCCCTACAGTCCTAAACGACAACAGTTGTCTCACCTGCGGAAATCCGCTTTCTCTGCCGGCGAACTACAACATTACGCCTGCGACAATACAAAGGCCCAAGAAGAAAAAGAAGAAGCTTGGAGAAACTGGCGCAGGTGGAGTAGGCACATGAATGACCGGCGCGTCCACATCAGCACGTCGAAGATGCCGCCGGGATGTCGGCGACTTGGGCACAAATCATTTTTGGAGGCGGCATTCAGTGGTACCAGCATTGCGAGGCATCAAGCGAACATCTGTTAATTTTGGAAAGATTGGATCAAATGGAAGGTATGTAGACAATCGTATCATCTGAATCGCGATTTGTCACACTGAAAGAAACAAGCACGGCAAGCCACTCGCTTGTTCCTCGCCATGGTTGTAGTTGGCAACTCTCAATTCACAGGCCAGAATGGGCAATTCCTCTCGACCATCAATGCCGTTAGTCTCCCAGCATTGCGATCACTATAGCGTCACAGGTCTTCTGATGGTGGCCCGAATGAGACGTCTGGAATGTCGGTCCCGATCACGATGATTGGAGACAACATGAACAGAGACAGCGCCTATTCCTGCAGTCATGAAGAAGCTAGTACGAAAAGAGAGCTTGGGAAATGCCACGAGTTGGGCACTGTTGATTTCTCCGAGACTCAGGCTTGACAACAATCTCAAATGTAGCGAAGCGAGAGAAGCCTGAATAATGGAGATCATATACTAGTAGCGAGATGAATAGCATGATTGGTGATGACTGATTGGCTTGAGCGATGATGGGGATGATCACCACATTGCCGGTGCCGGTGCTGGAGAATCGAAGAGCTCACAAGATATCCCTATCGACGTGGGGCATTTTTGCTCTGATGTTGCTGGTGCTGTTTCGGGGTGGCCCATGCGCCCGTCCACCCTCTTTCGCTGCTTTTTTTTCGGTCCTGTTGACCAACTGCCTCGACTAGTGGAAGGTATTTATGTCTTTCGGCGGAAAACCATAAAGCGAGAATGACGACCGGGCTCGCGCGAAACCGGTGAGAAGAGCAAAAGATTGATTCCTTCTGCACCTTCAGGTTCAGGAGCACAAGATCGACGCAACTGAATCTTCTCACGGCTTGTGTTGCTGTTCTGTCGATGCGTGGCGTCATCCTCAAGCCTCGCCATGGAGAAACTTCGAAGACACGTCTTACACCAGATCTTACACTAGGCTAGTCTTGATACCGCTCTTGCTGATGATCTGAATGGTGTAGGTTGCATAAACGACCATTGTCGTTCTCAATAGCTTCTTTGCTGCTTGCTGTTCATCAATCCCAATGGGGGGCATCTGTACATTCCAGGCACGCCACAATTGCATGAGAGGGGTGAAAGCAATCGACAGGATTAGAAGAAGGTTTTCGATTATGAAAGAGAGACACTGGCCACGTCAATTGATCAATGATATGTGGGTTCTCTACCCAGACTGTCATTCTGAGCCGTAAACCCTACCCTCCTCTAAGATACCGATATATGAGTCCGTATACTCCTTTCACAGAGACAGGAAATCCACCGAGGTTCTGTTTTGCCCAAATTGAATTCAAGTGAACCGTGTTCACAGTTCAGCTCTTCGTACTCTGCCAAAGCAGCGTTGACCATTACGGACGGTCCATGACTTCAACCATCGCCAGTTCAAATTGCCGCGTCTTTGATGACTTCCAAGTTTTCAACTTCCCAACAACCATAGACGTCGATCCTGCTGCAAGAAAATCCCTCTCACGCGACGCCGCCCCACAAACTCAACTTCATGTCTTGCGGCGTCTTCGTCGGAGTATCGTCATCAATTGCCCCACCCACTGCCCACGCCGGGCTACATCCGCTTCCAAGTATGGCCGGAGCATACGGTACCACCGTCGATCCGCCCTTGATTTTTCCGGTATTGACGTCGTGGTTGTGTTCTAGGTTTGCCTTCTCGAACATTGAGTATTCGCATTGGGGTTTGCCGGGTGTGACTGTCGAAGAGCCGGCCGCTAAGGACGGCGGTGAGACGAACTCAGCCACGCTGGCTGGTATAGTAGATCCGGGTGCGGAGGCGGCTGCTTGATCACGTCGAAGTTGTGGTAGCGCGCAGACCGGGGAGACGATGAAGAAGAGGGTTACGGTGGACTTCATTGTTGAGGAGCCAGATGAAGATTTGTAGAATTTTCTTACTTCAAGGCACCGTTCGTTCAATTATAGGAAGGGCGGCTGGGAGACTTCGAAGAGATGTGCGCACGAGGCAGAAAGATACAGATGTTTGGTTGCTTCACGCTACCGTCTGGAATTTGGGCACGCGGATGTAGTACATTCATCTTCAAATGTTAGCAATGTCTGAAAGGGTCAGCGCTATATGTACTGCGCAATCAATATGGAAAGCGAGACTCGATGAAGCTGGATGGTAAAAATAGATGAACCAATGTTAGTGCGCGAACTAAGATACCATGAATTTTTTTTTATGGCTGCATGATCATTCCTGCAGCTACACACTATCAGCTGCTCAAATAGATAGTGGCTACATATTTCGCACGAAGCCGTTGTCAATTAATGAAGCATCTGCTTGCTTTGCAGAAAATACGACCGTAGCAGGCTGAGCTAGTCTTTGATTGGTCGTTGTGGGATAGGGGCTCGGCAATCGCGGAGCACCAGTCTCCGAACTCCGAGCTCTCATCTTTTTTTCTTACCAATACCAACACCATCACCTCCATCTCTCTAGATCCATTTCCACATTGCCCCATTTCATCTCAACATGTCTCCAAATTCTATACTTCTAGCAAGAACCCTTAAATACATCGAAGGATAAAGAGCAACAGGATCCAAATCTCAGAACGAGCTTCGTATTCGGGCTGCTACCCTGCAAGAGCTTTCCTAGCTCAGGGTCCTCGAATGGTTTGTGTTGGTCATGAAAAGGTCGACTCGAAAACTTCGCCGAGGACAAGCGCACCCAGAAACCCCTGACAGTGCGACTTAGACCTGACTCACGGATGTCAACAGTAAGACCAATGTCTGAGATGTGCTGAGGGATCTAGACCTTGGCAGATTTGTAGGAAAATTACCGCGAGATGTGTGATATCCGTCCCTTCTTGGAATCGCGCAATGTGGAATCTAAACGATAACGAGCACGCAATACCGATGATGAAAGAATTCAACCTCCGGCACTCAGCACCATTCGCCAAGACTTTCTTATACTACTAGTACTTCTTCAGATCTAGCTCACTCGGCCAGTCTGTTCTACATGGCCGAATATTCAATACAGTCATTAGCAATGCAAGTTCGCACTCGTCGACATCCTGATGAGACCACAACTGTTGGATGTTCCGGACTTTATGGATGAAGAGGACAGCGCGAGCCTCATTTCTTGCGGAGAACTTTTATAACTTTCTCGCTTGATCTTGGAAGAAAATGACACCGCTTGAGTGTCCACTTGGTTCATGACAATGACGATCGTCATCAAGATCACTGGATAACCACTATGTTTTCTTGAACCTCAAAAGGCACCTAACCACTAAGCACAGGTGAATTAAAATAGTTGCGCGAACATACTTTCCAATTGCGGCATACGAAAGCCTCGAGACCTGAGCATTACATGAGGGACTGGATTCTTGTGCTTTTGAATATGGTGGATGACCTCTTCAATCGACCCTACAGCGCGCCTAACATCGGCACGAGTAGAAATAACATGCGCATGAAAATGTGTTCTCAAGCCATGATTGGCCAGTAGCGTTGGGAGTGCAAGCGACGAGGCAGTATAAAAGACGACAATGGCCAACATGAATCAGGCAAGGAACCTAGCTGCTCGAGGCTTCAAGAACGGCTTGGCCGCGTGTCGAACTCAGTACTACGAGACCATCACGTATTTACCAATCTCGGATCCGTCAATCCTGTTTCGACTTTGGACTCGGTAATGACCGATTCAGACATCTCCGATGGTGATTACCTACATCATCGGACATTCAGTACTCTATGCCGTAAGTGTCCTCGAGACATCGAGCTGGACGCCCATACAGACTGCAAGACCGGACTATACCAATCACCTAGTATACTCATATGTAGGCGACAGTCTTTCTGACGGAGGATAGAGGACAGAGACATGTACCTCAAGTGTCTGAGCTGCCTAGCTTCGAGAATCTCAGAATCAGGATTCGTTCTGATATCTTTCCATATCTGAGGATAGAATTGGCCCACCTAATATCGGTCGTCGGAGATCGTGCCACTCGCTGCTGTCTCAATTCTTGGTGCTGAAGATGTACTTACACCCTTCGCCGTCGCCTCGGGAAGTCGTGGCCTTTTCTTTCCGTGCGTCTAGTCCCTCATACGGCAACGGCAGACTGCGAGTGCGGAAGGACGATCTCACATTGTGGTCACGGGATGAGGTGTAAAGACTTCTTATTGAGAACGAAGAGGAGCAGCAATTCCTTTCCAGCACAGATGTTCTTTGGTTCCGTTGTAGGCCTTGCTTTGTGGCTTTCTATAGGTGCCACTCTTTCTCCTACATCTTTGACTAGCTTCGCTTGAGTTGAAGAATCTGTACGTTCTACGAGCTCTCTCGCCCAACAATGATGATTGTCATCATCACAAATCGGTCAGAGTCGTCATCGTTGAAAGAGCACGCCGAAATTCAGATTCACAATGGAAAATCTCCCGGAATTCCACAGACAAATCCCAATTCCCCCTGATTTTCAGGACGGTGATCTCGAATACGAATATTGAGGGCGGGACCATGTACGTAGGTCGTTTTCGCGTCTTCTGTTGACATCTAAAGTCTCACTAGCGTAAGTGTACTTATACTCTACATCCTTGCGGTCTGAGCGTAGGAAAGGTGTAACATGTCGGCTACAATCGCTCCATGATCACGCAAGGCCGAAGAAAGTGCTATCACACGGAACTTCTCCAATACCTCAGATCAAATATGAATGGACACAACGACAAGAAAACTCAACCACGGGGGTTGTTTGTCTTCCCCTAAGGAGCTACCTTTTTCCACCTTGGTCGCATGGAAAAGCCTGGGTGCGGTTCCTATGATGCTTCTAGGGACATCAGCATGACGGCGTGTCTTTTGGAGCTTGAATGTAGATAAATACCATCACCACCACCACCACGAACCGCCACGACCTAAGAATGCTTAACTTTTCAAAGAAGCTCCATACGATACCTCCTGCCACATCTCCATTACTTATTTTCATGAATACCCACGACGAGACCATAGGCTCATCGTCATCCTCATCGATGTTGTCGACCCTCAGCTCTTGAAATCGAATCTCGTCTTTATACCTTTCCTGACCTCCCACCAATTCACCAATTTTTGGCCGGCTAGTTCAGCTAAAAGATCCGCTGCACCCCATCGGTCGTGAGCGGCACGAGAAGTTCTCGAACAAATCGAGACTCGTGTGAAGGCATCGAATGGTAAGTTCAAATCCTCACAGCCACATATATAGGGAAAGACAATACAGTTACAACGCCAAACCGACCTGAATGGCTAGCGAGGCATATGCAGCCGGATCCAAGAAGCAAGAACACGAGTGGACATACTATATGCACGTTTCTTCAAAGAACGTGACGAGTCTCGACTCCTTGACTCTCACCGTACGTTCTGGTGAGGACCACCATCTTCGTACACCAATAAACACACTCATCATCACATATCACTCATCTTACTCAGCCGTACCAGAACATTTCTGGCCTAGTACAGGCATGGCCCGGCCTCGCCCCTTCACCTCTCTTAGGAAACTTGGCGATGCGAGACGCACCGCCACCTTTTCGTTCGCGTGAAAGAATCTTGCTGACGACGAAAATTGGAATGTGAGCGCAGTGATATATCGGCATGATGCGTGCCGTCGTTCTCTGTTAGGAAAGTGTTAATCTAGATATCGAACTCATATCAGTCAAGAACCTTGGTTCCGACTCATTTCCACACGCGAACTGCACAGCTTTTATTGTACTTGCCTGGGTCAGGAGACGATTGTAGATGTTTTGAGCATTTCACTGAATCATTGGTTTCTCTAATAGTACATGATCATTCCGTCATTTGGTCTCTTAGCCAACACTTGGAGGAGAGGTCTATATTACATCAGCACTTTTTCCACAAGATCCAGAATATGTACGCTCTTTCATCGCGCGTCCACAACCTGAGGAATTCCATTATTTCTTCAAGACGTCTCAATTCGCAGACCCTTTCCATCCTCCTTAATGGCCACTGACACTTTGTCGCCTCCTTTCACGGCACCGCGGATAATACAATCAGCCAATCCGTTGCCAATCTCTTTGGCAATAAGTCTATTGAGTGGCCGTGCACCAAAACGTGAATCGTAGCCACGGTCGCACAGCCAGGTTTTGACCTCCTCACTGACATTGAGGACTATTCGTCTATCGTCCAGCCTTGCTTGCAACTCTTTCAGCCTGATCTCGACGATATCGCGAAGAGCGCTTTTGCTCAAGCGATTGAAGAGGATGAATTCGTCTATGCGGTTCAAGAATTCTGGTGGGTACGAGTGATTGACGATATCCATGACTTTTTCTTTGACGGCCGGGCTGAGCGTTGCGTGGTCTTCGCTTTGCTTGTGTGAGAAAAGGGGATCTTCTCCTAGAATCACGTCGGCGCCAAGATTGGAGGTGAGAACGATGATGGTATTTCTGAAGTCCACCTTGTGACCTTGTGCGTCAGTGAGGTATCCTTCGTCGAGGACTTGGAGAAGCAGAGCGGATATGTCGCGATGGCCCTTCTCGAATTCATCGAAAAGGAGTACCGCGTATGGTTTTCGCCGGACAGCTTCAGTCAGTTGACCGGCGTCTTCGTAGCCGACATAGCCAGCAGGAGAGCCAATGAGGCGAGAGACAGTATGTTTCTCCTGAAATTCAGACATGTCGAATCTCACAACAGCGTTTTCGGTTGAGAACAAGAACGCAGCGATCTTTTTGCAAAGCTCGGTCTTCCCAACACCAGTGGGTCCAAGAAACATGAAAGAGGCGAGAGGTCGGTTTTCACCGCTCAGGCCCGCACGTTGCATTCTTACAGCGTTCGACACAGCTGTCAATGCCTCATCTTGCCCACGCACAGATTGACGAAGTGTGTCCTCCATGTGTACCAATTTTTCAACATCACCCGCCATGAGTTTTGTAACCGGAATGCCAGTTGTGCGACTCACAACAGCAGCGATATCGTCAGCAGTGACGGAATCGTGGATGAGAGATCCGTCCGACTTCGTTCCTTCTTCTTGCGATATGCTCTCCTCCAATTTGGGAATCGTGGCATAGCGAAGTTCGGAAGCCTTTGCGAAGTTGCCTTCTCGTTGTGCAATTTCGAGGTCTAGTCTTGCCTTCTCCAACTTCTCTTTGGCTCTCTTGAGCTCATTGATTTCGGCGCGTTCTTTCTCCCACTTCTCTGTTAGAATCTTTTCTTGCTTTTGCTTTTCCTTCAACGTGGTTTCAAGCTTCTCTCGTCGCTCTTTGGAGGCGATGTCGGTTTCTTTGCGAAGAGATTCGAGCTCAATTTGGATGGTCATGATCTGGCGATCGAGTTCTTGGATGGCGTCAGGCTTGCTTTCTTGTTGTAGTCGCAAAGCAGAGGCAGCTTCATCCATCAAGTCAATTGCCTTATCAGGCAGGAATCGGTCGGAGATGTAACGATTACTATATGTTGCCGCTGCCACTAACGATCCATCTGTGATTCTGACACCATGATGCACCTCATATCGCTCTTTGATGCCACGTAGTATTGATATCGTGTCTTGTACCGAGGGCTCGTCGACGAGGATGGGCTGGAAACGACGCGCAAGTGCCACGTCCTTCTCAATCAGTCTGTATTCATTCAAAGTGGTCGCGCCGCAGCATTGCAGTTCGCCTCTCGAAAGAGCAGGTTTCAACAAATTGCTCGCATCGATACTGCCTTCTGCCTTTCCGAGTCCGAGAAGAGTATGGAGCTCATCCACGAACAATATCACTCCTCCTTTTGCATTTTCCACCTCTTTCAAGACCTTCTTCAATCGTTCTTCGAAGTCGCCACGGTACTTCGCCCCTGCTATCAACATGCCCAGGTCAAGTGATATGACCTTCTTGTTACTCACTGAGTCCGGCACGTCGCCTCGAACGATTCGCTGGGCGAGGCCTTCCAATATAGCAGTTTTGCCAGTTCCGGCTGCTCCGATCAGCACAGGATTATTCTTCGTTCTCCTTGAGAGAACCTGAATTGTCCTCTGGATCTCAGCATCTCTTCCAATCACGGGGTCCAGCTTGCCGTCTCTTGCGCGTTGTGTTAAATCCACGCCATATTCTTCCAGTGCAGATTTCTCTGGTTCGCCGCCCAAATTCATTCGATGGGTTCCTCCCGGCGGCACTGGTCCTTGAGCATAGTGTCTCACAGCTACAACCGGTCGTATAATGTTTCTAGGAATTGTTGCCACTCTCGAAAGTGGCATGGAAGCTCTTGCAGATGTAGCTCTCACGAGGCCATACTGTGAAGAAGCTATGCGCCGCGAGGCAATTCTAGCTTTTGATGAAAACATTGTAATGGCTGAGGGAATAGAGGAGCAGACAGTTAAGTCGTCCTCTATGATTTATCCCAACCCATATGGTGGAGGAACTACCGTGGTGTTTCGTGAAGATTCGAGGACTTTCTTGGGAACAGAGCAGTAAATTCTGGAGCGTGACGCCACAGCTGCAGGGATATTCGCATCACGAGATGTTGACCTTTGTAATCAGCAATACAACAACAAATCATAGACAACAATGGCTTCTTCGACAGGCGGCGGCTGGACCCAGCTGAGGACACAGGCCAGATCGCTGGAGACTCAAGTAATCCTACCATCGCTCCCCAAAACTCACGCCCAGCTTAACAACATCTGCCTAGACTGAAACCCTCTTCCATACCTACTCCCAGTACGCGACCAGTACCACGCTCCCTCCGAATCCCACCGAAGAAGAATCTCGCACCGAGTCACAAATAACTGCCGTCCTCGAAAAGCGATCCAACCTAATATCTCAACTCTCCCGCCTCCTCGATTCAGAGTCCGCCCTCAATACCTCCGCCCTGAAACAGAACAACCTCGCCCGTCACAGGGAGATACTCGCACAACATCAGACTGAGTTATCACGGCTGAACAGTGCAATAAAATCGGCTCGGGAGAAAGCGAATCTACTGTCATCAATACAAGGAGACATCGAATCCTACCGTGCCGCTAACCCGGGCGACGAGGAAGCCGATTATATGCTTGGTGAGAGAGCGAGGATCGACCGATCTCATGGAGTTGCGGATACGGTCTTAGCGCAGGCGTATGCTGTAAATGAGCAGTTCGGTATACAACGAGAGACCCTTGCGAGTATCAATAGGAGGATCACGGGAGCGGCGGCAAGTGTACCAGGCATTAATTCACTGATCGGGCGGATATCGAGTAAGAAGCGGAGGGATGGCATCATCCTTGCCAGTTTCATGGCCTTTTGCTTTTTGATGTTTTTGTGGTTTTGGTAGAGCGGCAAATCGAGCCAGCAGTGAGCTTTGCTGTTGACGGCTGGGTGCTGTGGGAGTATGGAGTTGTGGAAGAAGAGGCATCGAGCAGCCATCCACCGAGAAGGCCGCATGGGATCGAATGCTTGTCACGATTCTTATCATACCCATTTACTGATGGCGGAATAGTGTAAATGTTAACCAGCTTGCCATGCACGATCACCTTCATGACAGGGTGTCCCGAGTCTATTTTCTGGCGCCAGTCATCAGGCTCGATAGATGTTGTGGCGCTGAATGAAATGCACTGATTCACAGAGAATTGATGCCGATAGATTCGGGATTATCGGTGTGCCTCTCTCGAGGCGAATGGCTGGGGCTCTTTGAGGCAGCGGAACTCGCTGTAGAATATGCCGTAGTCAGCAGAACAAATAACAGAGCGGTGCTGATGCGCATCATCACAATCGTTACACGATCATCACCACAACCACAATCACACCTACCATGACCCAATTTATGTCTTCCTATCTCAACTGGTGACTGGTTTGGTTGAAAACGATGTGCAAATACAGTCTTTTCGTCGCCCTAGGAGAAGTCACGACATCGCTATCATCGTCGGTAAGTAAACATTGTGGTCAAAACTCAAGGAGAACGGTTCACTTTTATAGTCAGTATGTGGTCTTCCTTCCCTGCGAACTCATGATATAGCAAGGAGCTCTACTATCTTTAGTATCCAGAATCGTGTCATTACTCCACGAGAACAAGCACTGTAAAGGTTCTTGAGCAGTAGCGATCTGTGGGCCAAACCAAAAGGATGAACCAAGAAAATCGAGGTCGGTGTTCGTGATTTATCAACTTTGAATGGAGAATGCTGTTATTGGGAAAGACTCACGCGAAATGAAAGCTCTCTGCTCCATGGCGATGCTGCTAATCCAGTATATCTTCGATCCCTGCTGATTGTCATCACCAGATTCAAGCCACGGGCAAGCATCATCAGCTAACCACTTTCCAGAATTTCAGAAAATAATCTTCCTCGTGGCCATCCTCCTTCATTTCAACAAATCGAGAAACCGGAGGTTTCACCTTGTTGGTACGTGAAGCCCACGCTCCCCTGAAATTCATACTCGCCTGGTCCTTGGATGAGATCTAGTATTGCTAAGCAAGACACTGCCTTTTATACTGAGAGCGCCCCTTTTTTCTCGTGAGGTCGCGTTGTCGCTGACTTGCCCAAGGCCTTGAGTTCCGATGCAGCATTTCGCACTATGGTTTAGCCTTTCTGGATCATCACTATAAAATCCATTGAACAAGCTGAACAAGGAAAATCATGGACGATTTGGTGGAGGGCTTTGTGGTATGCTTGTAGATATCAAACATGGTTCAACGGTCGCCCATTCGGGTAGGCTTACACATACTCTTGCCTGCAGAACAAGCTCTATCTCACACGGCAAGGTTTTAGACTCCACGTCCTGGTAGTTGATAGAGATCATCATCACTGGTGCTCCTGATCACTTGAATCAGTCGATGTTGCTTATAGAGAAAGATAGTATGGAGCGCGTCAGAAAGACTGGTGTAAGAAGTGCGTCAACTCTGGATTCATCAATAGACACTACAATGCATGCATGTCCACGGGTATCGCGCTCCAAGTACGTCGGTTGAGTCCGTTGCAGCTCAGCAATTGCGAGCGGGAGGGTATTTATGTATAATTTTTCCTTTCTCGCGTCCGCGCGACCCCCAAATAGCCTTCAGGCTTAGACCTAGTAGCGATGAAAAGATGTAAGATGTATGGTCACAAGTAGGGTTACAAAGTAAGTCCATATCTCCCTGCTGGAACACGCATAGGCTCAGTCAGGTGGGTGACTTATAAAGGCTATCAATCTTGAGTGTACTCATAGCTCACAGAATCAACGAAGAACAGTCCTACCGATGATCGCCCGCTGTTTCATTAGGCAGGCCGATGGTTGTCTTTCAAAAGAAATCTCGTGACAGACTGCTATGTTGGAAGGAGCTCCGTACGCAAGGGCCGGTACGTAACCTTCTTTTCCGCAACTGGCGACGAGTACGATCAAAATGTGCTGAAGATCATCAACATCAACATTTCCAGCCGCATGGGAACAAATTCTAGCTCCAGCCTTACACCCCATCCAGCCAAAGGGGCCATGCCTGAATATTCTTTACAATTTCCTTCTCATAAGGCTGGACGGGGCAGCCTCAGAGCGATGCCTTCTTCGTGGCATCCTTTGCAGAATAAGAATAGAAGTAGAGCGGTTTATATGCTATATTTACCCTGTTCCGAAACGACCGCGTCAATTTCCGAGCCCCCACCTCGGCACAATAGCAGTGAACGTAGGCAATAAAAAGCAGATTATTGAGAAGATCGAGGGTATAGTCTCCATCCAACAAAGAAGAGCAACAGGTAGGATCGCTTCTCGCCTCCCATCCTTCGACATCGCCATCGCATAGCCAGACCCCTAAAACTCCTCTCGCTAAGACAATCTTCAATTCCAAAGGGAAGCATCTCCACTGCGCTGACAATCATCATCGCGATCACAATACGGCATTCCCAAACCCCTCGAAAGACTGCCTTTCCCCAACGTCTGCGTCGTAAAAAGTCTCGATCTTGCAGAACATGGATAATTCCATCATCCGAAGGGAGATGTGACAGAATACCCCCATCGCAAACATTGAATTATTCGTGAGGTAGAAAGTTCTCTCTATCTGGCCTGGATAATTCTCTGCTCACAGTGACAACGATGCCACAATCCAAACACAGAGACTTTGATGAAGGGTAAGGTAAAAACCATCCTTTCCAAAGCTGAAGCCGCTGTTCCCACCGCTATGGTTAGGCAATTCTGTTGCAGACTTCAAACGCACTGCCAGTAGTCTGTCAAGGCTCTCTCGTGTCAAGTGTAATTAGGGGGAGGCCCAGCGAAGATGATGTATCTCTCTGGTTCTGCTAGAAATTGATGAGGTTCGGCATCAATAACATTCTTTGGACCATCTTCGTCATGTTCGTGATCACTTATCATGGCAGCACCTTGTGAATACACCCGCAATCATGCTGCCCAGCTGAAGATCTGAGGCAGCAGGGTCGGCGGCGTCCGTTTCTGCAGTGAAAAGGCACAACGTCATCTTACGCAAATGACGGCTGATTGACAGGTATAGAAGAGATAGCATCTAAAGTGTTGTGCTACAACTCACGCTATCGTAACAACAAGAGAGAGGAAATACCTCGCGCTAAACCACTACCGCTACTCTAAACAAAAGCAGACAAGCCGACCATCCTTTCCGCTCGCCGAAACCAAAAAAGGCCATAACGCTATTCGATGCAAACAAGGTATATCCTCCCCTCGAACCTCGTTACAGCATAAGCGACCATTACAGATAACCTTCCTAACGCCGTCTACAGCCTCTAATCGTTCTGCTTCTCCAAATCCTTTGGCGAAGGATCACCAATCCCATCCTCATTTATAGCAAACAAGCAGTCACTCTCCGGCAAACAAGGACTGTCATAAATCTTACATATCCTAGTCTCTCCCCTCCCTTTCTTCAAGCTCAATCTTGTAGTACTAGCATGCGCAATGATATTACCGCCAATCGGTTTCTTCGGATCAGGGTTAAACATAGCAGATGGGCCACCATCGACTTGTGCAACGACCTGGTTTGTGATGACGACTGCAATGCCGAACTCGTCGGCGAGACGTTGGAGTGTGCGCATGAATTTGGCGAGGTGGGTCTGGCGGGAGGAGAGTTCGCCACGGCCCATGAAGTCTGTGCGATAGAGGGAGGTGGCAGAGTCGACGATTAGGAGAGAGAAACGGGTTTCCGTCATCATTTGTGCGGCCTGGTTTAGAAGTTGCAATTGGTGGTCGGAGTTATAGGCGCGGGCGTAGGCGACATTGTCGAGCACTTCTTCGCCAGAGAGGCCATAGCGGTTAGCCACTGCTAGGCAGCGCACTGGTCTGTGGAATGTTAGCTTGTCTTTCTTCGAGGGAGAAACTAGCACTCACCTGAATGTGCCTTCAGTATCTATGTATAGACATTTGCCTTCGCCGCCACCCATGTCAAAAGGCAATTGACAAGTCACGGCCAAAGTATGACAAATCTGACTCTTTCCCGTTCTGAATTCTCCGAAGATTTCAGTAATCGATCCCGTCTCCACACCTCCAGCAAGCAATGTGTCCAATTGTTTCGATCCCGTCGTTATGGAAATGAGTTCGCTTCGTCGCTGGTGCATCTCAGTTGCCGTCGTGAAGCCCATAGGGACCAGTTTGGAAGCCTCTGTGAGAATCTTGGTCGCTTTCTGCTCTGAAATACCCTTGATCTGTTCCAGCGTCCTTCGCGGTCTACAGAATGTAAGCCAAATCGTTCTCGCCCGTACACTAGGAAGGGACTAGACTCACGTATATGCAACACTCTCAACAGTATTGTACCCCGCCTCCATAATGATCTTGATATCCCTCGCCGTGAGTCCATTGACACCCTAGCCTCAGTATTAGCGCTTACTGCTCCCTCTGGAAGTGATCGGGCTCTCTCCGAAGAGTGTGCTGTGAAGTTGAAAACATATTACAACAACATACCTCAAGCGCGGTCAAGCTTGTAGGCGCACCAGGACCACCTGAGCCATCTTCATAGCCCGACTGGGATTGCTCGTCTTCTGCGCTCATGATTGTGGAACTGAACAGTGGTTCGCAAGGTTGAGTCTGCGTGTTTGAGGATGAGATGAAAGTTGGTGAGGACGGGAGTGGAGGGAGACGAGTGGCGAAGGCAGCCGCGTCGTATCACTAGCGCGATTGACACGATATCACGTGTGCTTGACACAACAATGACTCCGAACTGGAGGTCGACTCCAACACTCGAACATACCCCTCGAAAGCGAATGCGACTGAAAATAAATCGGCCAAGAAGTGCTATAAGCTGAGGAGAGCTGTAAATCTCATAGCTATAAATACAATGTTTGACCATACGTCGCCGCCTCCACGATGAGGAGCAGCTGATTTTAGTACGCCATTCCATATACCGTGGTATCATAATGCAACCGAATTTTCATAGCCAATCCGTTTCGCCGCTGCCGATTCAAAACTTAGAAAGCACACCTCTAACACTACCCTCCAGTACCACATTGCCCGCAATCTTCTCCTCCCAAATCCCGGTGTCTTCACCACTGCCATTCTCCAGCCATCGAGCAAGCAGCTCGTTGCTTTCCTTGGGCTTGACAGCAGGGCTAGAAGTGCCAACCGTGACGTGAGCCATCTTGTTGACAGTCTCGAATTTTTGGCCTGCCTCCGTTGATCCATTGACCAATCGAACGACGAAGCACATGATGCGCTTGTCCCAGACGAGGCGCTCTAGCTGGACTTGACATATTCCGAGCTCTGGCTCGGGTGGCGCTGCCCCGCTAACCTTGACCTTCTCCCAAGCTGGCGCAAATGTCTGTTGATGCATTTGAGACAGTTGCTCCCAATATTGGGCGTTTTGAGAAGCTGAGGCCTTGTGGATGAGAGTGACGTGAAACTCGGGCTGCACACGACGAATTTGACACAATTTGCGGTACATTCCTGCCGTGTCAGCGTCTTTGTCGCGAAATACGGTCTCGAGTATGGCATTGATGCGGTGAGCAGGTAGACGAACGGCGAAGAACTCAAGCTTTGGGTCCTTCGCTGGTTTTGCGCCAGAGACCTGACCTCGCTCCATCCTGGGCTGTTTCTCCATGCCATTATGAGCACCAGCGGCGCCTCCAGTGCGATCTGCCACCTTTCGCTTGCCAAACATGCCGCTAAGATCGTGCTTGACTGTAGCCTTGTTTCCGAGGGCCACTTCGATAGCCCGATCAAGATCAGCAGCTGTGGGCATTTCACCGAAAAGCTTTGGGTACTCTGCTTCTAGCTTTGAGATGACCGTCTCAAGATTCTCGCGCGAAGAAGCGAGGGGATCCAATCCGATGACAAGGTCAAATTGGCTGTCTGGACGGTTTCCGGTATCGCAAGGCTGGAATCGCTCTATGAAACCATCCATGATGCTGACGATCTTCTCTCGCGAATCTGTACCTGCTTGAATCGTCTGGTGATTGTCACCGCGGTTGAGCACACGCTCGCGAAGACCCATACGAATATGCTCTAGTCTCGCTGGCTCATGTTCGTAGTGCAAAGCCACAAAGGTGGCCTTCGGCACGACGTCGGACAGATCCTTGATTAACTGATCGCGCTCGCGTCGCTGATGATTATTCCGATCACAGAAAACCACTGGATGAAGAGCACATTCATTCAACAAAGCTTGAACGTAGCGATTCGCTCGGAACTTGGGTCCCTGAATGTCGTCATTCTGGTATTGACCCCATCCAAACAAATGGCAGAGAGCCTTGTTGATGGTGGTCTTGCCGCAACCAATGGTGGCAATGGGAACGAGGAAGACATCTTTGGTGACGTGTTGAACTTCATCACCGTTTTCGAGCTCCTCTCGGATGATTTCTGCGCCTGTGAGACCACGCGAAGCCAGGAAATCGTCTCGTAGAGCAATGATGCCGTGATTCGCATTGTACAACTTGCCAAGGTTGTGATCCTGTGCGAGACGTCGACGAGCATAGAGCAGGTACTCTTCTGTGATTTTCTTGTGCTTTCGAATCTTGGGTGTATGTCCTGCAATAACAGCTTTCGTGCATTCGCGCCACTGTCGGTACATCAAGTAAGGCTCATCGAACTTATACTTGAAGAACCAGTCCACTAATGGACCATCCCGATGTTCGCGAGCACGACAACGGATGACAAAGCCCTCCGTCTCGCGTCCGTCATATGCACCAGTCTCTGCCACTTGGTCCAAGAATGCCTTGACCTGGTTCACGTCATTCTCCATTATGTATTTTGTTTTCTTGAAGCCCCACTCATCAGCAAACCGATCGACTAGACGTCCAGGGTATGTAACGAATTCGGGAAGGTTGAGATTTATGCCGTGTAGGTAGAGACCTGCTTGATCAGGGTTATATGCAAGAACATGCTCTTCGAAGGCATCGTCGCAAAGTTCAGCAACAGCAGTAGCATTCATTGCCCTCAATTGACGTGCCAGGTCTGCTTTGGTCTTGCCGACAGTTGCCAAATGTTTCTCCACCCACCTTTCTCCAGCGACGGCATGGCTGAGATCAGCGTCTGCTCGGCCGCCTGTGGAGTGTTTACTGCAGACAATAAGAGAGCCGTCTTCCATGCCGGCAATGAATATAATGCAGCCATTCTCCTTTATGCTGAGCTCGTATGGTCCTGATGTGTTCTTCCGGACGACACGCCACTCTGTCTTGGGCACCTCGCCGTGGTTGAAAAATTTGTCGTAGCCGCGGACTACAATTTCGGGCTGTCCTCTGGAATTTGTAGTGGTAAAGAGTCCTCTGGCATACGTCGGAAGATCTGGCAGCTTGTAATCCCAATCCTGCATCTTCCACGAGTCTACCGTTTGGCCGCTCGGAAGAGTGAAGGTCGACTTTTTGCACGAGAAGGTACCCTTGCCCTTGGTTTTCTTGAGATGGGCCGACATTTTCTCCAATACAGCAGATATCTGGCCGACATCTTGGGCTTTGTAGGGTGCTTGGTCGCGCTGGGCCATGGTGGGTGAGGTGAGCTCTGTCGGGATGCCTGATACGGGTGAGCTTGATGTAGTGTTACTGTTTACGCTGTAGGAGCGTGAGCGAAGCCGAAGTTGCAGTCTGATGGTTTCAGCGGCACACTTGCGGACTCTGCTGCTCTTATAGCTACAATCCGTATGCAGGACTGAAAGCGGGCGAGTAGTAGAGAAGTGAATCGAGGTGACCTGTTTTGGGCACCTACCATATAAATATAAATAGTCCGTGCGTGGAATCTTTGAAGACGCAGGTGTCGGAATAAGGCTAGAGCAGGCCCTCAGCCTTGACTCATATCGAAACATTGATGTGACAGCCTGATGGCCGATGGAAGAGGCACAGAAACGATTATGGAGGTCAACGTTCGCTATGTACTCTCGACTCGGAGTCACTTTGCGGTACGAGCTCCCAGCCGTAGCTTTCAGACCCTGCCTCAAGTCTCTGTCGTCCACAGCAATATTCCAGTCACCGATAGAGGACAGGCTGACCTCGCAGATTTAGGAGTACCGATGAAATATGAGCACTTCCCGGAATAGAAGTGGACTCTGATGTCCCAGCAATGTGAATAGTAAATTTGCCAGAATGCTTGGATATGATACTGATAATTTTCTACCAATACGAAGGACCCTCCATTCTCCAACGGAACTGAAATCTCAAAAGACACACCTTTTAGGATCTATGAGAGAGGGGGGATTCTGAAAGTACAGCAACGTCCTAGGTAGTGATGTGCAGCCTGAGGTTAGTGCCTCTTCATCGGACGAACATCTATCCGAGCTGGGAAGGCCCCGACTCAAAGTTCCAACCCCAGATTTCCCAAACCTTTCGTCCTTCACGACTGCTGAAGTCCAACCTAAACTTGAAGTCGTCTGCCTTGAGCATTCGAAATATCGCCAGCGTCTTACAGTGTACTCACAAGAAGAACAGCAGGTCTTCGCACTTGTAAACAGCAGACCATCAAGCTTTTCCCATGTTTGTAAAACAGGCACGCGTTCCACAGTCAATCGCGATCACTAGTCGTCGAAACTAAGTAAAATCTAAGCACACAATGGCGATAGAGAAATTGACTATCAGTCGTATCAAGTCAACCATACACCACTCTTGCTAACTCATATTTTTCAGCTTCACTGAACTAAAGCGTCAATCATCCCTGCTTTCACCACCAATCACTGGGCTCGGAACTACGGAAACGACATTGGGATTCACGATTCCTCAAAATTTCCTCACATTCCTGTGGATTTCAACGGCTCACCTGCGGATTTCTGCGGAAAGGAAGGGTTGGGACTATTGGAGATTCATGCCATCGGAATGCCGTGCTTGGAATCTTGCTGACTCTGCCCCGAAATCCTATCGATCGAAGGTCTGCCGATGGCTTTGTCGGTCAGTGGTCAGAGCTATATCATGATTAATTTTGATGAGAAGTCCGTAGTGATGGACTGGACTGGCACTTCCGAGGCATTGGGGTTCACGCGTTAGTGAGATCTGAGATCTATCTCGTTCGGACGGACGGGTACCGAATGACAATACTCAAATCCTACCAAGATTGCTTCAATATGCTGCACATCATTTTCCACTCCACAGGATCTACCCGCAATACAGGATTGCCACTCTTCAAGCGCCTTACTCGCATCAAGTCATTCTTTTCCGCCTTCTCTTCGTCCCAAAGGTGTATTGTTCATTTATATGATGCTGGAACAATCGAGCGAATGAGATCGATTAGCGAAAGAAGCATCCATTGCCAAAGTGTCCACCAGCCCGTCGACAAGAAGTATAGACTGCAGCAGGAGTAGTCGTGCGCGTGAACGTGTAACTTCGAAACAATTAGCGCTTAAAACATGCAACAAGAAGGGAGACCAGACTTACAAGAATGACTCTGTGATGGTGGAAGCAGCAGTGGTATACGCAAACTCCAGTCTCGTCCTGACAGAAGTTGGAAGCGTGGTAGTGACGCTCACAGTTCCAGCCTGGATAGTTGAAGGTAGAGCGGTCGTGTAAACTGTTTGCAATACGATTGCTGAGGCAGTATCCGTTACAGTGGGGCCATAGATCGTCGAGGTGAGGTTGACGGCAGGACTAGCTGTTGATGTGATTGTCGGAGCGTCTGGCGCACGCTTGAAGATACGAGGAGCACTGTTTGATTTCTTGTGGTGCTTCTTCTTTAAAGCGGCAGGCGTAAAGTTGACAGGTTGGTATGTCATGGTTGGATCAGATCGGGATTGCCGTGGCGGGACCGTGCAAGAAGCTGTGATGGTCTGATATACCAATCCAGCGGTGAAAGTGTAATAAGTACGGTTCCACGTGATTGTCTTGGTGATCGTCGTCGTTCTTGGTTTTGGACGGATGGTCTGAGTGACATTCGCAGTGGCGGCCGGCTGCAAATAGGTAGTCGTGGCGTTAGCAGTGCTAGTCACAATTTGTGTCGAGGTCGAAGTTACGGTCGCGTGGGGGGTCTGTGTGATGTTGAAAGTGATCGTTGGTGTGATTGTCACTATCTCCTGTATGCCAACGCTGAGCTGGAAATCTCGTTCATACGAGAATGGCTTTCCGTCGCCGTTGTCACCAAATATGAGTATGGAATAGTTGCCACTGGTCAACTGGTCTTTGTTAATGGGGCTGCCCTGATTAGTCATAGCTTCAAGCTGGTCGAAGGGAAGCAAACCAAGTTGTTACAATATTGGTGTCGCTCGGGGTTGTCGGGATCGTCGAGCAAGTGAGCTCATCGCCACTGGGTGGTACGAACCAAACATCAGCGTATGCGTCGTTGCACCCTGATACTTGTCAGACTTCACTCGAAGCTGAAGGTGACTGAAGCTTGCCTTCGAATTGCGTAACTGCCGTGAATCCTTCTATAGAGTTCTGGTTGATAAAATAGCTGCCCCCGTCCTGGAAGTCGATGCCATAAGTATAACAGGTGGAATTAGGATCTCTCTGCTCTAGGACTGGGTATAAGAGTCCTGCGCAGACAGAAGACGCAAAGACTGTCAACCCGAACAGCCTCGGAAACTTGAGAAAATGCATTCTGAAACCAGTGAAGGACGGAAAAAACGAAAGAGAAATGCGATGAGAAACTCGATCAGGACAGCATTGCCAGAAGATTGGGCAGATTGAACGAACGCAGGGTTTGGCCTACACATAACGATTTCGACTATTCGAACATGATCGTAATGGCTAACATATCCGTTGGAGCATATCAAGTCCCACCGACAGCTTCAAATGCCGTTAGCCCTGCGTGAGATGGGCGCAGTCATGCTGGATCTCGCAGGTGTCTTGCCAGAACAGCGAGACGTTGCTGTCATGGTGCAGCCGGTACCAGGAATCAACTGTATTGCTCCACAGTCTTGGCTGACGGCTCGAAGTACCTGAGCCTATTAGGACACGAATGGGATGGCTGAAGAGACATGGTGTAAAAGAGACGTCGGCGCCACGCCGAAAGTTGAAGAAGAGTAATAGGGTATGGAACCTAAGTGTTGGCGCTGATGTCCACGGCGAAGGGAGTAAATAGATTACGGTAACCGTAAGATATTTACATTACGTGTTAGCGGCATGAATTAAGCGGCTCCCCACCAGTTCGGAACCATTTTCAGCACAAACCGCTCAACAACAACGCCTTCAATGACGCCTACCTATTCAGCATTTGTAGCAACGTCTATCAATTCTGCCATTCGATAGCGAGACGTTCTCATAGTAGCTCTCATCCTGCAAAGGGCTCGTCGAAAGGCTCCCACATATTCAGGAGCAAATCGTGGACATCAAGACATACGACAGCAGCTATTGTCCATCGTAGTTGTGTAAACCTGCAGATCACATTGTCAAACATGTTCGACTCACCGATTGAGAGGCCCCATCTGCCATCCGCTGTCAAATCTACAATCGGGCATTCATTGGCTGCTCCACAACCAAGCTCATCATGGTGCCGTCTCCGAGTATGCTTGCAGCCAAGTCTTTGCCCCGTCGTTGCCGTCGGATCTATCGTTCTGCCGAAGACCTCGAGATACTGGCGTTTTGATCCGAATGGTCACTTGCCAGGTTTACCGTCCAATGGCCGGCTTCATGACTGCATTCAGCATTGGTGGGACGGCTCGGTATACATTTCAGCCCTGCAAAAGATGACACATCAGGCGAAGAGGAATGAACACCCGTGCCGTGGCGTGATGTATCTGAATTATTGCAGAGAGGCCCGCGGGCTGATTCAACTCTTGGAGTTGACACGGTACTGGAAGTCTTTCCAGTCGGTCTCTCTCCGCTGCACTGTTGTTAGCGTCCACCAAATCTGTCGACACTGACCAATCGCACGAGGAAACGGCGGGAATTTCACCGACTTCGAAGCTGCGTTCTGACAAATTCATGCAGGCTTAGGCTTGGAAGCCGGTATATGATTTGCCGCAAATGATTTACACTGCGCCGGCGCAAAAGCGATCTCAAATATCCCGCTGTACGGGTCTACTATAGCTCTAAATTATCTAATAGATAGAACTTTAAAGACTAGATTATTAGCTGTATCTACTTCTGTTTATTATATATTAAACGCTTCGAATTTTTATTTACTACATCAAGATTTCGAAACCTACTGATACAACAGTGTTATCAGCTTTGATATCTAGCTATTCCACGTCATCATGACTATTACCACAAATCGATTGTATCAATCAATTAAGCAGATAATCAGACAACCACCCTATCCATCCTCCCTTATCAATCATCATCCAAAACACCATCCTCCCGCTACCTAGCTCGCTACCTAACTCCCCCTCGCTCTCGACCTAAATAGCAGTTGGAGCCACACCCAAAAAAAATCCGCCAATAAGGCGGCCATGTATCACCCTACCCTACCCTTCCCTTCCAGACTTCTATCTTCTCCTCCCTCCCTACGTCCCGTGCCGTGTAGCCGTGCAGCCGTGATCTCCTCTCCGATCCCGCAAAAATATGGAGTCTGGACGCGATATGTGGTACCGTGTGAACGTGGCGATCGGAGTCGGGATTCTCCGCAAGTGGTCAGTGGCGTAAGGGAAAAGGCTCCGCGGAGGGTATGTCCTTCCCCTCGTCATCTCGATTCACAGGTGAAGGAAGCAGCCTTGAGAACACAGTAGGAGATATTCTACATCCTCCACGAGGAACAAAGTGAGAGACTGGTTTACTTAGATAAGTACTAGTAGCAGCCATCGTATGTGTCCAAAACGCATGACCGCAACCAAAAAAGCCTGGTCGCGAACACGCGGGCTCGTGGTCAAGGAATATACAAGAAGAAGAGAAAGAAGAAGAAGAAAAGGAAGAAGAAGAAATAAGACTCGTGTAAAATGGTACTGCCAGGCTTAGCGCCACGCCCCCGTCGTAGATTATCATGCCCAGAATTCTGGTAGTGTTCCCTCGCCGAATCCTCTCACGCGAAACGCCGCCGCAACAAATTGGGCCGAGATGTAAAAAGCAGGTTGCACTGAGCCACCATCTGGGTATATGCCGTCCCTCGCTATTTGTGCCAAAAATCATATCCGGAGCTCACACTAATTTTGTGGGCTGGCCCATAATTTGCTGAGCCATCCCCCTACACCAACGGGAGCCGCTGCACTGTTAGTCCATTCCTGCCAGTCCCTTCCCTCGACGAATGCGGTGACGTCGTCCGCACTGAAGCGTGTGTCGATGCCGTTGAGCCACTCGGTAGCCTGCTCCGCATTCAGTGTCGGAGTGGGGGTGGGTGGGGCTTGCATCTGTTGTTGCAAATTCATGTGAGCCTGCATCGTTGGTTCTGAGGCTTGTTGTGGTGGATGGGAAGCGAGTTGACCCAGACCAAACGCATTGGGCGAGTGCAGAGGCGGCGATGCAAGACTCGATCCCACACGCTGGCGATAATTTGCGTGGTTAGCATTCGATGCCGGTGCACTTGACATTCCAGACAACGGCGTTGAATAGTATCCGCTTGGGGCCCCATTTGAGGTGCTGGTATCCGGTGCTGCCTGTGGCCCGGGTCCAAAGCTGTTGATGGCGTTCCACCTATCCTGTCGCACGGGGCCACTCTCTGGAGTCCTCTCTTGAAATCCATAGCCCTCGCTCTTCACACCAGTGCTTGCAGCGTCAGAACTGCCTGCTTGGCCACTGTCTCCAAGATCAGGCGCATCTGCCATTTCCTGATCGTCATCCTCGAGGGTACCAAACTCTTTCAAGGCAGTCTCAATCATCCTCGATTCTTCAATCGCGCCGCCAGAAAGGGCTTCCCGCAAGTTGGCTGGAATGTTGAACTCGCGGAGTGCACGTGCTTCCACGAGGACTCTAGAGTGGCGCTGGAAGTCTTTTTTCGTTCGGATGAAATGGCGGTGCACACGGGCAATTGTCCTGAACCAGCCGTCCGCCATACGTAATCGTTTGCGCATCGTTCCGATCAACCGAAGGGCTTGACGAGCAGCGATCGAGCCGGAGTCATCACCTGATAACACTTGAGTTTCTCTAGGACTGGCGCGAAGAGTTGTCTTACTCATGAATCCGTTTGGGTCCATCCATGGAAAGTTGATGGCATATACTCCTGCTTTCAGTAAGTCGAAATCCTTGTGTTTATCTGCGGCTTCATGAAACGTACCAGTGAGTGCGACAGTGTAGATTGCGAAGCCAACTATCGGCGTTTCGGGTAGCACATGCCATTCATAGCATGTTTGAACCATGTCTATTAGATTCCTCGTAGACCTGAAAAGCTCCTTGGCGCTTTCCTCCCAGAAGCCATACGGAGCGTTGGTCTCTGTTGGAGGGGAAAGGGGAGCGTCTAGGGGACCTTGGGGTCTTGTACAGCGCAGTGGCACAAAAGGAATGTACTCCCGATGCAGCATCACTTTGCAAAGTAAAAGCACTGCATGCAAGAGCGTGTAGGGTGTAGACGTCCGAGATGCAATGTGTGCTTGCACATTAGCGTTGCTGAGTGCGAGGTCGCGAGGAAGCCCGTTGACGAAGTTGGAAACGCGACTGTTCAGCACGAACCACTGAGATTGTGGTTCCCAAGGCGCATACCGCTCTCCTCTGACGATGTCAGTAATGCTTCGTCTGTGAGGTGGGAGCATAGACCTACCTGCGGCCTCCACCACAGGACCATCGTACTACACTACCGTAAAGATCGATAGCCTTGATGTATCGGCTCACAATACCTTCACTGGCGCCAAGCTCCCAACGGCCGTGCTGGTCGTCCTCGTCTCCCTGAGCGTCACTGTGGGCGTGATTGTGACGCGGCGTTGAAACTGCATCGCCGTTCGAGCCTCCGTGATTGGAAGAAGGTCTTCGCTTGTGCCCAGAGAAATTCTTATAGTCGATCATGTCTTCAGGTTCCTGCGACAGTAAAGCCGTCCTCACTCTTTCACCGAATAAGAAAGACCTTTCACTGCTCGGGAGCTGTAACCTGATGTCTCTAACGTTGAGCATCTGCGGTCGGTACTTGCCGCTACTCATGTAACGATCCAAGATATAACAGCTCCAGAAAGCCCGCCGCCTCGTCTCTTGCTCCACAAAATCGTCTTGCGGTGCTGCGAAGGATTTCAGCACTAAAGCGGAGGTGCGAGAATTTGGTTCATCATCCAGGTCTAGCTGATATTGTAGACCCAGGACCTGAGCATAACGTCCCGCAACGCCCAGAGTAATCCAGGCTTTCACACCTTGACAGTTACCCCAATCGTGCAGTGCGAGCATACACAGAGCCTGAATGCGGGCACCATCCGGCATACCTAGACCATCTCCGGAGTTGCCAGCGATTCTGGCCTTTGCTGCCGCTGCGTAGTACTGGGAGGCAATGAGAGGATTGCTCGCCCTATTTGCAGATGACGGGGAATGATGGGCGACCAGTTTCTCATGGAACCGGGCTGTCAAAGCCAGGAAACCCAATAGCAAGATGGGAGAGGCCGGTGGTAATGAGTTCTGGGCAGTCCTGGGTGAGCTGAAATCTGTTGATTGGTGCTGGCCTTGTTGCTGCATCTGCCGAAGTGGTTTCAAGAATGTCGGCGTATGTATGAATGGAAGATCTGTCGAATAATGCAATTGCCAGATGTCGAACTAAGAACTGTGAGCGGCGTCTTCGCGTACGCATGCACTTGAACAACATACCAGCTCAATCCAAACCTGGGGCGTTAATATGTTTGGGTCGAGTGCATCCACCAAGGCTCTCATACTCTCTTTCGTGGAGACATTGCTGGGAGCTGACTGGATTTTCTTTGGGCGTTGCCTCTTCGGCGTCTGTCGTCTTCATTAGCCCGACTCGATCCACGAAGCTCGGACAACGCGGATCGCACAGCGGAAATTGCTTTGGCCGTGGTTGCTGATCCAGTACACCCCGATTTTCCCCCAGCTTTAGGTGACGACTTCACTTACCTCGGTCTGTAGAATACCTTCTCCAACGTATTTAACCTCACCTCCATCCACACCTCGCTTTCCAGCGCCACCACCACTGTTAGGGACGGGATAAGTACATTCTCTCCCGGACGTTTCGCAAGCACGGCACTGTGTTCCTACTCCACTATTGACGCATTTGACCTTGGAACGTCTGCAGCGGGCACACGCAATTGACGACCGCATCCTCGGCGGCTGGTCCGCGGCCCGTCGCGGACCAGCCTCTGGTTTGGCGCCCTCGGTTGGCGCAGCCGGCAGCAGTCGGGCAGCAGGATTTGCAGTTGATTGATGAGGTGAGTTTGGCGAGTATTGGGGGCGCTCGCTTTGATGGACGGCACTCGGTAGCGAGTATGTCGAATTGGCTGATGAGTTCAACGAGGGAACCGAGCTGAGGATGGAAGCGATTGGGAGTGAGGATGTTATTTTGGCGGTGTTGATCTTGGATGGATGATGATTTCGGATATTTTTGCTCCACGAACAAAAACGGACGGAAGTTCTAGTTGGCCGAGAAGAAAGTTGAAGCTTGGTGCGGCTGTGGCTGGTGCTGGTGCAGCGCGGACTCGAAGTAGTGGTCGGGGGAGCAGGACACGCGAGCAGCTCAGTGTTATAGACCGATACAGCCGTGGCGGTCTCAAATTGCGGAGAGGAAGGGGCGAGGTGTGTGCACCAATCTGCCAGGAGCGTAAGGGTAGGGACCGTGTGTGTCGAGAAATTGTCGAGGTGACCCTGTCGAGAGTTTCGGATCCCAGGCAAGCAGTGGATGGCTGGATGGGCGAGATCAATTGGAAGAGTGGGAGGGCGACGAGGCCGGAATGTCGGGCCTCTTTAGCTGCTGTCCAAACCACAGCCTGGAAGGACGAGCACGACGACGACCACCGACGACTACTTGCTGTGGACAGCCGGGCGCTGCGCTGACGCTCCAAGCCGAGCAATCCGACTTACGGGAAGAGCTTTGTCTCGCACCGAGTTGGAACGACAAGCAAGGGCTTTCCGACCCTCTTACGCCTTTCCGGCCACTGCAGCTACAATGGGATGCTGGATCTGATCCGATATAGACGGAGGGAGGGCAAGTGCACACGCGAGCAGTGCGGTTGATGCAGATGGGAGGCTCAGGCAGTCCAACAGTAACAGAGCGAGGATGGGCCCAGAACGGGTGGGATGAATGAATGAATGAATGTACAGCCAGTCCAGTGCAAGACAGTGCATCCGACTCAGATATGCGGCTTATCAGATGGGAGCGGCAGATGGGATGAAGTTTGATCGCTACGAGTTGCCACCAGCTGTGCGGACGGGCCGAATATATTCCTGTTCCTACTGTGATACTCTAATGCTCCCGAAAGCCATGATCCACAAGGAAGGCTGAACAGCGTACGCATCGTCTCTATTGTTCTCAAACGTCCATGATCATCGCGGGTGCACGAGGATACCCAGCGACCAACAGTGAGTGGTACTGCATAGGTACTTGCATTCCTCCCAAATGCCCTCTCGGACCACGACCGAACCACAACCACAATAAGAAAACATGGACTCCAACTGCTTGCCGTTGCAAAGGCCACGCAGTCGTGCCGCACATGGCAAGCCGCAATCCGGCCATGGGATAATGTCTCCCGGGCCTTGGACTCCCAAAGTGCCCATCAGGTGACGGCGGCTCAGAGTCTGACACGGCATGGGGTCGAAATGAATGGAGTTGCCGAAGTCCTGAGTGGTGCTGAGTCCTGACCAAGGAAACCCACGGGCTTGGCGCATGCCCGTCCACTTCAAGGGAATATCTGACTTCTCCGAGAATCGAGATGGGGTTCAACTTACAGCCGGGGCTCTGTCCCGCTCCGCTGTTTTGGGCGGCATCTGCACGAAACGGACTGCGCTCTCTTGTCTTGGATGCCATCCAGCGACGTCGAGAGGCTGCGGATACGATGGAGGATGGCACATATGGAAAAGTCGCGCAGGGTTCGCTTCAACAGAGTGATCTACCTCTTGTCCCGTTCAGCAGTGGTTGCCCCGACCCCGACCCTGACCCGGACGTGGGCGCGAATCGTGTTTTGACGCACCTCAGGCCGGGCCCTGTGCTGACGAGTCTCTGCTCGTATCAATTTGGATCTTCTCGGGATGCCGCCTCTCCCGGCCCATGGTGATTCGCCCACACGGCTTCCGAGTCATGCCCCTTGAACAAAATAGGCGAAGGAGCATAAAGCCGTTCCAGCGAGGTTGTCCTCATCATTCCTGTCACATTTGCCAAGCATCGAGTCCGAGGTCGAGAGTCCAGCTCGGGATCGTGACTACCACGGTGCTACAGAGTCGCGGAGAAATGGAGAAATGGAGGGACCTTGGATGAGCCTCGCTGATGTGAATCTGTCCATAGGTGAGTGCCCGGGGCATGCCAGGCACGATCCTGGGAGGACATCGGATCCACGGTCCACCAGTTGCAGATCCGTCTGCCACGGGAACTTAGCGTTTTCCCTTTTCGATACACACCCGGCCAAGATTGACGTCCCGTTTCGATCCCACATCCTGCCTCGTCCAAATGCGGACAAGCCGTTCTCCGTGGCATCTCGCTTCGGGAAGAAGTCCGGCGCAGCTGTGTACCGATGCCACCATGTATCTTATCTTCAACCTTCATGCCCATCTGTCTAGCCGTAGTCTGGCTTTGGTCTTCTGGCTGTCCAACCCTATATAGATCTTACATAAATCCAATCTGCTCGGACTTGCCGACTGGCTCTTACTGCCCTTTCCCTGTCACCCCAGCCCCCACCACACCACCTCCGAAACAGCCAACAACTTGTTGCACTGAGCATATGGGAGTTAGCCATAGCCATCAGCTCCTGCCAGACCCGAAGTTGCCGACCTCAACGACAAGATCATCGTTCCGCCTCACCTGTGAAGTGAAGCATCCCCACTTGATTGTGGACACTGGCACAATCAATGCACAGCAGATTTTCACCGTACACTCAACATTACTATAGCTGATCCAGTCTGTCGGTCGTTGAGTCCCAGGACAAACCACTGAGGTCACACCCAACAAGTCCTCGCCGGCAAACAGTCCACCTCTTCCGCAGACGTTCTGGCGCTGGTCACAGAATCCAAGAGGGAGGCGACACTCCGCTGCTCTCAGCAGATGTCTGCCGACACCGTATCACTTTTTCTGCTGAGCACGAATGTAGGTATGCTCTCAACTATACCGTGCTATGAGACACGTTAGTGAGCCGGGCTGTTCGGCCTCGCTCTGCCAATCGACAAGTTGAACACAATGCCGTGCAA
Source organism: Venturia effusa (assembly GCA_007735645.1). Taxonomy (NCBI): domain Eukaryota; kingdom Fungi; phylum Ascomycota; class Dothideomycetes; order Venturiales; family Venturiaceae; genus Venturia; species Venturia effusa. The sequence goes on from CP042195.1 coordinate 423,228, forward strand.
TGTTGGCCGAGCCGATGACCGAAACTCTGTTGTTTCTCGTCCACCTCCACTGGGAAGTCGACCTCGTACACTATTTTCTGTGGAGCTTCAGACATCATGAGGCTCAATCCAGCCTTTCAAATTGCACTCAAAAGCCTTGCTCCACTGCTGTTTGGTATGAAGCCAGAGTGTCGCGTGACCTTTCAGCCCTGTATGTGGCCTTGATGACCCGTTCGAGGCCCGAGACGCAAAGCCCGCCGAATGACCAAAGAGCGAGGATAGGTACAACGCACTGCTGGCACACCGTCGCCATGACAAGGGAAAACATGCACTTCGTAGTCACTGGCACAGCAATCTTCACAGTGGAACGTCGCCGAGACGAGACAAAATCAGATCTCATATTGCCGACCATGTTTCACGATAATTTTGGAATAGCATTGCCAATTGTGTCGCGTTTATGTTGCAGCCTCGCCCAAGTAGATGATTTCGGGAAGTCCGAACCAGCAGCTTCCACGTACTAGATCATCACCGGTGTTGGCTCGCGAGCGGCGTAAAGGCATGCTGCGTATGGCGCGTCCAGAACGGTGCCGTCAATCATTCAGTACACACCGGCTTTCCTTGACTTCAAGCTCACGTCAAGGTACAATCACAGATGGATCAAACAGGTGACATGATCAACACCTCCGCAAGCTTTGCGCTGAAGGCAAGGAGTTTCGTCAGATCCCTCCGCCGAGATTCACTTTTCATTTACTCTTATAGCCGATAAGAGTTTGGCTTGTAGGTCTAAGCATCGCTTTGAGCAAGGTGATCTACTGTGCTTTCTTGGCTGAGGTTCACACAGAACGACTTAGGCAGCTTGCGCAACGTACGAGTACGACGGTGATTCTCTTCCACCCCCGCAAACCATTCTTGGCAATGTTGGCAGCGAGGTGTCAAATCCCATCCCACATCGATCCGATCTAGATCTCAGATCTCTAGACCCGTAGACCCCAGCAAATTTGATATGGTTCTTGGTCAAGCTTGACGCTGTCAGTTGACGTCCAATTCCGTCTACTTGATCCTCCCGTCTCAACACCTCCAGTCAATTTCAATATTGCCACCCTGTACAGGTCACACACTACTTCCATGGCTTGGATCCGGAAAGCGTACAGGGAGATGCATATGAATATCGCTCATTGTCTCGCGATTTCTTCGCCGCTGGGATCGCGGGGGTCATCGAGATCAGCGTTAATATTTCCCAAAGCTGCTGTCTCGAACTTCGACATTGTGATGGAGAAATTGAAAATACATCACCAGTCATGGTCCAACGATGCCAGCGACTCCATCGACTGAAGCGAAATGGTAATTACGATAGGGGACGACTGCAGTCAATGACGCATGCTTTGCCGTTCAGCACTACGACGGAGGTGAGCTGGCCATTCTTTGATTTGTTTCTTTCTAGTACGTAGTAAACTAGGTGGGTCGGAATCAATCCTCTGGATCCTGACTTCCACGCACTACGTGAAGATTCAGGCGAGGTTTTCATCCACGGTTTGAGCAGGAAGGGATTCCTACCCGAGATCAACGAGTTCTACCTCGTGTATTGGGCATTCATCAAGATAACGGACCGGGACTCAGAGTACGACAGATCTACTGCCCCCAGGTTCCTGGCGTTCTCGATGATAAGGTCAATGTAGCATTCGATCACCACCCAGAACCCGCGCCGCTGGAGGGTAACAGAGTTATCACAATCCGCCTCGTGATTTCATCTTAAGGCTTATCCAGAGTTTCGCTTCTCGCCTTCGGGTCCTCTGAACTGCTCGGCACGCCACTGTTCCTGCACGCGACTTCGACAAGTCCGCTCTGTCACCTTGAGCCGTTGCCCTCTTTCGTTCTGGAACGACAGACCTCACGAGTTCCTCAGTTGCCGCGTGTGTTGAACGGAGCGACTATGCGAAGCTCTAGTATATAGCACAATTCTCCTTTCTCTCGTTCATCAAAATGTTAAGTCAGAATATGAAGGTAAATGGAGGCCTCTCTGTATCCTCCACTGACAATCGAGCCAACAAGAAATCACGCTGCTCCGATCACGAAGTACTCGTGTTCGACAGGCTTTCATCTTCGACACACGTCGATACGAAGAATTCAACCTTACTTGATCGCACACGAAATCAGCCTTTGAGCAGGAAACGATCGCCATGAGTGGTCTTTATCCCTCGATTTGATCGCCAAATTTTTTCCATCTTATTTTCCTCTGACCCTTCTTCTAACAAGCTGTTTCGTCACCAAATCATGTAAAACAAGATACGAAAGACCAAATCCCATTATCGTGCCGTCAAATCCCCTTTGCGTCATCACATCCATGCTGGTCATGATTCTCCCGGCAATCAAAGGGCTGCAAGAATTAGTGTCGGACGCTGCCATTACGACGCTCTGCTCATTCCACCGTCATTTATGCAAGGCTTGCAGAAACCGAATCGTCGTGCTATTTTTCATGTATGAATTAATAGGATAAAATTCTCGTAAGACGTGGATAGTTTGAACACCTGCAGATGGTGGCCAACAAGGTGAGACTCGGAAAGCTGCGCCACGGTTTCCTTGCGCCTCAATGGTTGATTGATCTCTCGTGTGAGAAGGAAAATTCTCGGGCTTGACAGATTCCTCGGGAAATCGCCACGGTAGGCGAGGCAGTCAGGTTGCAGAATGTATAGAAATACGCTGTGCAAACCCCGAATTGAAACATGCTTGGAGGGGTTTTGGCGTGATGATAAGCTTGTTGGATGATTTGTTTGGCGGGGTTCATAATCGGAGCAGACAACTCTAGATTATATTCAGCTCTGAGGCCGCCTCGACCTTTCATGCTTGCTTCGAGGGTGGGCACCTACCTTAGAAGATGACTCGTATAGCCTGCCAGTCTAGCTATACGCAGTGAGAGCATAGAAAATCCGTGGCTCTAGGTCGTGCGCGAGACTGGCTTGTCATCTTGTCGTACTCGAAGTCAGGTTTACCCTAACGTGCTCAGAAACTGATTCACTGCCAGTGCATCTGCTGTGCTTGTTTACTTGGCAGTCAGGCTCCCATCCTCAACCTCGTCCTCTAAAGTCTGAACCCAAATATCCATCCCTTTGCCTCTGCACCCGGGTCCTCGGTCATCCGGATCATGAGCTATTGAGGCCAACCGCCTACTCCTGGGGCCAATAGTTGGTGCATTACGGTAGACACTGAGGCTTAGCAATCCACCCACGCCAGAGACATGAGCCCGAATGTCACTTGGCAGCCTTGATACTTGTACAGCCTTGACTCGATCGACTTGAGCTGCCAAACGGTCACGATTTCACCTTTTCGCACCAACAGACACGTCTCGGAGAATTGAAGGTCGCAATCGCGGGCCCGAACAGACAGCTCCCCGCCATCGCCCGCAACAGCTCCGTCACCACACGACAACACCATTTCTGGTGTGACTGCACCGGAATCTTGCCTCCTACACCGCAGGACTTCAACTCGCGACCTTTCCATCCGTTCGCGCCAGATTCCCGCGTCCGACCTGAACCCCTACACTTACGACCTCACATGTGAAATATCTTCATCATGAATGAAGACGATGTCGCGAGGGATATCCACCGGAAGATTGAGCGAGAGAAGGCTCTCATCACCGCTGCAAATTCTATGCGCCAGTCCACCAATAATCCTGCAGTGCTTTCTGGGCTCGATACTAAGATCCGAGATGGCAGGCGCAATATTGAATACCTGGAAAGCCGCCTCAATGAGCTGGAAATGAAAAAGGTGAATGCTGGAATGGAGGGCATGAACGTGGATCCTGGAAATGGTGGTTATGGGCAGCCAGGCTACTCCGGCCAGTATGGTACTCCTGGAGATGTCGGGCACCAGCGACCACCAAATCCACAATTCGCTCAGGCTGGGCCGAATTCTCGATCACGAGCTCCGAAGCCGAATTATAGCAAGCTAGGTCAGGCATGGCGTGTACCACTTCAATTTCCATTCGCTGACATTAAATACAGATCTAATCAAGTGGGACACACCTCATCTCGGGCCTCGGATTCAGCTGATGCTGTCACAATTGGAATTCAAGCTCAGCGTAGAAAAGCAGTACAAAGATGGCATCGAGAAGATGGTAAGGCTGTACCAGATCGAGGGCGATCGTAAAAGCAAGGCAGATGCCGAAGCACGAAGGATTGAAAGCAACCAAAAAATACAGCTGCTCAAGCAGTCTTTGAGAAGATACATGGACCTGCACGTTGATATTGACGATGACGACGACAAAGACGGTATGTGTTTGAAGTGCTGTTTTGTGGACCATGACTGACAAGACGACAGATGACAGCCTGAACGTCCCTTCGCAACGAAAGCCCTTGACAGGCCACCTCTCTATTCGAATACAAGCGGTAGCAGATGTAGACCATGCAGCTACTGGGAGGTTTAGTCGTGGACCAGACACATTTGTGATAATCAAGGTGGAAGATGTCTTTAAGGGTCGCACGAAGCCTACCAAGACCGACCGATGGCCGGACGAAATTCACGAGATTGACATTGACAAGGCCAATGAGATTGAGTTGACAGTGTATGACCGCACCGGGGATCACCCCATGCCCATTGGTATGCTTTGGATTCGAATTTCCGATATCGTGGAAGAGATGCGCCGGAAACGTATTGAGACCGAGTTCAACAGCTCTGGATGGATGACAGCAGACAGAATGCCAGATGGTGGCCTACGACCTGACTTACAATTCCAACCACCACCAGGCCAACAAGGAGCAGGCCTAGGCGCCGCTGGCGGAGCCGGGGCCCTAGGTGGCGCTTCAGGCGCAGCAATGGGTGGTGCACCTGTCCCTCAGACTGGGCCCATTTTCATCGAGTCTTGGTTTGCCCTCGAGCCTGTTGGGAGAATCCATATGACGATGAGCTTCGTGAAGCAAAACAAGGAAAAACGCAACTACGATTTGGGACTCGGTCGTAAAGGTGCCGTTCGTCAGAAGAAGGACGAAGTGCACGAGCAATATGGCCACAAATTTGTTCAGCAACAGTTCTACAACGTCATGCGATGTGCGCTATGCGGAGACTTCCTCAAGTACGCGGCTGGTATGCAGTGTGCTGATTGTAAATTCACATGCCACAAGAAGTGCTATTCAAAGGTTGTCACGAAGTGTATTACTCAGTCCAATGCTGAGACGGATCCCGATGAGGCAAAGATCAACCACCGCATCCCTCATCGCTGGGCAGATTTTTTCAATTCTGGTGCCAACTGGTGCTGTCATTGTGGCTACATGCTACCACTGGGACGAAAGCAAGCTCGAAAATGCTCAGGTAAATGTGATCGATTTTGTTTGAATGCTCAGAGTTGCTAACGCATTCTACCAGAATGTTCACTGACTTGTCACGCACAATGTACACACTTCGTGCCAGACTTTTGTGGCATGTCTATGGAGAAGGCTAATCTCATCCTTACCGAGATCATGAGGACCAAGACTCGCCAAGGGGGTACTTCAGTGTCTTCCATGAGCTCTCGAACACTACGGCCATCTACTGGCCGACCGACGCCGCCACCATCGCAGCCAACTTACGCGCAACCTCCTGGACAAGAACCACAGCCCCAATTGGACCAGAGATACTCCTATGGCCGTGATGACCGACAACAGCAGCCACCTCAAGGGGCGACTTCTGGACCTTCAGTGGATGCGGCACGAACATCTTTTTCAGCTGGAGGGCCAACTTCACCCACTTCAGGAAGACCAGGCCCTGGCCCGAGGACGGGTTCTTCTCATGCCGCAGCTGCTGCAACTGCGGCGCTGGCCGGCAAGACGACCTCGCCGGGAAAACCTTCGGGGCCAGCAGGCTATGCAAGAGCCTCCAGCGACTTCCCTCCTTCAAATCAGCGAACCTCCGCCGGTTATGGTGATCCATATCCTGAACGTGGATCCAGCTACCGAGAAGAGGCCTCCAAGCCATACGCTCATCCCTCGAAAGCGGCATACAATCCTGCTGATTATGCACAAGTGAGCGGCTATCCAGTACAGCCATATGGACAGCCAGCTCAACCGTCATATAACCAGCCACTGCCGCAACAAAAACAACAGTCGCCTTACGGTCAACCACTTCCTCAGATCAATCAGCCCCCACAAGCTCAGGAGCCAGCCCCACAACAAGCTGCCGTGCCAGCAGCTTCGCAGGCAAAGGTTACACCGCCCGCAAATACTCAGGGCACTGGCAGACGAATCGGTCTCGATCACTTCAACTTCCTCGCAGTCCTCGGAAAGGGTAACTTCGGTAAAGTTATGCTCGCAGAGACCAAAGCAACGAAGAAGCTGTATGCCATCAAGGTCCTCAAGAAGGAGTTCATCATTGAGAATGACGAAGTGGAAAGCACACGTTCCGAAAAGCGAGTGTTCTTAGTCGCAAATAAGGAACGTCATCCTTTTTTGCTCAATCTACACGCGTGCTTCCAGACGGAGACTCGAATCTACTTCGTCATGGAGTACATCAGCGGAGGTGATCTTATGTTGCACATACAGAGGGGACAATTTGGCACCAAGCGAGCTCAATTTTATGCCGCGGAGGTCTGCCTAGCGTTGAAATACTTCCACGAGAACGGTGTCATTTATCGCGATCTTAAGCTGGATAACATCTTGTTAACTTTGGACGGCCACATCAAGATCGCAGATTATGGTCTTTGCAAGGAGGATATGTGGTATGGCTCGACAACCAGCACATTCTGTGGTACGCCCGAATTCATGGCACCTGAGGTAGGCGATTCCGAGTTGACCAGGTGCCGTTGGTATGCTAACATGGTCACAGATCCTGCTCGACAAGCGATATGGTCGTGCTGTTGATTGGTGGGCTTTTGGTGTTTTGATCTACCAGATGCTCCTGCAGCAATCTCCCTTCCGTGGCGAAGATGAGGACGAAATTTACGACGCCATTCTCGCCGACGAGCCCCTTTACCCTATCCACATGCCTCGGGACTCTGTGTCCATTCTCCAGAAATTGTTGACTCGTGAACCCGATCAACGATTAGGAAGTGGCCCTACTGACGCTCAAGAGATCATGAGCCAACCTTTCTTCCGCAACATCAATTGGGATGACGTGTACCACAAGCGACTTCCGTCTCCCTACTTGCCTCAAATCACATCTGCTACAGATACAAGCAATTTTGATTCCGAATTTACTGTAAGTCTGCCACTGGCCCTTGCTTGATATTTGGGCGGGATGCTAACCTCGTGGCAGAGCGTGACGCCTGTTCTGACGCCAGTGCAAAGCGTGTTGTCCCAAGCCATGCAAGAAGAATTCCGCGGCTTTTCTTACTCTGCCGACTTCGTTTGAACGTGCTCTCAGCTTGGGTAATCGCCAAGATGGAGGAGACGTTGCTTGCTATCAGCTGTTTGGAGCATTCTTCGATATTCCCCCGTGGTTCTGTGTGAGGTGTTTTGGGGGCTTTTCTGATGATTATCTCGACCGCCTGTTTCATTTGGCGTGTGAAGTTGGTTGCGAAATACACAAGAAGCAAAGATGCGTGTATGCAAGTGGGCTGATGGACGATGTGCAGCGTGTGGGGATGAAGTAGATGAAGTCGATGTTCATGATTGAGAGACGAGGATGTGAGATAGAGAGGGAGAGGGCGTGTCAGAACCCTTAAAATAGTCTTGCCGTTTTTGTGGTTTGCAGCTTACCTAGATCGGCGCTTTTGGCGCGATCATTCTCTTTGGGCTTTAGATGTGTGTCACGGTCATCACTTTCGCGATCGGATGGATGCAGCGTGGTATCCACCGTCCTGCCACGGCTCCTCTTCTCTCTTTTGTAGAACGTGGAAGTATCGCGTTTCCTCCTCTTCTCTCTTTTGTAGAACGTGAAGGATTCGCGTCCCCCTTTGTTAACCCAATCTCCTGTTTGCATCCCATTGCGTTACTTCTTATCTCCGCTTTATTCTTTCTAGGTAGGTACTTTGTCGTGTGAGTCCGAGAAACAGAGTGCAATGAGTCTATCAAGCTGATACATACACGTATAAACCCACTGCAAGATTCCGATGGAGAGAGAACGGTAAGGTAGACAAGGATGGGGAGAGTGTCTTGCTTGGTAGTACATGATCTTGGCTGGATCACGCTGTTGGCGAAGCTTTGTTGATGCTGAGTTGAGGCTTTGATTTTGGCTGATATGGGGAGGGGGGATGGAGAGTGGGAGGGTGTTGAATCGGTGGTTAGTTGGGATGGGGGATGAGTTTTGGGTATTCATCTTATCTATCACCTATCCATATCGTGGATGGGCCGGCGATATCGCGCTCTCGTTTTACATCTCCTTTTGGCAATTACTCGATTTTCATTTTCTTCATTTCCTCGGGGTTGGAAGTCATTGTCTTATCTATCGAGTTTCTGTGTCTATAGGTGAGATGGGGAGTATTGGTAGTGGCTTCTTCTGCTTCCGGATTCGGGCATAGAGGTGTGGTTCTTGCTATGGGATAGGTGTATCTCCTTCCTATTCTCTACATCTTAAGCTAGTGTATTGATCATGGTGTTTTCTTCGCCAGGTGAGGTTCTCTCGTATGGAGGGGCAGGAAATAGTTGAATGGATGATAGCTAAGTCTCCTGTCGAAAATTGGAAATGAATTCTTTGTTCTATAATATGTGTGTTTATTTGTTTTGGGAATGTTTTTGTAGCTGTGGAGGCTATTGGTGACGTTAGACTCAACATGCTTTCACATTCGAATCATGACATTCTATCTGATCACTGAGGTGGAATACAGGTGCATAATCACAGATGTCAGTTCTTTGATTGATGCTTTCCCTTGCGTGATTACTTTGAGTGATGTGGGGAGAAGGTTACGGAGAGTAATAGGATGGCAGTGATCGAGATAAGTTTTTTGGAATAGAGGAACAGGCATCAAAATTATTGAACAAGTCCTTCTCGTGAGCCTCGAACATCTGTTTGATTTCCCACTTCTCATACCCAGGTCTCGAGGCGGCATCGAGTTGCCAGGAATTAGCTATGGACAGTCGGACCAACTTTGTAGTGAATCTCTGATTGCAGGTTCTTGAATATTGGTCTTCCGACTTACCTTGACTGATTTCTCACGCTTTTTCTCGACGAGTGATCCTCAAATTTTCTTTCGAATACTTGCTTCGCCACTTCACTCGCAGACCTCATGAGCAGTAGGTGTGGAGGAGTATGGGCATGCAGTCCGTCCGACCCCAGCTTTCGGGCAGATACCCGGCGGATCGCCCCGCCATCTCCTTTTACCCCATAATACAAGCCTTGCCAACCCTGGCAACTGCGACAATTGACATGGTCCCCGAATTTCCTCGGTCCTTCAATGTTCCAGCTGCGTGAAGTCTTCACTGCCGCACTCGAGTGCCTGTTCAAAACTTGGGTGAAAGCATTTCCGAGTTGAGACCCGCATTTTGAGGAGGCTGCCACAATATGCGTAGATCTGCTGCAGGGGTGAGGAGTATATAGGCAAACTTGCCTCGACATGAATCGTTTTGATCATTGGATGGATTGTTCAGTATCTTCGGACGACTGACGCAAATTGAGGCTCAGGATGAACAAAAATACGATTCTTGCCCTGGCGTTTGCCGCGACTGCCTTTGCTGTTGACCATGGTTCGACGGTACGCTGAAGTCGATCCCGTACCTTCTGTTCTCGAGGATCACCAAGTCCAATCTACTAATCTTGTGTTTTTGGTTAGTATGGTGGTTCCGGTCCCTACAAATCGGTCAGTCTTCTCACCCTTCTCGGACTATCAATAGCACCCCTATCCGCTAACCATTGTGAAACAGTATTACTTCGAAGACGCTGGCCTCGTCAATCATACTTTGTACCAACCTCTTCAGTCGGCATTTGGGACTGACGAATTGAAATTGCCAGTGATAGTTTGGGTAAGTGCAGTATTCCGGCGCCAAAGCACATTCAGAAACCTCATGACCCGAAATTGACAAATCCATGCAGGGAAACGGTGCCTGTGTCGCCCAAGGACTGAAATTCCGCGGATTCCTGGGCGAGCTCGCCTCTCACGGTGTCCTCGCGATAGCTACAGGCCCTGCCGCTATCGATCCGGAGACTTATCAGATCTCTAACAGCAGCACCGTCACGACGTCGCAGAATCCAGCGGCTCTCACTCAAGCGATCAACTGGGTTGTTGCCAACGCAGGAAAAGGGTTGTACGCAAATGTCGACTCAAGTCGCATAGCAGTTTGGGGCCAAAGCTGTGGCGGCCTCGAGACGTACACTGCAGCCTCGCATGATGACCGCGTCGGTCATATTGGCATTTTCAACTCGGGTCAGCTCACTGCAAACGCGAGTTTGGCTGTAGCGGGCAGCATCACCAAGCCCATCTTCTATTTCCTGGGCGGTCCAACGGATATCGCGTATGAAAATGGTATGCGGGACTACAGCGATCTTCCGCCGACGACGCCTGCTTTTGTGGGAAACCATGATAAGGGCCATAGCGCCGCCTTTGACGACTTGAATGCTGGCATTGTTGGTAATGCCGGGACGCAGCTTTTGCAGTGGCTTTTGCGAGGAAATGAGACCGGTAAAGCGTGGTTTACAGAGGGCGGTTGGAAGACGACCGGGTTTGTGAATGCTACTTACCAGAATTTGGACAAAATTGTTACGCCATCTGCTATTTAGTTGTGCGTAGATCTGAGCCCGCGGCGCATTCGTACGCGAACTTATCAGAATGGGCCAGAGCCCCATGCTAACGTGATAGTTTCGTGACGCGCTACGTACCTCCCTATGTACACACACCACAAGCAACTCCCTCCAACAATTGACAGCCATTCTGAAGTCCTCCTCAGTATGCAGGGCAAAACGGGCTGCCAGGTGTCTCGTGATGAGTGGCCTGACGCTAGGAGCTGAGCCTCGAGGCTAAAGCTTCCGGCGAGCTGAGCATGACACTTCCCCTCAACTTGGAGATCGCGAAGGCAACACCACAATGCACATCTACCCCACAGCACTCATCTGTTAACAGAGCCTGATAACTCCTTGCTTGCATTGTCTACCTTTATCCCGCTTGCATACATGACAACATTCGATTCCTTCTCCATTATTCTGCTAATCTTCAGCCTTGTCACTAAGGCCAGGCATCCTACATTAAATCACAATCCACGGAGTCCGTAAGTGCTGTGTCTCTTTGTTAAATGTTGAATTCTGACACACGCAGATAGCTCCGAAGACAACCGCGTATTCGTTTCGCTCCCGACAGTCTACTCCTAAAGCCTTGAGCTGCATTGATTGTCGTGAGATGGACCATTTCAAGCACAGGCCAATCGACCTCGAAGGTCCTTCATTTCGTCTGCTAGGACTCTTCAAATACAATACTTCTGGAATTCATGGCGAGCTTTTTGATGCATGGCTGGACGGAGGTATTCCTTATGAGGCCTTGTCGTATACATGGGGAAGCTCGGAAAAATTTTCACATATCATACTCAATGGCTGTCGCATGGATATCACGAAGAATCTATGGGTGATACTGAATGATCTGGAGTCCTGGGAAACAGATAGGATCTTATGGATCGACGCTATCTGCATTGATCAGGGTAATCATAAAGAGCGTGGACATCAAATTGACCAGATGGGCAAGATCTACAGGCAAGCCGAGGAAGTCATTATATGGCTTGGCCACAGCACAGTGGAAACGAATATCGCCATGGAGTTTATGCAAAGTCTTCACGTACAGCACGACTCGGCAGCAATTGACAAACCAATTTGGGGCCTAGACCAAGATTCTGGAGTGATCAGGGGCTTTTCTGAGCTTTTTAAAAGGCCATGGTTTCGAAGAATCTGGATCCTGCAGGAGGTGGCCAATGCTCGAAAGGCCACCATCGCTTGTGGTAGAAAATCTGCTCCAGCGGGAACATTAAAAATGGCAGCACAAGGTCTCTTCGTCAGCATCCCACGTCATGTACAAGTTGTGCTCGATATAATGCCTGGTTCATCGAGAAACCAATCCTGGTTTGGCCAGCAACAAAATCTGCAAACCTTACTTGAGAAGTTTGCTGAAAGCGAAGCCACTCAATCGTATGATAGAATCTTCGCGTTACTCGGAATTTCTTCCGATGCCAAAAGCAGTAAACTAATCCGCCCCGACTATTCCAAGACCGAACGGCAAATAGTCCAAGATACAGTGTGTTTCTTGCTAGGGGCGCCAGCTCTGAGTCCATCGTCTTATGATTTCTTACCTTGGACGATCGATGACCTTATCTCCAACGTAACAGATCTCGATCGCAAAGTCCTTCTAGAAGCGTGGTATTGTCAAGAACCGGTAGCAAAAGAACTGATGAGAGAGAGCCAGCGGCGTGAGCTTGAGGCGAACATCTCTGACGAATCATTGGTCGCTTATTGGTGCATTCAAAATGTCGAGAACAATGGCGGAGTCGACATGCTGAAAGCCCTGATAGCCTGCGGCAAACTTACTCTTAAAATGATACACTTTTGCTCCGCATGGATGGCTAGGATGGCTAATCCATGGCTGTTCGGGGAGCTCATTTGGAGTCTGTGGCTTCGGCCACAACCAGAAGGACCGAACGAAAAGCTCATGTGGAGCCGGCGGCCGCAACTGACTGAGGACACACCATACATATCATGGGCTGCCGGTTACGGTTATCGCGATCTTACGGAATCATTGCTTGGAGATGGAAATAAGCATGTCAATGCCGAGGACAAAGAGGGCATGACACCTCTATCGCATGCGGCTAGAAATGGTTGCGAAGATGTTGTCAAGCTTCTGCTGGAAACACACGAAACGAAAGTCGACTGGAGAGATCGGGTTGGGAGGACGCCGCTCTCTTATGCCTGTCAAATCGGAGAAAAGGGGCCCAGTATAGTACAGAGTTTGTTGATGCACGATGAGGTTGAAGTTGACTCACAAGATGCGGAGGGCAAGACGCCGCTGATGTACGCTTGTGAAACGGGCCGCTTCGGTACCGTGGCCCTTTTGCTGAAGACAAAGAGGGTGAACGTGAATTCCGCAAGCACTTGGAATATGTAGACGCCCTTGATGTATGCCGTTCAATACAATCATGTAGAGGTGGTCAAAACTCTACTTCTATCGAAAGAGATTGATACAAATCATCATGATGAACACGGACAGACAGCTCTTATGATAGCTATTGCTCGACGCGCAGAGGACATCGTCTCGCTGTTGATTGACTCGAACAAGGTCGATATCAATACACCTGATGAGGATGGTGATCCACCACTGTATTGGGCCGTATGGGTACGGAATGTACCCATAACCCAGCTCCTGTTAGATACTGGCGAAGTCAATCCCGCTTCAATAGACGATGTGGTCAACAACCCCTTCATGTGGACAGACAACCCAGCCGGCCAGCTGGTTGTGGATTTTGCGAACCAGCGCAAACGCTCTGGAGAAGCATCGGCACGACGTTTGCAACAAGAACTGGTGATGGATGATACCAGTCAAGCCACGTTGAACGCGTCAGATATATGAGATGAGTGAGTCGAGCCCATCAAGAACAAAGACATTACTAAGTAGTGCAGACTGATGGAGGCGAATGCTACAAACATTTTGGCGGTAAGAGACTCTTTGAGATACCTCGATGAAGACAGCGATTTGCTCAATTTGAGTTTGGAAGGGCGTTGGAGGTTTGAAAGGTAAATACCAAGGGCGAGTCTGATTGGCTAGGTTAGGTGACGAACACAAACAAGTTCGGGCTGGCTGATTCACGTGGCGGGCAGAATCGCTGCTGGTTTATCAAAATTGGGAATCGTGGTGGTAGTGTCTCAAACGCAAGCCCGCTACCTTCCTTTCGTCCACCCCCAAGTCCTATGACAAAATACTCCTCCTCACATCCTTCAACCTCTCCATCGTCTTATTAATACCCAAAACCGTCCCCATCTTCACACCCATCTTAACAACGTCCTTCATATTCTCCAAGTACTCCTTCACCGACAGCTCCTCCGCCTTCGCATTCCTCCTAATCTTCACAATACTCATGAGCGTCACCAACACAGCAAGAATCTTTGCGCCACGAGCGATCATGAGCTTGATGAGACCTTTGCGGGTGTAGGTGAAGCTCCAGTGGTTGTAGTAGGGGAAGGCGGTGCGGTACCAGAACCAAATTTGGCCGTAGCTGTGTGGAGAATTAGTGAACTGTCTGATGGTATATGGACTAGCTGAGACTTACGGGAGAACGGTGCCGTTCCATCCTTGTTTGTCAAAGTACCAGCTGTTGCATCCGCCGGACATCCATACTGTTTTCTTGAGTTGTTTCTGCATATCTGCTGTGTATGCTTCTTCAGCAGATCTTTTCACATCGACCGTGCGAACGTCGCCTGAGAGAATGGGCTTGATAAATTTAGAGGCGTAGTTGACCATGTTTTCTGATGCGAGGATGACGGAGGAGTGACCTGTGGTTGTGTTTGGACCAAAGATGATGAAGAAGTTCGGGAACTGGCTTTTATGTTAGTGGAGGTCATGGGATTCAGATTGAAGAGAACATACGCCATCAAAAGCTGTACCTTGGTAGGCTTGAGGTCCGCCACGTTCCTGCATTGTATCGACCAGATCTTGGCCTTTGTCGCCAATGACCGTCAACGGATGCAGCCATCTTGTGGTGTCGAAACCATTCGCAAGGACGATCACATCGGCAGGTACCTCTCTTTCCTCGTTCGAGACTTTTGAGGTTGTAATAGCAGGATCGGGATACATCCTTCCCGGCCCCAATTTAACGCTCTTTTCCTTCACCTCCGTCAATGGCAACGTTGTTAAATCGACATTCTCCTCGTGCAGCACCGGGAACCAAGTATTATCAATAATCCTCCTCTTACAACCGACACCGTAATCCGGTGTCAGAATCTCCTGATATTTTTCAGGCACCGTCCTTTTTATGTACTCCACCAATTTTGCCTCCATCTGCCTCCGTTGTTTGTCGTGCCATTCTCCTCCTCCAAAGAGCCGCCAGTCCCACTCGCCCGCTGCGGCGACACTATATCTCATCAATTTCATCAAGCCGGGGACGGTTTTGAAAACGAGCGCACTCCATTTACTCCAGCCTTCGTTGCCGCCTGGTGGAATGATGCGGTTTACAACCCAGGGCGGTGATCTCATGATCTGAGTGACAGATTTGGCATTGTATGGTGCCTTTATAAGCCTGGGAACGAATTGTGCAGCACTACAACCTGTGCCAACGACCACTACGTCCTTGTTGTTGAAGTCGACATTATGATTCCAACGTGCCGAATGGAAGACATCTCCCTTGAAAGTGTCCCAGCCTGGTACATCCGGTGGAGCATCTCTTGGCTCGACGAGGCCTCCCACTGCGCTGACGAGGACTTTTGCCCGTATAGTCTCTGTCGAGGCCCAGACGCTTTTCTCACCCTCTTTCTCTATCTTGCGTTTGCGGTCCTTTGAGCTCAGGTCTCCTGCACCGGCTACCATGTGGTTCAGCGTGATCTCCCAGACCTCCTCTTCTTTTAACCACTTGCATACGGATACATCAGTGTTCAACTGTATCTTGTCTGAGAAGCCGAAGCGTGTGCATACGTCTTGGAGGTATTCGTAGATCTCCGGACCTGGAGGGTAAAAGGAGCTGAAGTTAGGGTTGGGCGCGAACGAGAAGGAGTAGAAGACGGCGGGGATCTATAGGAACAGCATATCAGTGTCTATCATATGCTGGGTGGAAGAAAGCAATGCCATACATCCACAGCAACCGCCGGATAGCGGTTGATCCACCATGTTCCGCCCAACCCGGATTGCCTATCAAAGATCCTGAACTGATCGCACTTCAGATCGACCTTCAGCTTATGGGCCATAGCGATACCCGACTCCCCAGCTCCTACAATGACAACCGGGTAGTACATGTATCCATTCTCCTTGTCGTACCCATTGACACGATGAATACGATTGCTCAAGTGGGGTGCCACAGACTTGACGCCGTGAGATTCAGCCATGGTCAGACCTGTGAAGTACCTATAGCAGACAAGACGGTGTAATACTAAAGACAAGGCAAGAAGAAGAGCTTCAAAACAGTTGAGTAGAGGGATGAGAAGTGTTGAAGCCGGGGATCAGGCGGGTAGCATGATTGAGCAGACCCATGTGAAACTCATTCTCGGATCTGCTCATGCTTACGCCGCAATCAGAGCGGAGTATCGTGGCGGCGGAAATGAATGCCCTAGTCCCACATTTTCTTCTGCGCAAACAAAAACCATAGATACCATATACACACGGACCCTAGGCTTTTACTAGCCAATTAATACGCGATAAGTCGAGGACCAGCCTTACGTGATCTAAGATACTAAATACTATTATCGCGAGTAGAATACTTATAGTCGTCTCTCTATAATATAGTTAGCTATATAAGTTAGCTCCTAGCGTTCTTTACGTATAGAGGTAAGATTTTTAGTATCTAGCTAGGTTACGGTGTTGTGACTACGGACGTTCGACGCACTGATTGGCTAATTAACTACTGGGAAAAGTTGTGCGCGTTGTGCATTTGGTGTGAAAGAAATGTGGACCTAGGGCACTCATTTCCGCAAGCACAATAATATCACCAGCATTGCACAGGCTCGTGTCATGGATAGGTGATGCGACTTGTGTGGAGGCAGCCGAGGTTATACGTCGGCGTGTCATGTCAGCTGCCTGACACGAGACATGCGAGTCATTGTGTACATTTCAACTGCAAGACGACTATTCGAGCTCTTGATATATAGCATCCTTTCGACTTTAGATAGATGCTGCTTCATCTCTCATTACAGACAAATGAATTGGTTCGCATGAATATATCTCGTGAGAAATGCATGCTTCAAAATGCAGTGTCATATGAGGTCAGGTTCTAATAGGACAAAACTGTGAGCCGAGACCTCCAAAATTTAGAGGGTTTCCCTACTTCCTCACTTTACTCTATCCATTGTCTTTTACGGTAGCGAGATAACATTTCTTAAATATACAGAAAGATAGAAGAGAATACTACGCTTCGATCTGTATTTTTTATCCAAATTGCTCCAGGATTCTTGGAGAAATGCTTTAAAAATGGTGTTCTCTCACCAAAAACTAAGCCAAGTGTCCGGTCCTATTAGAACCCGACCCCGCCCTCGTACTGTGCCTGAGTACCAACCGGAGGAATAGCAGTTGTATAGCCATATTAATGGACCCTATTGTTCAGCCAATACCTCCAAGATGGTTTAAGTAAATCTCGAGCGTTTCAAATCGTTCCTGAACACGACATCAGCCCCCTATCGTGTCTATCTTGTATGGTAATAGACAATGCTGATGTATCTTAGTAGGTTCCGGCGTCTATGAAATTTTCCGAGCCCAGGGTTGTGTTCTGAGGGTCTTGAATCTATAGGAATTTCTTCGAGCATTTTAGTCGAGAGCACGACCTATGGCCCGCTCCAATCCTCCGATCGTACGGCGATGGTGTATGGGCCCGTGGTCGAGCTGTGCGGACTGAGGACGAAGCAAAGCTAAGATTGAACAGGTAGAATGGCATGGCCACTGGCAGTCTTGGTGACTCAATGCTTTTCGTCCTACTTCGCGTGAAAGAGGAAGAGATAAAAACAAGGATAAGGACGTGGAATTATCGATATGCTCCTTAGATTAAAAAGCACCCCTGCGATATAAGGAGCGACCAGCGACCCCAATTTGTCCCTGATTCACCTCCACTCTCCACCATTCATGACCAAGTTATCGTAGGCGCCATCAAACACTTCAGCGTATCAAGAGCAATTCTACAGTAACAAGCTGTAGTTCCCACGCAATAGTGTCACTTACGACCATCCGAGATTAGCCTCACCATCCATTAAGCAGGAAGATTCATTCTATACTGTTCTGTTTTTGCCAGCTTGTAATCGGACACCTCTCCTAGACTCTCTACAGTACTATGGAAGCCAGCGGAAAGAATGTTAGTACACTGATCCCTCCAAAGCAATAAAATGTTCATATATAGCTTACACTTAGACTCCGATTGGCTCTTATAGCCTGTTCTCAGCTTCCCCTAGGCCCGGCTTCATTACGACGGATCGACGTGCTAACATTCTTTCCGCCGGCTACCACAGTATAGCTCGAAGGTAACCCCGCTGCTTTGGTATCGTACGTCAAGGTCTCCCTTTCTAAAGTCTAAATGAAGAAGAATACGATCCTAGCTCGGTCTCATCAGAGATTACGTACGAGATGTGTACTGGGTATGCTATCGTTGTAGAGTAATCGCCGTGCAACTTTTACGTTGTATATACCCTTATACCTCAGTCACTTGTACATGCGGAGAAATAATAGCTAACGCTTGTAGTGTTTTGTCTGGGGAAGTGTTATAATGGACCACCATCGAACCAGTGTTTCAGTCATTAAATTCTACCTCACTGCAGCCTACTCGTTGGAAAAGGCATCGATGTGGAGACCTTGGTCCACGTAGGTATTTTCACACGCCGCATTTGATAATACCAATTTTGAAGCTGATTGGAGACTCTTGCAGAACCCAGCAATATCGACTTCGAGACAATGAGAGGCCCAAGCCTTCACTTTTCCAGTTCCATCATTTCCTAAAAAAAATCGAGCACCTGAAAAATCCTCCTTCGTCTTTGCACTCGGGAACCAGGAGCGTCAATAACTTCAGAATATAATGGAAGTCTTTCCGATGCGTTTCTCCTCTCCTGTTCCGCACGTCTCGCTTCCTCCGCTTCCTGCCTCTCAATCTCCAGAAGGTCCAGCACGTCTTGTACCTCCTCAGGAACTTCATCGAGAGCGCTTCCTTCATCAGTGGAATTGTTCCAGTAGAATGTATCTCCCGTTTTCTCGTCTACGCACTTTTCCCAAGGCTTAATTCTCCTCGACGTGATGCGCTAGAAAGTCAGTCAGTGATGGAGACCGTCATGGTTAAGAATCCGAGTAAATGACCTCTGCCTTTGTCATCAGCGCCCGCGGCTTGGAATACAATTTCTGGATCCCTTGTTTGTCCTCGCAGGCATCATACCAATATGGCACGCCAGCTTCATTATGGAGCATTTTCCAGCAGTTCCTTGTTCCGCATGCAGTTGGTTGCTTTGTGCAGCTCATTAGCAACAATGTTTCTCCTCAGTCGCCCGTGGGACTTACTTCGTCGTCAGTCATCAGCTCCAAGGGCTTAGCGAGATCTTGAACCCTTTTGCACCTATTATACCAAATGTGATGCTTGCACCCACTTCTCTTGACCTGCCTCCATTCATCGCCTTCACAGCATTTCTTGGGCGTTGGTGACATGACTGTCGTTTGCGTTGACATAGTGGATGAGAATGGTTGATATGTTTGCGGGTAAAGGAAGGGGCAAGGGCGTAGGGTGGGAAAGTTTCATTATAACCTCGAAAATTCTGAATATACCATATTTGAAGTATTTGGTTCGGGTCCTGAAGAGCAATCTTCTCGCATATTTAGTTCCATGGTACTCAAACGTTTGTGTCCAGGTCATGGACGTTATGCCACGTCAACCTCAGCTGACCTTCATCCATGATCGTCTTAGCTATCTTCCACCCTACTTACTGTTGTGGGACTCATTTGTGCTCCATCTGGTGCTATATCAAGAAAGCAGTCTCCGCACCATCTATCACAGCGGGTTTCTCAGATTTTGCTTTCACTTAGCAGTAATTAGAATCAGGACCTAAATCCCCAGACCAACGCCAGCTCACCGTAATGCAACTTAGGAGACCGCGACATCGTTATAGTTCACACACAGCCCAATGCCCTTGGACATTAGTGTTGCACTGTAATCCGCGATCTCGGCTTTATGTCCAGGACAGTTGGTGTAGAATTATTGCCTAAAAATCGATTTGAGCAACTCAGACGGTCCACGTACAAGTTCTCACAAGGCTGATTCCATGGCACTCAACCGTTTCACTTTCACCAATCGTGGTTGTGACATAATAAATGGGCGCAGGCGTGGATCGTGATGTGGATGCCCGTTAGTAGCGTCAAGCTCTGAGGAAAGACCGTCGAGTGGTCGCCATGGAGAGAAATGTGCACTTGCTACCTGCCAATTGTCACGCCTCATATCATTGATATCCAACATATTCCAAAAGCACCAATCCAGGTTCAGTGCTCACGATATCGAGTCTCGTATAGCTCACTCCTACACCAAAAGACAGTCAGTAAGAAGGCGACGCCAGCATCACATCAAATATCCCATACCCCATACCAATCCATCTCTAATTCTCCAAAACCCAGTAAAACAAGCAAATCAGAACCGAAGCCGCTATACAGAACACTGGAGTCAAAAACCCCAGAATCAAACTTAGCCATCCTCGACTGAACACTTGACAAGTGTCAATGAATCGACGAGCCAACATTATCACGCACATTGAAGCCTAGATGGCGAGCGAAAAATCAAGTGTATTTACGATTAGACGCGCTTCGTCCTTGTTGAAAACCCAACGGCCACCTCACCACCATACTAATTTAGGTAAGCCAAAAGCACCATGCGGAAGGATCCACCCGTTTTTGTATATGTACCCTCGTGCACATTTCTGCGAAAGCTTCTTGAATCTCTGCGCAGATGGTTCCGTTCCCGCAACGCTGTCCCTAGAGGGTGTACTAGAGGTATAATTAACAAAGACGAATGCCGCGCTTCTAAAACAATCACACCATTCCTTCATCACATCGTAGGTTCAATAACTTGGTTTATTTCACACGATCAGGCATACGCGCGGAGCTTCTCTTGCTCTTCCGGCGTCAGCGCGTTGAAATCCGCGGTGAACGACGGCCTCGTGCCCGCAGCGTGGAAGAACTGGATCAGATAGGCTTGAGTTTCATCGTCGCGATGACGTTGCGAGTAAGGCGTCTCTTCGGCAAATGCCATGAGTTCTGTGAACGGACTTAGTCTCGAGTCTGCCAAGGCCATGGGTTGTACTAACCTTGCTTAGTGGTGCCCAGGCCAAGATCAAGGACATCTGGGTCGTCTTCCCAGTCACCATCGTCGCTGACCTCTTCCTCTAATTTCTCTAGTTCAGCAGGACTTAATTGTGGTCGGACGGCGCCACCGGCGGCTTGGAGCTCTTCGATGAGTACCTTTACGATTTTCAAGGTGGCAGGCACTGCGGTGAACTGATCAGGATCTATCAAGATCAGCTTCCTTGATTCTGAACATATGGATTGACCTAGCATAGCATACTGTTACGGGCTCGGGAACGTGTCATGATCCTACCTTGGGTGGTCGGATTCACAATGAGATCTCCCTTGACTTGGATCTGTGCAAGACGGGGATCGCCGAGGTCATATAATTTGGAAAGTGCAATCACACTATTTGTTGCGATTAGTCGGGGTTAGCGGGACTGAATTTCGTGTCAATGACTCACTTTTGACGGATCTCATCATAGCCAGCAAAGTTGACAGAGTTTTCCAGCCATTTGGCCATCACAACTTGAAGCCCATTCTCAGCGCCGACCTGTACTTGTGCTAGGAAATCTACCACTTCACGAGCACTGACAAGGGACAAGCGTGCGAAGACAAGGATCAGGCTCTGGATGAAAGCTGCTTGAGTCGCACTTCCCAAGCGGATGGCCACAGCAGAAAGAAGCTGCATGAGATATGGACCCAGGCGCTCTGATCCTGCCTTCTCGACAACTTCTGCTGCAAGGCCGCCCACTTCTGCTGCTGCATTATCGTCAACAGTCGGGCCAAGCAAGCGGTCGATGATGACTAGAACAACCTCAAGGCCACCTTTGCCCGTTTCGTCTCTCCACTCGAAAAGCTGCTTGTAGTCATGCATAAGGATGTTCTTCACCGCGGATGTCGCGGATCTGAGCAACTCTTCATCAGTGGCATTGAGCAAGATTCGATTCAGCTTTGGCATGGCGGTCGGCACAAACACAGCTGGCAGTGGTTCAGAGCCGTGTCTACTCAGTAGTGACAAAAGTTCGGCGGCGAGGTTGGTGAGCGCATTTTCTTCGGTAAGAGTTGCGATATCGAATGCTCCAGTCAAGGAGGGCAAGACCTTGGTGCACAACTGGGCATAAGCGTCGGGTGCCGTTGAAGCCAAAGTGCCTGCGACATCGTCAAATGTTTCAGTGACGAGTGAGGATATATTGAAGTTGCTTGCCCCATGACTGGCGACAGTGAAGAGTAGGTCAAGCCCACCGCTGGTAAGACTGGCCCTCGTGTCGAGAGTGATGGCATCGCGTAGCGTCTCTACAAGTGTGACCATCAAGTCGTCAGAGTCGTTGAGATCATTCAAATCCTGCGTATGTATGTAGTTGGTGAGGGCTGTGATGACTGGACTTTGCATAGGTACGACCACAGCTTGGGGGAGAGCATGGATATAGTGTTGTACAGCGCGGATACACGCAACTCTAACCACTTCTGAGGAGTCGTTCGTAATGGCATTGATCGTTGCCTGCATAAATTCTGAAGAAACTTGTGAAAGAGCATCACCGGCGCAGTTGGTCAAGCTGCCACCAACGAGATATCCTCGCGCTCGTAGAAATTCATCCTCTTGCTGCATCGCATACCGAACAAAATCGATGAAACCACTAGCAGCCTCAGGTGCGATGGAACGGTCCATGTCGTGAAAATCTCCCAACAGCATGTTGAGGATGTACAAGACTGCTTCCTTGCCTTTCCACTCCTCAGCCACCGAGTACAGTGAGCGTGTATATGCCAACAGACCCTCGATGGTGGCAGCAGACTGCCATTCACCAAGTTTGATGACCAAATCACCGCAAGCTGTTCGAGGAGTGTAATTTGAGGTAACGCTTGTCTCTTCTGACAGGAAGATGTTCACATCAATGTTCCACAGGCCTTCTTCTTCGGTCGTGATCTGGGAGTATGCGACTGCAAGCTTCATCATCTCGGTCACCCATGAAGTCTCACTGTTGGCAGCCTCTTGTAATGACTTTTCCAATTGTTTCCGAACGGGAGTAGCTCTCAGACATGCCTGCATGAAATCGAGCTCCTCGAGGACCAGGAAGTCCAGTGTGTAGGGCAGACCATCATCGTCTTCCAAACGACTCTGGCGACAATCTTCAATGAACAGTGTACGGTACGTGGTTTGCAGCGACGAGAGTTCTTTCCAAGTTGCTTCAAAAAGTGCAGGGCTTTGAGGAGAAAGAATGGATGGAAACACAGAGCGAATCCTCATAAGCACCTGTATCCGACGTATTAGTGACACTTTCGCATGGACAAGCATGAAAACGCGGCCATACCTTGACCACCTGCAGCTTGAGGGCCACAAACCCTCTATAACTTTGGGAAACTTCGCTCCTGCTTTGTTCTTCCGCTTCGGTCGGAGGGTGTGGAAGACTAGACTCCAAGACTTCAATGAAGAATGGTAGCCAAAGAGTCAATGCCTTGTCCGCAAATGCCTTGACTTCTGATTTGTGGTCTTCCATGACCATTTCAAGAATATCGAAACAACCTCTGAAGATGTCTACTGCCAATGCACGAAGTATAGGCCGTTTCGTGTGGTCAGTCGCCAATTTGTACACTGCGGAAATGAGGTCCTCTGCAATTCTGAAGAACTGCTCATCGTTAAAGCACTCGTCCACCAAGTCACGCAAGACTTTTAGAGCTCCATGGAGCTGATCGTCTGCTCCTGCTCGGACCACTTGCAGTACTGTAGGAAGCAGGTCTGGCCATTCTTCTGGGAAATCGGCGCTCGCGATCTTGCTCACAGCATAACTGGCGGCAGCCTTGATTTTCCTGTCCTGACCTCCACTGACTGCAATTTCAAGCAGCATATTTCTTAACCTTGCTTTGTCCTCGTCATTGACCAAGACCTGGCCCTTGAACTCCTCGAACTGTGGGCTCCACGAGGATTGCACAAAGGTTTTGAGGTACAACAACGCGGCTTGCCGTATATTCAGAGGTACAGAGTCGTGTGAGGCGACGGAGACGAGAGCGATTCCAAAGCCAGGCGTGGCAGATAGGGTCTGCAACTGCAGCTCGGCATGTTTCCGCGGGGATTCCTGCGCTGAATGGGTGTCTGCCAGCAGGTGTACGATTTGATCTTCCATTGCCAATCGTCTAGGCCCTCAAGCCTTCTTGCGGGCCGTCAGGGACTGGATTGTAAAAGGAGCGTGAGGTGTCTGTTGTGTGAAGGAACTCTTCGGAGCCACTTGGGCGTTAAGGAGCGTAAATCGGAGGTGTGTTGTCGGTGGGGGAATGGAATTGGCCGAGTGTGGATGAATTCACCTGCTGCTTCTGCTTGTCGTGAAAGAAATGCTCGGTACGGGTGCAGGTGGGATGACTGTACATATGTAAATACCGTATGAGTTGTTCGACGATCTGCATTTCGCATCATGTTTGCTTTCTCCCCAACTTTCTGCCACCATCAAACATTGGAGGCCAGCGCCAGCCGACGCGTAACCCACGCGAAGCGCTAAAAGCCCAAGACCTGACGTCTACGGTATCTAAATTGCCAGAGTACAGAATCCGGGTACCCGTCCGTCTGAGACACCAGGGACACCGGAGATACATCCGCCTACTCGTACCAGCGGCGTCTCATCAACACTGGACAATGGCTGCCGTGCCAAACACCTTTGCTTCCATAGTCGCCAATTTCGCCGAGTTTTTGACCGTCGCAATACACACCATCATCTGGGAGAGAGGCATCTATCCGGACACGTCTTTCATCAAGGCGAAAAAGTACAACAGTCCCGTGCGGCAATCAAGACATCCAAAGGTCTGCGAGTTCATCCTGGCTGCAGTGGACGCTGTGCGAGAACAGCTGCTCAAGGGTACCCTTCAACAGGTCTGCCTTGTCATTTATTCCCCATTACTTCAAGCACTCGAACGCTTCGTTTTCGACGTGAGCAAATTCCCAGTCGTGCCCAAGGAAGACCATCTCACCCAGCTGGAACGTGAAGGCGCGGCGCCGAGCACCATCCTTCCAGTCGATCTCGAAGAGCAGTTCAGAGCAGCATTGACGAGGCTCACGGGATGTGGCACAAGACTGTCTCCTCTTCCGCCGGATTGCACTTTCAACGTCGCAATTGAGGTAAGAGATGAGGCTGATCCTCCAATTGGCCACCCGCAACCTTGGATTCCTACTCAACCGTCTCTTCAGCGACGAGCTGGAACATATGGGGACGACGGTTACGATGACCGGTTAGGCTCAGATCTTGGTGGCGTCAGTCTCACTCCTATTCGGGCGATCGATGCTGGCGAGCTGGTGTTTGAGATGTGGGTGGAGGAGGGCGAAGGAAAGCGGGAGGCAGTGTTGAACTTGAGCCAGACCTCAACGCAGCTTTCGGATTGAGATCAAACACGAGCCGATATGATCATTGAGGCACAATAGTCTGATTAATTCATCATCATCAAGGTAAACTCCAACCGGTTCTATCAACGATCACTTGACGTCGATGTTGATGATTTGCTGACGAATTGATTGTTCGAGTGCCAGCAATCCATCGACACCGACTTTGGGATTGCAGAGCTTGCGTGTGGAGCTAATATCGCGACTTCCAAAGTCCAGAGAGGCGCGGAGGATCGGCAGCCTCCTTGTTGACGCGATTTGCCAAACCAGCGATGAAGCAAGATGGCTAGATACAACTTGTGGTCTACTTGAAGCCGAGTGAGACAGGATCCATTCCTGGCTATGAACTTGTAGCGTCAGGGCGTGCAATCTTCCATCTCGCGCTGATTGAATAAAGCCCTATGCTCCATATCCTCAAGGGGAAAGTTGATGGTTGGTGACTACACAATACCATTGAAAGCCGCTATTGCCGAGGCCAAAGCCTGAATAGAGCTAGACAGTGGACACGTGTTCAACGGCCCGATGTTGCTAAGCTCCCTGTATCAGACCCCTGTAGGTCTTTGAATATAGTACGTTGTACGAGCTGAATCACCGTCGAGCAAGCTGCTGGGTGGAACCCACTAGAACATGTCTCATATTCGGTCCCTCAATTGCCTCTCCTTTGAGTTCAGATGGTAGGCACACGAAGTGGTTGATGGCTCGTTCAAATGCATACTACATCAAAGACAATGCATGATTCATAGCTGGCATCGAACGACTGATCGCGTTGGGACGACGTGAGCCACAGTAGGAATTGCATTGCACGATGGAAAGGCCAAGTCGTCTCGGCAAACTGGTTCTGAAGCAGCAAGAAAGCTTGAAGGCCGCCTGCGGCTGAAGCTTGATCCTAGTCAGCATTGACAAGGCATCGGAGAGTGGAGACAGCCTTGCTCAGTCAACTGTACGATACAGACACCTCACTTCCGCTCTCGTATTGGCGGCCTTCTTACCATCTTCTTCTAGGATCATCCTCACGGCTTGCCGGAGCGCGTCTTCAAGGCTCATCGGGCTGCCGCGATTCGCGTGCCATGGTATTGTAAGCAAGGCAAGTAAGACAAGCAGACGCCAGTACGGCGATCACCCCACGGCAATAACTTAGTTGTGTATAACCATAGCTTGACCGTGGAGTCGCTCAGTCGGTTTGGTTCTAGCAGCTCGCGTATAGCTTTGCGTGTTCACGGCCATAGCGCGGCGGCTGTCCGTGCTGCTACCGTACCGGGCTTCACCACTCCCCTCCACTTATCTTCAAGTCATGAACCTCACCCTCAGACCGGCCGCCTATTATTTGATACCGGTAGTCATATGCGCGTCCAAGCATTTCTCCCACGATCGTCCCTGATCTAGCAGACGGCTCGGCTCGTGCCGCAGTCACGCACGCTACTGTGGCACCGTGTAGCATAGTGAGACTACGTAGTACGTACCCATTCTGTTTCGTATAGATAGTTGCAATGAAACTAACAACAAATCAGGCCAGGACTTCAATTCTCCGGACTCTACGCACAGAAACAACTCATATCGCATCCCTCCATGGAGTATCCACCACGAGCAATCTTCTTTTTGAGCACGATCCGGCTTCCATACGACGGATTAATGTCGCACTTATATGCTTCTCTGCACGGGCATCCTTCCGGCAGCACGTCAAGCTCATTATTCTCTACAGACCATG
The DNA here is from genome assembly GCA_007735645.1 of Venturia effusa. Taxonomy (NCBI): domain Eukaryota; kingdom Fungi; phylum Ascomycota; class Dothideomycetes; order Venturiales; family Venturiaceae; genus Venturia; species Venturia effusa. The sequence continues at coordinate 450,069 of CP042195.1, forward strand.
GCCATATAGATGCCGGCGCCTGAGAATTGATGTTGGGACCGATTCGCATCCACGCCACTCATTATGAACTACGCTCTGCTGCTATCATTCTTTTCTCTGTTCTGCAGATACGTGATCGCAGCTTTCGGTGTGACGGAAACCGCGGGCGCTGTCCAAGTAGACACCGGAGGCGGGTTGACGTATGAGGTGAACAAGTGCGTTTCTTCAATCCAAACCACTACAGAGATTCTAATCACGGCGGGCAGGGCCAATGGCGATATCACGTCATTGTTATATCGTGGGACGCAGTATCAAGCCCCTGGAAAGGGAACACAGATCAATTCAGGACTTGGGTGAGTTGAAGGCGAGGCAAGGGCAGTAAATCAAAGCTCCGGCCGCTGACACTGTTCAAAGCGCATCTTCGGTCTCAACGACAAATCTTGATGGCTACGTGATCACGACCATCAAGTCGAGTGCAAACCCTGTAACGCATTACTATGTTAGTAAGAAGGGAGAATCGAGACTAGTACGTGCATTCCAAGAGGTCGTCACATGGCCGTACTGACTGATATGGCAGTACATGGCAACTATTAACACAGGTAAGTGTTGTAGTCTTGCTCTCCATATCGTTGATCTACGTTTCCGAGCCAATACTGCCACACATCTTACTTCCCCTGATCATTCTTCTGACATATTCATGACAGGACCAATACCTGTCGGGGAACTTCGCTTCATCACCCGACTGCGCAAGAGTGCAGTGCCAAACGGTGTCAAACATCCTGTCGCCGACATCGCTGGAGGTACCCCAATAGAAGGAAAAGATGTCTACAAGGTTGGCTCTGAAACGCGGTGCAAGTTCTTCAGCTCCGAGAGGTTTATCGACGATGTGGTCCATTATGTCCACGGACCAGGGAGCTACGTTTCACTCATCCTGCCCGAAAATGCTTACGAGACTGCATCCGGGGGACCCTTCATGAGAGACATCAACAACCAGGGCCTGAATGATCAACAAGAAATGTATTACTACATGAATTCCGAACATCTGAGAACAGAGCAATGGCGGTCGGGTTTGAAAGGCCCCTACATTCTCGACTTCTCGCAGAAAGCCCCCTCGAACACAACAACAACAATCGATACGTCATTCTTTTCCAAATTCAACATTCCTGGCTACGTTTCGCCATCCCAGCGCGGGTACGTTAGTGGAACAGCAAGCGGTGTCCCTTCCAAGTTTCAGACCGTTCTCCATTGGTTCAATAAGGACTACCAGTATTGGGCTTATGCCAGCAATGGCGGAGTCTTCAAGTCTCCGGCTATGAAACCGGGTACTTACGACATGGTTTTGTACAAGCAGGAATTCGCCGTTGCAAAATCAAGCGTCTCCGTCACTGCGGGGGGTGTCACAAAGAAGGACATTGCTAGTACTGAGAGTGCCGCGACGCCAATCTGGAGAATCGGTGAATTCGATGGACAACCTTTCGAGTTCAAAAACGGGGAGAAATTCACCATGATGTAAGCCAATTCTCACGCAGATATCATGATCTCGCGGCGGGCTAACCGGTGATTAACAGGCATCCCTCCGATTCCCGAATGTCCAGTTGGGGCGGCTCATACACCGTCGGCTCCTCTACCACAAAAGAATTTCCCATGGCCATCTTCGCCAAAATCGGCGGAAACGCGACCATAAACTTCGACCTCACATCCGCTCAAGCATCCTCATCGACAATCCTCCGCGTCGGCACAACCCTCTCCTTCAGTGGTGGCCGTCCCGCCCCGGTGATCGGGAGCTGGACTTCCACCCCGCCCCTCCCCCAAGATATGCAAGAGAGGGGGATAACAAGGGGCGGGTACCGTGGGTACGGAGAGATTTACGAGTTCAAGATCCCGAGCGGCACGTTGAAAGCGGGCAAGAACACGTTGATACTGGGCGTTGCGGGTAAGGGCGCCGTGGATTATTTGAGTGCTAATTATATTGTTGATGCTATCGAATTGGTTGATCCGAAGGGTGGTACTACTACTACTCCTGTTACCAGTGGTTCAGGCGATTTTAGTCTTGCCAGTGGTACTAGCACTACTGTTGGTAGCAATGGTACTAGTAGTACTAGCGGTACTAGCGGTACTAGCGGTAGCAGCGGTACTAGCGGTAGCAGCGGTACTAGTGTTACTAGTAGTGGTAGTGGGATGAGTGGGAAGGAATCTAGCAGTAGAAAGAAAGGGAAGGGCACGACTCACAGTCATAAGGGTAGTGGCAGTGGCAGTGGCAGTGGCAGTGGGAAGGGTTCCACTCCCAGCGGTAGTGGGAAAGGTTCTACTCCCAGTGGTACTGGAAAGGATACTTCTCCTAGTGGCAGTGGAAAGGATACTACCCCCAGTGGTAATGGGAAGGATTCTACTACTAAGGATTCTACTCCCAGTAGTAGTGGTACCGGGAAGACCATCACGGTCAATTCGGGCAGTAATGGACTTGGAGGTATGGTCATGCTTGGTGGATATGGTTCCGGACACATCATGGCGGCAACAGTGGCGGCCTGAGTAATAGCTTAATGTTGGTCTTGCCTTTCTCAGTATATAGTCGATACCCTACTGGTAATTATACCTCTTTTCAGCCAATCTTTTGTTGTGGGCGGTGTATGGGGAGATACTTTGAAGCTCGCGCTCGTGCACTATTGTGGAATCCACAGTGTCTACGTATCGTGCTTCGTCGATGGGGTTTCTGCCTGACACATTCACAGCTCACAGCACACCGTTCTCGAAAAATTCCTTCTCCCGCGACCACTTTGAAGAGACATCCATCCCTCCCTCGATTCAAACAAAAAGAGTTCGTCCCTACTTAAACTAACCACAAAATCAACCCACATCGTTCCCAATTCCCAACTCGACATCCAATCTCCTCCTATTCAAGGAGACATCAAACTCCACCGGCTATTTCAGGCTAACTTAAAAGCACAATGAGGTTCATCGGGAAAAGCTACCTGCTTTACAATAGAAGGATACATATCAGGGCGATTACGTGAGTGAGATATCATTCCCTATCAGCGGGGTTATGTTAGGTATGATGAGGAAGGGTTTGTGTGCTATGCTCAGTGGGAGATGGGAAGCATGGCATGAGTGGTTGGTCAATGTGGTTTGACGGTTGGACTCTGCTGGCTGCCGTTCTTTGTGAACGAGTGAATGAACGCTTGGAGTTGTGATCGTAGTCACTGAATTGATGTCATGATTTTCCCGTCAGATCCTCGCTTTCCAGGGGTTTCTTCACAGACAGGCATAAGCGATCATCGTCCAGGCGTTGAATTGCGATCAACACGGCAAAATATGATGTCCCCTGGCATCTAATTTCCCCCATCTCGCCGTATCTTTCGAGTCTCATAGGCTAGCGCGCCGTGGCCCCCGTCTTGATCCCGAACCACTCGTACGGAAAATCTCCGAGGCTCCTGACCAGAACAGCCCAGCCGTCATCAATCTCGCCCGGTCTCCCAGAAATCCTGGCGTGCGTCCTCTGCTCCTTGCCCTTGACGTTTTCCTTGAGATCTTCGACAATCTTCATCCCCTCATCTTTCGAATCGTCGTGTTGACCCGTCAGACCCGCCAACACCTCTTTCTCTTTTCCTCGGTACTCGTTCAGGAGACCGGGATGCGGACACCAGAGGACTTGCATACCTGCTCTCCGTCCAGCCTCGACGCCTGGTACCGAGTCTTCGAAGACGAGACATTCCTCTGGGTGGACTTCCCGTTCTCCCGTCTCACGTAGTCGCTTGTTGATTGTTTCTAAGGCTAGCAAGTAGATATCTGGAGCGGGTTTTCCGCGGCCGGCGGGAATCCTTGGGTCGTCTCCCAGGATTTTGTGTTCTTCTCGGAAAAGGGAGAAGAGAGATTCTAGATGGGTTGTTTTCATGGTGTAGTTTACTTTGTGTGAGGATGTTGCTAGTGCCATATGGACTTTCGGGTTTGTGGTTGCGGATAACGTTCGTAGAAGCTCTGTTGCACCGGGCAGTGGTTTTGTGCTTGGGAAATGCTTTGATTTGAGGTGATGTAGCTTTTCTGAATATTCTTCCTTTGTGATTGGGAGTTTTGCCCATTCGTTAAAGATTCTCTCCGCCTGAAAATTTGAGTCAGTTCTTCGAGACCTCGATGATATAGAGTATGTAGCGCACCTCAGGACCCGGCCTTCCTTGCAATTGGGCTTTGATATTCCATGGTAGATCTGGTCGACCATACTCGCGAAGGACTTCGTTTGTGCAGATTGTGTATAGATCTTCCGAATCGATGAGAAGACCGTCCATGTCGAAGAGACATGCTCGAATAGCTGGAAGCCCTGATTTCGCCATTGTGCACGATAATCTGGGAAAGTGAAAATTGCTGTTATAGTAAGAAGATCTGAAGCTAGAAGTACGGAAGCTTTTCTCGCGATGGATGACGCAGCGGCACTTGAACAACACCTGCACCTCCAAGCCTGGTCTCCTCTGCTCCTTGCATCCTCATCCATATATCTCCATAATGGACTCGTCAACTCCAGAAAAGAAGATGGACGTTCCCGAAGAACGACCACCCATCGATTCCCTCCCAGAGGCTGAAGAGAGCAGTCTCATCGCCGAAAGCAACGCCCTCAAAACCTCAGCCAATGCCCTCTTCACCACTTCCTCCTATGCCGATGCCATCACAGGCTACAACCGAGCCTTTTATATGCTCCCATCTTACCTAGACTACGAACTCGCTGTTCTAAAGTCCAACATCGCAGCATGTCACCTAAAGCTCGAAGAATGGAAAGAGGCTGTTGAAGCTGCAACTGAGGCACTTGATGGGCTGGAAAGACTGGACCCTATCCCAGTTGTGGCCACGCCAAACGGAAGAGAAGATGGCACAGCCACCAGTGCAGTCGCACCAGAAGCAGTCATCCAAGAGCTATCCGAAGATACATCCTCCCGCTTCGAGACCTTCCAGCGCACGTCCGGCAAATCACTTTCCGATATCAAGAATCTACGCATCAAATCTCTGCTACGGCGTGCAAAAGCAAGGCACGCCTTGAAGACGTGGGCAAATCTGCAAGGAAGTCTGGAGGACTACCAGGCACTCTCGAGCATGCAACTGACGCCGCTGGACAGGAAGCAGGTGCAGAAAGCTCTGAAGGAGCTGCCCGTACAATTGGAACAGAGTAAAAAGGTGGAGATGGAGGATATGATGAGCAAATTGAAGCAGTTGGGCAATGGCATATTGAAGCCATTTGGTCTGAGCACAGATAATTTCAATATGGTCAAAGACGAGAGCTCGGGAGGATATAGCTTGAATTTTGATCAGAAGGGTAAGGCCAAGTAGGCTTGCCTGGGATCGATCCGCTCTTCGACGATATCTGTGTTGTTCATTCCTGCTTCGGATACCCATCAGTCCGTCACTATCGACAAATATACCATCAACCATCTGAGCAATGGCCATCCTTATTTGCATACTGTCCTGTCCATGTGACAGTTGACACTGTTTTCCGGTTATCTTTACAGGGCCAACGGGAACTGAGCTGGCAAGACTGGGACGCAAAATCTCCCCGTCACGAGCGTTCCTGGAATGCGTCAAACAATTATATGGCACAGACGTCTATAGGATACATTCTGTCCACTTCCTTCGAGCACAAACCAGAATCGATATTACCAACAATGAAGAGCAAGGATCTTTGGGCCAAGGCTTTGAGGGCATGACAGATGCTGTAGACATCTGATGTTATTTTGTGATACAAGATGGACACTCCAGCGAGCCGTGCCAACATCAATCATACAGCCCTTCCACCACAACATAAATAGATCGCACCTTGATCCTGGAATTCTCTCGCTCATGTTTACATTCTCGGCGAAGGGTGAAGGAGTACCAGGAGACCGTGTGTATGCCTAGACTTACATCCTGCTCAAACAATTGGCGTGCTGTCACGTACAGATCTCGATACCAGCCACTCAAACCAAATGTTACAAGCTCCTAACTCCCGCCCCGCCTTTCCACACAGCTCTTTGCGCCGAACATCGTTGAACGCTCTTCCGTGAACCAACGATCGCCCCACCGTTCAAGCACTGTATCAGATTGAACACACCCTTCCAGAAGGAACAACAGAAGGTTCTGTTCCCCACCTCCCTCGTTCCCTGCCTTGTCGTGCACCCTACCTATATCAAGATATCCGTTATGAGATACTCTGTTTAAAACATATCGGCATTCACCGTTGTCTCCACCTTCCCCACATCTCCACATCTGTTCTTGTACGTTGTACGTTGTACAACTACTACGTAAGTATGGTACCCATGACTCGCAGACTTGGGTCTTGCCCTCGGGAGGAGTGTGGGTTTGGACGATTGCGATGGCGTCATTGGTGTACTATTCTATTTTATGCTGTGCTGGTCTCGTCCTAGCTTCCATGTTCTGGGACTCGCATTTGGGGGATTGTGAGGTGGGTTTCTTTAGGATTTCTCTGCGGTCTGAAGTTGAATTTGATTCGATCTGATTTGTTCTCTTCTCTTCTCGGTGTAGATAGAAAATTCATCGGTAGTAACGTCCATGATCTTTTCGGCGTGAGGCAACACTCTCCCCTTTCATTATGGGCGCTACCTTTGTAGCTGTAGTTGTACCCCGAGTCCATTTCTATATTGAAAGAAAACCCCGATTGTTTCACTGAAGAGAGGAAATGTTAGCTTGGAGATGCGGGGAGGTATGTTGATAGACTAATTATCTGTCTAGCTAAGTGAAAACATGATGGAGGAGCAAGTCAAGCTTAATTCTCTTCGTGTTTCCGTTTGTATAAATAAGAGAAATTGAATCACAGATCACAGATCAGGGATTCTACGTCCATTTTCTCGGCTGTACCGTTGATAACGACAGATGATCGAGGTACTCACCACACGTCCTCTACATCTTCAGATCTGAAGAGAGAAGCACAGAGGACGTGGAGAGGATACCGCAGAGGTCGCGAGAGGAGGGCGACGGGTTGCATGTGGACGGGATATGGCAGTGTGGGCGTGCGATGTCGATATTCCTTAGTCTTTCCTTCTTTTCAACTCCCCTCATCGCTTCCAATCTCAGTGTAAGATCAATACCTTATCGACATATCCCCGGCTCAATTATCCACTTTGGAATCTTGACAAAATTTGAATGGTCGCGATGAAAGATTGGGAGGTAAGGGTTGTGTGCAAAAAAGGGCCCGGGGTCTTGGTACAAAATATTTCCTGGACGTCTCCAAGACTTCATCGTCGTTCTGTGTATTAGTGAGCAACGTCGGATCGAAGACATGTGTACATATGAGAAAAAGATAGATTTTCTCAAGATCTACTGTAGCAGCTCAGACCTTGGTGACCTTACCCTCTACGCGGCCGCGCCCGCGCAGCAGCTCTTGCAGCTTCGGATCTGGGTGTTCTTCCAAGTCGTTGAGCACCACCTGCGAGTCTATCTGCGCCCACATTTGGTCTTTCCGCGGCGACCCTATCACGGTTCCCGAGGCCTCGATGTAGCCTCGCCGGATCACGTATTGCATGGTGGAACATTGCCTCTTGCTGCCGCACGACGTCGACTCGCGGTGGGTCACCTCGCAATCTGCCAATCAGGTCCTGTTCTTGTTGTTCTTGACGGCGGTGTCGTCGTCGCGGCGGCACGTCGAAATCAATGCGGCCGTGACCGAAGTGCTCGGCAAATCCGTCGTCGGCGAACGGATCTCTCATGCCTAACATACCGCCGCCCTCGAAGCGTTCGTGGATGACAAAGTCCTCGTCCCACGGATCGTCCCACTCTTCGTCCTCGAGTCTGACAAATGGCCTTCCCATGCGTGGCCTTCTTCTGTCCCCGAAAGGGCCCATCATCTCCATCATGTCCGCAAGGTCAAACATATCGTCTTCAGGGTCCTCTTCGTCATCTTCAATGGGCATTCCAAAGTGCCAGCCTTCTCCTCGGAGGGCGCGGTCCTCTCTTGCAAGCCGTTTTCTGTCGTCTTGCTTGACTTTGTCGGACATGGCGAATTTGAGGTCTTCATCCGTGACTCCGGGATTTTCGCGCTTGACCTTCTCTTTTGCTGCTTTCTCGGCTTGCTTGACTACTCATTGTTAGCGATGATTCTAGTCGCAGAGTCGATGGACTTGCCTTCTGCGTCGTGACGAGCTTCGGTCGGGTCGAATAGAGGACAGCCTTGGGGCTTAAAGTGCATTACATTGATGCGTGGGGCGCCACAGACGTAGCTATGAACATGAACATGAGCTTGCGATCTTTGCGGACGGGAAGCTTACCTACCAGGACATCATTCCGCAGGCAGGACAAATCATTTTGTTGCAGCCCTGATCTTTGGTGAATGGTGTTCTACATTCTCTGTCGATAAATCAGCGTTGGCGGGTGTCAAGCAGGGCAAAAGACAGGTACATACGGGCACCGTCTCATCATGGCTTCGGACATGGCCTCCTCCACCAAATGGCGAAGGCGCATGCCTTTATCACCTCCATCCTTCTCTTTCTTCTTCTTGGCATGTGCCGCACATGACAATCCAGGGTGTGTCTCAGCCTTGCATTTGAGGCATGAACTCATTAGACACTCAGGGTTACGGCAGTCGAATTTCGAGGGTGTCTCGCACATGGCCTTGAAGTTGCAAAATGGACATTCTTCGATCCCTTTGACGCCCTTGAGATCTGCGTTTTGCTGTAGACGCTCCATGCGCGTTACAAGAGCCTTGTCGAGTAACTGCTCCAGCACCTGTCGTGGATAGCGACCTTTGCAGCCGCCTTCCATACACACTGGAACGTGTTTGCCATCTCCTATGAGGGTCTCTATATGCGTCTTCACGCACATGAAGCAGTATGCATGCTTTTCCTTGTTGTTGCAGCCAGCCATACGGTTCGGTGGGCGGTCTTCAGCGCAGATATCGCATTCTACGAGCGTTCCCTTGTAGATGGCTACTGCTTTGGCCTCGGCGTCTTTCATTCTTTGTTCATCCTCCTTCTTCTGGCGGGATTGCTTCTGCTCTGCCCTTTTCCGGGCTCTCTCGATTTCTTCGAACATGGTTTTTACCGTCAAGCTGCGAAAGGTGACGGGTAGCAAAAGCTGTGAGAAATGAATGCATGTGTGCCACGTTTAAATAGGACTCTAGGCCTCGGTAGACAGCGCAGCTCGCGCATGCCTGCCAGAGAACAGGTGGTGTTGAAAGGCCATCACATACGTGCCGCTGTGGTCACGCGGAGGGTTTTTGTCATTGAGCATTGAGTGACTCCTGTGGCAGCGTTACTCATACACTTCGCGCGCAAATATCACAGCAATTGTTGATGGGCAGGACCTATTGCGTTCCAGCCATGCTTGAGTCTACTAGTTATTATGAGTTCGTCCGAAAAAGGTATGCTTGATCAGCTGACGGTTGCGGAGGTTATGAAATCGACGAGGAACAGTCAACAGAATGCTAAAGCGTAAGTCGATTCGAGGGAATGAATGTCAGGGTACCAAGGCCAAATAGATGGCAGGTTATGTTACCATGCTCTTATTGCGGTTCTGGAGATTCGAGCATTGTGTCGACTGCACCGAATATAAGCTGGACGATGTTTCTCCTCATTCACCCAGAAGACTGAGACAACCATGTCTTCTTTCTCTGAGGGCCTCTCGTGAAGTTCGTGTTGAAGTGATTGTGGTTGGCGATGCTGCAGTGCGCGTGACAGCAAGGCCAAGTGACTGTTCGGATAGCGCGTGATGAGGGAGGTGAAGAAGAGATAATTGGAGGAAGTTCTAGAGGAGAACGATGGACTTCGACTGAAGTTGTGTGCAATGATGTGCTCGTCACCGTCACATCAAGCTTGCAGCCTGACTCCAATGCCATCCGTCTAGTATCAGTCTCGAGAGGTTGCACGTGAACAGCGATGTTCTCTCACATGATCGTCGGGCCTTCACGATAAGTAGTAGCAGCGGTTACCGTGAGAATGAGGACGAGGAAGTTCAAGTCGATGCAAGGAGATGGAAGAGCCAAGAGCGAAATCGGGATCGGGAGCGGGCTGTCCTCCAGACGCCAATCCTCTTCCATCCATAGGCGGGCCCCCTATTCTCTAGCGCCCTCGTGAACATCTCGGACGGCTATCCGCGGCGTCTCATGGAAAACCTCACTGAGCAGGGTGTACAACCGGCGCCACGAATGGCGATCCAGCACAATCGCGTCTCCACCTTATCTTTCGCGTGTACCAACCTTTGGAGGATACCGCCTGATCGATGACTTATCGGTGTCCTGTTGGCCCAACCGCTAATTTTGTCCCAAGCTTCATATTACCTGTCTTCTCCTTTCGATCTTGAGATTTCGATAAAAGGCTTCGTTCTCCTTCATGGCTTGTTTTGTGTTTGCTTACACAATTGATCCCGGATAAATTCTGACTCAGGTGGAGGCGGTTCCAAGGTACTTCTTTCCGTCGAGTTGTCTTGTCAAGCCTGGAGCGTCAAACGTATGTTCTAATATGATTTTCCTCGTACATGGCAAAGACGCCTTTGAAGTAACACAATTATAGACGACTCCGATCCATTTGGCGATTCTGCTGTCGAATCTTTACTGAAGATTTATCTCCAAGTATGGTTTCCGGGTCAAGAGAGCCGACTTCAAATGGGCACGCGACGACCACCAATGGAAATCCTCTGAATCTCCCTGATAGTGCTTCTCCAAGTATATTTCTGGATCATCCAACCGAAGAAGAAAGAATCGGATTATGGATAAAGAATGGGGCTATGTGGAAAGGTGCTCTTTCTCTAGAAGCATATATCCACCGCGAGAAGCACTTGTCTGATCAGGAATTCACCAAGGACGGCGGGATCACCTGGTGGATTCTCGTTGATAAAGAAGGCTCGGGAAGAGTCATCTTATCTGCCTGTGAGACTTTTCGAAAGAAAGCTTTGGTCTTTCAAAACGGCAAGGCAGAAGAAGTCATCACACATGGTATTGGTTCCGTATTTTGCCCTCCGGAATGCAGGAAAAGGGGATATGCCCAGAGGATGATGAAGCTGTTGGGTGAGAAGTTGAGGACGTGGCAGACTTCGAGCGACCAGAGATGCGCCTTCAGCATTCTCTACTCGGATATCGGGAAGGTGGGTTCTGGTATCCTTCCAGTAGACCGCGGTAAAGATTGACCACCCAACAGAAATTCTACGCCGACCATGGCTGGGAACCTTTCGACTCAGCCCACATCTCTCTCTCTGTAGCTGGGGGCTCAAATGTGTTGACTAACGGGAATGAATCAACAAATGGTCACGCATTGGAAGCAAGACCACTTTACGCTTCGGATCTGCCAAAGCTGTGTGCCATCGATGAGCAACTGATCCGTCAAACGGCCACCCGCGCACCACCTAACAAGACATTCGTAGCTCTGACTCCAAACCACGCGAACATAAGCTGGCACCAAGCTCGCGAAGACTTCGTCGGGCATGAACTGTACGGGCGGAAACCAGTGGTAAAAGGCGCCATCGTCGGAACCGAGCCTGGAAAGCGCGTCTGGTGCTACTTCAACCGCGTCTGGTACAACCCTGATCCCAACTCTACTCAAGGAAACACTCTCCACATCCTTCGACTCGTGGTCGAAGAGAAAGGCGCTTTCAATTGGGAAAAGGCGAGTCAGGGTGACGACATGGATGTTCATGTTCCGGCTATTGCTGCTCTGTTCAGATTGGCAAAGAAGGAAGCGCAGGAGTGGAATATGGAGGATGTGGAAATTTGGAATCCGAATGGAGCGACTGTGAAGGCGGTGAAGTGTTTGGCTCCGGAGGCGGAAGTCGTTCATAGGGACAAGGAGAGTATTGCGAGTTTGATGTGGTATGGAGAGCGTCCTAATGGTGGGTCGGTGAGGGATTATGTTGACTGGCTTGCGAATGAGAAGTATGGATGGTGTTAGTTGACCGTAATGACGTCCATATCTGTAGTGCTTTTTGATTTGTGGTGTGGGCGACCTCGGATGGACAACTTCTTTCGCGCAGGCTGTTACATAGATGGACATATCGCGGTGGCGATATTGAAGGCTCGATCAATGACTTGTCACGGCTCCTTGTTGATGTGAGAGGTATGTGTGGAAGATATAGGGATACGCCTTTATTCATAACTCTCCTGCCACTCCAAGACGTCAAAGTCGACCCGGATCAGACCAAGTCGATCCTCGTCAAGCCATCTTCATATCGATCTCGTTGGCTTAATCCGCGTCCACTCGACCCAGGACCAAAAAGGGGCCTAGAAACCCGCACTTCTATAAGTTCTTTCGTGCCGACACCTGAATCTTACATCTCTTGAATCTTCCCAATCGCCATTCTAGATATATCGAAACATGTTCTCTCTGACTGATCTCTTCATGCTCACAGCCTTGCCATCCTCGAGTTCAAGACCAGCTTCGCCACCATCACCAGCCAATCCCGCCATCTTCAATTCCAGCTCTCGATCCAGCTCGGCCTGAGTCTTCGGTTTGGCCCTGGGCTCGACTGATGAAGTCTTCTTTGGCTGATACTAACTTAGCCTTTTTTTTATGAGTGCAGGGTCTTCTGCAGTGTCATTACATCGATTTCATCCTTTGCCTCCTTGATCTGCTTGGCCTGACTTGAATATCTTTTTTGTTGCGGGTGAAATTGTTGCAAGGGTGCCACATATGATGATCTGGGCTTCAAGAGAGTTCTAGCCCAAGAGGACGTTGCTCGTCTGGTCATGTTGAATGTAGTTGATGGGTTTTGAAAGGCTGTAGAGAGTGACGATTCCGAATGTCATTAACCGCCTTGCCAAGCCTTCCGTATCCTCTTAGTCATTCAAAGGCTAATCCTCATTGGGAAATGCTCACTTCCTGGGCCGCATTTCACGGCCAGCAATCTTCAAACATCCCAAGTAAGTCGACACTGCTGCCTCTCAGGTCACGTCGCTCATTAAATACTAGAAGCCCGCGCCTCGCATCCATCTTGCTCCATATCTGCGCATCTCGATCATCCCTCCTACGTTTTGCTGCGCAACAAGAACTCTCCTATGCTCAGAAATACACGTCACAACTCACCATGGTCAACGTAAAAGGAGGTGTCTGGACGAACATTGAAGATGAGATTCTGAAGGCGGCGATCAGTAAATATGGTCTCAACCAATGGGCTCGTGTCTCGTCACTCCTTGCGCGTAAAACACCAAAGCAATGTAAAGCGCGGTGGTCGGAATGGCTCGACCCGCAGATTCGGAAAATCGAATGGAGCAAAGAGGAGGATGAGAAGCTTTTGCATTTGGCCAAGTTGATGCCCACACAATGGAGGACGATTGCGCCGTACGTATCTACTTGAGGGATGACATGGACAAAGCCTAACACATACCGCAGCATTGTAGGCAGAACGGCTACGCAGTGTCTCGAACGCTATCAGAAACTCCTCGACGAAAATGAGCAACGAGATAGTGGTGAACTGGGTCTAGGCGGTCCTGGTGGAGAAGCAGCCGCGCCGAGTGCAGACGATGTGAGGAAACTTCGCGCAGGCGAGCTTGATCCAGATCCTGAATCGAAACCAGCTCGCCCGGACACAGTCGATCTAGACGAAGATGAGAAAGGTGTGTTGCATCGCTTGCAAGTCTGTGGACCAAGAGCTAACTTAGGATAGAAATGCTCTCAGAGGCTCGTGCCAGATTGGCAAATACACAGGGTAAAAAGGCAAAGCGGAAGGCTAGAGAACGGCAACTCGAGCAGTCCCGACGAGTGGCTGCATTGCAAAAGAGGAGGGAATTGAAGATGAGCGGGATCAACATCAAAATCAAGACAACCAAGAAGGGAGAAATGGATTACAATGCAGATATTCCATTCGAGCACGCGCCTGCCAAAGGATACTACAATACTGAAGAGGAGGAGAAGCGCAACTTGGCTCAACTTGCCGCTTTCGACCCTAGGAAGCAGCAAGTTGCGAACAAAAGAAAAGGCGAGGATCAGGACGAAGCAGAGGATCGCAAAAGGCAGAAGAACGACAAGGGTCAAGGAGGGCAGTCCGTTTCTGCAGCGGCCATGAAGGCTGCTCAACAGCAGAAGATCAGGGAAGCAGAACAGAGCAGCAAGAGAAGAGCATTGGTCCTCCCTTCGCCTCAACTCAGAGAGACGGAGATGGATCAGGTTGTCAAAGAGCAGCGTGCGGCTCAACAAGCCATCGAAATGGCTGGTCTCGGCGATAACGAAGCCACGCGGGGCCTGGTGGGAAATTACAACACCAATCTGCTAGGCGCCACGCCAATGCGAACTCCGCGCGCTGCACCAGAAGAGGATCGAGTCGCTAACGAGGTCAGAAACCTCAAAGCATTAACCAATACCCAGTCTGCTCTTCTTGGAGGAGACGGACCTGCGCTCGTGGGAGGGTCAGGCTCTACCGGATTCGAAGGAGCCACACCTCGACCACATGTTATTGCCACACCAAATCCAATGGCGACGCCTTTCCGTCAGACCAATGGTACAGGGGCTACGCCCATGCGCAACGGACCCGGGGCAACACCAATGATGACTCCTCGTGACGCACTCAACCTCAATCGTGTAAACAATATGCAGCTTGTGGGACAGACCCCACGAGATATAAGGTTGCATGAGAAAGCCAGCCGGCAGGCTTTACTAGACAAGCTCGCGGCTTTACCGAAGCCGAAAGCTGTTGACTATGAGGTTACTATGCCTGAAGAGGAGCAGGAATCAACGACAGTTGCACTGAGTGAAGAGGATGCGGCGATTCGCGACGCTCGGGAGAAAAAATTACGAGATGCTAATGAGCTCCTCGAGTTCAAAGGACAAACCCAGGTTGTGCAGCGAAGGCTCCCTAGGCCTGCAGTCATCGATGCGGATGCCTTGCTCAAGAGCGCACATGCTATCGAGGACCCCGCTCGTCGAGCTGTTGCCATTGAATCTGCTCTTTTGATTGCGAACGATGCCCGCAAATTTGGAGGTGCAAAAGTCACAGGCTCGTCCAAACCACTGCAAAGTGTCGAGGACAGTCGGCTTGAAAAAGCAAGATCGATGGTGAAGGGCGCAGTACAAGGTGTGCCAGACTTCACGGACGCATGGAGCGAGATACATGCCTCGACAAGATTACCGGGGCTGGATGGCTATTACGAAGACGAAGTCGATGAGCACCAGATGATGGTCGAAGTGTTTGACAACCTCGTAGATAAGATTACGGAGGCGGCAGAAAAGGGTCAGGAACTCGAGAAGAAACTTGCCAAATTGCATGGTGGATATCAACAAAGGTCGAAGACGTTGCAGCAGAAGATAGTTGCCACGGCGGACAAGTTGGAAAAGACGAGGATCGATCTCAATACATCGTTGAATGCACAGGTCGGAGAGGAGGCTGCTGCGTCCAGAAGGCTGGAGGCGTTGAGAGATGAAGTCGCCTTTATCTGCCGGAGGGAACGGGAGGCTCAGGAAGAGTACAGGAGGACGCAACAGGAATTGAGCGATTTGCCAGCACCAGTGAATGGTTTTCATTGAGGATATTATATAGCCCACCCGGCCTTTGTATAACACGGTTCCATCTTCGTCCAGGCTAGGCTGGAGAGGTGATGATCAATGTGATGACAGCCTTGCGCCGCCGATTCTGCCTTCTGGTCTTGTCGATTGTGCGATTGTTCTTGCTCTAGCTGTGAAGTGGAAAATTGTCTTTTCGATTCCAAGGAAGATGTCTACGACTCGTCGTGGCCTGATGTCAGCTGTCAGCCTCGGACCCCTTCAAACGGCCTCCACGCTCCCGTTTTTGTTGCAGGATGTCACCTGCACGGCCGCCTCAGGGTTACTCTTACTCTACTGTGAGCTACGTCAAACTGGCGATCCCTCACTGTCACAATAATAGCACTGATACTCCAACCTCCAACCTCATGCCCAAGACACAATCTGCCTGTTCCAAGATCCCCACCTTGGACTCTTTTGCGACGCATGTCCAACATAGCCGGCGCTCCTAATATCCACTGGCATGGTTCGTAAGCAAAGGAAGCGCATCTCCTACGGTACGTTGACCCAGCAGGAATCCTGGAACCACCCAAGCTGATTCATGCTTTCATCGTAAAGTCCTTCCACTTGCGAACTCGGCGGGTGGGCATAGACTTGGTGTTAACGGTTTGGCCGTTGACTCCCACAATTCCATCCTGTATGCGCAGTCTACCCTCCATCGTGCCACTCCTGCGGCGCTCCTTATAGACACTGATATCAGCTTCCTAATAGCTATTCTGGTGGTCGCGACGGCGTGATATGCGCGTGGGATCTCAATCTCAATCTCTCACCTTACACCGAGGGCCGTCATGGCTCGTTGTTGAGCAATTCCGGAAATACGAATGCGAGGGATGTGCCGCCGACGAAGTTGAGACAACAGGTTCAGGCGCATACACATTGGATCAACGATCTTGTTCTAGCACAGAACAATGAAGCCCTCGTCTCCGCGTCCTCCGATATCACAGTCAAGTTATGGCGGCCTGCGGCAGAGGATCTACTGCCGCCACAGACGATAGGATTGCATAGTGACTATGTGAAGACGTTGGCATCGCCCGGCCGAGGCGCAAATTGGGTGGCTTCTGGGGGCCTGGATAGGAGGATATACCTTTGGGACCTGGGCGGAGCGGGAGAACAATTACAAATCAACGTCGGAGAGGAGGAGAACACAGCAAAAGGCTCGGTATATGCGCTAGCTGTGACGCCCACTCTGGTGGCTAGTGGAGGCCCAGAAAGCGTGGTAAGAGTTTGGGATCCTAGATCTGGCAAGCGCATCACCAAATTTGTGGGACATACGGACAACATAAGAGATGTGCTTATTGCGCAGGATGGGGACACGGTCATGACAGCTTCGTCGGATCAGACAGTCAAAGTTTGGTCCATGACAGCGGGACGTTGCATGTATACCCTGACGATGCACAACGACAGCGTCTGGTCGTTGTATTCGGACCATCCACGCCTATCCGTCTTCTACTCCAGCGACCGTTCCGGATTGGTAGCCAAAACTGATACGAGAGGATGTGCAGAGCTCGACGAGGGTCTGTCTGTTGCAATTTGTCAGGAAAATGAGGGTGTACACAAGGTTTTGAATGCTGGCGACTATATTTGGACCGCGACATCGAGCTCAAGCATCAATCGGTGGAGCGATGTGGACACAGAGGCTGACGTCCAGGTGCCAGAGCCATACACATTTCATCGAGCCAGTATAGCGACCATGCGATCAAGAATACCCTCCCCTCCAGCTGCTCCAAGTCCTGTCCCAGCTACGTCATCTCAAAAGCAAATACCCCACAAAGCCGTCCTGAGGCTGTCGAATGCAGCTCCTTTCTACGTTCGGAATCGCGAGGACTCCTCGACCATCTACTCTGCTGCTAGTATCAGGAAGCCCTCGGAATCGGTTTCGATCATAGACCCAGATATTGGCACAATCGTGCCCATTAGGCATCTTCCAGAGTACACAATAGAAGGACAGCATGGATTGGTCAAACACGTCACTTTGAATGATCGTCGCCGAGTCCTTACTCTTGACACTGCGAGCGAAGTTGTGATGTGGGATCTCTTGCGCTGTGAGCCTGTCAAATCTTTCGGCAAGAGGCATCTCGATGATGTGTTAGGGGAGGTTAATACACTGGAAGCGGTCGCCCATTGGTGTGCCGTGGACACACGGACCGGCACTTTGACCTGTGTGCTGGAAGAAAACACCGCTTTCGACGCCGAGATGTACGCTGATGAGTTGGAGATTGAGGAAAAGATCGACTTCCGAGAAGATCAACGGATCAACCTTGGGAAATGGATACTCCGGTATTTGTTTGGCAACTTGATTGACGAGGAGATAAGGCGGGATGAAATTTTCCGTCGTTCTTTGATGGAGAGGGCGCAGAAAATGGAGAGAGCAAATGCGCCAGGAGACATTCAGATGCCCGCGAATGCCGAGTCAACGAGTTGGCTTGACACTGGTACAGGTCCAGCGTCCGCGTCAACAATAAAGGCATCGAATGGCTACAACTTTCCGGTGCATACACCGGGCATGGCAATCGGCTTGGCCACACCTGGCGTCCAGCCTACACATTCTGCCTTATCTGCGTTGACTACGTCGTCCACAAGGACCTCGCTAGATCAGTCGCAGGGGAATACAAGGACCTCCTCTGAGAAGCAGGGTGGAGACTATTTTGGCTCGCAACCAGCTGCCACGGCTGGATCCGCCACTACACCTGAAGGTACAGCCAATGGCAGCTCGGCGGAGCCAGGATCTGACCAGACTCCAACTTCACTAGATGACTCGCGTGTACCGGGGACGCCCAGCCAAGAGAAAGGTGGTATGTTTGGCAAAAAGATGTGGAAAAACTTTGGCATGAAATCTTTGAAGAAAACGCAGACAGTGGATAGTAAAGACAAGCCATCGCCTGTAGAAGAGAAGTTCGAGGACTCGGATTCTCGCTCATCGAAACACGAAGACAAAGTCATTGAGGATACTCTCGAGGGTGCAATCCAGAGGATACGGCTGGAGTATGATGCACAGATGCAGAAATTTGAAAGAGAAAAGAACGAGCGGAGAGGAGATGCCAATGGCGACTTGTCAAGACCCAAGTTGGAGACATTGATCACGCCAAGTCTGCCAAATGATACGCCTGTGCTGAAACCTCCTGGGAATGTCACGATATTGATTCAAGAGGATCGAGTGGATTCTGGTGGTGTCGCGGATCTGTTTGAGGGAACAGTGGGCAACTCAGGTCTTCACACCGACCGAATAGAGAAAGTCATGCCCACGTGGGTCGCTGATGTTCTCCTTAGGGTAGGGAATTTCATCTGCTTTGTGTTACATTTGCAATACTAAAGGATTGACAGGGCCAAATTCCACTCAAGGAGCTTGTGAAGGTGTCCTTTATTCTCGAGCCGTATGAGAACCTCCTTCCTTCAATAGCAACAGATGGGTGAGTCTTGTTCCTCTTTCCAACCCCCGCCATCAAGACTAAACAGTGTATCTAGAAACACGCGTCTGAACGCAAATCGCATGCTTCGCGCCCGCAAGATTCTGGCCTACGTCGCCGAACGCATAGAGCCACCCCCTAAACCCGGCAAAGAACCAACCACGCCACCGCTCAAACCAGAAGAATACCTCGACCTCTACTGCCAAGACAGAATCATCCCACCCACCATGACCCTCGCGACGATCCGCGCCCACATCTGGCGCGGTGGCGGCGACGTCCTGCTGTTCTACAAGGCAAACGGAAGAAAAGAGATCAAACTGCCGCCGCCAAGTAACAGTATGCTAGACGTCGGCGGTCCTCCGAGGAGTATGCTTCCGCCACCGCTCCCGCCACCAGCGGATCGAAGAGCGGCAGAGGGATCGAGAAGCCAGAACGCCACGGACGGTCAGGGATTACCAATGAGAAGTGCGGGTAGCAGTATCGAGCATGGTCGTTATTCGGAGGATACTGTTCACGCGCCGGGCACCGCGGGTGGGAGGGACCATGTACCGCCTGTCACGGGTGGTTTGCCGCCGAATACGGTGCCGCCCAAAGGCTGGATTTAGCCGGGACGGTTCTGCGGTGTGTATATATGATAGATTCGTGGAAGATGGTATGGTGGAATGAAGGGGAGAATTCTTGGTAGATGCAGCGTGCAGCGTAGAGTATCCTGTCCTCCCAGCGAGATTCGATTTGCTGAGCCATTGTTCGTCGATCTTCTCCTTGGTACCGCTGTTCGCCATTCGTTGGTCTTGCGGAGTTGTCCGATGAACTCTCCCTTGATCCTGTGTTCGTCGTCGTCTTCTGATACCACCCGTCTCATTTCTGTACCTCATAATTAACATCAACCACTCGTCACCACAATCAGTACCGCTGTGTAAATCTATATCCTTATCGATCAAACCTCCCCCAAATCCCAACCCCCAAAAACCTTCATATCTTTCTACCTTACCTTACCTACCTACCTTACTCATCACTCCACACTCCCCATCAATCCACCTTCCCAAAACCCCAAATCTCATCACAAAACCCTAAAAAAAGACAATGTCAACTTCTCCAGAGGAAGCCTAACGGAATTGATGTTTTATTTCATTCAAACGAGTATTGATAACCACTACCAGTTTTGAGCTATTGACAAAACGTTGTTGGCTCGGTACAAGCTGGAGAATGTGGGAATGATAAGTATGTTAGAATCTGATGAGATTTATCTGTAATGCAATGTTCTTATGTGCCGTTTGTTCGAACGGGATTATTTAGTCGTCGTGGTTGATTTGTCGTTTGAAATTCAGATGTTCGGTACGTATGTATTGAGGGAGTATATCATCCATCATCCGACAAGTGAAAGTGGAAGTCCTCTAGTAAATCGACAGCATGAGGAATTTGAGGACTCAAAGAAATATTCAAAGATCGTAGGACAAGAGCAGGAAAACGCGATTGCCGAACACTCCAGGGACGAATAAAGCGGAGGGATCTTCTATGCCCTATTATCACAAAGTTCATATTGATATCTTCTCACCCTACAGGGAAAACCACAGACCGCAAACTCGCTCACTGCTACTCGCTGCTGGTCAAAGACGAAGTGACTTGATTGAGAGATGCATCGCCGCCCCACCGATGAAAAGCCGAATCAATCGCTCCGATCAACCATGACTTCATCGCCGTCCTCGTCGTCTATGAAACCCTGTCTCCTCTTGGGGGTAACCAGTCTACTACCGCCTCTATCGACACCGGGGCCGATCTCGCGTTTCTTCGTTCTGTACACGTCTTCCGCATCCCGTGCGAGCTGTTCCGCCGTCTTCTTCTTCTGTTTCCCAAAAGAGAATGGTGATGCCGATGGTGGTGGATCGGAAATCCGTGGTGTAACACGGCGGCCTTTGGCGTCGCTCAGGTAGGCCTCGGAATCTGTTGCATTGGCATCTGAAAGATCGTTATTAGTGGGGGTCAAAGACAAGGAGGGAACAGCTTGAAATACCTGAAAGACCATCTGGGGGCCCATCACCCAGTTTCCAAGCTATGGGTCCAATGTGTGCCTTGCGCACATGCTCCAACATCAGTTCCTGATTCGGAAAGTGATGGTACTGCGGCATCTCCCGAAGTTCGCCGGTCTCCTTGTCAGCCACCTGGATCATCTTGGGACAGCCTTCCCATTTGCAAGTAAAACGACCTATTGCGTCTGGCTTGCCATGCACTTTATCGACGTGTTTCTTCAACGTTGCCAGATTATGTAGCCGTGCTCGACAGCCCTCCCACTTGCAAGCGTATTCGGCGTAAACTACTGGTGGAGGGGGCACTGACGCCTCGACAGCCTTTTTCTTTCCCATCTTTGGGTCTCCAGAACCACCAGCAAGCAAGCCGACTCCCGCTTGGTGTAAATTCTTTCTCCAGCCAACTGGTCGGCCCTTCTTTTTGATCACGTTGCCGTTCTCGTCGACCTGTCGGAGAGCTGCGTACCCTACGCCACCGCTTCCGCCGGCAGGCGCTGATAAAGGTGTCGAGAATTGGCGGTTGCTGTTTGCTGGAGTTCCGGAGCTGCCTGCGGAGGCGTTTTGATTGCTTGCTCGTGCAGCCGCTGATTGCCTTCTTTTTGGGTCATCACCGCGCTGGTACGGCTGTCCGGAACGGGGCTGCGGTGTCTCGCCGTCTCCAAAACCAAACGGCCGCTGTCGACCTCCTTCGGAACCAGCGAACCCAACATAGGATGACTTCGGTGGTCGGCCGCGTCTACGAATTGGATTTGGAGTCAATGCGCCAAATGTCCCTTTTATGGGTGCTCGGTGGTGAGCAGAGACCATAATCTCACCTGAACCCCTACCAGCACCAACTGTCGCACGCACAACGACTGGACGTGGAACGGGCTCTTCTTCGGTCTCGTCATCAGCGTCGCCATCCCCGATAAATGAGTCCTTATCATCGCTGTCAAGTGACACGGGTTCACCCGGGTCCAAAATGTCCCATCGGATTGTCGTCAAGTCTGAATACTGGTCTATCTGCTTTGGGTAGATATTTCTCAGCGGCTCCAGGTGCCCATTCAGTGGTAGCATATCAGGGTGTTTCCCGGTTGCAAGGAGAACGTCACGCGCAATCGTTTTGACATCGTAGCTGATCACCTTCTTGGCCTTCTTGGCATTCAGCGGCTGAGCGAGCTCTACTGTTCGATGCCTTTCATTTATGACTGGGGCAGGACGGTGCACTGGAGGATATTGCGGCGCGTACGCTGCGGGATGACCGCTCTGACTCCTCCACTGTGAAGCTCCTTGCTGCAAGTAAGGCGACACAATTGACTGAGGGTCAAAGTCACCTATGAAGTTGGGAACTGGCTGGTATTGTCCGGGCACAGTGACGGGTGGCGGACCTTGGTAGAGCCGTTTGTTCGTTGGCATATCATCGTCTGATAGGCTTGTCAGATCAACAAGGTCGTTGAAATTTCGTTTGCGGGCAGCGTCCTTTTTGGTTGCTGGTTCTACTGAAACTTCCTTAACTTCTTCTGACGCAGTTTTCTTCGCCTCGGCGGCTTTACTCGCCTTCGTATTTTTCTTCGTCTTTTCCGCTGGCGGCTTCTCCACTGATGGACCTGATACCGGTGTTGGTGGTCTCCCCTCTGCTGGGATTGACTGCCTATCGCCATTGAAATACGGGCTGCGGTACGCGTCTGGCGTGAGAGTAGAACTTCCGTTAGGCTGAGTGTTAGGGACACCTGGGCTGGGGAGACCATTTGGCACCATTGTTGCGGTCGGCGCGTAAGAATATTGGTTGAACGTGTGTGGCTGTGTTGGCTGTGGTGGTTGATGTGGGCTCCTAACTCTGTTCGACGGTACTGGGACTTTCTTCGGGGGCGGTGGCGCTGCGCTACTTGGTCTCGAAGGAGTTGGAACGATGGTCCCTGGCTGCTTTGAATTGACATCTGGCACGCTCTGGAGAAGACCACGGGCAAAAGACGCTCTTTCAACCTTTAAACCTAAAGCCTCAAGCATTTCGCATAGCTCAATATAGGTAGGGTTTCTGTCAAGCATGTCACTAATGGCGTCTGGCGCAACTGCGCGGCCTGCATTTTCAGGAATTGCGTTAAGTAAACTTGCGGCTGTTTTGGCAAGTTGCCCTTTCTTTTCTTTCGGCCAGACCGTTGAGCCTTTGATAGGCTTTACTCCATTTGTACTGCTCTGCGCACTCATCGGTCGTCCGCGGTCGCGAGATTGGTTTCCATTGCCAGACTTAGATGGCTTACTGGCGGAACCATTGGCATTGCCCTTTTTGGAAGGCTGTCGCTGGATAGATGGCTGTTTCTGACTTGCAGCTTGCTTTTGGCCCGAGGGCGGTGGCTGCTGAGTAACCACAAGCTGCTCAGATTGAGGTGGAGGCGGCGACACAGCTCTGGGCTGGGGAGATTGAGAGGCTTCGATATGCTGCTGCCTTTCTTGCTCCCAAATCTTTGCGAGCAAAGTCGGATGCTTGTCGTTCATAGCTTTCACTTTAGCCATCAACTCACGGATTTCTCCCTCGGGATTCTCTGCATCGGCATCGTTGGGCTGAGAAGCTGCTGTTGAACTTTCTGCTACAGCTGAGGTGGCGTTCTTCTTCGCCTTCGCCTCGGCTCGTCGTCGTGCGGCGTCTGCCTTTTTTCGGGCCTTATCAGCAATTTTCTTCTCCTCGTCTGCCTTTTTCTTTGCTTCTGCCTCTTCTTCTGCACGTTTTCGATCTGCTTCTGCTTGAGCGGCTTCTTCGGCTTTTTTCTTTTCTTCTTCGGCAGCAAGTCTAGCATCTTCTAGAGCCTTTGCGGCCCTGATAGCCTCCAGTCGTTTCTGATGCTCCGGCCACGCATCGTAAACGGCGCTGGGATCAATGGTCGTGGGTTGATCATATTGGTTATTCTGTTGGGCAGTGGCATTGCTTTGTGTACTAGGATTTTGCGAGTAGTTGTAAGACGAAGCACTCGACTGGGCATTTGGCTGGACAGTTGGCTGAGCAGTTGGCTGGGAAATTGGCTGGGCTGGCTGGGTCACGTTTGGTAAGACTCGATTACTGGGTGGAGGATATGGGCCACTCGCAGCTACTGCAGCAGCAGCTCTTTGGTCGGCCTGGAGACTTTGTAAGTGACGTGATGCCTGGATCTGAGCTGGACTAGCAGATCGATGGTGTGCCATCTGAACACGCTGTTGAGCTCCTTGTGCTTGATATTGTCCTGCGAGGTCTCTATTTTCAGTGACAGGAGATCTCTGAGATGGCATTCCTGCAGACCGCACTGAGTTGACACTGCTAGGCCTCGCTTGTGCTGTGTTTTGTTGGTTAAGACCATACGTCGACCCAGCGTAACTTTGTTGCGCCTGATTCTGCACAGCAGCAGACGGATACTGAACAGTGGGAGTAACAGAGGGCTGGATATGATTTGATCCGGCTTGTCCATATCCTCCTGAAGACGCGCCCGACCCTGTATAGCTCTGTCCAGCCGTAGCGCTGGTAGATCTTGTCTGTTCCGTGGTTGATGCCAGTCGGCTCAAAGCTTCTGCTGCCCGGTGACTTCCATAATTCCCTGTCGCGCCGCCATACCAATTATTCTGCTCGGAGTACGGTTGCGCATTTTGCTGGTTCTGTTGATAGTCCGGGTAACTATGTTGCTGAGCATTGCCCGTGGTATTTGCAGAATTCGTTCGCGCGTGCTGCTGAGTGTATTGCGTGGCGGGGACCTGCTGGGTCGACGAGGGACGCGCTTGATATGCCGAGTAGTTGGATTGCGCGTGTGAGTTCGCCTGCTCAGGTGTGTAATAGTAGGGGTACTGGTCGTTCGGGCCCATGGTGGTGGCAGCTGCCGTGCTCTCAGCAAATGTAATGCACGGAGTGAAGATGCGATCTCATGCCTGCGTTCCAATGGCGCTTTGGGAGAAGCCGAATGGTGGGAAGTGAAGATCGGGTAGATAGTGTGAGCTCTCAATTTCCTGCGCCCTCTTGATTGCGCGTGGTGTTGGGTCCGGATCACGAAAGTGGCACGCCCAATAGCTAGCAGAAGATGTATGGTTTCATGGATACGACCCACGAGTGGTTGATCCTGCCCTGTGCCCTCAGGCATTACTGCTGACATAATGGATGGCTAACCAGAAGAGGAGCGAGTCTCCACTTTTCGCCAAGCTGGCACACATGAATTTCCATCGTCAAGCGAATACTCAACGACGACCTCGAAAATCAACTTCACGGACAATCCACGACACAGTCCCTATACAATGGCCAAAGTCAACTCCGGTATGCTCGCTTGGTGCCCGCGGGTCGACCGTAATTAACAGCAGATAGCCCTCGCGTCGTCGCGACGAAAGAGTCGCAAGACTCATTTCAGTGCTCCATCCGGTGTCCGCCGCACCATCATGAGCGCTCCTCTCAGCAAAGTACGCCAGTGGTGCGATTTTCCCGCTTTCTAGCTTCCAACTCACCTTTTCAGGAACTCCGCGCCCAATACAACGTCCGATCAATCCCTATTCGCAAGGACGACGAGGTCACAGTTGTTCGAGGTGCCAACAAGGGTCGTGAGGGCAAGGTTACTTCAGTGTACCGATTGAAGTGTATGGACAAGTCATGTGTTGGACAGTGGAGAGACAAGGCTGACTGATTGAATAGACATTATCAACGTCGAGCGTCTCGTCCGCGAAAAGTCCAACGGACAGTCTATCTCACTCGGCGTTGCCCCATCCAAGGTTGTCGTCACCAAGCTAAAGCTCGACAAGGACCGAGAGAATATCCTGGAGAGAATAAAGCTGGGCCGTGAAGCAAGGGAGAAGAGCAAGGCATAAATGGCATAAGATCGGACGCTTGTGGAGTTTATGATCATTGAATTTGGGTTCTTCGGGCACGGCATGCCTGATATTTTCAATGGCGGTATGAATGAAAAGCCGAACCTGGCACTTCTCACCAAATTTCGACGTTCGGCGTGCTGTGGACACATTTTCGTGCGGGTTAGGACCATCAGCAAATCGGGACTCACTCGCATGTTTCAACGATTAACCGATCTGTCCCAATTTCGTCTTTCAGACCGACTCGTGCATTCAGAATGTATGGTGCCGGAGGGTGACCCGAACCCGCTATTATTATCAACTCATCATTCAACTCTACATGGATGCTTGAAGTTAAACGTATAGCGGAGAAGAAATTAAAAGGCTTCACGGCTTATCTCGCCATGCAGACTGACTCCGATCGCGCAGCATGAGGAGAGCGGTTTGATGGTGAGAAACATGTCTTTCCCACTTCAAGCACCTTTGCCTGCCAACCTCAGTTTCCTGCCCTTCCCTAACAGTACGCTCATCACAATCTCTGGCAGAAACGTATTCGCAATTATTCTGCCAGCGATCTAGCGTCATAACACAGATAGACCGGCCACGACGCCTGCATCGACATTTACAAACTCGAACTCGGGGCGATGTTAATTTGAATTGCTTCTTTAATTCGGGGAATATAGCTTTATGACCTTGAGCAACACAGCTTGTGGGTATAGGCAGGCAATTTAGTCTTCAAGATTCCTCCAAATATTTCAACACGGAAGGAGTTGATGGAGACTCGTTGGCTCTGGAACTTGGATACACTTTCATTTGCCCAGGTCCAACTCAAGAGATTTCAGTGCTCACGTTTTTGGTATTGCTAACCACTAGAAATTCGCCTTTGCACTACTCCATCCACCTCACAACTCTACCACTTCTCAACAAATGGCCTGATATCCAATTCCCAGGTGAACGTGCTCCTCGGCTGGCTATGCAAATACCAATAACTATCCGCAATCCCCTCAGCACTAATCTTCGCTTCGGCCCCAGCAGGATGATCCTTCAACCACTCCTTCGTCCTCGGAATGTCAATCACACCATCAATGATGGCGTGGCTGACGTGCACACCTTGCGGGCCAAACTCTTTTGCGAGAGACGAGGACAAGGCGCGGAGAGCATACTTTCCCGTGTTGAAGGAGGACATGAGGGCATTGGCCTTTACACTTGCGGTGGCGCCGGTAAAAATGAGGGTTGGCGGGAATCCCGATTGTGTCTTGAGAGTTGCGAGGAGAAGTGGGAGGACGGCGCGAGAGAAGAGGAAGGCGCCACGTGCTGAGACATCAAGGCCAGCGAAGAATTCTTCTTCTGATAGTTCGAGGAAGGGTTTGCGGACGAAGCGGCCTGATGCATTGAAGATGGCTGCCTATATCACATCTTCAATCAGAGGTCCGCTTCACTCCTGCACCTACCATGAGAAATCAAATATGAACAAGGGGAAACTTACTGCAGCCGTGACATCCTCTCCAAATTCCTTCTTAATCTCCTTCAAAGCATTGTCTACACCCTGTGCATCGGCGACATCGGTGCTGATTCCAATGGCCTTGCCGCCTGAACTGTTGATTTCTTTGGCGAGGTCGCTGTAGCTCTCCGGTGTTCGGGCTAGGAGGACGACGGGGTATGCTTTTGCAAAGCGGCGGGCTACTGCTGCACCGGTCCCTGCTCCTACACCGGCTACGATTGCTATTGGTTTTGTGGACATGGCCAGGTGGGAATTGAGTTCAGTTAGGCGTAGGAGAGCTATTTTTGTGGTTGTAAACAAAACTCGAGGTCTGGAAGAGTGAGGAATTTGGAGAAGCGGAAATGAAGATCAAGAAAAATCTATTGCTTTCATTATATACCTAATCGAGGATGTACTGGTACATGACAGCTCCAACTATTGCGAAATGTTTTGTAACCATTGGTTACAAACTCTCTTCCCCGCCGAAGCCAAGTTTGCATCATTGATCCCTGGTGAAGAGTAATCCAGCACC
Organism: Venturia effusa; assembly: GCA_007735645.1. NCBI lineage: Eukaryota > Fungi > Ascomycota > Dothideomycetes > Venturiales > Venturiaceae > Venturia > Venturia effusa. Next base: position 477,674 of record CP042195.1, read on the forward strand.
TCGGACGGACATCATCAAAATCCGAGACGACACGACGTGGACAGTGAGGATGACAACCGTTGATTTCATCGTTGATGATTGAGGTCGACGAAGTTTGAAGTTTTTCCACTTGACAACTGAACCCTTGACGATGTAAGCAGCCACTCATTTGGAATCACTCTCATCGTCAACTCTCCTTCCTGGGAAGACTCGCTGCCAATGGAGTTATTCTCTCCCTTTTACATCTCTCTCATCCTCGCGGTCCCGATAGTCCTGGTCATCATGGGATTGTTCTCGAAGAATCAATTCGTGGTGGAAGGCCGAGTGAGTATCTACCTGTCAACCAATGTTACAGAAACACTATTAACAATATGAATAGACAGTTCTTCTCACGGGCGCCTCGCAAGGCATGGGCAGAGGAGTTGCAAAGCTTCTAGCCTCCAAAGGTGCCAATGTCATAATCGTAGCTCGCGATCAGAAGAAACTGGACGACGCCATCACCTACATATCTGTATCTCTACCCTTTACACTACCTCCAAGATCAACTTCTAACACAGCTACAGGCCGCCGCCAAATCTCCCTCAAGCCAACGCTTCCATACCATCAGCGCCGACCTCTCCTCCGCCTCCGAGAACGAACGGGTTCTTGCCGAAGCAACAGCATGGAATAACGGCCAAGTCCCAGACATAGTTTGGTCCTGCGTAGGCATTGCGCGACCAGCCCTTTTCCTAGATACACCGCTCGAATCCCACCGCATGCACATGGAAACAAACTACTGGTCAACATGCTACCTAGCCCACACAGTCCTAAATTCCTGGCTGAAGCCGCAGATCAAAGCCTCTCCACCGGCTGATCCGAAAACACAGTTGCCAAGGCATTTCATCATGACCTCCTCGGTCGCAGCTTTTGTCGGTGTAGCTGGTTATGCTCCCTACTCGCCCTCAAAAGCCGCCATACGTTCCCTCGCAGACACCCTCCGCTCAGAGATAAACCTCTACAACGGCTCTCGTCTGCATCCCACATCACCCCTCAACAACCACCCCGAAACAAAAATCCACATAGTCCTCCCCGGCACAATCACAAGCCCCGGTAACGTTGAAGAGAACAAGACAAAACACCCCGTCACGCACATCCTCGAAGCAGACGACCCCGTGTCCAGCGAGGACGAGGTCGCCATTGCAAGCGTCAAGGCGTTGGAGAGGGGCGATTACATGATCACGACGCAGTTCCTGAGTCACGCCATGCGTGCGAGCACATTGGGAGGAAGTCCCAGGAATGGGTTGTTGGGGATCAGGGATACGTTGTTTTCGTGGGTTACAGCTGTCGCTTGGCTGTTTATCGGTCCGGATATGGAGAGTAAGGTGTACCAGTACGGGAAGAAGAACGGGGTCATGGAGGGGGCTACCAAGCAATAGAGGAGTACTTTCGCGGTATTGTTCGTCCGTATAAGAACCAGTTCCGCTTGACACAGGAGGATCTCTTGTTCCCAAAGACTGTCAAATAGCCTTGACAAGTTCCTACGTTACGGAGATGGTCTTGGTAGATTCCATCCCAAATACATGAATTGTGGAACTCAACAACGATGAGTATGTAGAACAGTCACCACCCCTCGCTTCACTATCAAATTACCTCGTCCCTTTACCCTCACCTAGCCTTTATCATTGAAAAAGGAATGAGGGAACCTCTCACGTCTTGGACTTTCCAATGTCTACCCAACCATCCACTTACACACCTACCCAACCATCCACTTACACACCTACTCACCCGTCCACCCACCCACCCATCCATCTACCCATCAGAGACCACATCCTCCCAAACACAGAGCCAAGAAGAGATAATCACGCATGAACCCCTCCATCGAATCCCCAAACCAACCAGTCTGAGAAAACCGCATCTCGTTCATCGCATTTACATATATATTCCTCAGGTAGATATATGATTATTCAATTTGCGTTTTACATTTCCATTTCCATTTCCATTTCCATTTCCATTTCGTCTTCTACATCTTTTTCTGTTCATCGCTTTCATCTTTCCCCTCTTTCCAGATGGGTTTATCTCATCCTCGTACTCTTCCCATTTCAAAGCTGGAGGAGGGATGTTTATATAAGATAAAACTTCGATGAGACTTCGATATTCGTTTGTTCTGGATGTTTGCTGTTTTTTTTCTAAGTTTGTAGGGAAGGAGAGGTGAGTAAGTCAAGTAAGGTATGGGTAAACTTGGGAGGTGGGAGGTAAGGAGAGAGAGAGGGGGGGAGGAGAGGGGTATAGTGTAGTCGATATTGGATATCGGGGGTTGAAGAGAGAAGAGGAAGAAGGAGGGAGAGGGGGATGGCTCTTTTATCACACACACACACGAGAGAGAGAGATGGTTCTGTCATTACACACCCACCAAGGGCACCATCTATCCCACCACCCCCTCCCCGCCATACAAGCAAAACACAAAGGCCTTTCAGCGCTTGAATCAGCCTTGCCAAAAGAAAAACCACAAGATCCACTACGTTACAATCACCCCTTCACCAACCTAACTTTTCCCTCCCTCGCCACAAACTTGCGGATCTCAAACGTTCCCTTTCTCGGATCGTCGCTCTGAACAGCACGAATACGACTCGGTGAATCTGGTTCTCCCTTTTCTCTGTCTGACCGATGACCCTCCTTCCTTTCACCTGCATCATCTGTCTGTCCATGATGTCCGCTTATCGTGACACTCTGCGCTATTTTCTCGTCGTAGACGCGCGTCGTTTCATTGGAAGTATCCGTAATGGGGAATTTCCTGATCAGAGTTCCATCTCCGTGGGAGTTGGAGGATTCGGGTCTATCGCCCTCTCCCTCTCCCTCGTACGCGCTATGATATTGCCCGACGATGCCAGGCCGTCCCTGCCTCTCCATCATAACCGATTCATCTCTCGTCTCTCGTGTATCTCGGTCTCTGACAAACGCAGACGCCCGATCAGTATCGGCTTCGGTTTCGCTCTTGCCTCTGTCTTGATTATATCGAGTGGTTCTATCCACCCAACCCGTCGTCGGCACAGCCCCGAGTTTGCGCATCGCCGCTTGTTGTTTCTTCTCTCGAAGAGTTTGAGACCTTCCTTGCCACAGCTGTGTCTGCTTACCGGAATCAGCAACCTCGTGTACCCTGTCTTTACTGCGTAGTCCCCGCTCCTCCCCAGGCGATGCGGTATTCCCCTCGTACTCCGCCCGTTTACGCCGTCGCGTAGCAACTGAGAGTCTGCCGGTACGGAACCACCAGTTCACGCTGGCGTTGATGCCGAGGGGCTCTTCCGGGATGCCGCGAAGACTGTGCCACCAGCCCGCGGGGATGAAACATCCATCGCCAGGTTCTAGGACTGCTTCGAAGCCATTGAAAAGGGGTATTCTGCTGCTGCTAGGAGTTCTGTAATTGAGGTGCTTGGGAATGGGTTTCACTCGTTGATCAGCGACGATGACCTCTATGTTGACGCTGGTACGCTCGCCGATGCTTGACTCCTCATTGGTGCTACTTTCTGCCGTAGTGCTGATGTCCTCGCTGACGGTCGATTCTGGCTCGACATTGCTATCATCTTCAGCTCCGTCCAGAGCAATCTCAAACTTTCCAGGCCCAACCTTGACCGGTTTGCCCAGCGTCTCATCCTTATTCCACGACCAAACCCCGAGATCATCTCCCCAGATCAAAGAGTCCATGAGCTTCTTCTCCAGCCCATTCATCATCTCATCTCCCCTCATTTTGGCTCCCAACCCCGCAAAAGTGCCAGCTGAAAATGCCCCACCAAAAGGCGACGCTGCCGTCTCCTCGGCAACGATATTTCGAACAGTCGAATAAGCGAGATCTCCATCATCAGGCTTGACCATGCGAATCTTCTTCCGGCCTGCCAACTGGACAAAGCAGTTCGGATTCGGGTCTTTGTGCAGTGGAGTATTGGTAGGCGGAACACCCATCCACAAACTGCTGCTCTGGACACCCTGTCCGCCCTCGGAAATCATATACGGCGTCGGCAAATCCCCTTTCAATCCTTTGGGCAAATCACTGAGCGAGAACTGTGCCAAGTACAAATCGATGCCCGGCTGGTACGTATCCGGGTTCTCCAGTTTCTTCCTGTTCCAAGCCAAGAAGACAAACAGCGGTGCCTCGAACCGTTCGAACGTGACTGCGTCTTTGCCTTCTCCCTCGCCATTGGGTATACGCGTGACTTTCTCGAGCGGAACGACTTTATCGCCGAAAGGTTTGAAGTAGGCCTCATCCACCTCCTTGGGCCCCTTCAGCCACTGGGATCTCAAGTGAAGGACCTGCTTCCCCTTCGGTTTCCCATGACGGGCAGGGTCAACCACTTTCTTGTATTTGAATTGATCAAAGTCGTCTTCACCCTCTTTCCTATCTCCCTCCCCCTCCTTCACAACCCCATCTCCCTCCTTCCCATCTCCATCCCCCCTCTCCTCTTCCCCCCTTCCCTTTCTAACCCCAAACCACCTCCCAACCGCCCCAATCTCATCCTTAAACTGCCCCTTCTCAAAAAGCAGCGGCCGTTCCCTCTTGACGAATTTCCACTTGAAATGGTCCGGTTGCCTCACGGCGCTCTTCTTGGTACCGGGGTAACCAGAGAACTTTAGGCGGAAGGGGAGCGGGCGCGGGAGGGGCATCGAGCGGTGGTGGTGGTTGGATGCGTGAGGGTGCGCATGTGGGTTGGGCGCCGTGGTGTGGTTGAGGATGATGGAGTGGGCCGGGCGCCGTCTTACGATTGATTCGGTGGATTGAGGTGGATTGAGCTTGTGGTGGAAGTTTGTTTGGACAACGAGGATATCAAGGCAAGAAAATATTATGGACTGGCCGAGGTTTGGGAGGGTGGTATTTCTTGGGAAGTGGGGTGTCATTTACGATAAACCGCGCTGTGGTTTGAGGCATCAGGCATCCTCTGTACCATACCTAGATTAGTTAGGGCCTTAGCTACCTTACCATCATTAGCAGTCCTATATATAGAGCCTTATTATAGTATTATAATATAGAGAGCGGTTCTTTATAGTCTCTTATTGCTCTCCAAACGCTAAACTTCTAACACACCTTTCCACCTTCATCCACGCCTCCACGATACAACATAGGCCCCTTCTGGAGCAGTAGTCGCGACACCGACGTTCAGATCAATGTCTTCGTTAGGTAGCGACAAGCACTTCCAAATCGACATACTCACCGCCAACCTAGAGAAATCACCTCCATTACTAGAACGATACCTACGCCACATCAAACATCTGAACTCAGAATCTATAATATCCGATGAATCAGAAGATGTGTTCACTGACCCCGTCGAAGAACTTCACGAGTGGGCTTTGACACCCTTCCTTCCAATCTTCACCAATGTACCTACCTCCACTGGACGTGGAAGAAAAATAACACGCTCGAGGACTGTCTATTTCCCGAGACGCTACGCTATACTCTTTTGGCCACCGACAATCAACTATTCCCATGCCAGCTCACTACTACTACTACTACGTGCAAGAGTCGCGCTGTGGGCGCATTGTTACCTCCTCCCAGCCGACCCGACTACGCCAGGTTTCCCTTCCCATACACCGTGCGTGTGAGTTTCAACTCCCCATTAGCAGCAAAAAATTCACCAACCGCTTTACCCAGGTGCAGTGTACCTCGCAAAGATCCTTCTCAAACAAGGGGGGGCGAGTTTGTTTCTTCAAGAGCAGATATTCCCCGGGGGATACTTATCAGCAGTACAGTCCGAGAACTAGCCGCACACGCCAAAAATGCAAGCAGCGAAATTTCGATCCCGAGGTCCGCACATCGCAACTCCTCGGTGAATCGTTGAAGATGGAAAGATCTGTCGTGTTCTCGGCTTGCTCTTATCGTACATTGAATGTCGTGAGGAGTAGTAGGCATGACGCTACTAGGTATACACTGGTCGCGATCCGAAGCTCTCGTCTCTGCGAACAACATAGCTTGATCAGATTGCGCACACGGTTAAAGTATCTTCATCATGCAAAGCAAATCGTATGGGGGCGATGGGGAAACCCGATAATATAGTCGTTGACTCCCATGACGATGCTTATATTATTAACTTTAGAGAAGGAGATATATAAGGCTAGGTAGATAAGAAGATGGGCAGATACTGTTGAAGGCGACTTGCAAGCTCTTAAATGGATAGCCAAATACCTGTCCGAGTGAGGCCGTCGTAATGGCATTCAGAGATTGTAGTCGCTTGTTCGACGAGGATATCAAGGCGAGATATTATTATGGATTGGCCAAAGTTAGGGAGGGCAGTGTTACATCGGAGGTAGGGTGTCATTTACAGGAGACCCCGCGTCGCGTCCGAAGTGGCATATTTACGCGACCTGAATGATCTACACGATCGACTCGGAGGCAGCGCAACGCAAAGAGATGCTTGGTGTGCTGATCTTACCTCGATCAAGACGAGACGAAAGGCGCCGGTCCAACGAAAACGATGTCTCTTGGTTCATACCAACTCGGAATTAAAATGGATCGACGTAGTTTCATTGTCATGGCAGTTATCCACAGTTCCATCCAAACCCATTGGAAAGGACCAGCAGTACTTGCACAAACAACAACGACAACAACAACTATGCAAATACACGCAGCGCCCCATACTCGCTCGCCAAAACGCCAAAATAGTAGACAGCCGCGGGCTCTCGCAATTCAAGATTGTACAGTACCAAAGAACGTATTGAAAAGCTTTGCCCGTTCTAACACCTTGCCATATCGTCACAGGCGCAACGAGCGCTCATTCCCGTCCGATCCATTAAAGCACCCCAATATGCATCGTGACTTTCTGCAGGACACAAATGCCGAACATTGTCCAGGCCAGCGTGCTGACCAGCAGAATCGTGAGAAAGGGAAGTATGAGAAACAGACGAGGACTGGATGTTGGCCCCGCTTACCAAGAACGCCGGTGTATGAGTAAGGATAAAATATTTGTTGAGCATTCATTGGAAGAATGCGTCAGGTTGTGAACATCTTCTGGGACGGAGAGTCATGCATGAAAGTCTGTGACACGCTTATCGTGGCCTGTTCTTCAAGCTCAATGGGTGCTCTCGAGGGAGGGCGCCAAGATATCCTGGGCCATGTTGTTTGACCCACGCGCGGACTACCATTGAAGCTGCGACGCGTTAGTGCCATTCCGAATCCTTGCGAGAAGTCTGACGTACCCTTGAGAAACTTCTTGCTGGCGTACTTCTTGAAGAACGCGTCGTGTTGCACTGGGCCGTAGAGGTAGTCGATCATGAGAAGGAGGACAGGTTCAATCTCCTCTTCTGTGTAGCCGGCGTAGTGTGCCAGAGTTGCGTCCTATGCATGTCAGTCAAGGTAGTACGAGAGATGAGATCATGAACATACCCATTCACCCCGGTCAAGGACAAGGCGCGCAAGGAACATGGAGCAAGCAGCGACATGGCTGGGCGGGTATTCCAGGAAGCGATGGTCGAGGCAACTGATCTCGAGCAAGTACTTGCCAAGCGTACGCGTCTGGACATCGTAGTTGTCGGCTTTGGAAATGCGACGGAGGAAGTTCATCGGATTGGGATAGCTGAGGTCGTAATTGAGAGCCTGCAAAACGAATCGCTCGGCGCTGAGGATCTCCTCCTCGGTGAAACCATCGTCGGCGACGTGACGGAAGTTTTGGACGTGCGGTGACAAGACCTCCTCGTACTTTGAAGCAATGAACATGGCGGTGACGCCGACCAGCTGGAGGCGGTCGAGCTGAACGACCTTGGCGGTCAGGAAGCGATCAATGATGTTGACGGCGAGGAAGAGGGTTTCCGGTAGGAGGCGGAAACGCGTGTGAACTTCCAACAACCAGTCGACCAGGATTCCTCTCATCTTCCATTCAAGCTCAGCCTGGTTGTCCATGTAGCTGGGATTGGCCATCGTCTTGATCTCGAGCTCTGCCAGGTACTCAAAAATCTCGTGAACATACTCGGAGACCATCAACGGATCGTCGGCATCTTCGGCGTCCAAGTCCTGCCAGTCAACAGGCACTTCATCCTTCGGAGTAGTTGAGACGGGAGCTTGGAAGACGGGCTCTGCACGCGTCTCCTTGGTCACGGTGGTCTTCTTGCTCTCGACGATCAACGTCTGGCCATTGGGCGCGATGTTCTCGATGGCCTCCTCCTCCTCTTCGGCAATGGACTTGGTCGACGAACCAGTGTCGCGTTTCTTCTTGGCCGGGCCAGTGACGCCGGACCCGCTCAGAGGGCGCTTGAGCTCCGATGACGCAGAGTTGTTCTTATCCTTTGGTCCTAGGATGGAGCGCGTCGACTGGCTGCGACTGAGCTTCTGCACACCTGTTGGGCCGGTTGCTTGGGCAGTCTTTGACACGAAGCCATTCTTTGTCGACGCCGTCTTCTTGCCCGCCTTGCCGTCCTTGTCGCCCGGTACATCGTGTTTCGTGACGTTGGATACGTCTCCGAGTGCGGCACGCTTCTTTCCATGGGCGTTGGCTGCTGTGGTGGACTTGCTACGCTGCAGAGTCCGCTTGATGATGTCTTTGGGAGCATCCGTCTCAAGTGCGGCAGCTTTGGCACGCGTCACTCGCGTCGTGGTGGCAGCATTCTCGTCGTTCTCGTTGGAGACCTTTCTCGAGGTCACCTTCTGTTGATATGGATTAGATGTAGTCATGTTTGGAGCAGTGTGGATTGGGATTGGGACTTGGTCGCGTTGTGGCAATGTTGTTTTGGAGTGGGACAACTTACAGGCGGCATTTTGAAAGGCTTAAGCTTGCGACAGCGACGTGTTGATGGGTACTGTGAGTATTGCGAAGGGTGTTTGCGTGAAGGAGGACGTGAATTGCGATATGGTACTGCTTAGCTAGTATGCCATGTACCAATGTCGCGGTTGATGCAATTGAAAGTCGAGGTGCGGAAGTGATGTCTGCGTGGGAAGCCAGAGAGTAGAAGCCGGACACGCTTGCCTGGTAGTGAGCGAGTCAATTGGAGTGGGAGAGAGCGGAGGAGGTAGCGATGGGTATGGAGGTTTGTGTAGAAGGAGAGGCCGAGTTGTTGTTTATCGAGCCCGAGTTGTGAGGATTTAGAGGTAGGTGCTGGGACCCGCTTTTCCTGACACGAACGGGAACACCACACGAAAAAAGAACTGGCCGGCAGCACGACGCTCACAATTACGTACCGAAGCAGAGTTGGCCTGGTGGAAATGCTTGGGCGACGGACTTGCAGTGCTTTGTCAGTGGCTTGGAGAATGTGAACTGAGTATTTATCGTGTGCAAAACCTCGCAGAATTGGACAATTCTCCAACAGCGAGCCCGTTGCCCGGTCACTACGCAGCTCCACACCCTGGGCGTCGTCTGGAAGTGTTCTCTTGTCCCACGACGAAAGACGAGGACGAGCTCCTGGCTCCTACATACCACCGTTTCACTGCAACTGGAACACAAAGGCAGACATCCCGATATGGCTCCGCGTTTGTCAACAGAAGATGAGCATGGTATGGATTCAAAGAGGCTTTCGTCCCAACTTTAACCGGCTTTGCAGAGACCATACATCTTGATCACTTGGAAACACAATTAATGTAACACAAAAGGTGAGCCAATGTGAAGGTGTTTCTCGACATTTCCAATCGAAGACCATCAGGCAACCGCATCGCGATGATGATGTCCTGGGATGATTGTTTGGCAAAGAGCACAGTCGAGATCGATAGTGTTTGACACTTAAGGAAAGATTTCTACCAAGAGTTTATCGATATTAATCAGAGAGTGGTAGCACGATATAGCCAACTGTGGAATTGATACTGAAAGTGTCCAAAGCCACAGCTTGCTGCTATTCCCTACCTAGTCGATGCGATTCTTCTCCGCCGGACTTAATCCATTTCTGATCAGTCATCCAAAACATGCTGATTAATAAACGTGTTGAAGTCTGCTTCAATACACATGTCCTCGGCTACTTCCCTAAACAGCGGACCATTGAGTGATAAAATATCCGGTAAGTTTGACGTCATATCCACTTCATCATAGTAGCGTCCATCAGGTACGCCATCACCACTTTGAAAAGGACCAAACTGGCTTTCCGGTCCATGGAGGCACTCACTCCATCCATATAACCAAGCATCGTACTCGTCGAGACCACCTGCTAAGAAATTGCCTAGGCCTTTCGCCAACTCCCAGTCCAATTGCTCAAATTCAGGCATACGCGTGCCCACCTGGCTGTTGAAGTCTTGAGATACGGAAAGCATTTGTATGTCGCGGTCGAAACAGTCTTGGTTGTCCTTCATCCGTCCTTCGATCCCATCCCAAGCTGAGTGTGGCAGTGTCATAACCACCAGCCTGTACACGATTCCGTATCCATCCTCTGGCAAGATTGGGCACTGCAGACGCAGAATCAATGATTGTGTCTCCGCTTCTTCAATCTCATCTGGTGACCATCTTAGCATGTTCCCCAACTCCTCTCCGTGTTGCCCCTTGATCGGATACGTCTGCGCAAGAATCGTCTCCAAGTGTGCTGAGAGTTCTTCGCGTTCTAAGAGGCTTCGAATTTCCAACGACACGTCCCACTCGTGCTTTCCACGACCACGGACACCTTTCCCGCTGCTGTCAGGGTACCAATCACTTGCGAAGTGCCGAATAACGTGGCTACACCGCGCATCCCAAGTCGTTTGAAGTAGACCGCAAAATCCGCATCCCCAGGCCACCTTGCGAAGAAGGACTTGGTGGGCATCAGCACTATGTTGGCAATTCGTCGAAACGTGCAGCGCGCAATCATGCTGGACTCGATGGTGCGTCCTAAACCTGGTTGCTTCCGAGAACTCCTCTAGGCAATCTGGGCACTTCCAAATTTCACACTGCTCGTGGACTCTCTGCTCGTGCTTCTTCCAGTCATGCGCTCTTCTGAATTCAGCTTTGCACGATGGTTTGGTGCAGTAATATTTGGCCGGAGAAGTGGTTGGAGGGGCTCGGTAATGCATGCCGGGGCCTTCCACATCGGCCCATACAAGTGTCGGTAAAGGGTTTCGTGGTTCTGATGCCACGTCCTCCGTGACAATGGGCAAGATTCTACGCTGAGCTATTGTTTGTTGCGGAAGAGATTTTGAACATGGTAGGCTTCTCGGACTCTTGCCACGCCTCACTATGACATTCCCATTGATTGTCGGTCGATAGACAGACTTGGTTCCCTGCTTCTTTGACAGTCTCACACCTATACCCGTTCGCGGGGCCCTCCAAACATCATGGTGATAGCTCGCCTGAGCCACACGACCAAGTTCGACATGGCTGTCGGTAATCAGTGAAGAAGTAAAGTTCATCATGCAACGGATGGTGTGACGATTGAAAGTAATTGAGTTTGAAAGGAAGCGTCGAAGAAAAGTAGATTGCAAGAACATATCCATGATCCACAGAAATGGTCGAAGGACTGCGAGGTAAGCCACACCTGACAGCTGCAGATCTGCTCACACCTTACTGGCCATCACCTCTTTGACATGATTGGCCATCACCTCTTTGACATGATTGGTCATCACCTTTCCTCCCCATGAGACGAAAGCAGCACGTCTGGATGAATCATCGCGACTCGATTAATTCTCCTCACCTCACATTCACTCTGCCTCATGCCAATGTCTAATAACAACCACCTCGGAGACGCTGAAGATGGCTCAAACTTCGATAATCTAAAGAAGCGCGACAAAAACAAAATCACCTCGGAGTTCATATCCCGCAATATAAACAAGTCCTTCGGGTTGAACGCGAAATACATCCTCCGTCATTGAAAATGCAAGACCGAATTCTCAATTTCATCTTGAGTACATTTATCACCTGTGATGGTCAACATGCTTACACAACGTTTGTCGATAGTATTCACCACATTCGCACTATGTAAATGTCCGTCGAGGCGGCTACTGTTGAAAAGTAATAGTTTAGTATCTTGCACTTTTGAAGTATTTTATGTTCGCGGCTCATACCTCTTTGATAGCACAATTTGATATTCCATGCTTCTCCCTCGAATCAGGAGAATGGACGAAGAATGGCTAGATTGGAATTACGGTCGTGTGAACTGGATATCCGACATCCACTCTAATCCATACCTTTCAAACAATATGCTAGTAATCGCAACAACACGCTGAATTTCCCTCCAACCTCAAAAAGCCCCTCCAACCATTAAGGTACAATTGAGTACAATACAGGGCTACAACATCCCCCACACAATACCCCTCCCAAGCAAATCAAACAAACCAAAGCCGCTCAAAACCCCACCCCCAAAGAATCACTCACTCACTCATCCACTTCCCGGTAAGACTTGGTAGCAGCAGCGCCACGTCCAGACCTCCTTCCACCTACAGTTCTCTCCTTGACCACTTTGGTGGTCTTGTTGGGTTTGGGTTTGGGTTCTTTTTTGAGGCTGTTTTTGGTGGTTGCTGCTTTCTTGGGCGGGTTTGGTGCATCTTCTGCTTCTACTTCTCCTTGTGCTTCTGCTTTTTCTTTCTCTTCATCTTCTTCTTCTTCAGCGCTGGATTCGTGCTTAACGGGTGCCGCTTTCCGTTTCCGGCTTTTATCAGGTTTCGATTCGACCTTTTCCGGTTCTTCCCCTTCCGCTTGCTTCTCGGAAAGAGCGGTTTTGGCTTTTTTGGTCTTGGGTTTAGTTTTAGGTTTCTCCCGCTCCTCGACTTCATCTCCATCCTCGGCGTTCGATTCTTCCTTCTTCGACGCAACTCTTCCCTTTTTTGCCCTTCCCTTCCCCATCGGCTTCTCATCCTCCCCCGCCTCCGCATCTACCTCATCTGCCTCATCCTCCTCAACATCCCCAGCAACCGGCCCCGTCTTCTTCTGCACAGCCGGCACCACAGCCGACGTCCGTCCCCCAACTTTCAGATGAATGATTTTATTTCCGTTGGGCAGCACATTGGCGTCCTTTTTGCCTTTATTCCACCGGTGCTTCATAAGCCAGTTTTCGGGGAATTGGCTCGAATCGGCGAGGGTTTCGCAGGCGGTTGTGCACACGCGTATGAGGGAGTCGTGTAGATCCTGCGTTTGGGTGGCGGAGAAGGTGTTTGAGTATTGTTCCGGGTGGATTTTGGCTTGGTAGAGGATTTCGTCGCTGGGTTGTGTTAGGGAGATGTGTATGTGTATCGGGTTGAAAGTGGTGTGGATATGAAAGGCGTGGTTTCGTCCATTTTCGAGTGACCGATTGAGAATGATGTAGTGTAGCACAATGCCCGAGATCTTGCAAACGAATGAAAATCATCAAACTTACGCGACCCAATTTCCCACACCACTGATATTAGCCTGATCCAATAGCAGCGCCTTCACAGGTACTTTCTTACTCTTCAACTTCCCATCCAACCACTCTTTCGTAACAACCTCCCGATCAACAACCGGATCCGGTCCATTCTCCTTAAGTGGCGTCGTATCACGCATCTCCCCCGCCTCACAATCAACCAACCGTATCCTTGCTAATCTCCTCGGATCAACAAACGCAACTTCGCATTCCCCCCTTCCCTCCTCTGCCATTTTCAAGACGAATTTCATGTATTTGGGCGGCCATTCGTCCTCCTCCTTTTTCGCTTTGCCGGAACCGGGTGTGTAAGGCGCGGCGGTGTCGTTTGAGAATTTTATCCAGCCCGTCATTCCGAAGTGCATGAGGGGATGTGGTGGGGTGTCCATGACTAGCCAGAAGTATTTGCCTTGTTGGCGTGCATCTAGGACCTGCAATCTGTGTCAGGAAAAGGAGAGAGGGGGGAGGGGCTCATGATGGTTCGGTTTTCTGTTTTGAGAAGGGAAGGAATCTGGGGGAGGCGTACTCTTTTCCCGGCGAGGCTTTTCTCGAATTGGGTGTGTGAACAGCCCACTTTGCCGTAGACGATGTCGTCTTGAGTGGTGAGGATGGAGGCGATGGTGCGGTTCACGACGTGCTTTTTGAGGTAGTGGACTATCCGCGCGATTTCTCCGATCTTTTGGGAGTATTAGTTGGGGCTCAGAAGATGGCAGGGGCTTGCTAGGTGTGTAGCTAGCTTTGACTAGCAACTTGTAATTGAAGCAAGGAATATACTTACCTCTGGCATTTTGGCGTGTCACTGATTGGTGGTGAGTGGAGAGCTCCAAAGTCGTGGAAAGACGCGTTAAGCTCCACGTACAACACGAGATCACGCTTTTGGCGCCCCTTGTGGATCCGCACCTCTTTCGGAGCTACATTCCCTACAACAGACATCGACGAGCTTTAGATTGACCCCGATCGACTAGTTAGGAAATTATTCGCAGGCACATGTTCGAACACGGCAATCCGAGTTCGCGCTTCCGATGACGGACACTCCACCAGTGATAAGGCTCCAGCCATGTTCGACTGCCCTTGCTTCACCATCAAAGGGTAAGAATTGAGATTTCTAGAATCTCTGACTTTGTGAAGCCATCATGAAGCTCGATTTTATATACACGCTATCAATTTTACCTTTGATAGTCGCAGCAGAATCTCATAATCACGACCACAATCACAATCATCAAGATGCGGAGCGATTTTCAGCCAAAAGATTAGAAGACCTCGCCGGAAAATGGGGCACAGATGTATGAGAGGTCGTCTACGGGCAGCAAGCACTGGACTGACAAAGGAGTAGTGGGGATTCAGTGGCATCGGTGCCTTTGCTCATTTGCCTCATATCAGGTGTTTGACGGATCCTGCTTCAACTTATGATATCGGCATCATTGGCGCCCCGTTTGATACTGCCGTGAGCTATCGACCTGGTAAGTTTGTCTCGGTCTCTTGTCTTCCGACGAACACTTTTGATTCAAGCGATGTTCATACCCACCAAATTCAAAACATTGCCGAATTTCTTTGTTATACTTGACTTAACGATACCACCAGGAGCAAGATTTGGTCCTCGTGCTATTCGGGCGGCATCTGGGCGCCAAACCTCCTTCAGAGGCTTCAACGCCCGAGCCGGTATCAACCCATATACATCGTGGGCCAAGATCATAGACTGTGGGGACATCCCAATAACGCCTTTCGACAATCCGCTAGCACTTCGTCAGATGTCCGAAGCTTTCCTTGAGCTCGGAAACCGGCCTCCAACACCGGCGGCTACGAGTTCTGGTTTTGATTTTAGAAAGAAGCCACGTCTACTGACACTCGGAGGTGACCACTCAATCGCGTTGCCCGCCCTCAGAGCGCTCAACCAGATATATGGCAAGCCCGTGAGTGTGGTCCACTTCGACGCGCACCTGGATACATGGCACCCAGCAAAATATCCTTCGCATTGGCTCGACAAAGACTCCGACACCGATCCGCAGTCGTTTTTCAACCATGGAAGTATGTTCTGGATGGCTGCCAAAGAGGGGTTGATCACAAACTCCTCCTCCATCCATGCGGGGCTCCGCACACGTCTTTCCGGAGACGACGAGTCCGATTACGACGACGACACGCAGCAAGGGTGGGAACGCATTTCCACAGACGACATCGACGACATCGGTCCCAAGGGTGTCATTGAACGAATCATGGCCCGGGTCGGCATCGAAGATCCCGTCTATCTCAGCATCGACATCGACGTAATCGATCCCGGTCTGGCGCCAGGAACGGGAACCCCAGAGCCGGGAGGATGGACGACCCGCGAGCTGATTCGCATCCTTCGAGGTATTGAGGGCTTGAATGTCGTTGGTGCTGACATTGTGGAGGTCAGCCCGGCTTATGATGATGCTGGAGAGGTGACGGCGCAAGCTGCTGCACAGGTTGCGTTCGAGGTGTTGACGAACATGGTTAAGCGAGGCTTGGTTGAAGACAAGACGGGTGCAGCTGCGAATGGCGCCAAAGACGAGCTTTGAAGATGTGCTCAGTCGATAAGAATGACTGGGACTTGGGTAAGATCTGTTCACCAAAGCTTTGATCGATGTAAGTAGCTTGGTTCCGGTGCTGTTATGGCACCAAGTGACGGAGGGAAATTCGTTTTACCTCGCATGTACAAGCATATCGATCAGACGTCTAGAAAACCCCAAGTAAACTCCGAATCCCAGAAGCGCCCAATCATATTCACGTGTTGATACTACAGACGCAAGACACCTATCAAAGCGGACGAAGACGCAAGCAGGCGTGTATATTCCGGCCCGGCCCTATTCGTCGTCACAGTCCGAGGAACAAGCTGTCACGTACACAATGATGGATGCTGTGGTTCCGGATATTACTGTGGTTCCGGTAGTATTACAGTGCTATCCATAAGTACGTAAAGACTTGGCACAGAATCTACTTCATTATAAGTGGGTTTTATAGTATTTCTACCCACAATGAGTAAGCTTCTGTATCGATCCGGTAGTATATTACCGTATACTTCATCTTAATAGAGAGTAATGATACTCGAAGATAAGGCTGCCGCTGTAGTAATGAAAATGTTCTATACTAATAGTAAGACTATAGTATGAATAAGGCGGTAGGTATTTATAAATACTTTTATAGATTTCGTGCTAAATGTCCACGTCTTTCTCGCGGTTACTATATTGAGGACAGATGTAAGTAAATATTCCTCTTCCGAACATCTAAAGGCCAAGATATCTAAGCACGATGGCACTTTTTCTGAAACGCGTCATTCAACTGAAGGTCGATCAGATCCTGAAAATCTCGCTCCGTAGACTCCCTCTTCTAAATAGAAACCCTGCAGACAACCCTTAGAAAGTAAATCGTGAAAATCTTACAACGATCCTGCGGACTCCCAAAACTCGGCGGTCTTGGCCTCGGGATGATGTTTCTTGGAAGAGGGGGAAGACGACTTGCGTTTATTCCCAATGATGCCGAAACCACAATTATAAGAGGGGATCCTCCGCGCGTTTGCGGGGCCTGGGGTAATCTCGCCCTCGTGGCGCTTCTCAACTTCTCCTCCCTTTTCACTGCTTTAAAAACCGGAGTGTGGAGGTCCACCCTCTATGTACCTGTGATTGGGGTGCGGATCAAACGATTTGGGCCGGGGTATGTACCGCTCACTCTATATCTCGCCTTCGAGGCGAACTACTGCAACTGTTGGTGTACCAGCAAACAGAACGAATGCCGCAAGGATCCATGTGGTGGGAAGAAAACAGGGCGTCATTGCTGCCATTACCTCGACGACAACAACCAGATGCAAATTCTGGAATACTGTATCCCACGATGAAATGAGGGAGTCGTAGCGGGTATGCATGTGACGTCTAGCTGTACAGATTTCAAGGCTAACATGGTCCTACAGGATCGGGTAACGAATCAGGGTTGAACGACACAGGATCATGCGTTTCTGGCACACGCATTGGCATGAGATCTTTTCGAAGGAGGCTGTTGCCTTTAACTCAGAGACAATTGAATATTGCGTGGCAGGTTGCAATGCGCGTCCTGATCTTGTTCAGTTTGTGGCCCAGGATTATGTACGCATTCTGCAAGGCACTGCAAGGCCGCACATTCCATAACCTGCTGTTCTCATAGAGTGCGTACTACACACCTGTCCCATCCATAATTGGTCCTGTAGAAGATATGGGAGCGCCAATCTGCAGCCGTACTTCAACCCAAGCCTGCCGAACGGAAAAGCTGCATGCGAAAAAATGTTTTTTTCCCCTTCATAATGGACGGTGTTAGAACCAGCGTGCAAGGAAAGTTTCTTCCATAGGCGATGTGCTGCTTTATTACGTACTGTACCCGGGGTCAGTGGCAGATTGGCCGATGTTTCGTCATCGTCACTACAATGCAGTGTGAGGAGAGAGGCCGCCAAGCCTGATGTTTCCAGAAAGGTCGAAAGGTATCACATCCAGCATACAATATGAGGTGTACCTTCTTGGAATTGGATTGCTATCGGCCGGCCCTATTTTTTCGATTCATATACACAGTTCCTGTCGAGAGGGAGAGATTACACATCCGCTTGTCGTGCTACTCGCGCCTAACCTTCATCGTAAGAAGTAGCGAACTGCAGGGCGTGTGACTCTCAACGGTGCCTTTGAGAAGACAAGGTTATGCAGGGGTGAGTTCCGACTGTTGCGGTGGTGGTGGGGCAAGACCCTCTGGGGCTTGGCGAAACAGAACAATTTCCGATTGTTTGAAATATCTTCGGGCGTCTTTCCGCGCGTGGGATGTTAGCATGTCCTCAATGCCGATATGACAGGGGTCGGAGCCGACAATTTGCCAATACTCCAGGTTGTGAATCGTTGGGAGACGCACCTTCATCTATCAGGACCAGACTTAGATAATAACGTGTCGAAAAACGTTTGTTGACTTCACGAAATGTGGGAGTAAGGTCAAATCCTCCAAGGAACAACCTGATCGGGATGGTCTCGCCTAGAATATTTGTTAACATCAGGCTATCTGCACAGCGAGACGCAGAGTACCTCTCGAAGGCGAGCCGTCCATGATCTGCGATACCCGTTAGTGGAGAGCCGAGCAAGCCAATGGAGCGACGTACCTCGAATCGAACCAAAGTCTCGCTTTCGTTGTACTGATTCGGCGGCGCTCCAGTCGTTTCGCGTCGAATTATGGATAGCTCCATGTGCTTTATCTTCAACCGTACCAGCAGGAAGTATATCCTGCCCACGATTACATCCTTGAGATGGTATTTTGATTTTGAGTATTCGAACTCGATGTGCAGGCAGTCCTCGATCCCAACATCCATCTTAATTGATGCATTCGTCTCTGGAGGTATGCGATAGCTATAGACCCAGATATCCTTCTCTCTGACTACGTCTGCCATCCTCCTCGAGACAGTGACGCGGATGAAGTAGCGTAACCGCACGTTAATCCCATTGTATGCTTCATACTGCTTCTCAACGTTCTTGAAGTTAAAGTCGAAGGTCTGAGGATGCTGGAGTTCGCCGGGCGCGGCAAGTTCCTGGCCAAGGGAGAGGAATTCGTAGTGGTTGCCTCGATCGAAGAACATCTCTTCGGAAGACACGATCAGTATCTCGCTGTACAAGCCTGCTGCCGGTAGACGCACCAATTGTTCCAATGAACTGGACCTTGATGCCCGTATGCTCCAGTCTCTTGCCATCCTTGGGTCGCACTGTGACGGCGCCCTTGACGGACTCGCCGTCCATGTACAAGGGCACTTTCTCCCTGCGGTTCTTGTCCTGCTTGACATCGACCATGGCGCGTTCGTCGCCATCGTCGAGCACGATGTCGATGTCTACGGGGGTGGAAAAGAAGTAGGACATTTCGGAACTGGTCTTCTTCAGCTTCGGTCGGTGGTCGGAGATGCTGTATAGGCTTCAGGCGTTGTGGTTGTGCCCGGTCGAATACTGGAGTACCTAACTCGAATAGCACCGGCAAACAACATCATGGAAGCTCCAAATGAAGCTCGAGCCATATCGTCTGTCACCTGACTTTGTGTGACCCCAGATGGCTTGCGTCTACCTCCGTAGTAAGAACAAGTCCTAGACGACTGACGACTGTCCTCATAAATGTCCTTGCTCTCCGGTTGCTTGTGCGTCTTTGTTTCGACGACTCCTCGACTTCAATTGCCAGATCCTCATTGCTCCCAGGCCCATCGCGTGCCCTGCCACGGTTCCGCGGTGCATCAGCTCAAGCGGACCAGCGGGAAAAGGTTCAAGCCCGTAGGGTTCGTAGTTCGTACCGACTCGGACGTCGGCCATCGGCCAGGCTAGAACTGACGTGCATCGGCAATGTGGGATTTCGATCCCAACGGCAGAGTCGTTGAACCTTGTGTGATGCGTTTTCAATCTTGCAGACTCCTGCTGACGCTACACAGGCCATAACCAGATGCCGATAAAGTCTATTTACGTCCGAGGAACATCGTCACGCCTTGCCCTCTTGGTTCCTGATGCCGTGGTGCCCCACGATGCTTACGCCGTCTTTCCCACGGTCAGCTGCGCCCAAGTGTCCATGCATCTTCAAACAACATTCAACTCCGCAACGAGCAAACCAACCTGACAGCGCCGCGTCTGGTATTGCATCCAAATTACTTGCAAGAGCCAGAAGTGTGCAGATGAGCCTTGCGGGGAAGTTCATGATGTCTGGGCGATGAACAGCCGCACTTCGGCTCCTGATCAACGACGTTGCAGCAGCAGAACTCGCCTCTTGCGGGGAATCATCTGACTCTCACAGAGTTCGCAGACAGCGGATGTATGATCCTTCCAAAAGGGTCTTGGACCAGACCGCACTTGAGCCCACCCCCACGCTGGCTCCCCCGGCTCAATCATCTTTAATGCCTCCCCATTCGAGTCTTCATGCACACCCTAGCATTTATACAAGTTTCTGTAACATTGGCTTGCCTTGGAGTCCCCCGATTGCTGGAGCTACCTTGCTCTGGCATCAGTGGTGCCTGCATGTCCGATCTTATATGCTAATTGTTGCTTTTCCGCTTTCGCGTGGCCTGCAAATTGTAGGGCAAACTGTGGTACTTCGGCGACATTCGCCCATACTCGAAGAAGCTTAAGTACGGCTGTGGTCCCGGACTTACGTTTTCCTTTGACGAGGATTTTTGCTGATGTGATCTTCACCTCTCTGTTGTGTCCAAGATCATTGTATTACAGGATCATTTCTCCGATCCCACTATACCCTCATTGCCCTCCTCCTCTCCTGGTTGACCTTAAAGCTAGCCTCTCGCCCATTGAGCAATCATAGCGCGGACACCCGGCGAGACAAAGGTTATCACGTAAAATCCCGATCATTTTCCATCGCTACCACCCGCACTGCTATTACCCTTTTGTCATCCAACAGATCTTCACAATGTTAAGCTACGACAAAACCCCCGCCCCGACATATGATACTGTTCGATCAGCACCTACACCTCTAGACTCGCCAACTATACAGCAATCGACAATGGGCAAAGCTAATTCTCGACCTGTTCAACCTGTGCATAGACATCTCTTTATAGTTACTGGACCTGCAGGGTGCGGCAAGAGCTCTGTAGCACAATACTTGGCCAAATCGCAAGGCTTTCCATACATTGAAGGAGACGAGGTGAGACCAAACAAAGATCCCTTGGCCGAGCACACTGACAGACGTCTAGTTCCACCCCGTGTCCAATGTCGAAAAAATGGCGGCAGGAATTCCTTTGAACGACGGCGATCGATGGGATTGGCTCATCGTCCTGCGCGAAGAAGCAGTCAAACATCTCGAAGCTGGCGCGCCTGGAGTTGTCGTCACCTGCAGCGCTTTGAAGAAAAAGTACCGCGACGTGATTCGTCTTGCCAGTCTCAATGACCACGATGTCATCGTCCATTTCATCTACTTGCGCGCCAGCGAGGAGCTGCTCATGTCTCGAGTTAGGGCTCGCCAGAATCACTACATGAAGGACTCCATGGTGCGAAGCCAATTCGAAGCTCTCGAAGAACCAACCGCCAAAGAACAAGATGTGCTCACCGTCGATGTGGCAGGTACTTTGGCTGACGTTGAAAAACTTGCGCTCGATGCAGTTACTCAAGTTATGACCGACGATTCTGCATCGTCGTGGTGATGCCGTCTCGACCCGAGTGACATGGCAATTTCGTTTGTACAGATCTCGTACTCTTGCAGTGGTTCAGCAAGAGGGACCGCCGAGAAGTCGACTAAATCGCCTGTGCATTGGCCGCCAAATTCATTTCATTACGCAAGGAAGCATTTTCGGCTCACGTAGAACTCATCGGCGGCGTTTGGGTGGTAGGCTTTCGGCATTTGGAGCGCGCTTGATTGTCGCATCGATATCCCGAGTTCCCGTGGTGTGGAGAAGACTCTTGGACATTAATCACTTGGCTTGGGCAATAAAAGGAGTAGCAGTACTTTTGGCGTTAATTTTCCTGACTCGCCAATGCTTTGGGCCAAAAAACGGTCTACTTATAAGCAATTTGTACATATCATACCAAATCTTTTGTGTAGCCAAAGGTCACCCTCGGCCGTCAGACCTGCGCGCACAAGTGACTAAGCTGATATTACAAATCATCAAGCAAGGAGCATAATTCTTCTTCAGAGTGGAGATCGGGGAAATCATGCTTGACGTCCGGAAGAGGCTCAAACCCAGCAGTCTGGCGCACCATTTGAAAATCTGGGGTACTTGTTGTGCCTGACTTGAGCTCGGTCTCGGTTACAAGCGGCTTGATGATTTCTATCAGCTTAGATGCGAACAGTACATAACAGCTTGTCAACACCAGTGCTACCGATTGAACTCAATCGTTGCAAAAATATACCTCAACATGGCACGAAGACCACTGCGCTCCGTTTTGGGCTCTCTTTTCCAAGATTCGACCCAACAAACTCTGCCATGTCGCCGTTTCAAGACCCCATCCATCCCACGTCAACACATCCCGCGGTCATTTCACTCTTCGGCACACCTTGCGGTAGTGAAACCTTATCTTTTGGCAGACATCGGAGAGGGCATAACGGAATGCCAGATCATACAATGGTTCGTCCAGCCTGGGGCCAGGGTGGCCCAATTCGACAAGATATGTGAAGTGCAATCCGACAAAGCGGCTGTGGAAATCACGTCTCGATTCGATGGGGTCATCAAAAAGCTTTATCATGAGACAGATGATATGGCCAAGGTTGGAAAACCGTTGGTTGATATTGACATACAAAGTGACATTTCTCCTGAGGATGAAGCACTGCTGAAGACGCAAGAAGAGCAGCCGAAAGAGAAGACTCAAGAGCAAGAGAAAGGGAACCGAGCAATACAGAGGTCCAAGACCGTGATACATACATCTGAGCCCGGAGACGAGCAGCAGACAATGAAACGACCGGCCAGGAAGCACGCAACCCTCGCTACCCCAGCGGTGCGACACCTCACAAAAGAGTTGGATGTCGACATTGAAGAAATATCTGGAAGCGGAAAGGATGGCAGAGTGCTCAAGGACGATGTTCAGAAGTTCGCAGCGTCAAGAACTACACCGATCCCACCCGTGCCACAGATGGTAGAGCCATTGGGAGAGGACAAGACGGTCTCATTCACGCCTATACAGCGAAAGATGTACGAGACTATGACAAAGTCGCTCAGCATACCACACTTCCTCTATTCAGATAGCGTTGATTTCACGTCTCTCAGTAAAGTACGGCGAGCCATCAATACGCACTCTGCAGCATCTCCCGGAGATCATGTCAAACTCTCCGCCCTGCCATTCATAATCAAAGCGGTGTCAATTTCCTTGACATCTTTCCCTTCAATCAACGCACACCTTGACGCGTCTTCCGATGCCTCGAAACCAACCCTCATACACAAGGCCTCCCACAACATTGGCTTCGCTGTAGATACACCACAAGGGCTGCTTGTACCGGTCATTCGCAACGTCCAGTCTCACAGCATCTCATCACTGGCCGCCGAGATCACCCGTCTCAGCACTGCCGCACGGAACAACAAACTCACAATGGCAGATCTATCAGGCGCAACGTTCTCAATCAGCAACATTGGGAACATCGGTGGCACGACTGTAGCCCCAGTCATTGTGAGCCCACAGGTTGCTATCCTCGGTATTGGAAAAGCAAGAGCCGTCCCTGCTTTCGCTGAAGATGGCAGCATTATACGAAAGGAAGAATGCGTATTTAGCTGGAGTGCAGATCATCGAGTGGTGGATGGTGCCACTTTGGCTAGATGTGCTGAAAGTGTGAGAGAGTATCTCGAGGGAACCGAGAGAATGCTGGTCAAGCTTAGATGATTCGTTGTTTTCGCATGGATATACATTCGGATCCGCAAAATTCAATCTAGTCAGCTCTGAAGACAAGGCTGAGCCTCGCCCATTTCTGGGCCTCTCGTATTGGCTCTCACCCTGCCAATCATAGCATTGGCGATCAATACCGAAAAGTCAAGCAGTTGCGCGAGCTGAGGCTCAGCTCGCTCAGCGCCATGCTAGTGGACTTCATCTCCCAGCAACAAGCGTCAGTCACGCAGCACGTTCACTCTCCAAATTCGGATTCCCAGACCGGACATCGCAGAGAGACTTAAGCCCAATCATTGCCTTGCCTCAATCCATCCGTTAATTCAAACTTCACCTGTCACGTATGGGAGAGTTGTACAACTTTTTTGCGCTGACTTTTTCAAATTCAGATAGGATGAGAGGTTCCCAGGTGACGTCGGCGTTAATCGGAGTCGATTCCGTCGTCGTCAACTACTTTTAGATTCTCCGCGGGATTGCGGAGGAGGGATATGTCTGCCGCCTAGACCTAGTGCATCTGGCTTTTCCAGGTTATTTTGTAGGGGCTCGAGAGCTGATACCCCAAAATAGTACTTCGAATGTTCACGGAGCTGACGGGTATCAACGGCCTTCTCAGCCCGGCAGTACCTGGAGACGATAATTACCAAAGTGAATATTCCAATCTACTCTCATATAAACCTGCCCTCTCGGACACAACATCCCTCTCATCTTGATCGTTAGAGGTACCAAAATTACACGGCCACAATCCCATCCATCGCAACAACAAAAACACAACAATGAAAGTCCTGACCCTCGTCGCGCTCCTCTTCCTCGGCCATGCATCCGCGACGCGCTATGGCTGTTGTAGAGTCAACCAAATCTTCCAGGTGACATCGGGAACGGGGTATACACAGTCCTGCTGCCCAACATCTGGACATTACGTCCGAACTTCTGGGTTGGTAAGTCTACTCTTTCGTAACCGTTCCTCCCTCTGCATGGATTAAGTCTCATCGAGGAACTTTTTCCCTTGGCCATTCTTTCGATCAAAACACCATCCTCGCCCTCACCCCACCCCAACCCCCCCCTCTCTCTCTCTCGGCAAGATAATGGACCTTTCCCTTAACGCAGACAACTTCGTCATGTACGCTTATTATGGAAGCTAATACTAATACCTATCGATAGTGCGATGTCTCCTCCGGTGACATTGAAAGTTGCTGCACTGATGGGGGAAGGAGGAGAGGTGTAAAGCAGTGTAAGGACGGCTGTCTTAATGGTGCGTTTTGTTGAATGCCGACGGGGACGAATTCGTTCATGACGGGTGTGGATCGCGTTGTCTCTTGTGTGCCGGGGGCGGATGATGTTGTGATTTTCTTGAGTCGGCTTGTGAAGATGTGCTTGGGTTGAGAGTTTGTGAGGAAGAGCTTTTTCGTTGAATATACAATGAGACTGGTTGTCGTTGTGCGAATTTGAAGTGAGCGTGTATGCGAAATGCAGCGTGCCTACTGGGACTGCAAACTTTATCAGCTAGAGAGGGCGATACATTCCGTCATACTTCTAACTGGCATGGACATCTGCAATTGAATGTCGAATTTGAGTAGACCAGCGTGACTGGCAGTCACCACATGAAATTTCGGCGGAGTCGTGACATTGCCCCAAATTCAAAGAATCCATCAATGACTTCCACCTCTTGAACTCCACTCTATTTCTTGATTATTGCAATGCCTGATAGTAGGATATCTTGATTGAAATGGGAGCAAGGGTACGCAGCAAGTCGTGGTCCTCGAAACGTAGTAGGCAGTCAGCAAGATTTCCTCGTTCACTGTGGATGCGGCGATCGACGGACCCAACGCTGGAGCGCCGCGCCTTGCAACAAGCTCACTACAACTCCTTGTTTCTCACGAAGTCATGATGGCAGAGCCGTTGTTCCACAGTCTTGCAGCCTTGAGGTATGGAATCACGAAGTCCCCGACGCGATCT
Organism: Venturia effusa; assembly: GCA_007735645.1. Classification (NCBI taxonomy): domain Eukaryota; kingdom Fungi; phylum Ascomycota; class Dothideomycetes; order Venturiales; family Venturiaceae; genus Venturia; species Venturia effusa. Next base: position 503,104 of record CP042195.1, read on the forward strand.
CATCTCTGAGTGCTAGCAGACACTGGCCTCGACCGTTCCTGGACGATGATGTTCGTCGTGATCACTGATCGATTGGAGATTGCGTCCGCTGGGTAGCATATGAAGCGAAAGGCTGATGGTGCTTAGAAAGCACGATGTCAAGTCGAAGTACAGACCCTTTGCAAACGATTGAGACCGGCACATGCGACCATCTTGTGGACAGACGCGAAACTGAGATCGCGTCTTGTTGCCTTGGAACGGCATCTCGGGATCTTCAAAAGTGATGGCTCATCGAGCCTGTTAACCGAAAAGCAGTCAGTGCAGCGCACTGCCGTGTCTTGGTACCGAGCATCGGGTTGAAATATGGTGCCTGGAAGGCTCGGTCAGACTCTCATTTATGCGAGTGAAAATCAATTTCACGTGAATGTAGAGTATCCTCGATGGTCCTGGACGATCTATATCGTGTGCATCGCAAAGGAAATGTATCAAGATGAGCTGGGAGTTACCTGGCTGCAAATCAACTTCGAGCTATTCGACGTCAGTACTATACGACAGTCTATGGCTAGGGCCGGAAGGCATGTTGCTGTTGGTGCGCCTAATGCGGCTTCCAGTTTTACCGGTCTGCGGACCGAAGGTCCGCGGGATGGACCACCGTAAGATTCTTGGCAAGACGTGAGTAATTTGATGAGTTGAGGACCAGGACTCTCCACCACCCCGGACTCTCTATCTTTACCATGGAGAGACGAGCAAGCTCAGCGAAGAGTGACAGATTGCAGTCTTTTGCAGTTGATGAAGACATGTTCATGTATTCACGAGTGGTCCCTCAGAAAGGAACGTGAACGGAATAACGAACACAAGACTGGCGAGTATGTAAGCTGCCTGACCCATTTCTACATTAATTGATATAGGCGAGAAGGGACTACTACCTGCTGAACAGCTTGTCACATTGTCTTTGCACACGGTAAACACCAACGACTCATTGCGATTCAGACGGTCTGGTGACAGCACACAGGGCATCCCTCAAGTAAACTCCTTGTTTTATGAGCAGAGAAGAATTCTTTGACAACTTGGAAACTCTGACAACTAGCAATTTCGATACCACGACAAACCTCACGAGCTATGGTCATGCTTCTTCCCTTTCTGGAAAGCCGTGCTCGGTATTCTTGTAGCATGTTCCTTCACTCCGTCGACGATGCTGGCCCAACTCTTACACTTGTGCGAAGCGCCGAAATCTTCTTTCGCGACCTCTCCAGCTTTACCTTTGAACCACAAGTATGGTGTGAGATCTGCGTTGCACATCAAGGCCTCGCGCAAGGTCGCAATGCAATGGGTGACATGGTCTCGGGCAACGTTCTTGCTGTTAGCCTTGAATAGCCACGGCACCAGACCGGCAGGGTATTCGTCTCTTTGGACGTATTGGCGAAGGACGTTCAAGCAGTGAAGATGATGGAAAACCTCTATCGTACCGACGTAACCAATGCCGTATTTTTGCGGTTTCGTCTCGACAAAGCCTTGTGTGGGACTGCGATCCAATTCGATCAGTTTTGCGCCTGGGATCATCACTGCAGGCACTGCGGGAAACTTAGTCTGCTACGTCCCTTTACATTTTTTCCAGCTAACTGGCGCACAACTCACTGTTTTCCAAGGCCTGCCACGCTTCCTCGAGATCTGTAGTCGGAGAGCCTTCATACAAAGTATTGTTGGAGGTGCTTTCTTTGAAGTCGCGTATTTCATATCGTACCGAAGATAAAATGGGTGCTGTTCAAAGAGCATCGTCGTCAGCGCGCTCTGAGCAGAGACACCAGCAGGTAAGTGGGTGGACTCACAATAGACGCTGAGCTGTTCGGTGCACTCGATCTCTTTCTTCCAGAGATCCGATCCATGCACCCAAGTCTTTGTTTTGGTTTGGGTACGTGAAGCCCACAGCATTCCCGCTCCAGTGAGAAACATGAGAACGCAACCGATTCTAATCAATGCTTCTAGGGGAACCAGGAGACTTGGGGCTATTGACGACCTGCCAACATCGTCCAGAGGGGCCCCGCTCACGGGTTCCCCTTCTTCCATCTCCACAGGAGCATATACTGCATGCTGGGCGGATGTCCACCGGTTCTCTTTGAGCTTTCTTACCGTTGGCCAAATCATTGGATTTGAAGGAAGGAATGTGGGAGAGTTGGCTCTATAGGTAAGCCATCTCATTTGCGGCCATTCGGCCGCTTTTGTATTGCTCTCCATAGATAACCCACACACTTAACGTGATTTCTGTAATAGTGCGCACAATCCGACGAGCACGGCTTGGCTAACACCAACAGTCTTCGCATGAAACACGGAGATGCTTCGCACTATTCGCTATGAGGAAGGCAATCCGCTCAGGCTGCCTGTAACAAGAGCTTGGCATTTGATGAAGTCACTGAATGAGACGACAGAGTAGGTCGACTCGGAAATCGCATAGATGCAGCGCCAGTTCACCAAAAAGAAAGGAGATACACAAGACAGCACTTCTATTGGAGACTAATAGACTACCAGGGCGCCCAACCATAGCCATTGTCACGTTTCAGCTTGATGCTTGGTACCACTGAGTCCGATCTCGTCCAAAAATCCGTCCGTTTCCGTAACCTGCCCTCCGACCACCAAATTGAGTCTGCGCTACCCCAACCTCAAAACGAGCTCTAGATGGATTGACGTTAATTCTGTACCCGCGGAATCTAAGAGCCATGGGATGACTTGCCACTTCTTTGACGTCTAGCCGTCTACCCGAGAATATCGGCTGGGTTCTTGACAGCGTTGATCTCGTCCTCGTAAGCGGTTGGGCTGTCTGCTGTAGCCCCGACCTTGAGGATGTAGTTGACAGCGTCGACAGTAGAGTCAACCTCGGTGCTGGCCTCGTCACGCTTTCCAAGAATATCGGCTGGGTTCTTGACAGCGTTGATCTCGTCCTCGTAAGCGGTTGGGCTGTCTGCTGTAGCCCCGACCTTGAGGATGTAGTTGACAGCATCGACAGTAGAGTCAACCTCGGTGCTGCTCTCGTCACGCTTTTCGACTGGAGCTGCGATGATGGAGGCCGCGAGGGCCATGATGATGGAAAGAGCGATCTTCATTGTGGTGGCTATGGATTGGACGAGTTGGACAGTTGTAAGTGAGATTTGAAGTTGAGTATGGATGTTTGATGGAGGCTGGAGGCTGTAGGATACTGTCCTGATATAAGTCCCTCGTTGTGGTGCTTCTCCATGACGATGGCAGACAATTGGCTAATCCGTCATAGTGTTCGGGACCTAACCCATCGGTAAAGCCTGTACCTATCTGGACCACATACACCAGCTCGTTCACCGATTTCAGGGGAATGCCGTGGAACTACAAGTGATACAGCAATCGAGATTTGATATGCTTTTGGAGTCATACTCATTAATGCCCATGGGTATTGGTCAAAAAGGGTAAGTGGCCTGATGAGCTTGTCTTCTCCTCTTCATTAATTCAACCACTCAATCTAGAACCTGAAGATAAGAGGGAGACGATGAAGATTCCAGCATGGTAACAATATATCTTTTCCTCCACGGCCTCACTGTTGCTTCGAGGTAGCCCTAGCCGTGCCTAGGGAATTGAACGTTTCCGAGGTATCCCTAACACGTATTAAGGAACCGGTTGATAATACTGATACTGTCCTTACAACCCGACAGAACAGCCACGTAATCTCTAGCTAGCGCAAATGGTGCCTCTGACTAGAGCTTGCTATGCTAAAGGAGCCTCAAGACTGTCTTTAATCTATAGAGCTCCAAGGCTGAATGTCAGACGGGCTAAAACTTGAGCATTTCGAAGCTGCCAGCACACTACATTCTTACCGACGAATGACATGTGGTATACATGGGAACATCACATTCCTTCTTTAGTATAGGTGCTTCGGGTACGAGACCAACTTGTTAGGCTGATGGTAACATCCTAGGAAGACCCCTCGGCTGCGTTGAGCCGGAGCTATGGCCACACCATGTCGGTTTGGCTTCCGTACCCGTTTTGTTCCTTCGCCGATCTCATGATCGCCATTCGTCCGCGTTCTATCCATTTATTCGTATGATCGTCGTAGGGGCTACACATCCGATTGCGTGAGCCTTAATCTCACGGAGAGTCGGCAATGACAACGAATAACGCAACACTTTGCCGCACAATGCCTTTTTGTCGATCTGTTCGCCGCGGGCCCCTTGCCGCTCCACGGACTCCACCGTTCAAAGCTCGCATCCTTCAGGATTATCGCAAGCTCGGCTAGGTACAATCCCATAGCGCGAACACAAGGTTTTGGGCCAAACTGCGCAGGATTTCACTGTTTTAGCGAGCGAGCGAATTATCACGCGCGCTGATGTACAGCGACAGCCACCTATCAAATCAGATGCATCTGTGATGGAACGTACATCTGCCAGTGATCGATCGGGATGCAGTCGGATGCCTGATATTGGGCATCTGGATCTGGTTTTATCGTGATTCCATCGATAAATCGGTATGATCCGACGAGGTAGCGTTGATTCGTTGTCAATCAATTCGATGCGCAACATTCATGGTTCGTTCCAATTTGGTCTGACTGGGGAGCTGCAACCTTGAAAATACGTTGTAGCCGTGACGTCCGATTGGTGTTCATTGCGACTTTCAGCAATTTGGCCTGGATGAGGCGAGCATCTCAGAACGAGCAAATCGAGAAAAGGGCATTCTTGTTGTTTCAACTTGTCTTGGACAAGAACCCATCTAAGCAGTCTCATCGTGTACATGGTAGCGGTGCATTGGAGTACGAGGTGCCCACTTGCTAGCTCTCCGTGCCCGATGTCCAAATCTTTGCTTGACTATAGCGCACAAGACAGCTTTGTTCAATTTCGACACTTCCAGCCCCTTAAACTCCGAGTCCTCGTTCGAGAGACTCTCAGCTTCTTGCCTAGCTCCTCTGTCAACAACTGATCAATATATTGTCTTCGCCACACTTGAGCATCAACAAGGAGGAAACCAAAGACTACCGTCCCCTTATGGATCCCGAGAGATTCGAAGACGATGATAACTCCTCCGCTGGCCGTTCAAGTCAGGCCGACTTGGCAAACATGATTAGGATTAGAAAACAACAGACATGGAGACGCCATTTCCCAGCTCCAATGATGTGTGCCGTTGGGGTCCTCATAGTTTTGGCGTTGACCAACATCGTTATGATTCTTCGTTGGAAACCGACAGATGCGCAATGCACAAAACAACTAAGCACCTACTGTAAGAACTTCAATCTTGCCTGGATGAACAAGTCCACAGCCTGTGCCTCCCAAATCCATCCATCTCGCATATTTCTAACCAGGGACCCAGCACCCGCCCTCGAAGCAGTAGAATACGAAGAGATAGACTTCACAGCCACCTTCAACAACACGAGTATTTACCGTGGGCCGCCCACGCCCGAACGCGAAAAGGCATGGGACAGACTAACCTACAAACATGGCATCGAAGTCCCGGCCGAGAAATTGGCGATGCTGAATAGGACTGATTTGGATCATATCAAGCATGTGCCTAAGGATGTGGGCACTGGGTATATGGGTATCTTGGAGGTATTCCATCAATTGCATTGCCTTGTAAGTTGACCTTATCTCAACCCATCTGCACCGTCCTGCCTCGCCCTCGTCCAAATCTATCTTCCCCTTTACCCTCCTCCTAACAAAGCTCTCAACAGAACATGATCCGCATGTACACCTGGTGGCAAGTAGGCAAATACCCCGGCACCCCCGCCGGCCTGTCCATGTCGCCGCTCAAGAACCGCATGCACATAGACCACTGTTTCGAGTCTCTCCGCATGAGTCTGCAATGCCAGGGTGATGTCACGCCCGTGCTTATACAGCTTGGTGGACCTGTGGGCAGTAAGGCGGATTTTAGGACGCATCATAAGTGTCGCAATTTTCGGAAGTTGGAGGATTGGATTGATAATAATTGGAGTGTTAATTAGGAGGGGATGAGTTAGAGGGGGGATTGAGTTGGGTGGCGGGAATTTTGGGAGGGGTGTTTTTGGTGGATTTTACAATGGGTTACGATGGCGGGATAGCGGGATGGAGCTTGTTTGTATTTGATTTATTTCATTTAGGAAATTAGTTCGCTTTTCGAGTGTTTGAGCTGTCTTTTATCGATGTAGTCAGCCCGAAAAAGCTCAGATCCTGATCGACAGCCTGAGGTGTCCATACATTATACCCGATTCGGAAATGCACTACTGCAGGAACGCAAAAAGCCACATGACCTCATCGCTTCTCCTGCTTCATTCTTTAACAAGGACGCGACGCGCACGATGAAGATATCACAGTCGTTCAACACCACTCCCCTTGGACTTCGAGAATGGCGAGAGCAACAAGATCATCGAGGAGCGCGGCGTCCAAGCCTGTGTCCATGAAACAGGAGGATGAGAAGCCAGTCATCAAAGACGAAGATGACGAGCCACAAAAACCATCAAGGAAGACCAGGAAACGACAGTCATCCATAGAAGATGAAACATCGAAGAAGAAGATCAAAGCAGAAGACGGTACAGCGCTCCCCAGTCCATCGCTTTCTGACGAGGATGTCTCGCCGCCTTCGACTCCCAAGGCGAAGAAGAGAACGCCCAAGAAGTCCACCCCCAAGGATCTCCAAAGTAGGAAGCTGAAATCATACAGCCAATATGCAAATACATCGCCATTTCCAGACTTCTCGCATCCCACTCCGGAGGAATGCAAGCTCGCTCATAAAATTCTCATACAGATGCATGGTGCGAGGACTCGTCCAAAGGAAGTCGTTGCATCAACTACGCGTGCAGGATGCGGAGACTCCCCTTCAGTTCTCGATGCTCTTGTTCGGACGATTCTGTCCCAAAACACCAGCGATACGAATTCCACCAGAGCAAAATTGAGCATGGACGATGAGTATGGTGGTAGTGACAAATGGGACGCCATTGTCGAAGGTGGAGCAGCCAAGCTCCAAGAAGCCATCAAATGCGGCGGTCTGAGCCAGATCAAAAGTAAAGTCATTATCAGTATTCTCCAGCAAACGCATGAAAAATACGGAAAATACTCCCTCGATCACCTTCATGACGCGACCAATGAAGTCGCGATGCAAGAAATGCTGTCGTTTCAAGGTGTTGGACCTAAGACAGCATCCTGTGTTCTACTATTCTGCCTGCAAAGAGAGGACTTTGCAGTCGATACGCATGTGCACCGAATCACTGGATTACTTGGGTGGAGACCCAAGACTGCGAGCCGAGAAGAGACATACGCGCATCTCAACATTAAAATCCCGGATGAGGACAAATACGGTTTACATATCCTACTTGTTAGCCACGGCAAGAAATGTCCCGAATGTCGTGCGGGAGGTCGCAATTCTGGGAAATGCGAACTGAGGAAGGCTTTCAGGAAAGGCAAGTTGGAAGGGGAGGCCGGCGAAGGCGTGAAGGAAGAGGAAGAAGAGTGCGCTAAGAAAGAAGAAGAAACCGAGAAGGTGAAGGCTGAAGACTAAGCATGCTGGACTCGATCCCAACAGCGAGTGCGAGAAGTGCTGTGGACTTCTTTGCATTCGTTCTCTTTCTGCAAGATCACGCCATCGTCTTCGTCATACGATCAGCGCCGTTGCATTCTCTCGTGGGCCCTGTTCAGCCGCTGAATCTATTCCATTTCGCACGGTTTATGAAAGCTACGTTGATTGTGGTACAACTGTACCATATATTGTGGCTGGACATTCGTTCTCAACGGCTTTCTCTTTCTAGAAGCATGGAATCATCCCGCGTTGCTCTTGGTGAGTCGCAAGATTGTACGACTGAGAGGAAATCCTTATCGCTGTCTTGATTCCTGTTACAACGATTCTCGACCCATTTGGACAGACGCTTCGCTGAGTTTCTCAGACATTTAGACTTTCGTCCAAAACAAATTACACCCCCTGCAGTCCGAACATGTCAGAGGATCCATCAATTTCGTATTCGTCCTACTGTAGAATAAAGGGTCCAAAAACGCTGTCATTACCACGGTTCCAATGAATCAATAAACCAGTCATTTTTCCAGGCTTGCTGTGGGTCTGGAACTCGCACAGTATACCTTTGGAGACGCCCATCATCCAGCTCATGTCTACCCAACTGTTTTCTTTCGCAAATTAATGCACCGTAAAGTCAGCAACATTCACGCACAACAGCTTCTATCGCTAATTGAATCGCCCAACACGACTGATCGTCCTTACTTTAAATCGACACAAGACGAATCCAAAATGCTGTGGTTTACCAGCAAGCGAAGGTCTATTCTTTCTGGGTCAGATTTGTCGGAGACCTCAGTAACAAGCTCCGAGTCAGGAACGCCGCCGCCGCCATACTCTCGAAGGCATACGACTGATCGACAGTCTTACTCATCTGGGTCCACAAACGGCGGATCGAGTAACTTACAACACTTTGACAGTACTCCTTCGGGTCGAAAACTATGTCCAGGGTGGGTGGAAGACCAGGCATCCAGCCAATGCCTCAAAAAGTACACGATCAAACCAATATCGACCGGGACCACAGCTAGGGGACCATGTGATGCGTTCACCTGCACTTTTGAAATCGAATCACTCATGAAGGTCAACTGGATTACCCTTCACCTCATCATGCAAGAATATCGCAGACATGGTCTTCAGAGTAAGAGTCTCGTGACCTTGAATCTCGCAGGATTCCATCGTCGGAAGATTCCGCAGATCGTGAAAACAACATGGGCGTATGTTTACCTCGAATGCAAATACAACATGAGCTCCACGGCCCGCGTCGTGGATGAACGATTGGTTTTGAAGATCTCTACGTTGCTCAGGTTGAGCCATGACGTAAAGATCGATGAACATCAAATTGCAGACTTCGTCAAGCCGATGACATGCGCACACGGTCGATATATGGGATCTTGGGAAAACTACACTGGCTTTCAGATGGGCAAGTATCTCACCGACTTCATCGATCGAAGAGACAACCTGTGTCCACAGGACGGAGAACTACACAGCGAGAAGTGCGAGTCCTGCAGCTCTGAGTATGTTGTCATCGTGCGGAACAAAAGACATGGCGAGTCTCCGACAGTCTCGAAAAACAGCAGAGTCTTTCAGGTGGACAGATATCTGGATTTTGGAGAGTGTCGAGCCGCTGATCTGAAGGAGTGGAATGCTTTGACTAAGCATGGTAGGGGCTTGGAGCACTACAGTCGGGAAACGAGTCCGAAAGAGATGTGGGAGAGGGCGGAGCGAGAAGAGGGTAAAGCTTGAATTGACAGTTGCGGCGTTTCCATATGATCGAAGTTCTTCTTCATGGCTCACTCCTGTCAGATGGATCTTATTTCAAATTACGACTTCATCTCAATTATTGCAGCTTCCAAACAGCTTACGATAGCAAATCAGAGATGGATGTGGACAACTTTCTGAAACCTATATCACTAAGGAAATTACCGATATTGATCTCCAGTCAAAATGTGGATTTGTACTGTCGATGCGATGACCTCTCCGTTCCTAGGCAACACTTCAGCTTCTATGATGTTCTTTGATGGTCTCTTGTGTTGACGCGTCTCGCGCGGTTGGCTTTTGACGTGTTGCCTTGCGCACAATCGACAAATCAGCAACCAAACCTTCGAAGGTAACACAACCCATCGAATCCGTCTCCCAGCGAACCAATGACTCCTATGAACGCTGAATATGCCATCGCTCACTCGAACAGAAGTCGCCTCAGCCGCAGCGAACAGCAGCATTGCCAGTATGCCTGAAGCCAACATCATCGAGGCATGCAAGGAGAATTTCGACATAATCGACGTGTCAAAATTGGCAGCCCTTCCGCAATGGCTTCAGAAGAGCATCTCAACCCTTACGAGAACTCAGCTCAAGACACTCGGTGCTACTATCAGCGTGTAAGCCCACTTGAGTCCCTTCCCTGTCACATCTTCATTATATGCCCGACGTTTGTAAGCGGTGTCTCAGCGAGCGAAACGGTTGATGAGCAGGAAGTTGGAACGCATTCGATCTATGCCCGCACTTTCGGCCTTGCACCAATACCCGGCTTGCTTCATTCCCTAGCATGTACCTCATAACTAATCAACACAGTCACGACAGATTCGAGCTCATGCGGTTGCCCCTTGAAATCAGAAGAGCTATCTATGGATTGGTCTGGGCTCCTGAGGATTCGTGCCCAATCATAGATTCCAACAAAAGAACGGCGAAGTATATGGAAGAACAGGAAGAGAGAGAAAACCACTACTATGATTGTGATTGCGAACACCACATCCTGGAGACCGTCAGTAAATTCGATATATCCCTGCTCTTGACGAGCAAGATGGTCTATGCGGAGGCCATCGACACTCTTTACAACACTCGTGCTGTCAAAATATTTGTGAAAGAGTACAATACATCCCAACATCTGGAGTATTACGACGATACAGACCATGAGCTCGGGTATAAGCTTGATCCCGACGATGAGTTGACTTTCTGGAAATTTCGAAAAGTTGAGATTCGCGTAACTTGTTTCGAAGATTTCGTGGATGAGTATGGACGAGCGAAGAAGGAAACCATCGGCTACATGTTCTGTGACTTGGCTGGAAAGATCATCGCACAATTCAAGTCAAATGCCTCTCAGCCTAAAAAGGAGCTGCATTTCGAATTCGTTAGATGGGAGAACGAGAGTCTAGATTTGGAGGCGGAGGATCCAATGGATAAGAACTGGGCAATTTGTCTGTGGACGCGCTTGCATCTTGTAGAGCTCGTGAAGCAGATGAGGGCAGAGCTGGACTTCGCGCTGGGGAAAAACGTCGTTGTCCTGACCACCAATGTGGAAGCCGAAATTCCGCACATCGACGCAATACGAACAAGCTCAACACGTATTGAATTCCGCCATCACAAAATCGGCAAGAAGGGCGTCCTGTCACGGGAAGAGAACGATCGCGTCTTCCAGTTTCTGGCTTGGGGTAACCTGAGAATGGAGCTGAAGTTTGAGGCATACACGATATATTAGTCATCCTTCACGTCAACCAAGGTACGCTTCGATAGCATACTACCTAAGTATTTTGCAGTAAGCTAACGACCGTTCCAGCCACCAAGATTAAGCATATTCGTGTCGGATCCCGCCACCAAAATAAAAGCGGCTCCGAGTCATCATTCGAATCATCCCGTCAAATGCAGCTGGGGTATGTCGAAAATCCAGCAAAGGAATACACAATGCAACACCTACTACCATATTCATATAATGAAGAAGTTCAGGGCGCCCAAGGAGTTAGAGGGCGTCGAAGCTGATGGGCAATGGTGTCGTCTTCGGGAGTATAATGGGTTACGAAGATTTTTGTTCATGTAGTGCTACAGATTCATCACAGCACCACACGACTGAGATTTGATCTCTGCGTAATGGCAGTCATCACATCTGGTTTGGAAATCACTCTAATCAGCTCGATGACCACTTCAATTACATTATATTCTATCTTCTTCTCACTTTTCAAAGTTTGGCGATGCCAACCTCGAATCAGGCATATACCTCTTCTTGAGCCACAAGATAAATGTACTTATGTGGACGGTATCACAGCCAGGCAACTATTCTTCCTCGTGCAAACATCATAACAGATCAGACCAGCAGGTAACTCACCCAGCCAAACAACCTTCAATTCATGCCTATAAGGCCTCCATCTTCATCTTCTTCCTTCCTTCACCTTACACCTCACCCACTCATACATTCTTGATCTCCCAACACCAAATTCACCTCTCCCACCTCAGGCGCCCTCTTCACTGTCATGGCCATCACGATGGCGACACCGCCAATTGAAATACCAAAGGAAACCAGAGACGTCATCAAGAATCCGGACAAACTGGCATTTCTCCCAGCATCAATTCGCGATGTGGTCCCAACGCTTTCTAGGTTCCAAGTCAAGCAGTTGCGTGGGCTGTTTGAAAGGTGAGTTTTCCTTCACCAATCATATCTTATTTTTCCAAATATGGAAGGCACATGTCCTTTCAGCAAGTAGAAATTAAAGTCATCGCAAGTTACTGCTCCAATATCCTCTCCTCTCTTATAAACTCTCACCAAAACAGAAGCCCCTACTAAACCCACTCAATAGCCATTTCGACTTCCTCGACCTCCCTCTCGAACTTCGCGAGACAATCTACGAACTCGCTCTCTGCCCCGGTACTTCCACAACCATCGTCCGCAGATCCCACCTTCCAAAAGCACCAGCCAGATCCTGCCCTAACGAATCCATAATTCTACCCATCTCCTTGCTAAAAGTTTGCCCCCAAATCCAACAAGAAGCAAACAACGTGCTCTACCGGAAATACACAGCAAAGCTCCATATCACCGCTTACAAAAAGGGCGTTGCGAAAAACTTTGCCCCAAAAGAAGGAATCACAGCACCAGTGATGAGAGGACTAATCCTCAGCGATCCAACAACCATCCAAAACTCCAGCACCGGCAAAGAAGAAGAAGAACAAAAGAGCCAAGATCGCGGCTACCGCCTAAAAAACTACGACATCCAACCCTTCCTCGGATTCCGAAAACTGCACCTCGTAATCCAGAACCACACTCCCCTGCACGCCTTCTCGTACGGCGATGCGCAGAAAGGTTCGCTCGGATACATGGTGTCGGAGTGGGTTAATATGCTTGTGGAGCAATATCACACGCAACCCAGCCCCACATTTGAGAAACAGATTCATCTCGAATTCAGACTCGATGGGCGTGATACTTTTCTCGTCCAGCAGTTCTGGACTGGGACGGACGCGGGTCGGGAATTGCTTTGGTTTACTGTCCAGGCGCGACATGTTGTGCTGAAAATGAGGGAGGAGTTGGAAGTGAGGAGTCCGAATTGCAATGTCGTTCTGACATCGAATGTTGAGACGCCGGATGGGTTCGGTAGTTCGAGACTGAGTGCTGAGAAGGTGAGGTTTGTAAGGGATAATGATCTGCGAGGACGGATCTTGAGGTTGAAGGAGGGGAAGGTGGTGCAAGAGTTGGAGAGGAGGGCTATGTCTGTGGTGATTACGATTCCGTGAAGGATGAGGTAGGTGGCGGTGTTGTGGTTGCTTTCAAAACTCCGTCGATGGACGTGTGGTTTCTAAGCAACTAGAAGCTATTTGCACAGGTGGAGTTTTGGGTGGTCTGGAAATCTATTCTCCTGGTCTCTATTCGAATTTGCTTTCTACTTAGACTGCTGTGGAGGAGTTGGAGGCATTTATGGATTATGAAAAGAGCGAACAGCACTGTGGTACAACGAGTGCCTTGTCGAAATTGGCCTAAGAAGCGAGATCATTAGTAAAAGTCTGCTTCCAAAATTTGGATTTCGGAGGAATAGCATGGCTACCGACTCGGAAAAAGTAAATGGCAACTTTTTGGATTCAGTACCACGACAGCCAACAAGAAAACTGGGCAATCTATGAAGGGAGATATGAATCTAGCGGGGGAAACTTGTTATAAGTTATCTTACCACAAAGTCCGATCCATTGTTAGAAAACTCACTCCATCTTTGTCGCCTTCATCAACCCAGGCTGAGATGAGACCGCTTATCAATCTCAAAGGGCTGATGTCCCCTAATATCGCGAGTAAGTCTTATCGGTGGTTGTTTGAAATTGGATCTGAACGTTGTGCTGGAGTTCTGTGTAGCCTATTAAAAAGAGGATTCGGGCAGTTGGTTTACCTAGACTTGGTAAACCCCATTGCCCGATAGATTCTTTGCATGCTCATTTATCAAAATGATCTTCTGCAATAATCAGAGGATCAGCAAGACAAAGCTCGATTTCCGAGAAATGACAGGAGATATGGAAGGTCCTCTAATCCCTCTTTGACCTACTATTTTCAGAATGAAGGCTTAGACTCTCAAATGCCGCTAAAAGTACGTTCAAGTCCCTCACTTTCAGATCGCCCAGAGCGCCATCGTACATGACACATTATTTTTTCACCCCATCAATCACTCACTTCAAGTAAAATCCATCCCATCCGCACCATCACCCGAGAACGCAAAGTCGCCCTGCTCAAGCTGCGCGAGACGATCAAGTTCAGCCTGATACTCTCTCCTGACATCCTCGATACTAACAACACATCTTTTACTTCCACCGGTATGTCCGTTAGTCCTCGCGCCATTCGTCCTCGCCAGAGTCCCATCGGGGTTCACAACTTGCGCTTCACGAATGACCCACGCCTCCTCTGGCGCTACACAAGCCAGCGAGTTGATGAGTAGCAGATACGCTTCTACCAATCTCTCATCGGACGGAATCCTAGTGGCTTCACCAGTAGCTTTGAGACGTTCGAGACGATCAAAGGCAACTTGAGCTGCGCCCCTCCAATTTCCACGTTTGACACGCCAGGCATACAAGATCTTGTGCCATTCTGGTTTAGCACTGACAATCCAACCTTTGTCCTTCACTTTCTTGGCCAGGATATCATCAGCATCCTCTTCGAGACCAGTCCACGGGAACCCGAGGAGAAGCTCGATACGATTATTGTCGACGACGGCCTCGATGAACTGTTTGGTATGAAAGTGACGTGTCGCGGTGGGCAAGCGATTGAGTACTGAGTAGGCTTGTTGGAAATCTTGCGTGGCGAGAGCAGAGGGGAAAAGATTGGTTGTTAGCAGGCCGGACTTGCGTCTGTGGTACTCGTGCTACAGGCAGGCAGGTTAGTGTGACAACGAGATAATCCTGCAGTGACGATAGCCTACCAATTCTGCCTTGTCAGGCTGTTGGCCATGTTGAGCCTGGGGTTTCTTTTGCGCATGTGCTTGCAATGCCAAGTTGGCCAACTCCACAATGTGGGAATGTGCTTTGATAGTACCGAGTAGAGCCATCACATGCTCGTAGTATGGCGCCAAACCGTCTGCGAAGCATAGATACTCATCAGGTCGTAGAAGCCCGGCTTTGTCAGAATTGTTGACATTGAAGGAATATATACCTGCCAGCGTTAGTACCGTTGGTTGAAGATAATATTTCGATAAGAAGACACCTACTCATAGAAAACGCTGCCTTCTTGAAATTCGCCATAGCTCCATCAGCATCTCCAATCTTGATATTCAGACGACCCTGCAGGTATGTACTCCAACCTGTCTCAGGCACAAAAGGCAAGAAATCTCTAGCCAGTCGAAGGTCATCGTGCTTGATCAAATCCGCTAGGACGTAAGCCGTGAAGTTATCATACTGTTCAATGTTCAGGTTCGTCAGCCACGCTCCACACATGTATGTGATCAAATCTGGTGTTGGCTTGTTCTCCGGCGCCCTGATGGACGACCAGTCACCAATGAACATGCTCTCAAGTAAAGTCAGGTTGTATGTTGGCTCACTCGGCGGCGCGGGCCCACTCATCTTGTGTTCTGGACTGTCTGCTGCTGATGGTTTGCGATGTTTGCGTTGCTCCTGCCGAACGTTTGACGTCAAGAAGTTCAAGACTGCATATTCCCGCAGACCTCTAGCGAGCATCATGAAAAGACGCGCCGGTTGAAATGCAGTCTCCGAGTCTTGGTCGATATCCATCAATTCGTCATCGCCAGGTGGCACATTTATCGCGGCGGCTAAGTCTTCCGGTTCATAGTTACCTTCGAGAGACATGACTATGGACAGAAGATCAAGCAGCACATTCGTGTTCATGGCGATCATCTCCTGTGCAGTGCGAATCATCGTTCTTGTTCCGAAACGAGTAATCTGTTCCTCCGTAATCTTGCCCGAGATCTCCACTTGCATCGTCTCGATAACGTGCTCGAAGTTTCGGGTCTGAAAAATGTAGAAGCCTCCGTTTTCAGTGACGAGATTTTCCATTCTCTCAAAGTCATCGTCGGAAAGTACATCGAGGCCTACCTGTCCTTGAAGAGCATGGAAACGGTCCATTACTGACAGGCTGGACTCCTCAAGAATCTCGGCCAGAACCAATCGATGTAGAGAATCTTGAATTGGACTCGATAAGCAAGCACGGTAAGAATGTGCGAAGCGTAGTAGACGTCCCATCTCGGCGTTTTCTTGAACAGGCTGTTCGTCTTGCGTTGCAATCAAGCCGCGCGAAACAGGTTCCAGTGCATCACGATTGTACTCGCAAAGCTCGACATCATTGCACGTACGAATGGGCGCAACGAAGTCGGAGCACACTGCCCACGGCAACTGGTCACAGGGGTCCACAGCGAACGATAAGGCATCACTGCGTCGCTTGTGCAGATCTCGGACAAGTTCGTAGTATACTTGCCATTGGTCTGCAACCTTCTTCGCGTCCTGACCAGACCATTCTTGTGCGCCCTCTCTTGAGCCGGTGCCAGAGCTAGCATTAATCGCTTTCGTCAGGCGATCTTTGAGAGAAGCTTTGCCATCACGAGCTGAAAAGACATGATTACGGGCTTTGCAGTAAACCTCCAGAGCAGTCTCCAGAGTTGGAACACTCAGTCTTCCAGGGTAGAGCAAAGCACTCAGCCACCGGTCCTCAATGTTAACGATCTCAGACTCCGAGCTTTCCTCGGTTGGGTACTGTGGCATGATGGCATCTAGCGCCTCGACTGTCTGCCGCCCGTGAGCGACAGCAATCCAGTCGCTTTTCCAACACCTGTTGACGTGCTCTTCAGCCTCGTGTCTCCCGTGTTCAAAATCGCATGGATCGAAGTTTATGGTGAAGATTTGAGAGGTCTGCCCTGCCCGAACCCGTATCCATAACCTAGTCTGCAGATGGCCCTGTGAGGCAGTGCTTTGAGCGGGTCGCAGGTAGAACTCCTCCAGATTCCATACAGCCGTGTCCATCAAGCGATCGATAGGTGGCGTGAAGTTAACCTCGTCGCGCATTTCTCGTATGCATTCTCTACCACTGCCTGCAGTAGAGATCTCCCAAAACCTGAAACGGTGTCGTTTAGGAGTATATGTAGCAATGTAGTAATGGTCATGTCTGGAGGGCATGTCGAAAATCTGCATGAGCTGCCGCTGCGAAGGGCCCATTAGGTATCTTGACTCTCGCTCGTCAGTCTCTCCAAGTATATCCACCTCGCCCAGGATCTTTCCTGTCGTCAAGTCCCATATCCTGAGCATATGATTCAGACAGACCGTGACCAAATGTTCTTCCTCGCCCTCGAAGCCAGAGGATGCTGCGGAAAGGATGGCCGTCGGCTCGAGGCTTAGGTCTCCGAATTGCGCCGCTTTGCGCGACTTCCATATCGATCGAGTTATTGACGAGCCCCAGTGGCCTTCTGAGAAACTCCTTTCGTACCATATGGAACCTGCGTATATTAGCTTTGACCTGTAACTGGAATGCCCAAGCACTTGCCGTCGTCACCGGCTTGTCGGGTCAATTCTAAAAAGCCGCCATCTTCGAGAGAGACATATAGCTCTTTTGAGTTTGAAGCAAACAAACGGTAAGCCTTCGTAGTCTTGAGTACTGAAGGCTGTGAGCATCGACACCAGCCCGTTGGCATATTTTCCGTGCTCTTCAAGCGAACGAAATGGTCTTTCAAAAGCGTAAGAGTCCATAGCTCATTTGTTGTTGTAATGGCAAAGATATCGATGGCGTCTGTGTCGTCCGAGTCGGCAAAGGCAATGCAGAAAGGTCGTATCGCAGCCGGGAAGCGCAGGATCAAGGTCAACAGAGCTTCCGTCTTTTCCTTGACATCTTCGCTCAGATCCACAGACTGTATTTCTAGAGCTTTGCGATCGTCCAGCAACCTCCAAAGAAAGCTTCTTGGGTATCTTCCATCTCGCCTGAAGAATATTGAGGCGTCCGTCGCTAGGTGTTCCTTCGCAAAGATTGATTCATCGCATCCGACCTGTATGTCGCTAACCACATTGCGTTGCTCAGAAACCGTTTCTGCAAATGCTACAGAGCTCCTTGACGAAGGAAGGGTAATTTCTACAGTCGAAGCAGTATGCGCCTGGTCGAGATTGAGACGCGTCTCTGTGTAGAGGTATGGCGCGTGCGATTGTGCCATGATGGGATGCGAATTGCCTATCTCCTGCTCACAGCATTGAAGGCTGTTTGAAAAGTTCAGATATCTGCAGTTGTATTGCGCTCAGGAATGCGAATGAAGTTGTGGGAGGCAACGGCGGGATTGGACTTCGGCGAGCGTTTGTTTGGAGTTGTTTGGAAGATTTGGCTCTAGAGGATCGGGAATTGAGGGATGGCGATGACTGTATCGTGTGTTATTGTCCAAGATTTATGTACTCAATTGAGGTATGAGGACGACGCGGGACGCGACCAAGATTGCTCTATACTGGACTCAGTATAGCGGATTCACCACCTACCAAGGTTTGATGCCCACAGCTACAGCTACAGCTACTAGTAACCTCCTTTCACGTCCATCCAACTGATAACACCCTCTCTTCAGCTAGTATGCTCCAGTATCCAGCGACTCAATCCGCAGTATGGAAATCCTCAAGGTCATGGCAGAGTACTGAAGGAGGCTTCTCGATTTTGAAAGCCACTCACATTGATCATGGCTGGAGTAAGATACATCGGCATCGAATAATAGCACACCTGGCACATCTCGAGCGGTAAGACGACCACCATATATGAAATCGGAAAAGGACATCTCAATCAACGGCGTGGCAAACCGATGGCATCGTATGGCAATCACATCTTGGTAGCATCATGGTATCACGTTCAACCGCTCATCTTCCCGTAAATAACTCAATTAAATAAGATTACAAGAAACATCAAAAGAGACTCTATATCATCAGGATCAAACAAGAAGGTGGAGAACTTCATTCGCAATTGGCCTCACTTCATCTTCACCTTGGCCTATTACTGACAGCAACACCTTCCCCGACAATATCTCCAATCTCTTTGGGTCATTTTAGCAAACCATATGCTCAAGATATGACCCTCTCAGATACACGATGCAAGACTCAATGCTGGTTCAACCAGTTTGATCTCAAAGGAACAACATGAACGGTCCAATGGAAGTCGCAGCTGGTTACACGAATGATGGTTTTGCCCTTCCTATTCACCTTCCTTCAAACCTCTTGTGATTCCCTTCAATTATTCCACGAGCCTCATTTTGTCCTCCATCGCTCACTGGCA
The DNA here is from genome assembly GCA_007735645.1 of Venturia effusa. Taxonomy (NCBI): domain Eukaryota; kingdom Fungi; phylum Ascomycota; class Dothideomycetes; order Venturiales; family Venturiaceae; genus Venturia; species Venturia effusa. The sequence continues at coordinate 522,023 of CP042195.1, forward strand.
CAAATGTATTGCCTGCCAGCGTCATGACCACAGAGCACGATACTGACTCCACGCCAGAGACCAGCAACGACGAAGACTGCTCAGAGGCGAAAGACTCTGCCGATCAATCGCGTATTTCTTACGACTGATTTGCGTCAAACACAGCTCGAGAGGCTTGTTACACAACCAATGGACACGAATTATGGTCTGTGAATCTCACTAAATCACCTCGAAGCTGGCGGCTCAGCCACATTGGGCGCATTATTGGACTGGCTTGAGAGGTCAGTTGATGAATGACAATGGTTGCAATTGGTATGAAGCAGGAAAGTACGTATTCTGAAGATGCCGCAATCTGCTTGTGCGAGGCGTTCTACTTATGGAATAAGTGTAGAGCAGCGAAGCAGAGGAAGTCGCGATGATTGAGGACCCGCAGATTCACAGCATTGAAGAGTTTCTAAATCAGCAGTCTGTCCGACCTGGACCCAGAGGTTGATGAATTCCCGCCACAAATTGTCATGCCTGGTTGCTAGGCTGGTGTTGTGGCAACATGGCTTGCAGAGACAAACAACAGCTGCACTTCACCTCTCTTGTTCAACTTCACACAATAGATCCCCGACCTTGCTGAAATTGTCATATCTGTCGCAGGTGAGTGGAAGTCAACTCTAAACTTCTGAGGCATAGCTGACAGACATTTAGCGCAAGAGCAGCCGCCGCATAACTTCACCTCATTTCTCAACTCGTCAGTGACAAACATGGAAGATTTCATGACCGTAGTGACTGGCTGGAAGAAAGATGAGCCAGCTCTAGCCAAGAGGGCAGCTCTTGTCTCCGAGGATGAGGATAGCGACGTCGAAGAGATCCCTCGATCACCTCGTTGGCTTTCACTACATGTTGCCGCCTCTGCATCTACCAACTCACCAGCCGATGGAGGGCCGCTGCGAAGAAAAAGCCAGCTTCCGAAATCTTCAACCTTCAAGAAGGCAAAGACAGCCACGAAATCATCCGGAAGCCAAGGCATCGATTTGGATCGGAAGCATCACCGACCTACACAGAACATCAGAAAAGCTGCTCCAAAGGAAAAGATTACTCAGTCCAGCGCACGCCAGCCTTGGAAATGGTCAAAGAAGAAAACCACTGACCTTTACGTTCCGGTCATGCAAGACAAGTGGTGGAGCAGTTCTGAGTCTGAACTACGCCAACTCCCCATTGGAAGACAGAGATACATGAGCCACATCGCGCGTATAATGGAGACAGAACTCGGGGAACAGCTTGTTGGAACCAATCGCTGCAACAATTGCAAGCGACATAATCGACAGTGCTACATCTATTCTGAAGCAGGAAGGACTCAGATCATGCACCCGGGCGTAAGATGCGCGGCTTGTCGTTTTCACGATCGTGATCTTGAGGAATGCTGCTCGCTGAATGTCAAGAAGGAGTAGGCGTACGAGCCCGGATTTGAATAGAAACAAGATGGAACCCCAGCAGGTGGTAGATGAAGTATTTACAGGCATCGACGTCTCAGATTCCTATGGAGCATATTTGGTCTGACTATCCTGAGGTTAAAACATACAGAAGTAACCTCAGCTAAGAAGTAGCTAGGAAGCGGCGGGCGTCGTCTAGGTTGTCGACGAATTTCTGTCGACCCTGTGCCCAAAAGCTTCGCACTTCTTGACCGACAAATGTCCGTGGCTGAGGCGTGAAGCATCTCAATGAAAATGGTCGTCTTATGGAGCTGGAAATCGGCTATGAATGAATCGAACGGGCTCGGTTGAACTACCTCAAGATAAGAGCAAGTAGGCTAGAGTTGATTGCAGATGGGAAATCAGCCAAGAGTTTCATAGCAGCATCTCATCCTTTTGATCTGGAAGGTTCCTAAACTCGGCAAAAGATGTGGGGCGAAGAAGCCTACAATTGTTACTTTCTCAAAAATCAAATCCAAGCTCAAGCTCCTCTTTCCCTAACTCTTACCAAAAGCGCGCTGTGAAACTCTAAGATCCTCTGCAAGGCCATCATCCTAGGTGCCTATCAGCAATCCGACCAAGGTCAATTGCAGATATCAACAGCTTCGGGTATACCTTGTCCATCAAACAAACAAGGGGTTCGTCACAAAAATAACCAGCATCAGCTCCGCGGCCGCCGTTATCAAGCCATCTTGACTTTTCCAAATGCATGTCGCACTAAGAGACTTCACTCCGCGGAGCACACTTTTGACTTGGGAGCACCCCAGCCAAAAGCTTTACCTCACCGGCAAACCAAAGACTCATGTTCCAGAGAGGAGGACTTGAAGATTTGAAGTCTCAAAGATAAAAGGCAAGCCATGAGGATGGATTGCGAGAAGGATCGAGGTTAGTCATGTCTGTCACGTGCTCAGCCTCGCCAGCCTCGTCATTGTAGAAGTAGTTTGTAGTTTGTATGAGCATTCCATTCCAGTTGAATTACGGAACGCATTTTAGAAACGCTGAATGAAATTAGTCCGTCATGTCTTCAATCGGTAATGACACTGGACTGAAGATGCATACCTCTCGATGGAGTTCTTCCATTCTACAGCGGTGGGTTGGCTGATGGTGACACTGATGATGCGCAGCTCAGAAAACTTATCATGGCGGTTGTTGAGGCTAGGCGATGCCTGCTCTCCATTACGCGTTTGACGACGTCCTGTCCAGTCACTACTTCACCAAGGCGGACATAGTCTCATCAATTGATCTCAATCGATCCGTCTGCATAATAGCAGGCGATGATTGGGAAGCCTTTATAGTTGGTCAAACTAGGATCCTACGGTCTTTATTTTCTTTGGGGTTGCTGACAGCTCATAGATGAAGGAATCACATCAGCTCGCCTGATAAATGAGATGCCGGTTTGATCTTCCGACAAGCAGCGAGAACGTTCAGAGCTATCTGTTGACATGATCTGTAGCCTTTTGTGTCGTAATCAGGTCAGGGATACGTAGATTCTATTCTCCATTAAAAATTTGCCATTTCGCAAGAAAAATACAGAAATTCTTGAATTTCAAGTGCTGATAGTGGAGGCCAGCGCGCTACTTAGTGAGTCTCCGTGAAGAGAACGGCATTCGGCAGAGCTGGAACACTTCTCGTGAAGACTACCACCATGATGATAGCCACTTCAACTATGTTGAAGACCATTGCTACAACTTTAGATTGCACCAGTCTCCTCACATGAGTAACAAGCGATTTCAGCCCCAGGTGAAACTCACATTAACAGTGGCGATGTACAACAAAACCTACCTAGAAGGAAATAACAGCACAGCATCAAAGTCCTGCAGACTTCGCAAAAGGCCTATTTCAAAATTCTCGACTAACTAGGAGAGTAGATACAACCGGAGGTAGTAGCCTTGCTAGCATATGCTAGACGACATCCACATCAATGTTGCTATCAACAAGGAGGAGTGTGTTCACCAGCCCGTCCTAAAGATTCCAGGTAACAGCTTTTGCCAATCGGGTAATGATATTGATTTCATTCTTACCATCAGCCGAGACCAACAATATTCTTGTAAAAAGATACTGATGCAGCGGTTTTCAAGTCTCATCGAGTCTCAATTTCATTCCTTTCCGCAGATGTACTACATTTGCGACCAGTTCGTAAGGAGGAACCCCTGTACCTGAATCTTTTGTCAAGACAGTTGGCTGCCATGCCGCTCAGTTGCAATACAAAATCAAGCCGCTATTGGCGCCGGTAGCTCTTTTGTCAAGACGATCGTAGTCGCCCAACATGTGTCATTGATATCGTTTGATCCTCATTCATCACCTGTAGTAGAGCTTCCAGGACCAGGCCCGCGACTGGACCCTTCGCCATTACCGTTGAGATATTCATCTCCATTCGATACTGGTACTTGTCCAAGAGCAGCAAGTCGCTCCTCCTCCTTCTTCGCTCTAATATTTTCCGTCTCTCTTCGAAGTGTCTCCAGATTCCACACGTCTCCATCGTCACCATCCGAGTCCTCATCGTCAGAGTCTTTCTGCCAGTCGCCCTTCTCGAACATGGCTCGACCGGTAGCATCCTTCGCCTTCTTGGCCTCGTTTTCCGCTTCCTTCTTGTCCATGCGCTCTTTCTTCCACTTTGCGAAGGTCTCTGGCGTCACAGGCGTAAGTGTTCCTGTGAGCTGGAGTCGTTGTGTCTCAAGGAAGTCTTCGAGTGTGAGGGTGGCCATGGGCGATTTATCCATGAGGGCTTTCTCTGCTGCTCGCTGTTCTTTCGTCTTCAAGACGAAGCTGGAAGGGCAGATGTTAGTATTTCGCGCCTTGGCTCAAGCAGAGAGGATACGTACCCAGGCGGCAGAGAATGAACATATTTGCAGTCGTTTCCACCATTCGGACACGTCCAGAACCAACCGTACTTGCCCTCCTCAACAGCCTCAATGAAGTATTTGCAAACTTTATCTGTCGTGGTTTTTGGATTGCCATGCTTCGACAAAATCACCTTCCGCAGTTTGTCTTCGTCCCAGTCGTCGCTCTTCTCCTTCTCCTTCTCCTCTTGCTGTACCTCACGAGTGTCTGTGTATAGGGACTTTTTCACCGTCTTCCTCTCCACGTCTAGATCGTGAGAAAATTTACATTTCTTGCCTATCACAGACCATGTTAGCCATAATCTTTCTTCGAGCATTCTCTGCAGTGGCTCCCTCATTCGCTACGAAAAAGCCACCAACCTTTTTCGCAATGGCCTTTCTTAAAAAATTGGCAAAGCACCGTCTTCGGATCCACACCAAAGGGCACCTTTTGGATCTGCACCGGCTTGAATAGCTCAGCATTCTCTTTTGCAGCCTTTTCAGCCGCAGCCTTCTCTTTAGCAGCCTGTAGCTTCTCTGCCTCCTTCTTCTTCTCCGCCGGTGATTTTGCGTCCGCTTTTTGTGACTGTATGGTTTTGATCGCTTTCTGTGCAGCACCGCCCTTCTTATTCTTCATCCCAAAGGTCTTATCCACCACAACCTTGTCCTTCTTGGAAACCTCCTGCCGTCCTTTGGGAGCCATGTTGGCGATGTGGGTACGAGCGTGCGATTATGGGCGTATGTGGGCGGGTATGTGCCTTGTGAGTATGGCGAAAGTGGCGTTCAGTACCAGCTGTCCCAAGCCATGTATTTTGTATAGAGATTTGTGCACGTAGGGGTCGAGATGAAGTGGTGTTGGGTCGTCGAATATGACATCGCCGCCGCAATGGGATACCGATACCATACACCATACGATACCGTACCTAGACTCGCTTAATTTTAGCGCCAAATCTGCTCCAAGGCTGAATCGTGTCCAAAGTACCAAGTGTCATACGGCTAATTCTCCAACAACTACTTGCTCAGACACCGCCGAATTTGAATTGCAAGAGAAACCGTAGGATAAGTGCCTCTTCTATTACGAGCTTCAAAAATCCAGTAGGTCCATTGCCCGAAATGCTTCAAGACACCGCGATCTAACCACCCCAAAAGCTCCCTCAACCTCACCACGAGCGCCGCGCAATCCTCTCGTACACTCTCCGTCCGCCAAAATGATCACAGATGCACAACTCTACAGCTTGGCCCTCTTCCTTGGTGCCGCCGCCGTGCTCCTGATTGTCCTCTACCACTTCCTGGAAGTCAATGCGACAGACTCAGAGCCTCTCTCAACGCAAAGAAAGACCGACACAATTCCTCCTAAGGCGAAAGCACGATCGAGCTAGGATGAGTGGATTGAGGGGAGGATGTGGAAAGATTGGTGATCTTGTGGCATGAATTTGAACACATGGTAGAATTTCTAGTTGGCGTGGATCAGGCAAAAAACCAATATCGAAGTGAAGGGGGATCGTCTCATTGCAGTACGTACGCTACAAGATATACCGACTTCATCTGTCGCTGTATGTAGCGTTGTGAGCTTAACGGGATGGATGTAAAATACTGTATTTGGACACATTGCGGATAAGACCCTCAGAATTGTACCGGCATCACATTCGGAATGCGTACATGACAGACCTTTTTAAAGTGCATCTTCAATACAAGAGACCGCCGTCGCCAACAGGGAGCTTGACACTATATCCGTCTGATCAAGGTTTGTAGTGCCGGAGGGCATGATCAGATTGAGCAGCGGTGGCATCTGTACCATTCCTCCGATTGGAAGAAAGATCTGATGAGCTAAATAAAGGCAAACACTGATTCTAGCTGCTCATAGCATCGTATCCATAGACGAGTGCAACTCAGCGTGCGCCATGGAAGCGACTCAACCACAGTGACCACAGAATGGCTGCGATTTCGTCGATCAGCTCAAATACGAATTCCGTCTTTCCCAAACCTTTTCCCGGTCTGCCTGCTGACGAATCGATCCCGATACTCTCATTTCCACGGCCATGGAAGGATGATGATGGGAATCACCACAAGTATCACTATTCTTTTCGCTCGACCTAGTTATCACGAGCCCAGGGGTAGGATACTATGGATATACTTAGTATACGGCATATCTCTGCGTCAAAGAACGATGTTATGGTAATCAGCGGGCTGATCATGTCGTACGTGTCCATAGGTGTTAGGCTGTACTCCTTCAAAAGCGCTTGACCTGGAGACTGGTTTCCCTACTAGAATCCACGCCGCAGCTCATCTAGCATTCAGTCCAGTTCCAAGCACGGTATGTAGACTCTGTACCACTCTATCTCGTAATGACATGTCAAGGTCTCGATACTGATTGGGCCAGGTAATTCAAGCAACCTATATGGCTACAGAAGTCCGTGCCAATACGGCCCCCAAGGTTCTCATCACACAGCCACCTAACTCATCGAGACTTTCCTCCGATTCTCTACCATTCGAATACGATACTCAGCCAATCAGCCACATAGAAGAGCTGTTTGCAGCAGGCGGTGCAATGTATTCAATTGAAATCGCAGCCAGGGCTTGCAACGGCGCACACATTTACGGTAGTACCTAGTGATGTTGTGGCCTCACAAGATGGACCGATGAAAGACACGGTCCTATGGAGATACGACCACGGCTGCCTGTGTTTCCAAAGGTTGGTGGTTCTATTTCGAGACTTGAGCACTTCGTCTCCATGTCAAAGTAAAGGGCATAAGAAGGCTTCGAGCAGAGCAACAAAAACCACAACATACTCGAATCGAATCCTTCGCCTGACTCGTCTATTTTGACCTACAACCAGAATACTCTTTGCCCTCAGCATGAAGCTCTCGTCCTTCCTCTCCGCCTCTCTCCTTTCCACTGCCGCCACCGCATGGCAAGTCGAATTCCACACTCGCAGCAACATCGGGCTCACCATGCACGGCACCCGCTCAGACGGTTCCTGCAAGACCATCGGTTGGAACCATGGGAACGCGAAAGAGGATGTCAATTGGATCAAGTACGTCCAGCATCTCAACCTCTATGAACACGTCTATTCTCATGCCGATTACTTCTAGTTTTGATCCATCGACGAGTGGTTGGCCTGACCCTAAGAAGGTCACTGTCTACCCAGGACAGTTGTGTGGTGCTGGCGGAGTGAGTTTTGGGAAGGGGCTGCATAAGCCCGCGAAGGGATTCTGGGTTGGGAGTTATTCTGTTGAGTAGATACAAGATCTGCAGGCTCTAGATCTGCTGTGGGGAGGAAGGAATACAGCAAGAGTTCGGGGAGGAAGACAAGATCAAACTGCTATGGCACGTTTTCCCCTGTTGTCGGTCGTTATTTGTTCTCTTAGTTGCCAATTGGGAGGGGCATTGCGTGGTAAATAACACTCCTTGATCGCACTCGTACAAGCGAGGACGTTTACGGTTTTCCTTTATGGAAAAGAGAGCTGGGGCGCCCACGAAAATTAACACTCGAGTCGCGCTACCCAAACATCTTTTTGCACTCTTGGTCGAAACACAAGCTGGATGGTCGATGGTTGGCAGAGGTGAGGTAATGATGAAGATCTCCATTATTGATCTTGACCTTTGGATGTGTTGATCAAAGTTTGGACACCGGCGTGGCAACGTCGTAGTAATCGGTTCTAGATCTCGAACTCTACGCGCCTTCGTGGTCGGGCATAAATCACCGCTTTGTCCCTGGGGCATCCTGATCTGCCGATAGAATCCGTGAAGGCCTCTGGAAATGCGGGATGAAGAAGATCTTATACCTAACAAGATTCACACACTTTTCAGCTAAGCATTAAGCTGTAATCCATTTCCACATCCGGTGCCTGCCATCGTACAGGAGTGCCTAGCAGCAGCAAGGGAAGACCACAGATAGACCTGATATGTAGCTGCCTACTCAGGCCCCTCGATGATCGTTGAGACTGGTCGATGCTCAACATGATACTCGGCGGAACAGAGTGGGTCGTTCCTTGGTTCATTTGGAGTGTATGTATGTCGCAATCATGTCTCTATGATTGATCATCGAGCAATTTTCGTTCGAGTAGAACAACTTGACAAGCCGGCGGTCCTTGTTGCTGACGGACACCACCGACGACATTGCGTTGAATTTAACGAGTTTATCTGCTCCTTCATATCTACCGGTTGTTCCCAGAGGCGAGATTCAGCAGATCGTAGCGTGTATTGAAACGCTTCAATGCAATGTTTGGTTAAGAAACTAAAAGTAACACGTTAGACTTCATGGAATGAATTTGAGAAGCTTACGCGGGAATTGCTTCGCGCAAAGCCGAGTGGAACAGAGTGCCAGCTTTCTTTTGTGAGCATAAATAGCGCACCCGGCTCATCTTCATCGCTACAGAGTGGCCTTCCAGAGAGAAGACTACGAGGTTGGAGAATCATCTCTGTGAAGACGTATACTTCTTTTCAAGCCCAAATGCTACTTGGTACTAAGGCAGAAAGAAGACGCAATATAGAGGAAGAGAGATCCATCGGGATTGGGCATAGTTTATCTCAATGAATACGATCATCATCGTTATCATCATCAACAACATTATGAAAAACAACGAAATCGCAGTTTCGACTCTTGAAGCCGAGCAGAGTGTCGCCTCAAAAGGGAAAGCACAATCCGTGAAATAAAGGATGAGAAGCCTCCATAACTTTCCAAAGCCGAGAGAGGACGACAGCGGAGCCCCTATTGCTTTGTAGCCGTGAACATGTTCTGTGAAGAAAGACTGCAAGAGAGGCTGTCGTGTTGATATAAGTACTGCCATGTCAGTCAGGGCCATCGATCGACATCACATGAGCACTTGGGCGATGGTGGAACCATTGAGCGGCTGGCAATGGATGGATGTGGTCCTTATCTCGATTATACGTGATTGAAGATGAACAGGCTCAAAGACCGTGACTCAAGAATTCTCGATGTTGTGTTGGAGCGTGGGTCACACGTCGCAGGTCGCCGCATATGGAAAGCGAAAAAGGACTCGGAATGCCGAAGATGCTGAGCCGAAAACTGATACTTGAATGGCGACGGACGGGCACAAACTTTTGGTGATGATTATGATAATGATCATCACCACATAGACTGTTCTCAGCTTGGGTCTTCGTTCTCACTATGCACGCCAACCAATCAGATCCGTACTACATAGACGAAGGGAAGACCTCGCCACCCTATTACGTAGAAGCCGCCAGATGTTCTGTGAAGATTCGCTCGGGACGTTAGGCGTCAGTCGGGTAGAGCTGGGTTATCGGGTATATGAGGTCGAGCTGAGCAACATCCGTTTGAGCCCAGATCTGTGGTTCGATTTTCGTGACGGCTGAGTTCTGTTGCGGTTTCGATGACGATTGTGTCGTGTATTGAGGAAAGGAAATGGTTCTACGAGGTACTCTTCGGGTGGATATTAACTACTCCATCAAAATCCAGCTGTGACTACGGCATGGCTTGCATCTCTCCGAAGATATCAAGAAATATTCAATCAAGTAGAACAATCGCCGCATGTTGGATTAACCTCTCCCGAAAGACCGAAGCAAGAAAACTAGTATTCGCTCCGAATACCAATTCACCTTCAACTCCAATATCACCCGGCATTGAGAAGGAAGCTAGTACAACAAGACCATCGGAACATTACTATCGCAAACGCGTCACCACGACCTCGGTCTTCGAAGCGCAACATCTCAACCACCTTACAATCCACGACGCTTCGTCAACGCTTGCGCAGTCACTCAAAATATCCCCTGCGCACCCGATGCCGCGATACTGCTGCCTGCAAACAGGGAGAAATGCATCGCAAGCAAGCCGCATACCTGTGTTCAATGTAGTCTGTATGAGTTGTCGTGCGTGGAAGGTAAAAGAAGGGTAACTCCGCTCTTCAAAACAGGGCGTAACCGCATAACAAGCATGCGGAAAAGCAACGGGTTTGCAGCCGAAAGACACACTTGGCTGCAATTGGCAATCCGGGGTGCTCAATGCTCATCGACCGATTCCATCGACGATGACTCCGAGTTTTCCCTTCTTCCTTATGACTGGCAACGCTTTGTGATGAGCGTGACAGATCAGACCTTGAGAAAATTTGGACAGCTAGGTATTATTGTTAGCTGGCGCGAGCTGCGGTCGTTGTTGATACACCTTGTCTACATGCGATGATCGAGAGACGGACCCGTTGTGGTTCGGCGATCGAGGGGTCTGCCACGCGCGAGAGGCGATCATCGCCCGATAACGGTAGTATTGGGCTTCTTCTCCATTCTCCCGCCCTTGGGCGAGATGGAATAGTGAAAAAGAGTAGATGTTTTTCGCGTCAGCCGGAGGTGGTGTGAGTCCAGCGACACGATCTCAGGGAGAGAACTGCATGGTAAGCCAGCAATCCCCTCTTCAGAGAAGGATTCAAAAAGAGGGTTTGATGTGATACTCCGTTGGAGCGATACTAGTTATCAAACTAGGTAAGAACAGTTACTACATGTGATCTGAGCGAGGAGTCGCAGAGAAGATGGCTTGTTCAATGGTCGTGGTAAAGTCTTGTTTTATACCATGTGCTCTTTAGGCAGCAGATGATGTGAGTCAAAGGGAATAGGTAGTGGCGTGGAAGCCTCTGAGAATGGTGCTCCCATTGGATGGTAGGAGATGAAATTTCAGGCAGAAGACACCCACAAGTTGTAAGCCAATTGTATTCTCCAGCAGCTGAGAAGAGTCGTGGTTAGTGTGGCAGTCTTCGCGAAGTATCAGAGTTCGGTTGGTCGACAAGAAGATGATATTCACCCTATGCTGTAGCTGTCTCACAATACGAAGGCTCGAATCCTGGGTTCTAGACGCGTACGACTGTCTGCAACGCGGAGAGAACGCCCCGGACCATAAGTACGAAGAACAATATAGTGGTCGACGTCATAGAACTTGGAATCTCCTGGGCAGTCATATATTCCAGCCTGTGATCCCAACCAACCTCTTTGCTCGACGTGTTCGATGATCAGCGCCATGTTGGCTGGTTCATTTCGCCGCAGTCGTCGCGGAAGGGACGGGGACAACTCATGTTGGACATGGTGTTTGTGCGGGCCAAAGATAGTCGGTCTGGTGGGCCTGCGAAAAGTCCCGTGGGATCCTTTCTTGTCTTCTTGGATGTTGGCTGCGGTCGTCGTCCGCATCCGCGCCTTGCAGGAATTGGCGATATTCCTATCAAGTATCAACAAGAGGCATCCAATCCCGAATTCTCCGCAGCCAGCCGTCGCTGTGCGACAGAGTCTGCTGCAAAGAATATCGAAAACTCTGCGGCAGCCCACCCACCTGACTTCTGGGGAAAGGTTTTATGCAGTGCAACCGTCATGGGCCAATAAGCCTCCGTAGTCACTTGATGGGATGGAGTTGGGTCCAGCAAATCAGGGAGGGGTTGCTAACAACGCCATCCGAAACTCGCGGCCGGCGACGCAGAAGCAGGTCGACAGCACGAGAAGCCCCGCGAATTCTCGAACATTGAACAACGAAGATACTGGTGATCGCCGTCGTAGATTAAAGTGGTGGTTGGGAAGAATGCACTTGGCTGGCAGATTTTGGCTTTGTTGAACACTTAAAGCAAGGTTTATTGTGTATTTTTGGAAGGCCGTGAGGGTTCGAGATACGAGTCCTTGGAGAAAGCAGCGGACAAGGCTCGCGTGTCCCTCTCGCCGATCAGACCCTGACGAGCCTGGCCGAGCATTTGCAGTGTCTGTGGCCAGATGGCCACGCCAACCTCGACCGTGGCTTGCTCTAGCCAGGGCATGCCGAATCATACTCATCAAGGTCTGTTTCTGCTGTCCCAGGTCAAGACCTGCATAAGAGTCCGTTCTCCTCCAGAAAGGTCATTTCGGAGAAACTCCGTAAATATATCTTCATTCCACCTTTTCACCGCCGTCGATATTTAAAGACGACTTTCTCCGCAACAACAATCGATCATATCAGCGATCCCTCAGCCTTACACCACTATCAGGTCATCGTTACTGACCACCATCAATCTTCGCTCCCATCTCAACATCCCTTGAATAACAATCATCATGACTGCCTCCAAGTTCATCGAGCACATCGACTCCGTCGCTACCAGTTCTTCAGATCGCAATGTCAGCCTTGAAGATATCCTGGCAGACGCCGAACACCGACAACGATCCGTCTCTTCATCAAGCTCAAGCGGGTCGGCTCAAACCTCGAACTCTAGTGCCTCAAAATCAACCTCCAACAAAATCCGTCGATTCACTTCATTCAAAAATCGATTGGGATAGGAGGTTCGACTTACCAAGACGAAACTGAACAAAACCGGTATCCAGATTCTTGCATCGTTCACGCCGCTCCACCTGTCGAAATCCGCCGAAAGAACTTTGGACTATACGGTTCGACTCGTAGCGGACACCATACAATTTGAACAGTCGCGCACTTAGGCCAACCAGAATTGAATGTGCACGGCTCAAGCTGCAGGAGAGGCTGATTCGGGTTCGCGCGTTCGTTGATCACGCCGCACGTTCACGTGCACTGCACCACCCGCTACTGTCATTCGGAGCTAAATTGGCCATGTGAGGTCTTGGCCCAGAGCAAGATGCTGGAAGGCTGCGGAGGATGGAGGGCTCAGCGGAGGAAAGCAAAAAGAGGAGGCTGGTGGACGACGTAGGAACACAAGGGACTGCTTATTTTGACCGTAGTCCACATGAAGCCTGATTTGAACAGAGCGCGGCCTTATTTGAACGGCCTGCAGCCTGAGGCGCAAATTGAGTCAGTGTCAGTGGAAGGACTCGAATGGCGATGTTGATAATGTTTATTGTCCGACTCAAAGCCAGAAATTTATTGATTGTTCATGATGTTTCTTTCTCCGGATGTTTTTCCACTTGCACATTGAACGAGCGGACCAATCATGCGCGAGGCTTTAGCAATCAACTGGAATGTGTCGATCGCCTATACCATCAACATGCATCGGCAATTGCAACTCGAGCTGAGCGTGTGATTCATGTCCGTGGTGTTTGTGTGTCTTGACACAATCCTTTTCACTCAATGCATAAGGAAAAGGTTATTTCCAGCCTTCGGTGGAATTCCCCAGCATCAGTGAAGGATCTTATATGCAGCACCGGCAATTTCCTTCACGGCTACGCGCATTCACCATGCCTCCCATGCACACCACACAATGGCGGTGATGATAATAGCAACAATGTCCGAGACTTTGATCGCTGTCCTAATTTTAACACCACCCAGGCAACAGGTTCTGATGAGCTGCATCCAGCGCAAATCTAGCAGATGAATGTTTTCAATCCTATAAGAATACTTCGCCACTTCAATCCCTACTCGATACCTCTCTCGCTGCTCTCGAGACCACCAGCTCTGCGAAACGCGGGATCGAGTTCCTGACTAGTGAGATGCAGATGCTCTTGTCAGGGTCGATATTGTTTTGGTACACGCTATCTTTGACATGTTGGTTACCCTATCGTTAGGACGCAGACAAGAAGCGTTAGCCTCCTAATCGTTGAAAATCTGGGGTGATGCATCTTGCTTGAACTGTCTGGTAGCGAGAGGGGGCTTGGTGTTAATAGCTTGAACCGCTGGAATGTCTTTGAACCGACTGTCCCCTGGACGACGAGAGGTTTGAAACCTGAACGCGGTTGGAACGCGCTGCCGTGGGGTCTGGAACGCTCCAAGGGTCAAATAGCGATGGTGGCGGAGACATTTCCGACGGCGATCGAGAAGATGGTTTGGACTATTTTCTGATGGCGCATCGGGATGCGATTTCTCCAGAAGCCGAAGAGCTCAGTGCGGCGGATCCGCGCCTCAGGAACCATCGACAGATTTTGAAACCCTGGCTGCCAAGTGCACTCTTCGATAGCTGTGCGTAGATCTGAAGAGAGGACGATGAAGATGTATGAGAGCCTTGCTGACACGGATACCCTGTACTGAAAGCAACGTCGACTGGTTGGATCGTATCTTTCTCTAGTTCACATTTGATGTCGTACCGCCATTGCTGAATGAACTCCTTCACGATACACGAGGAGCACATTTTACAAATGACAGATCACTCAAGTATAGAGAACTAATTCGTCTCCAGTATACTCTGCAGTAAATCGCACCAAGCTTCACTTGAGCTACCATATCGATATTAGAATCTAGATCAATTCTGCTACAGCAATTTGCTCTCAAACTTGCCAGGCACTTTACCGTGTATGTTCTGGTATCCTGCCATGGTGGATCCGCCGTGGTGAGACCGCAAGTACGTGATACTGTTTATGATGAACCTGGTTCCACGTATAAGATGTGTGCTGGGAAACAACGTCAACAGTGCTATCGACAAATCTGCCGGTATAACCAGTATCGAAGTGGCGCTCATGTTGAGAAGACGGGTGTAAGATACAATCTTCCTGTTCACGCGCAAAATATCAGGATTGGAATAAATCCGAAGTTTGTTGAAAAGAGGGATGTAAGATACAACCTTCCGGTTCACAAATTATCAAGATTAGATGAATCCGAAGTTTGGCCTAGCGTCTAGACTTCGCCGACGTCCACCGAGTGCTTTTCGAGACTGAATCCGCGACTCAAGCAACATCACCGGCGCGAGCTCAAATTCCGCCTGATAATCAAAGACGCAACTCCTTCGTTGCAAAAATGAGCGGCGTAAGTTTCGGTCCTGCTTTCTGTTCCTGAGAAATCTTTCTAAAAGACATACAGTTCACACCCATCAACCCCCGGCCTATGCTGCAAGCTCTGTACGAGAACCTACCCACCTTCTACCTTCGAGCGCAATTCTAACGCAAACCTTAAGTGTCGATAAGGACGTTATCATCCGCCTAAAATGGGGCCAAGAATACCACGGAAAGCTCATCAGCGTCGATTCCTACATGAATATTCAAATGAGGGGGGCGGACGAGTGGATTGACGGAAAGTCTACGGGTAACCTGGGAGAGGTATTGATCAGGTATGTGGCATTGTTGTTGCTATGGGCTGTTGCTGTCGGCTTGGAGAGATCATGGGGGTCGGTAGCGATGCGAAAGAGATGCAAGCAGGCACAACCTCCAAGAATGAGGAGACAGTATTTTGTGCGGATAAAACTAACCTGCTGCCTACAGGTGTAACAACGTTCTTTGGATATCAGCACTCGACGCGGCGGGCAAGGAGGTTGAGATGGCAGGATGAGAGGACAAAAGAGCTTCAATATTTCACTCTACGCGTCAAATGCGGATGACTTGCGCAATGGACGCAGCATCAAGGACAGTCACTGAAGTCTAGGCATCATCATAGCTTTGGGAACACCCGGCAGAATAGTCGGGTCAAAAGGTGTGTAGAACAAAGTTGTAACCATTCCGCTTCACGCGTTGACAATTCAGGCGCTTTTCCCGGTTTTATGACACTTCTCCTTCCTACGTACTGGACCTAATGTTCTTCATCATCCCACTTTACTCAACCTTGAAAGTATGTGCATTTTCCGCCCACTGCTCCAGTTTCGATGCAAAATTTGCTGGCGAGCTCACTTTATATTGCTTCCTCGTTTCAAGGCACGCATGTCGCTTGTGCATAGCCTCTGGATCGCTGAAACACACGAAACGATCACTCCAAAATTGCTGATGCATCAAAAGCCTGTGCTGCACATACTCCGTCGCATACCATATGGAGATCTCGTGGAGGTTCAGCGTCGATGAGCCCCCCAGGCGTAGCAAGAAATCCGACCATTCCTCTCCAATCTGCAATCTGCATGAGAAGAATGACAGAAGCTTCAAATGTGGTAGATGCTCCAGAAATCCGATACAGTCCCGAGAAGTGAAGCAACAATGCTGAAGCTCGAGCTTGTGAAGCGAGCAGGATGATCCTGAAGGCAGGTTGTGAAGTAGAGGTGCTCTCTGAGGTATCAACATCCTGAAGTCGCTATCCCTCACTTCCGCGCAGACTCCGCTGTACCGTAGGTGAACGAGACCTGGCAGAAGCTTGAAGAGTCGTTTGCTGACGCTGTCGCCATGTTCGGGTCCTCCAGCTGCTTCGACATCTGCCGTTATATATAGCGTTCTCAATGGCGCGATTTGTCTCGGCTGCTGATGACCATGAACTTGAGAAGTGAGACCTACGCTGATGTCGACAATCTTTTGAAGAGTTGAGCTCTCGATGCGTCCCCTATCGCGGTCCAACGGAGGGCATAATCGAAGTTCGGTCAGCGCGATACCACTTGAAAGAATGGCGCGCATGACTTCGACTATGGCGGTCTGTCCGAACTTCTCGTCTGGATATTCGAGGCCATCTTTCACCAAACGAATCTTCTGCTTCCGCATGAAAATTCTTCGCCCTATCAACGCAAAACTCTCGTCGTGAAGGTCACCGTCGTCGTCGTCGTCGTCATCGTCTGTATCATCATCCTCCTCACATTCCTCATCACTTCCTTTATTTCCAACCTCAGAATCGGCCTTCTCTTCCATCGTGTCATCACTATTGAACCCCACGGGAGGACTTATTCCCACCCAAAACGGCTCTGAACTCATCCACGAATCAGGCTTGGGCCCCACATCTTCCGGATTCAGTACTGGATAATGTTTCCGATCCGTAAACCAGATTGCCTTGCAGCAAGGGAGTCTCTTCAACACAGCCCCAAGCCGTCGCGCAAACTCTCCCGAATCGACGAAGACGGTTTGTTTGTTGACCAGTGTTTGTCTAGGCTCGTCCTCCGCTCTCCCAAGTTTTGCGCGACTGACTTGTCGCCGTTCTCTAGTTTGTCGCCGTTCGATGGCCAGGATTTCGATTTGTTGCGCGACAACGGGGTCGGCGTCAAAGGCGATTTGCTCGAGACGAGTCATGCAGTCGGGATCGATGAGGAGGGTTACGTGGCGGAGATGACGGTGCGCACTTTGCAGTCTCAATTTGTCGTTGAAGTTTGGATTGAGCCAGCGCGCGTTGCGGATGTCCTTGTCGCTGAGCTGATTGGCGATCATGTCGACGAGTTCGGTTGGGAGGTATGCTAGTCTCGCTTTTCGGGGTTGAGACATTTTCTTGCGATGAAATTTCTTACGGATGGCTTTTGGGGCCATTTTGGGTTGGAAGATTTGCTGATGGACGACTTGTGCGGAAGTGTGTGCAATCGATTGTGCGCTCATTCCGCGAAGAATTTATTGGAATCTGTAGGCTGACTCAACAGCTGATAGCAGCAACACTGCATCGACATGGTAACATGCTGTTGCTAATTTACGTAGGGTGTTGAATTCTCAGAACACGGTAAGGCGACTCGCAAGCGCCAGGCTTCAAAGAAGAGCTGCTGCTTCCGGGAACAAGAACACGTCCATATTTCCGTCCGTTATCATAGAGCAATGACGATTGATAGGAGTCTAGATATCCATGGAAGTTGAGGCGAGCATTCGGAACATCCACATTCAGAGAAGCATCTTGCAACTCCACTTTCGCCGCTTCCAGCCAAAGAGTCGGATACTCCATCGTTTTTGACATTCGAGAATCAAGATGCATGTGAACAAACCACGGCAGTTTAAACTGGTCTCCCACAAAGCGATCGAGAGCCGACACAATGCTTCCGGCCCAAGACGTCCATTCATCTTCTTGCATCGACTACCTTCCTAGCTAGTTCCCAACCTGCAGACTGGTTCACAATCACTAGGATTTGAGCATGCATCTCGGAGATGGATAGGGAATCGAAGCTGACCATCACTGTCCGATGTGCGTTTGTGTAAGTGAGTGAGTGAGGGATATTGTCATTCCCTTCAGCTACGCATGAATTTTGTTGACTGCTAAAGACTACCCCGACACGCCGCAGCGTCCCAGCGAGGCCATTCCTACAACCAATATCACATGGTGCTGCTCCTTTCCAAATCAGATTAGACTCACGAACGAAACCAACCGCTTTGGTGCATCTGAAAAGCATCGTTGATATCATCGAGGTATATCTTGAGTCCATTTATAAGTATGCTGTCTCTACTTGATCTTCCAGATACACAGACACTTCCTTCCTTGTGAAGACAAATGGCTAAATGACGACGGTGACGCCTGCGCAAATTATGAGCTCGGGAGCGTGAACTCGTGCCAATTCGACCGTAGCAGCTGATTCACAGACTGATGGAGAACATATCCGACTGTAGCAGATCACGGCAGACGGAACGGGAAATGCCAAGTCATCCCTCGACTCTTCAGATCTTGCTTGCTCTTTTTTTTTCAGCATTTAGTCTTTGGGCTGGAATTTCTTGATCTGATCAGGCTCGAGATTATTTTTGGATTTCTACCTTATATCGGGAAGTTGTGTCCTTGTTGGTGAGGAAGGCCTGGAGCATTGGATATGAGAAAATCTTGAGGAAAAGAGCGACTGCAGACAGGAACTCAAGGACGTCTCATGAACGTCATGTCCATCTTCCGAACAACCTCCCAAAGCAACTATTACCGCCATCGCGAATCGCATTACATAGGCAATTCTCCTTGTCAAAGGCTGCCACTATGGCTGCACCTGTAAACCGTCACCAGCTTAAACAAATCCCAATCCCAACCCATCGAGAACTTGGAAGAAACTTACTTGGGTGCCAGGCGCGTGACTTTCGAGATCCCAAAACCACTGCATCACTTCCACCATCGCAATCGCAAAGGGACGCACCTGCCTTCTCGCATCCGGCGACGCAGGAGCACCTGCGCATCGATGAGATACCAGGACGTAACGATATATACAAACTCGGAATCTTCTCGACAACATCTCAAGCAGGGACATACTTTCGTGGGTTATTCCACGAGGGATGACAATGATGACGCCGGGACTGACCATCCATCCCGTTCCAATCACACGCTCTCGTCACGTCTCTAAATTCCTCACACGATTCTCTCCGCGAGGTTGTCGTGTCCTCGTGGAGATGCTTCACTACATCTCCATCGCCTTGCGCTGGCTGCTTCTTGTCTCACTCTCCGTTCTTCTATGGGGAAGAAGAGGGCAAGATGATGCGACGATGCGATGGTGTGAGGGGATGAGGGAGCTGAGTTGGTTGGTCTTTTTGGGATGAAAGTACGTATGTCTTCTGTATTTATAATAAATTGTGAAAAAGAAGTGAAATGTGTAAGAACAACGGACGTGAGCAGAATCTGTGGAATAATGATGTCGGGTAGTACTCGATTCCATTGCGCTTCAGGTATGTTGACTTCATTGGATTGCACGGGTTGCTCCGCAACGCGAATATTGACATTCGGGACGCGTCTTGTGCGACGACATCATGTCGCGAAAAAAGAGTTTAGAATGAGGAAAAGATACATGACGGGAAAAAGGAAGAATGAATGAAAAAGGGCGCATAAAGAAGGACACAACTCGGCTCATTTGCATTACTAAATATCAAATATCAGATCCCACCATCGATGCAAGATCCCATCTCCCCAGAGAAGATCGGGGTATTAGGATGTAAACGCCAGGGAATGTACGCTCCACAGCGAAGTGGTAGTCGAAGATGCTAAGTCCAAACAAAAAATTTCCGGATCCATCTCCAAGCCTTGCCATACTTTCCCATACACAACACCTCGTCGCTTTATACAAACTCCTCCTCAAGAATTGCAACGTCCAAGCCTAAAGAAAACCGCTCGGAAAGTGCATTTACAAGAAAGCAGCGAACATGGCACCGGCGAAGCCGAGAGCAGCACCACCAGCCTTGATGTGAGCAGCGGCACCAGCAGAGCTGGAAGACGAGGCACCGGTGCCAGTAGCGGTACCTGTGCCTGATCCGCTGGCGGAACCATCAGATCCCGAGGCAGCAGCACCGGATGTAGACGTGGCCATCGTCGAAGCCGAGATGATCGAGGTGATGGATCCAGACATGGAGACAGTGACGGTGCTGTTACCGTAAGGGATGGTGTTCAGACCGGTGCTGAGGCCGGCTGGGATGGTAGCGAGAGTTGGCTGGGAGGTAACGACGGCGGGTTGGGAAGTGATGGCGACGCCACCTGCTGGTTGGGAGGTCACAACGGAAGGCTGGCCGGTGATGACGCCGTTGGAATTTGTTTGGGTGAGGTATTGAGTGTTTGGATTCGAGTATGGGGGCGTTGAGATGGAGGTTGATGATGCGGATGATGCTGCTGGCGAGGTGTCTTGGGCAGAGACTGCGACTGCGAAGGCAGTGGCGATAAGGACGGAGTATTGCATTTTGATGGTGTTTGAAAAGGTGTTTGATTATTACGTGTATTAGATGTTGTTGTACGATTAACGAGAGTACTCTTATGTCAAGGAGAGAGGTAGACAGATGCAATTGAAGACAGGTGAAGAGAGGAAACTAAGGAATGGGCAAGCCGGTGCTTTAGTAGAAGAGTATGGAGCCCCGGAGGTCCTCAATCTGCATTGAGGCTGCACGCCAGAAAAGTCAATAGAGAACCGTGCCTCGCTGCGCCCCTGCAACGAATTCTAAAAGGGGGGAGGCGAGAGTCTTTGATCCAATCATTTTTGCTAGATGCCGTAAGGCAATGGGGAATGGTGGCTTGGATACTCGCCTATGCATTAGTTTTTCTGCGAAGAATCAGCACACCTCGCCCCTTTACGCGTCCTCTGTAATGCGAACTCCATATTCAGAACTTGCTGATGTAGACATATTCCATCCGGATCTGTCGAGCTCTGGAATGATGATCTGCTTGCATCTTCTGTCTGCGGCGACAAAGTGAGGGCTGAGGACGGAGGACTGTGGAAATTGCATCCAGGTCTACGCACGCCACTGTTTGTTGTGACTCTCGGACCGCGGGATGGGAGGTGTGGAGCCAGAGTTTCAAACGGCTAACTGGCGCGGTATGTTAGTATGTACCGGAGTCTTCCTGTGTAACGTATCGGCGTGGCAAGAGGAGAAAGTGTACCATCCCAAGCAAGAAGTGTACGAATCCAGACGGAATAAGTGATGGAGTGGAAAGCTTGTCCGACCTGTCGTTGAGGTTAAGCTATTGGGAGGCAACTCGCTTCCGGCACAGTGCATTGTCCACGGCCCAGGATCACGACTGCATACCTTGCCTTGATGCGACGGGAGACGAGCAAGGTCTGATTGTTCAACCGATGCATTCTCCAGTATTGTTGTGAGATGATCCGCCCATGCTGGTGGATCATCCAAGTACTCCGCAGCGGACTTGGCCGCGTGAGGAAACGATCATCATGTGACATAAGGCTTGTGATTTCCAAGTCCGAGCCCTCTTTGACATCGCTCTGGCTATTATCTGTCTATCTTCTTCTGGTGTCGTGGAGACCCGCTCTATTCTTTACAATCCCCATTCACCAATCCGAACTCACCAAGTTAACTCGCTCTGCAAAGCCAGCGCAGTCCAGCTCGAGGCGCAGTCATCCACAGGGTCAGCTTCTCAAAGATTAGCAGGACAAGCACCCATTGGCGAAGCATGCATCTCCTGCCAGTACGCAAAAGACCTCAGCAAGCCTCTGCTATGAGCCATAGCACCGCCTATCACCATCACATGCATAATCTGGTGGCTCGATCCCCACACATCGAATCGACCTGGGAACCATCTCTCCGGAAGGCGGAGAGCATAGATGATCATGCTGACAAAGTTGAGTGCAGCAAGACCCATAAACCAGTCTATGCCCATCATCCTATTCTGTTGCTCCCATCCGTTGACTAGAACCCCGTGTGCGGCAGACATGAAGGTGGAGAGACCGAACAGGGAGTATAGTGCAAATCGAATGTGCCGGCCATGGTGACTACGAAACAGTGGTGTGGTCATGGCGATACCGCAGCCAGTTGAGGCTACAGTGGCCTGCGACATGGTCAGTATACAAGTGGGAGTTTCAGCGTGGGCCACATTACCAAAACCCAATACGCCACCTTGATGCGGTGGTCGCAGTAGAATCCAAAATGTGCCAATGGAACAGTAGCACCGAAAACTCCCAACACGATGCCAAGATGGTCAAGCTGAGAGACAGCGTTCCAAACCAAGGGACTGTGGTTTTCCAACACATGGAATCTGATTGGTTGGTCAGTCAAGGACTCTGGCAGTCTTCTCAGTCTGGCGGGAGACTCACGTTGTTGAGCAAAGGAAGCATATGGCCACAGACGTGAAGAAGATGCCGAGCATGATTAGATCCATATTCGTAGCAGTATCGAAGTTTGTCTCCGCGGCCCATATCATCAACAGCGGCAGGAGCGATGAGAACGCAATGCATCCGACGCCATGCGACCAGATGTTGACTTTGACTAGGTCAGCTTCAGTGCTATCAAGGTCATGTCGTGCTCAACTTACAAGTCTCATTGTGAACCTTGAATATGCTTTGGAAGGAGCGAACATAATCTTCGCTGACTTTTCGATACGCGGTCTGAACGAAATCGTTGTCCTTTCGCCATTCGTCTTGAGGACGTGTTAGTCGCCATCATCAAATTCAACGAAAGCTCTCCCACCCAAGTCGTCGTAGCATATTAAAGCGTTGTGGTCTCCCTCGTCGTGATCCTGTTAATTCCATCAGCAAATGCTTTTTTAGACCGAAGATCAGGGTCCTCGCACAGTTGTGATTGCGGCTGAGGGCGGCGCTATCCTGTTCCGCACTGATCTTTCCTTTCCCTCTGACCGCGGGACACGACTGTGCTTGAGATCCCTTTTCAGCAAACCCAACGGCGGTGCAAAAATACCTGTCACAATGTTAGGCAGCTCAAAAGATTCCATGGAAGGCGCCATCTTTGTGTGTTTTTCTGCAAAGACACAGGTGACGGAGAAGGTCCCTTATTCCTTCCATCCAGGCCTGCATGTTTATATTGATATCCGTAGGGAAAGAGGATAGCGTGCTTTCCCTGCTGGTTTTGAACCTCATGTTTCATCGTAGGTACCTGCATCAGAGTAAGGGTGATGCCAAGCATCTCCTCGCGATTGGTAGAGGGGTTTGAATGGAGATTTCAAGGTTATTTACCCTTACAAGTCTAGGGCTCTACCAGAACAGCCTGAGGAGGCACTCATCCGTGGGTAGGTGTGCCTCTCATCCTCCTGTCCGATTGCTCAGAAAGGTAAATTGCCAACTGAGTACAATGTTTTCGAACTGACGCCTCCATTTTGGCCAATCTTCTCCAGCGTCTAACAGATCTGCTTGGTGCGACCGTCAACGCTTCTACGAGCCGTGCCGGATCCTAGAAGCAACGGACCGAGACGATTTGAGAATACATTTCGTTAAGTGTTTTCGTGCGCAACAATTTGAAACGGGAGTCGCTGATTGGTTGGTGCGTTCCCCTTATATGAAGGCAAGGTTGACCGAACTTCTGTTGTTCATACAAGCTGACAGTATGTGGAATATAGTTGCATGCGATTAATGGTAGAGGTTCGCCACTGGAAGAGCTGAGTTTCATCTGGCCGAATGATCTACGAGCCTCTTGTGCGAAGCATCCTTCTGCTGCCAACCTGCGTATCTTTCCTCCCGTGAGTGGAGACTGAGACCGAGAAACTCTCTCACAGTAGAGGCAATGTCGATCCGAGAAGGAAGCCAACTTGGTCGGCAGCCAAAATGTGTTAGGTCGTTAATCGCTTTCACAAGCTTAGCTGCCAGACTTTTTGGCTGCCCAAATTAGCGTGGCCATCGAAGTCCAAACTTCGCAAACAAATAGAGGCCAGGAGGAAAGCGATCTTCGACATACGGAACTCAGAACCTCTAGACAGTGGTCATCTAACGATAAAGTAGAAGTGAATGACGAGCCCGGCCTCCACCTCAGCCCTCTTCGACAAACTACTTCAAGAATATGCCATCCTCAGGTGGCCATGAAAACTTCTCGGCTTTGCACTTCGCTGGGAGTCCTCAGCGCTGGTACCAGGACGGCGGGTCCAATTGAGTCAAGATCTGGTCGGGATCAATAAGCATCGAGGGCTCGAAGGGAGATGCTCGACAGCGCCGCTACATTGATTTTCGTCGCAATATAATATGCCCAGCTCTCAGGCAAACCGTCCGAGAATGCATATCCAACACAACTTCGTTACGCAGAGCAAGGAGGCTGCGGACGTGAGGTCTGTTTGTTGAATGTTTAGGTAATTCCGGTTCACCACATTGACTTCTAGATCGATATGGATAGGTTTCTGGCAAAGTTTGCCCCCAAATTGCCAGACATCTGTCTACCTCGATCCAGAATTCCGAATCTCTAACTCGAGCCATAGGAACCCAAACTTTAGGAACATGATCAAGATTGCAGACGCTGTGCCTGTGCAAGACGATCTTCCTTGGATATGGACGGGGACTGGATGTACTCTATCTTCACTTCCACAGTTCGTTCTATGTATGCTCGAGGCCATCCCGGGTACGGCGATGAATCCGTGCTAAGCTGATGATGAAGACCTTTGGTTTATCGCTTTCCTGTCCATAACAACTGTTAGCATCGATACGCCGCTGTTCTTGAAAGGTTGGAGTAGAGGAATCCTCAGTCTCTGGACCAGCCTGATACTACCTCTCCTTCTACTCTCTGCCAGCTCAAGTTTGATGATGCAACTTTCAACCATTGTCTTGCTAATGCCAGAGGCCTGCTGGTATCGATGCTGGTTTGGTCGACTGAATGATGAGTTGCAAGGTCAGTCTCTGAGGGCAAACGGCTCCAAAGTACTACATCAGGTGTCACTGAGAGTGAGGTTTAAGAGACTGTCACAGATAGGCGAGATTTCTCAGTTCGAGAATAAGGAAACAAGGGTTGCCCGTTGCTGGTTTGTGCTGGAAGTGAAGAGGTGGTTGAGAGGGATGTATTTGTGCTCGACAGCAAGTCATTTGTGTGGCTGTCTTTGTTCGCACATGGATACGGATCGGTCGTCACAGACCGTCCTCTTGCCTCGAGATCCAGAGACTGATAAACTCCCACGCTATCCACGCGCCTCACTGCAGCTGTCACTCTGTACAACATCACGTGGACCACACTATGAATTACCAGTGAGCTCGACCCGGAGTTGCGTCTCATCTGTCTTCGACTTCACTGGCAACTTCAACCTTATGGCCTTCACCTTGGTCGCTGCTGTCGCTCGATATCCTTGATCGTGGCCACCATGATGCATTTCGACTTGAGCGGGCTCACTGAGCGGTTCAGAAAATGGCGTATGTATCGAATTGCATACGCTTCTCTTCACTTCTGACATCCTTACAGGACCAAATCGTTTCCGTGAGCCGAAGGCTACAGACTCACCCGTATATCTACCGTGTCTTAGCCCGTCGACGACGGTGGCAGCACCATCAATTGCCCTTCTCAGCTCACCATCACAGTCACCTACCCAATCACAGAGCACGATACTTTCGTCTTCTCCCGTGGTTGAACAGTCTGCTGCCTCGGAGCACATTCCGGCAGTCTTGCCGACAGAGGAGCCTGAAAAGCCTCAGCTTGACGTCGCCGCGTCAGTGCAGAGAGCATTATCGACAGAGGTGCTCAAAGCGTCCTCAATCAATAGGCTGGTTCGCTACGAACGAGGCGAATTGTTGGCCCTCCGACACTCACCACATGTCTGCACTCCGAACAACTTCATTGAGATCGCCTCGGAGATAAAGTAAGCTCACTACGAATCACGGTCACGATTGTAAGCGCACACTAATTTCTCTCAAGGTCAATGACCGACAGCAGGAAACTTGAACTTCAGAATGGTGGGCCCCTAAGTTCGACAAGGCTCAAAAAGTCCAAAATTGCGCCGACGAAGACCAAAGTCCTGAAGATCATCAAGTCTACTGCCGTCAGTTCAGATCACCCCACCTGTGCAAAAGGTCTGGCCTCACAGTCTGATAGTTCGACAGCGATGGGAGATTTATCGCCATCAGACAGGAACGACCCGTATACAGAACCGAGGGTCTCATCTGCAATTAAGGCCAACTGTCCGCTGCTCCAAACGAGCTCGGTTGTCGAAGAAGATGCCAGGCACGAAGGAGAAGATAAAGACGAGGAAGAGGAAGATGATGATGACAAAATGAAGCGCATCATCGCCGAAATGGAGGCGGCAGAGACCGAACAGACAGCGCGGTTGAAGGAGAAGAAGAGGGCTGCGAAAGCAGCAGTCAAGGGCCACGACGGCGACTCCACTGATACTGACTTGTTCGCTATACTGAAGAAGAACACAGAATTCGGGCCCACTGTTGCAGCCACCAGCTCCGGTTCATCCACGCCTCAATCCGAACTTTCTGGCCTTTCCGTCTTGCCAATGGGGACGCCACAGCCTCAGATAGTTGGGTCCAGAGACGTTCCTGCGACTGTTTTCTACTGCGGTAGATGCAAGCAAGATTTCAAGAGTTCCACTCACTTACACTTACACTTTGAGATGTCGGCAGCCCACAATATGTGCGATGTGTGCAAGGAAGATGTCGATAGTTGGGGGAAATTGCTCCACCATCACAAGACGACTGGCCACGCGATCGTCTGCCAAGACTGCTATGGAGGCAATGGCACCGTATTCCCAGCTGATGGTGTAGCATATCGTGCGCACTTCAATGATCGTAGTATTTGTAAGGCTTGCCATCGTCATTGTGGCAATCAAATTGCTTTGAAAGAGGTACGTTCTTGATTGCTTATCGCTCCTGAGATTCGACAAATACTAACGTTTGGGAAGCATTTGGAGAAGAATACCGCCTGTCTGCTTTTTATTGAGATAGGCGACCAGACTTCTTCACCAGCTTCCTCTGCTCCTGCTATTCCTCAGAGATGCTTGGAGCCAATGGTTCCAACCACTTCCTTGCAAAGTCCTGTATATACATCTGCGACGCCAAGAAAGTCTGGCTTAGAAGACCAGCCGCCTGTGCATCAATATCAGAAGCCTCCGCGTCCAACAACTAGCTACAGGGATTCGCCTCCATCGTATCAGGGTGCTCCTTCCTTCTACCAAATGCCTCCTCTTGGCACTGAAACGCCTTCCCTTGGTTCCATGCAGATGATCCAGTATCAACAAAACCAGTCTGATTTGTCGTCAGCTTATCCATACGACATTGCTTTTGGAATGCCGAAACCATTGTTCCGGGCATTTGCGGGTCTTCCAAAGGCGCAGAGTGAAGGTACTGGCGATGTTGCATTCTTGGAATTTCTTGAGAAAGATGTCAGCACAGACTCGACCAACCGATACCAGACTATTAACGTGGTTGGTCCGCATAAGTCGTGGTCTTTGGAGGAGCTGCGCTACGGTGACTATGAGAAGGGCAGGAAATATGGCCCAATCCTGCCCCCTCAACCAGCAGCAGCTCAGACCTTGGTCTCGCCTCCTTCTTTGCAGACTCCTCAACTTTCGACCCCTACCGCAACTTCGCATGTCGCTGGCTACTTACGACATGAGTGTTGGGGCTGTGCCATCAATTTCCCTTACTGGTCTGCCACGTTACATCATCTGGAGTCGGGAAATTGCTCCAGTGGTCTCAGCATTCGCGACCTCTATGTTTCCGTTGCCAAGTACAAGAACTCTACACATTTTATGGAAAAGCTTCAACGTTATCATGCACAAGAAGGACAAGGTTTCGACGCGCCTGCCTTTTTCTGTCCTGGATGCAAGACAGCCAAGACCACGCTGGGAGGACTGTTCAATCACTTCGAGACATCTGGCTGCTATTACACCGTCGATCATCCGCCTATGCCATTCTTTAGGAGCTCAATGGCAGCTCGGCTGGGCAAATTCAAAGCAGAGTCTGCTTCGTCCTAAGCTGCGATGGAAAGATTTCGTCGCGATTTGGGATTTTCTTTTTCTGAAACATCAATGAGTTTTTCTTTCGTGTTTGTGCAGATCTTTGTTGTGCGGTAATACCCAGGCGGTTGTATGAGATTAGATTCCTTGCTTGCTGACTACTCGGTGATTATGTTTTGATATTCGTAAGGGCGATTTGCATCGATGTTGTCAAAGGCGCAATGGGCATCGCGCATGGATCGACACACGTACGACAAACTTGAGAGTCGTAATTATATCAGCATAATCATAGATTCTACCCAGTTGCTCTAAAGGGTACAAGATATCACCAAAGGTCTCGTAACCCATTGCATTTTTCAAATCGAGGCCATGCACTGTCCTCCCACCTCCTCACCCACCACGCAACCTACATCTTCCAAACACTGCTCAACACACGTCATCCCCACCATCATCTCTTCCACTTCCTCCTCCCCTTCATCTTCCGCACCTCCTCCCCCACTTTCTCACTCTCCCTCATCTCCCTTTCTTGCCTCCTCACCGCCATCGTCGCCGCAATCGAAACCAACACGCCCTGCTTCAACAAATCCGCGCATTTCCTACAGTACTCCTCACCCCTTCTAGCCTGATCAGCACAGCCGTGGCAGGAACCGACGGGGCAGCCGTCGATGAGGTAGGAGCAAGGTAGGCAGTAGTAACGATCCCCGCGTTTCTTGCGCTGGTTCTTGGAGGGCGTGTCGCCGCAGTTTGAACATTTCAAGTGGGATCCGGAGGGTTGCGTTTCTATTTTTGCGTTTGCGTTTGCTTTTGCGTTTGCGTTTGCGTTTGGTTTCGATTCTGCTTTGGCTTTCGCTTTCGCTTTGGGTTTCTTGGGCTTTGGCGCGGGATGGTGGGAGATGGATTGTGAGGTTGTGGTACTCATCAACTCACCTCCATCCTTGCGGTGATCCATCACCTCTCTCTCCTCCATCAAGTAATCGGAAAGCGATGCGTCCATCGATTCACCTCCACCGAAGTCATCCATCACCTCATCGTCCCCCATCGGGTGATCGGAAAGTGGCGCGTCGGTTTGCACTAACGGCGATGGCGGTTGTGGACGTGAAGAAGACTCGTTCGGAGACGCCCATTGTGTTGTGCCGCTTGCTTGATGGTGGTAGTACGTTCCATG
The DNA here is from genome assembly GCA_007735645.1 of Venturia effusa. Classification (NCBI taxonomy): domain Eukaryota; kingdom Fungi; phylum Ascomycota; class Dothideomycetes; order Venturiales; family Venturiaceae; genus Venturia; species Venturia effusa. The sequence goes on from CP042195.1 coordinate 550,967, forward strand.
ATCACCAGCGATGCCTTGAATCCAGCCTGGTGGGAGATGAATGGGTTGCGTGGTGGCGAGGATAGGGGAGGTGTTGTAGCGGGTGGTGGACGTGGGAGCCATGAGTGTTTGACGTGTGTTGGCGTGTAAGGTTTGATCGTTTGCGCTCGAGGGTTTCATTGTGAACGCGAAATGGAGGTGTGCAATTGCATAGGTGTGTGACTTAGTTGAAAGCGATGTTGTTTGAGAGCGTGTTTGCTTTGCGTCTAAGAGACGCGTCAAAGTGTTGACAGAATCGATGTCGTGGAAACCTTTGAGAGGTAGAAACAGTGAACGACGCACGAATCGATTTATCGAAAATACGAAAACGACAGCAATAAGATCCTGGGGAAGTTAACTCGAAGATCGCGAGATTCACCTCGAAAATATTGTACACAGGAGGTTGATTGAGCTCACGGACTGAGAGCAGAGCAAGGGCAAGGTAGTCCAGAATCGATTCTAGCAGTTCGTCTATGAACCATGGACTTTCTATTACGTGACCAATGATGCTGGGTACTCCCAAGGATGATGCAGTCTAATTAAGAACGTTCGTCGGTCTTATGGGTATATAACAAATACACGCAAAGCAAAGAATCAATGATCGCGTCACCATCCTATCAGAAAGGTCAGCGATGGTTATATGAGCAATGACGTTTGATTGACTTACCAAAGGTCTCTCCGTCAAGGGAAATACTCTCAATCTTCTTCTCCAATACCAGTTTCTGCATATCAGCGACCGTGTTCGAGACACCAGATTTCAGAGCATTGGGGCCGCAAACTATCATCTCACTTTAGCAACCGTTCAGACAGAGCTGCTGGGAAGGACGTGTACAAACCTCGAACCATGTTCCTTTTTGGATCCATCACATCCGCCAGAACCTCATTCATCTTCGGTCTCCCATACCTAATCTCAAGTGTGCTCCTGTCGATTCCCTCACTCAAGCCCGCTGCAATCGTAAAATCCAATTGCATCGCCTTCGCAACGCTCTCGTTAGCGTCCTTACTCGTCACATATATAATCGCTTGGAAGCGGCCTTCGCTTTGCGCCGCTGCCCGAAGCGACCGAATCAATTCTCTCCTTGCCCAGGTGATCCACTCCGCTTTGCGGATCGACCAAATAAATGTAACGCTCCGCATGGCGCAATCGTAGTCGCCTGGTCCTGCAGCTTTGTTCATCTTCTCCGTCAGGTAGCAGATCCATGGAAGAGAAGCTGTAAGGCCAGAACCGCCAGCTATGGTAACAAACCCTTCGTAATGTCTATGTATCGGCCTAGTATACTCGCCAAATGGACCATCAACCCAGGTTGTAACTCGAGCTTGCTGTGCTTCGATGTCTGCTTCTATGGAGAGGAAGGAGAGGGATACAGACGATTTCCGTGGGCTCGTCATTGAGCCACGCAACGTAAAAGAGGAAGGAGCGGAAGAGTCACGATCTGGGAGATTCATGCTGGGTGGGGGTGTAATGTGGCCATTCGCATTATTCGCGGCTCGTCGTTCTCGTTCTTCGATGAAGCTTCCGCTTGAGGAATTGCGGAATAGCAAGGGACGACTTTGTCTGCTCGGGCTGAGTAGATCGTTGTTTGGTGCAGTCTCTGCGGAGAGCGCGAGGCTGGCCGTGGAGTCGCCTCGATTGAGCCTTTCGAGAGTCTTGCCTGGGGTTGTGGGCGTTGTAGGAATGTCGGTCAACATTGCCTGTGCAACAATCTTGCTGTGAGCACCGAGCATTTTGGTAAAGCCGCCGCACTCTCTGATCAACAACGCCACCTCGTTGTTATCCTGGCAAATCTTTCGATTCGGAATGGAAGCGATTGTGAATGGGTGGTTCCCTAGTGAGGAGATTCCTGGTATGGCGATGTAACAGTGCTGGCCAGGCTTCCACCTCATCTTGGCTGGGACTTGCACAGCGACTCTGGTCATGTTCCCTGGAAGATGTTCTAGCGTCGTAGGATAGCCCGCTGTAACGTTTGTGAATGGATATAGGAAACGATTCCGGTAGACGATCCTTGCTAGCACAGAGCAGGCCCACACGCCGAACGCAGAATAAAAGAATTCGGGCTGTCATTCAGTAAGCAGGTCTCTTTTGGATGGTGTTCTGGCGAGTCCACTCACTGCTACAAGCTCATTTCTGATATGCCAAAACATCAGGCTGAACCATCCAAGGGCGAGAACAATATGACCATGCTTGAACACTTCATAAGCCATGTTTCTGAAATATGGCAAAGAGAAAACGACCAGACAGACAAAGTCAACAAACAGGAATGTGCCGGAAAACTGGAAATCTCTTAGCTTCTCCAGCCCAAAAATATATGATGAAGAAGTACCTCGCGTCGTCGGATTCTGTATAGATAATTAAGCTCAGCAAGCCCACCTTCCTGGAAGGGAGCTATTAGATGAGGGACCTAGCAAGAAGTTCAGTTTGACATCCTAAAATCCCGAGAGAGTCCCATACCACATGGATAATTGATAAACAAAAGATAGCATATCCAACAAAACGATGCCAGATATTGAGCTTGGCATATGAAACACCAGTCAATAAGGTGAGAATGTTCATTTTCCCGGCCAGCATCATCAACGGTGGGGTAAGAGCAGATATCAGTACAGCGCATCGGACTGATAGAGGTGGTGACCCGAACCGAAATCGTTCGCGCAGGTAAAAGCCTTGATAGAAAGGCATTGCACAGAGAAAAGCAGTTGCCAGCGCTAGCAGACATATCAAGCCATATGATATGTCCACTTGCTCCCCCATCTTCCCAGTCAGTCGTCGATACGTGAAGGATCGCCAAAGCGCCTGTAGTCGTTCCAGCACTCTCTTGTTTTTGTTAAGGTCGGCCAGGCGATGCCGTAAATGAAGATATGAGAAGAGGAGAATGAGAGCGGCCCAGAAGTAGATTGTCCAGAGGCCATAGTGGAGGAACTCGCTGTTTGGATACCGTTCTTGCGATTGATTGTAGCCAACGATGAAAGCTTCACAAGAGGCATTCATACATCTCGGATCCGAGATGGGCAGTCCCCAGAAAGGATTGTCAGGTCCATCACCGGTGATACCAGACACTCCATGGCCCATCGTATTTCATGGAATGCTGGTGCCGAGCAGCTGCGTCCCAGGGATGGTCCGATTCGACGAAAAGGATTCGACGGTGTTTATCGAAGTGGACAAAAGTAGTCGGTCAGGGATCAGGACCAAGATATGATTCAAAAACAGGTAGCCAGCCCAAGACCCTTTTTAGGAAAGCCGCAGGCTGGTCAGTGTCCCTATTTGTGTCGTTCAGCCACACTGTCGTTGTGCAGAGATGGCTGCTTACGACGTGTGAGAAGATCCGTGGGTACGCAAATAGGGTTTCAAAACTTCAATGATGTTTTTTTTTGAAAGCATATGGTAGCAGAACAGTGGCGATATCTCGACTTCCAGGAAATAGGAGCCGTGGGCCAGCAAGTACATAAGACGACGGATCTGTGCGAGCAGCGGAGCTGAAGAGGTCGTGGAAATACCAAATATGGCCATGCTCGGACAACTGTGGCATGATAGACGGACCTAAAGAGGGGAGAAGACGCGAATGGGGTCGACGGGGAGCTTTTGACAGTCAGCCCATATGCTGGCCCAAATTAGAAACACCCGTCCGGAAACACCAATGCCTGATCGCCAATCGATACAATGAGTAGCCTTGACGAATCAGCCTCACGCCTTCGAGTTGATGCTGGTTTCAGCTGTCGAGCCTCCACAAGAGCAATGTGTACATTGAAAAGGAAAGGAGACAGTCATAGTCCGCCCTAGCCCAGCTCGGAGCGTGGTCATTGGAAGGATTTCGTTAAACTTTGGCAGCGGAGGCGTCGAAGAGGCTCATAGTCCTCGCTAGAAGAAGGTACCCCGTAAAAACACCCGGGCTACGCTAAACAGGGGCGATACCGTCGTGCATCTGTCGTAAAGTCAGTGCTTTTACCACTATAATAAGCTAAATCTCGGACTTACCTCGGATACGGCTTACTATTAGCTTACGAACCGTACTACCTTCGTCGCTAGGTTAATCTATTATATACGCTACTAAGCTAAGGTAAGAGAATAGATATATTACTAGAGTAATAAAATATAACTATTCTACTATAGAGATAGCTTTCTAGCCTTAATCTTACGATACTTTATACTATAGTATTAAGTTTTTTTTACGCTAACCGTATTTAAATAATATATAAACTTAAACTATACGGTAATCGACTTAGATTACCGTAGCTATTATATTACTATAGCTATCGCCCTCGATATCTAATATATATATATACTAGAGGCTTTATACTAGATTACGCGGCCTAAGGCCCTCCTACCTACTCTTTTACGCTACCGCGTAAAGCCTAGACCGCGCTACGTATTATTTATTACGGCGAGAAGTAACGCTTCCGTTTAGAGAGAGACTCTAAGTATAAGGGGCCTAACTACAAGGGCTTTAAGGGGGTAAAGACTAAGAGTATAAGGGGGATACTAAAATCGTCCGATTATAGTAAGTACGGTATTACCGGCCTAACTAGCAATATATAACGTCGTAGTATAGAAGATCTAGATAGAATTAGTATAAACTATATATTACTAGTAATTAGTAACTTATCGAGTATATTTAAAGGCGCCTTAGATAGAGGGTCGGATATAAAAAACCTAAGATTCGCCGCCGCTATATCTAATAAATCTCCCTCTATAACTAGTAGTAAGGATAACTATAGGGTAAACCTACGTACTATTTTAAGCCCTATTATTAGAGAGAGATAGGTTAGTATACTAAAAGTAGCTACCGCACGCCTAATTTTACTTACTAAATTAGTAGTAGATTCTACTACTAGTATAGTAGCGATACTACTTAAGGGCGTATAGCTATTATAGGCTTCTAGCTATATATTTAGTAAGGGCGTAATAGCCCTATTAAACTAGTCCGTAAAGCGCTATATAAAGATATTAGCTTTATTACTACTAAAAGTACTTCTAGCGTAGCGACTAAAGTTATAAAAGTATAAGTAAAGAAGCTCCTAACTCTCCGTAATAAGATTACGCTATAGTATAAATACGGTAGTAAACTATATAGTATTATCTTCGGCGTTAGTAATAAGTAGTAGAGGATCCTTAAATATAAGGTAAGCGTAACTACTATAACCGTAGTATAATAACTTATATATAGCCTCTAGTTTAGCTATATTAAATAGTATATCCTCGTAAAAATAAAGCCGCTATAAGTCTTTATAGGGAAGCGGAAGCCGCTATCGACGGAAGAATTTATAAGCGTATAGTATAGCTACTAGGTTAGAGTCGTAATATATTACCTTATTCTTACTATAATACTCCGTTACTAGCTTTATCTCGTTAAAGGTAAGGGTTTAAAGTAAAAGTAGTAATCGTATAAAGTAGTCCGCCTTTAAGTAGAGGAACTTAATTCGGGACTAGTACTTATAAGAGGTATAGTTTACTACCGATTAATACTACTTAGTTACTAAATTAAGGATATAATAGGTAAGGCCTAGTAGCGAATATAGCCTCTTTATTATACCTTTATAAGAGTAGGAGGAGCTAGATATATAGTATTAAAACTTAATATTAATATACTAGCCCTCTACTAGCGATATAGTAAGTAACTATAGGAGGAGAGGATAAGGAAGGCGGTAATATATAGCCTATTACTATAGCTTATCTTTAAGGTAATCGTTCTTAAACTTACTCTATTAAATATTAGTAAGTAAAAAAAATAGTATAATAGGATAGTTAGCGAGGAAAAATAAGATAAGAGCGAGTTTCCTTTATACGATAGCTTAAGGATTCGTAATCCTTTAAAATCTTATACTTTAGATATTACTACTAGTTAATTACTAGTAACTACGTATAAAGTATAAGGTTTTAAAGAATAATCTTCTAACTTCAATCTCTCTAATAAAGTCGGGTAATAGTAAAATACGAAAATTACGTATAGGTTACGCGAAAGTAATAGGATAAAAAACCTAGTTTTATATAGGTTAGAGCTTAAAATCCGAGTAGTTTAAAGCTTTAAAACCTACCTTTTTCTTATTACTATTATTAATAAAGCTATATACTAGTTATAACTTTTTTATTACCTTATTCTTATTAAGGGTATAATATAGAGCCCTATATAGATACTTTTAAACGGCCGGATACCTCTTATAAGGAAACTTCTATCGAATTATCTCTTTAAAATACTTCTAATATAAAAGATACCGTAGATTAGACGAGTTTTAGTTATTTTTAAAGTCCTTAATACTATAAGCCTCCGCCTTTAAGTTATTAGTAATTATATACTAAATAAGAAGATTTAGCTACTACTCCTTTAGCTTATTTATTATAAACCTTATAACCTTACCCGGCTAACTTATATAGATAAACTAGACGTATAGAAGCTATTTACCGAACTAGCTACGAACTATAATAGTAAATAGAAACTACCGTAGGATATTTATATCGTATATAGTATCGAGAACGATAATATAAGCGTTTTTAGCTAGAGTATTAAGATACTTCTCTATTAACTAGATAAAGTAATAGGTTTTCTTTCGCTTTAAATACTTACTATACTATAAAAAGAACTTAGTATAGTAATAACCCTTATACTCGAGAAGTAACCGTAGAAGCTATAACTACTTATTATCTATAAGGTAGTAGCTACTAAAACGGGGGTCTTCTTTAGCTTTATCCTCTATACCTCGAGTAAGGTTATATAGATAATTATAAGTAATTTTCTTATAACTACCTCTAATATTATAAAGTACGACTAATAGAGTATTACCTAGGCTTTTTAATACTAGAGAGCGGTCTAGGCCTACCGAGATAAGGTAATCTCGAAGCGCCGTATTTACGGCTTTATTAAAGCGTTAGTAATCTAATTTAGCTATCGTATAAGTATAATATCTACCCTTATTACTTTAAGAGGTTTAAAGCCTTATACGGGTAACGGCTTTATAGTTTACTAGCTTATCTTTATTAGTAACCTTCTTCGCCTTAAGTACGATATCTATATATATATATATATATAACTCTATCGTATAATATATACGGTTTATAGAGGGCTTAGCGGACTTACTAGTTAACCGTATAGCCCGTTTCTTATTCTAGTTTACGTATCTATATCGCTAGTATAGCGCCTTAGTAGTTTATAATACTAGATTCTTATAGAGATTCTATATATTACTAATATATAGCTAGTATATCTCGAACTTATTCTTACTTAGGATAATAGACTTCTTAACCTTAAAGATAGCTACCCTTATAGCTACGATATCAATAGAGTTATAAAGATAATCTATAAGCGATACCTTCTTCGCTAACTTTATATACTTACTCTTTTTTTATAGCTTCTCCTACTTTAATTTTAGTACTATTATATATATATACGAGGCGCTAACCTCTTTCGAATAATATACGAACTTAAACTATATAGTAATCGACTTAGATTAAGGGTTAGTAGTTTTTAGCTTTTTTTATTTTTTTTTTAATTTTTATTAAGACCTCAAGACGTAACGGTATAAGTACTTTAATAAGGCTACCTAAATAAATACTATTATTAGTTATTAACTAGTAATAGTATTTATATACTTAGTAGAAAGAAGTACCCTTATCTAGTTATAACTTTTCTTCCTAAGTACTAATTTTATTAGGGTGTTTTATAATAGTAACCTATATAACGTTAGCTTAATTAATTACCGTATACTAAAGATTCCTAAATAGATATCGTATACCTACGGTATATAATACGGCTTCGCCGCGGTAGTTTAACGAAAATTTAGTATTTTAGTAGAAGTAGTAACGTATAGTATAAAAATATATATATATATATATATACTAATAATAATAAACTAGAAAATAATAAATGAATAGATACTTAACTAGAAAGCTATAGTATACCTAGACCGTTTTAGTACTTACTATCGGTATAGGGGTAGCGAGGAACCCCTAGCGTTATACGCCGTACGAAGCTATATACGTTGTACCGTATATATATAGTTTGTACGGCTACGGGCGTTTATACGGATTCCTTAGAATTGGTATCTAGTTGTTTGGGGGCTCTGTAGCGCTTATGTACGAAGATAAGATCGACATTGAACCCCTTTCGTAGAGATAGGCTATGGTCCCTGCATTTTGTTAATTATACTATAGACTCTTAGTAATCAAGATACATATTCTGTTCTGGTTTTATCCAACTGAGTATAATATAACGCATATTATATGTATACCTGTTAGACATCTTTTTATAATGTGTAGCCGATCTACTACTCGTATCGCTATCTCTGAGATCTACAGCTTAGAAAAGAATTACAATATTATAATATAATTACGTAGTAACGTAAGTATGTGCAATACAAGATCGAACAAGTCTAGGTAACTTTTACTCACACAGTCACATTATGCACCGGAGGACCTTGATGCGGCCACTTATGATGCTTGAATTCGTTTCGATCATGCCATGATACCATGAGTGGCTCTCGCCTGATGAGCTCCTCCAACATGAGGATGTTACACAACGCTGACACTTCCAAGCAACGAACACTTTCTATCTTCTTGTTTCTCGCCTGTTCAAGTTCTATTTTTTGGACTGAGCAATCGCCAATGCCGCAGTGTTTTGACCTTTCGTGTTCTCGTCCTTGATCCAGTTTTGGATGTAACCTGGCACATTCTGTACTTCGTTGTACGAGCTTGCCACAGGCTCTCCATAATGTGTCCAGGTTGGGACCACTCCTGTCCAGACCTTTCCCACCACATTTGGATCTTTCAGATCATGTCTGTCATCACTCGGCCCTCCGACTCTGACTTTGGCACTTGCGCTGACAATGTCAACCCTCAGGACCGAAGTGCTTGTCATCTCTGCCTTGGTGGGCGGGTTGCGACTATTGTCCCAGCGGTGTGGAAGCAGGTCGTCGGTGATCCGAGTGAGCGCATATAGCCTCTCTTCTTCCGATGTCACGATACTAGCGTAGCCGTGGACGACAGCAGATGTATAGTTGCATGAATTGTGGAAGGGTGTCAAAGATAGAACGACGCCTTGCATGGTAGTCGCTGCGACGCAGACCGGAATCTGACCATCGGCTAGGAGCTTGAACATTCGGGCGGTGGAAGAGCCATGGAGGTATATTGCTCGTCGGCCTGATGCAAGGTCCTCCGGCGCCTCGTCCTCCGGAAATGTACCTGGAGCATGGCTTACGGGTTCCTTGGTCTTTTGGGATGCCTCGAAGTCACCTGTGCAGCCTAGCATAGGCAAGATAAATGGAAATGGATCGTCGCCTTGGGGTGGGAACGAGACGTGCAGAACTGGAGTATCATCGATGATGTGGTGAATGGTTCCATAGTCGTACTTCCCTATCGTCCCATTAATCAAGAACTTCTTGTGCATACATCTATCCATTCTCACCTCGAGCTGGGAGCCTCTTCACCGTGGCTCGTGGATGTTGTTCGTATCCCTCCGACATGTCGCAGTTGCTCGATGACTTGATACTGCCTTACCACGGTACGGAATGTGACCTTACCTTACTTATAGCAACGTTACGATGACTGGAAGCGTCGTGACTCTAATCTTTCGTAGCACGTCTTTTCCGCCCTTCTCCATGAGGAAATAGCTTCATTGCGCTGCTAGATTGCTGGCCACGGCACCTCAAGCTGCATAAGGACTCTGAGTCACCAATGAGACGAGAGGCATTGAGAAGCGGACCAGGTGCTCGCATGGACTTGCCCGAAAGATCCTACGGATGCTTGAAACACCGTGTACAAGGCGCTCGGTGTTGTAGGATGGAATAAAATTGTGCCAGAAATGCTACACCCGTCCCGAGTGGTACTGTATTATGTTCTTGGTTCATTCTGCAACTCAGAATTCGTCTATCAGAGCTCACATCAAAATTAGTCCGCCTGCAGAGTAATACCAGAATATCGGAGAAGAAGGTATCAATTGATGGTGCAAGATAGAGACTAATGGATAGACCATTTTCGGTCTCAGATCACGTGCTTGTACTCCTGGGCGCAATTCGGATCTCGAACTCTTTATATCGAAACAACCACAACCATAATGACTGACATTGTTTCCTCTCAAGACCCCTCAGAAACTGGACTCAGAGTAAGCGATCAATCGAATTCGAAAGGGGAGCGCATAACTAACGGTTCGACAAAGCGACTTCTTCGAGGCTCTGCGAAGCGTACCAGGGAGCTTTTCGCAGAAGACTTCGCTTCTCCAAATTCTCTAGAGACCAACCCGCCGATACCCTACTCTGTCGCACCACCTGTTCTATCTCCTCAACAGTTGGCAGACCAAGCAAGTCTCGCCTCGCGGATACACAACGAATACCAAGATGTGAAGCAATTACCACCGTATTTGGAGGCCAGGCTCCAAGATGCTGCTGCGACAGCAATCGCAAAACGCGCGAAGAAGACAAAAATGGCGGCCGAAGCAGATCGCGCGTCAAATCCTCAAGTAGCGAAGATGATAGAAGGCATTGCGGTGCGAGGAGATTCAGCGAAGCAGGCTGCTACATCGAACGCGCTTACAGTACGAGGGAAGGGACCTGCACCGCCAAACGCTTTCGGACCGACGCCGAGCAGAGACCTACCGCAAAATATGAGTCTGATACGGAAGGAGGCGTATCGACAACCGAGACCAGATTGGCACGCGCCTTGGAAGTTGATGCGTGTTATATCAGGACATTTGGGATGGGTGCGAGCTCTGGCTGTGGAGCCGGATAACAGATGGTTTGCTTCTGGAGCAGGAGACAGGACGATCAAGGTCTGGGATCTGGCTTCGGGCAACTTGAAAGTGACGCTCACTGGGCACATTTCGACGGTACGAGGATTGGCTGTCTCTCCGCGACATCCATACTTGTTCTCCTGCGGTGAGGATAAGATGGTGAAGTGCTGGGATCTGGAGACGAACAAGGTCATCAGGCATTACCATGGACATCTGAGTGGTGTGTATACTTTGGCTTTACATCCTACGTTGGATGTACTTGTAACTGGCGGTCGCGATGGTGTAGCAAGAGTTTGGGATATTCGATCACGAAGCAATGTTCACGTCCTCTCCGGTCACAAAGGCACGGTTTCTGACGTCAAATGTCAAGAAGCTGATCCGCAAGTCATCTCAGCCTCATTAGATGCGACTGTGCGAATGTGGGATCTGGCAGCAGGAAAGACGATGGGCGTTCTCACCCATCACAAAAAGGGTGTTCGTGCATTGACTACACATCCCACGGAGTTCACCTTCGCCAGTGGCAGTACCGGCTCCATCAAGCAGTGGAAGCTTCCTGAAGGAGCGTTTATGCAGAATTTCTCAGGTCACAACTCTATCATCAATACTCTGGCCGTAAATGAGGACAATGTCCTGTTTTCCGGGGGCGACAACGGGTCAGTCAGTTTCTGGGACTGGAAGACAGGGCATCGCTTTCAAAGCCAGGATAGTCTTGCGCAGCCAGGTTCGCTGGATGCAGAGGCTGGATTGATGAGCTCTACGTTCGATAGAACGGGGCTGCGGCTGATTTGTGGAGAGGCGGACAAGACCATCAAGATTTGGAAGCCGGACGAGAATGCGACGGAAGAGAGTCATCCATTGGAGTGGAAGCCTACTATGGGAAGGGAGAAGTTCTAGAGAGAAGGTGTATGATACGTCTAGATTGAAATCATCACAGCCATGATCGTCTGGATTCGAAGAATAGAGCTGCATGAGTGCGCGTGGAAAAATAGAAGCGAATTCCATGGCAAGAAGAGCGGGACCCGCCAACGGTGACAGAGGCTGAGCCAGACCCCGAGAACAAATGTCGACATTATACACCTAGCGCGAAATTGATATAGTCAGCCTTTCCTTCCGGCATAGTAATAATTCGTGCTCACCACTTGCCAACAAGCATCGAGTGCGATACATCCCCGTCTATCTCTAGCCATCATAGATGTCTGAAGTTGTCCTTCTGAAATAAGAGTATGCCTCGTTCATCAGACCATAGTCAAAGATCTCGAGGATTTGCTGGAAAAGTGGACGGCTGGATGGGCACGACATTCTCTCCACGACTCGGCAACCAAGCGGAACAGATCAAACAAAGTCAACATCGTGAGACACATACAACACACTCGCAGAAACATGAACATCAGTACGAGAAGAGACACACAGGTTTTTGAGGGAATTTCATTCCATTACATAAACTATCTAGTGACACTTGGGCGGTGTCTCGTAGCCAGCCACTTCCGCCAGCTTGACCATTACCTTGTAGTAATGATCCAATGTGTTACGCAAAAGCCCGACCATTGTGTCGTATTGCCTGGAAAGGGTGTTGTATGCCGATATCCAGCGCTCTAACTTTTTCATCAAGAGGTCCTGGCCCTCTAGAGCTTTAAGATCTAGACTGTAGGCAAAATCCTTCTCGCGAATTTCGCGAGCGAGTTGCACTTCCAACACCTTCTTAGACCCGATTAGGTCTGCGATGCTGACGTCCAGCTTCTCGATTTGGTCTTTCAGGACTTTGACCTCTGCAGATTTTACCGCTTCAAGAATCTGCTTGCTGTTCGTCAAAGCATCGACTTGGTCTTTCAGGGCTTTGACCTCGGCAGATCTTGCTGCTTCAAGCTTTTGCTTGCTACTCATCAGATCATCGACCTGGTCTTTCAAGGTTTTGATTGCATCTTCCTGGCGATTTTCTTCGAGATGAGTGGTCCTCGTCTCACAGTCATCGCGAACTTTCTGCACGATCTTGTCGTGCTCGTCGTTCTTGGTGTCGATCAAAGAAACATGGGCTCTCTCCATGTCTGCGATGATCTTGCCATGCTCACTAAATTTCTTAGTCAGCACTTGTTCATGATCTTCGATGAGCTGCCGAATCTCTTCAGCATGCTGTTCCCTGATTCGAGACATCTCTGCGGAATGTCGATCACGAGACTCCTTCTTGTTCTCAAGAAGCTGCGTTTCATGCTCCCTTTGAGCCTTGGCCAATGATTCCATGGCTTGGCGATGTTGAGACTGGGAAGGTCTGAGCTCTCGCTCTACACTACTGCAGTGATTCTGGAGCTTTGAGAAACGCCCATCAACTTTGTCTTGAATGTCATTGATCGCATTCACTGTTCTTTCTATATGGTCACATAGACCAGCAGGGAGGAATTGCTCATCCTGCAACGGAGACGTGGCGTCTTCTAGTGATGCAATTGCAACCTCGTTCTGAGCTTCTAAGAGCTCGATTTCTTTTTCGAGATTTGCAATCTCTTGCTTCGAAGCCTCGGTCGGCTCTGGCTCATCATGTCGAGCCACAAGGGCGTTGATGTATGTTGAGGATGTTAATCGCTCAGTTCTTGCTCCGTCGAGCAGGGTCAAACGACCAGAATTCGCTCGCGGATCATTTTTGAATATTATGGGAGGCCCCCATGTAGATTCGCTCCTCTTCTTCTTTTTGGGGCCCATTCTGTGACGGTAATGGGTGATGTATAAGCGGAAGCTGGGAGAAGAGAAGTGAGAAGAGATGCTCAAGCTGAAGTTTGCAGGTGGCACGAATCTTGCAGGTGGCACCTGCCGTCGCGGCCTCTTTCCATCGTCACTGCGATGATTCTCTGGCTGTGTCAGAAACAGCAACGACTCGGAGCTTTTGTAGCGTCCAAGTTAATTGAGACGATGTATTTTTGACAAGAGTAGCTCGAGCTCTGAGGTTGTGTGGTGAAAAGCTCATCGATGCCTTCAAGTTGTATTTTGTGAGAATACTCAGCCATTGCACGTAGCAAGGCTATGCGAACTTACCGGATGATTGGACTCCCTTCTTTTATAATTGCTACGAACACTGTGTTTGCCTGGATGTTAATCTTATCAGATGATAATAATGGATCAAGTGTCCAATCGTGACAGTCACGTGCTCTCCCGATTTAGCTCCTTTTCCTACGCGACAGGTTCGCGTTCGCGTCCTAATTTACTACCCAACTCACCAATTGCGAACAACCCGTCATACAAACCACGCATCGAAATGGTCGCACCTCGGAAACCCAAACCAACGAAAATAGAAAGAGCACGCCAATACCTGAAAGGCGGCGGCGTGACCAGGGAAGACTCAGACGACGAACTAGGCACGGAAGATTACCCCTGGGAATGGATCTACGACTCCCACAGCACCCTCAAATCCAAAGATGGAGGGCGAGATGGCTCGAACAAGAGGAATTCGGGCGCTGCTTTCAGCGAGAGCGCTATAGTCGGTGCGCGCATGGGCAAGTTTGAATGCAGACTTGGCGATGCTGTGTTGCTGAAGGCGGATGGGAGTGAGGCGTGGGTGGGGCTCATTACGCATTTCTTTGAGGATGGAGAGAGTGGGGAGAAGATGGCGAATTTCATGTGGTTCAGTACGCCGAGGGAGATTAGGAATAAGGCGAAGAGGAGGACGGATGCTTTTGAGGTGGGTTCGTTTTCGCACTTTGATTCTCTGATTTGGGGAATCGATTAGGCTTGGAACCTCGATGACTGACTTTGGACAGAATGAGCTTTATATTGGTGCTGCTTGGGATGACAATCCTTTGGCGTCTATCAATGGGAAGGCGCTTGTTATGTCGCCCGATAGGTTCAAGGAGAAGTTTCCCAAAGGAAGTGTTCCGAGGAACTCTCCGCATTTTGGAAAGGTGTTTATCTGTCGTAGAGGCGTCAATTCACGGACTGCTACGTACACCGAAGAGTTCATTTGGGAGGACGTGTACTCGGAGTATGATCATCTCTTCGATCTTGAAGACTTGATCAAGTCACAGACCAAGATGACTCGGAAACGAGGACTCAAATCCAAGCAGGAACATGAAGACTTTGTAGTCGAAGATGAGGAGGACCCAGATGCACCAAAGACGCCGAGGAAAAAGCGCAAGTTTAACGATGCTACGACACCGACCTCGAAGCGGAAAGATCTCACGCCTCGCAAATTCCTCACACCAACTCACAAACGCATCGTCGTCAAAAAGGCTCTCGAATTCACACCGCTTGGAACTAGGATACTGTCTCCACAAGCTCTAGCATCTCCCTACGCCCAAGCCAGGAACCAACTTCACGTATCCTCAGTCCCAGCAACCCTTCCATGCCGCGAAGAAGAATTTTCCGAAGTCTACTCGCATCTCGAAAAGGCTATCACGGATGGCACAGGTTCCTGTATCTACATAGCCGGAACACCAGGCACCGGCAAAACCGCGACCGTCCGCGAGGTCGTCGCCCAACTCAACGCCTCCGTCGCAGCGGAAGAACTGGACGACTTCATCTTCGTCGAAATCAACGGTATGAAAGTCACCGATCCCCATCAATCCTACTCTCTTCTCTGGGAAGCCCTCCGAGGCGACCGCGTGAGCCCATCCCACGCCCTCGAACTCCTAGAACGGGAGTTCTCAACACCGAGTCCACGAAGAGTGCCCTGCGTCGTCCTAATGGACGAACTTGATCAACTCGTGACAAAGAACCAAAGCGTCATGTACAATTTCTTCAATTGGCCCGGTCTGCGACATTCCCGCCTCATTGTTCTCGCCGTGGCAAATACAATGGATCTTCCCGAACGGACTTTGTCCAATAAAATCTCTTCACGACTTGGATTACACAGGATAACATTCAAGGGATACACTCACGCCCAACTGATTCAAATCATCGAGTCCCGGCTCGCTAATGTCCCTGGGAAACTCGTGCATCCGGACGCGGTACAGTTCGCTTCCCGAAAAGTAGCTGCTGTATCGGGAGACGCTCGCCGCGCTCTCGATATCTGTCGTCGCGCCGTCGAGATCGCAGAAACGGAGGCCTCGTTAAGCACAATCAATGAAGAGGAAGATCAGGATCAAGTGGCACCAAACACACCTTCGAAAACCGGACGAGGCAAAAAGGCTACAGCAGGACGATCAAATCTAGGTACTACACCACAAAAGAAGCCGCAATCAGGCAGGCCCGGTGTCGAAGGAGGTGGAGCAGGAGGGGCAGGAGAAAAACAACACATTGTCACCATCGCCACGATCAAAGCGGCCATCGCCGAAGCGACGAGTAGTCCACTCCAACAGTACCTCCGCTCTCTACCTCTTTCATGGAAAGTCTTCCTCGCTGCTCTGCTTGCCCTGTTACGGAGAACGGGTATCTCTGAATCACTCGTTGGAGATGTGCTTGATGAAGCGAGGAATATGTGTTTGATGACTGATTCGATACCGATGCGGCAGCATTTACTTCTTGAGGCGCCGACGACGACGATGAATGGAGCAGGTACACGTGGCGAAGAAGAATCAGCAACAGAGAAGCGTAGCAAAGCATTAGCAAAAGCAAAAGGAACGGGTATGGCAGCACGTGTGCAAGGTATGGAAGCAGCAGTCATGGGCTTGACGGAGGCGGGGATCGTGGGTGTTGAGAGCCGGATGGGCGAGCGTGCGAGGCGGGTTCGATTAGGTGTGGGAGATGAAGAGGTCAGGTTGGCGTTGAAGGATGATGAAGAGGTTCGAGGGTTGGGATTTGCTGTGTGAACTGGGATCCTGGTGGAAGTAGTGGTGGCTTGTTAACTCACGTGTGTGAGTGGAGGAATTTTGTATGAGCGCGGCTTGGGTGTTGCGTCTTTTTTGTCGTAGTGAGCAGGTATAGCCTGTCTTGTCTCTCAAAGAATTGTCTGTCGACTTCTTATCGCAGTGAGTTGTCTACTGCACGTGCACGTGCTGGGTAGACGACTTGCCTTTCTGGGATGATGGTCGTTCGAAGCGTGATCCAAGTTCCCTCGATCTCTGACCCGATTGGGGTCCACGTCATTGGCGAAAAAGGTTCAGCAAGAATAAAGAAATATAAACTGAGAATGGATCAACCTTCGATAATCCGAGAAAGAGCGACAATAATGGAAAAGAAAAGTAAAATAAAAGAAGAACACTTCAGCGAAGACTCATCAATCCGGAGCCTTCATCTCTGTAAGCCCCCGACCGAGTACTCCTCTGACGCGTACAAGTCTCCGGAATCTGTAGACGTTCAAACCTCCTGTCATATAAAAGTTTCTGTCGGGTGTTTGGAGAGGCTGCGTTCGATGAACATGATTGATCTTGGCACTTCCGGCGTTGTATCACGACTTTGGCCACCTTACAATTTGGGAGCTTTGGGAAGTGCTGCGCGCGGGGATACCCTCGTCCTTCTGTGATGAGAGAGACATATTCATATGGCTCGCAGTGGCATGGATCGAGGTCCTCTCTGATTTTGAATCCGTGGGTGCAGTCATGTCGAGTCTTTCTGACAGTGACATTGGAGCTCGTGAAACGCCGGAAAGGGACGCCCATGAGTCGAGATGTCGGCTCGGATAGGGAAGATGGATGTTACTCGTGGTCAGGGAGAGTGCTTCATATACTGCGTATTTCTCTACGTAAGTGACACATGGATTTACCATCTCGATGCGTTAGCGCGCAGCCATGCATGCAGATTGTGCGTGACCAGAGTGAGGAGAGAAGACGACTAGAAGGTCTCCCAGCGGTTACGTGCATATCAGCCGTGAGTGGTGAAGAATCTGTCGTCTTGGTTGCATCTGCTGAGACGAGAGTGGTTGGAGAATAAGCACTGAGTCGTCTGTCTCCCGCAGGCTCTTGCCGTGACGCTGGTGAGGTTCCTGTAGTGTGGAGGGAACTTAAAGCAACACTTGCCAGTGGCCCTAAGATATCCCATTCCCATTGTCCACTCCAGCTCCCGTTGTTGTTGTTCACGTGGTGTCTTGTACCCCATCAGATCTCAATCGCCTCAAGTTCGCCGCTGTGTCTCCATCCATCTCCACTTCCCCTGGCGCTGCACTAGCCAGGTACCCCCAATCGGCCCGCAGCAATATCAACCACTAACCACCGGCCGCCGTCTCGACGCGTCAAAGAGACAAAGACAGAGGACAAGGTCAAGGGCACGACAGGGTGAGGTACCTTAGACGGACGGTCAGCGTTCATATACCTCAGTCCTCAGTATATCCGTGATCCGCCCACCACCTGCTGTTGGCTACAAGAGTGATAATCCTCCATTTTCCACGCCCTTTCCACCATCCACTCACGGCTTCCCCTTGCCTGCCAACCATCCGTCGGCGCTTCTGAGCTCGGGCATCCACATTGAAGCCACCGCTCTGCCGAATAGAGCGAAGGAACCACAACTTGGAGCGCCTCTGCCACTCGCTATGCGGCGTATCTTAATCTCGCTACAATCGCCATGTCCCGTGCTGAAGATGCAGTCATTGCAGAGACATCCTTTCAGCAAGATCCCAGCCAGCAGAAGTCAAAAGACCTTCCATGGCTTCCACGGTCTAAACCTTCTCTGGCCAAGATATCAGTGCCGAATATTCTGAAGAGGAAGCCGTTGCCTGTCAATTCTCCCGTACATCCTGTGCAGCTCCAGCGATCACAATCAGAAGATACCACGACCCTGAAATTGAAGCCATTGGCGCGTCGACAGCGGCCTTCAATCCCTCTCGCGCGGATCCCAAGTCCTGGATCAGTCCAACTTGAGCCTCGGGATCTCGATAGGTAAGGGACGCAATTCAGCCCGCGTTAGGCATTCTCCAAACGGACGTGCTGGGGGATATCACTGCTGATCATCATTGTATAGTAACCCTCATGGCAATACTCCTCGTCCAGGAGTAACTCCCACTTCTTTATATCCACGGGCGTCTCGCACGTCAGGCGAGCTACTTACATCCTCACGATACCAGCCGCCCTTAAGGCCACCGCACAATCGAAACGTCTCGCTCCCCGTGGGGAATCCTGCCCGGTCGAGACATGAGCGCAATTTCAGCCTGCAACCCGCGAAGTACTTTATATCGGGCGCAGCAGAGAAGGGAAGCACAGACAGGCCAACTCGCACTGCAAACATGACCATCTACGCTCCGCACGCCCAAGGCCTGCAATTGAACATTGACGATACCCCGAGGGAATACAATGACGTTGTCAATGCGTACTCGGGCATGCCAAATACCCCTAATTCACAACCATCACGGAAGCTGAGCAATTTCTTTGGATGGAGTAAAAAGCAGCAAGCTTCGGGAGCCGATTCTCCTTCTACCACATTTTCGAATCAATCGTTCTCTCAACCCGTATCACCATTGCCCCTCTCTGCAGGTGGCAGTGGTTATGGGCAGAAACCTGCGGCACTAGATATACCGAAAGCAAACGCTGCTGCAAACATGTCTTACTTTCCGGCTACCCCATCGCTACCCACGCCGCCCCTGACGTCAAACCATGTAGCTGATCTGGAGCGCGAACTTCGAGAGATCAGTGCCGAGCTAGCAAACTCGATCAAACGCGAGATGGAGTTGGAAGACCAGATCGAGGCACTGCAAGCGGACGCACCTGCAGCGCAGGGACTTGAGGCCGGCAGAAGAACGAGCGATTACTACTCGGACTCGGGAGCCGGGTCTGTGCGCTATCCTACTGGTGACAGCGAAGGGAACATCGAGAAGCTGGAAAGACTGAGACGGGCGGCGGAGCAAGAGAAGGCGTCGATGAAACAAGAAATGAGTGAGCGGTTACAGGATGCTTTGACACAAAGGAGAGAGGCTGAAGAGCGGACACAAACGTTGCATGAACGTTTGCAAGCACATGGAGCAGGCATAGTTGAATGCGACAGGATGAAGGAACTCGAGAGCACCCTTGAAGAGACTCGTAGAAAGCTCTCAGAGGAGCGACAATTCCGACAAAATTTTCAGGATTTGGTCGGCGGCATGCGCTTGGAAATCGAGCAGCATAAGAATGAGAAGGAGAATTTACGAGACGAGGTCATTCCACAACTTCGTTCAAGGATACAAGGATTGGAGAGCGAGATTGTTGAGACGCAGGCGGTTGCGAGGGATCAAGCGAAGCTGCAACAGGACCTGCAAGCGCTGACAGAGGAGAATCAAACCCTGGTGCAGACGAGAGCCAACCCTGCTGATCAGACGATGCTACAACAAGAGCTACAAGCATTAAGGGAAGAGAATCAGACTCTCATGACGACCAGACACGATGTAGCTCAACTGCAACAGGAGATAGAGGCATTGAAGGAAGAGAATCAGACTCTAATCAGTGCTCGCAGAACGCAATTCGAGATGCAACAACAAGGACCGCGGATAAGCATGATTTCGGAAGGCGACGAACCTCAAGTACCTCCATCGCCAGGAGCGCCAGGCCTCTCACGCTCCAAATCATTCGCTGCCAGGGGAGGTCGGTTGTCGAGATCCAACTCCAATGCAGGCGAACGCTCACTATCCCGCGCCGATTCAGTCCGAGCTGGAGGAGCAGCAGCAGCGAACTTTGAGTCGCGTGAGATTCTAACACAGAAGTTGAAGGATACGGGAGACCAGAGGGACGCATTGCACAAGACATTGAAGCTCCTACTCGACAGATACATGCTTCAAGAAAAGACCCACAGCAAGCATACCCGCAAACTTGAAAGAGAGCGAGATCGCGCTTTGGTTCTGACGCCCCGACGAACGGCGTTTCACGCTGAGGTGAAAATCCTGAAGGACGAAGTCACCACGTTACGCAAGCGTGCAGAAGATGCTTTGGACTCAAAATGGCAATACGAGAGGAATCTTGGAGGTCTGAAGAAAGATCTTGACCGTGCTCAAGAGGAAACCAGTTCTTTGCGAAGCCTTCTTCAACAAAAAGACTTGTTTGTCTCAGATCGTCCTGGTTCGCGGAATGGACCAACAAGCGAATTGACATCGACAATGTTACTCGACAAGGCTTACGAAGAGCTACGGACGACGCATGCTCTGTCTATCGCCCACCTCAAAGACATGGAGGCTGATGAAGGCTTGCCTGTCAGCGGCGACGCCGACAAAGTCCTAGAGTTGCTAAAGCAGAGCATATCGGGAGCGGAAGCGGAGCGCGACCGCGCACAAAGTGCAGCAGAAGAATACAGATGCCAAGCCCGTACACTACAGAAATCCGAACTCGACCATCTTTCCAAAGAACAGAGTCTAGCTGCCGACCTGTACGCGTCGGCCACTCGCATGGATGAGCTTGCCAACCAGGTACAGGATCAGCTTCGATCCAACTCGGGACTAAGACAAAGACTCGCTGAAGCCATAGAGAGGGGTGAGCGTGAGCAGCAGAGCTCAACGGCCAAGATCACACACATGCAGTCAAGACTTCGCGAGTTGGAAGACCAGTTGGTGGCTGCTCAACAACACTCGGAAGACATGGTCGAGACACATGAAGATGAGGTCAGGGAAATGGAGGAGACAGCCGGTGCTCAATTACAACGTGGAAACCCTCACCTTCTGAATGCACCGTCACCTATGTCAACGGTGTTTGCGCAGAAAAGCCCGCGTCTGCATAAGACTACCAGTGGTGCCGGCGTGAGTATCGCTGAGGCGACCCGCACTGACGCTCTTGAGAGGAGGGTCGCAGAGTTGGAGCAGGCACTCAGTGACGCGGACAGGGAAATGGGCGAGGTCGTTTCTCGGATGAATGTAGCGCAGATGGAGGTTGCTGAGTTGCAGTCTGAGAGGTAAGTTCTTGACTCGCTACTGATCTGTTTTGATCTGTCTTCTAACGTACGTAACAGGGATGAAGCTATGATGCGCACACGCAGACTTCAAGCTGCTGTGGGAGAAGAGAGGGACGTTGCCAGACAACTCATGTCATAGGCTCGCCTTCGTCCTTGAGAACCACCGATCGTTGGGCCTGCGCAAGACCGACGCCTTGCATACCGGGTGACGGTACTAGAACTCTCTTGTATATAATCTGTATTGCTAATGTCTATTGAAATGGGCGGAGAAGAGACTTTGGATGCCCTAGACGCAATTTGGGCATGACGGTGTTTCTGTTTTTTTGAGCGTTTGTGAGCGCTGTTTTTAGACCTTTGTCGGGATTCTGCTGTTCTTGCTGCTGTTGTTGTTGGATGGACTGCCTTATTGTTACAATACCCCTGTACGAGGAGGAAGACGCACATGTATGCAGAACATCGCGAGCGATTGTGTATATACTACCTACGAGCCTGTTGGATGACGAAGCGGACGAAACGTTGTTTGTAAATTAGTAAAGAAGAGGTAGAAATGAAAGAATCGAGTGGAGGTAATCAAATGTTCACTGCTGTGACCTGATCGTCAGCCGTCAACGTCCAAAAAATACGCAAGTCTAGTCTGTTGTTTCGTATATTGAAGACGTCGATGGTTCACTACCGTAGTAACGTACATTCATACCTACGTCGGCAGTCTTGCGTTTGGTGCGTTTGGGGTATGCTGGTGCTGGTGTCCGATTAGTGTGAGACTGTGAGTAGAAGTCTTAGCCGGAGACGTTCGTGTCGAGTGCTACTTAGGAGTACTTGTACTGGGAATTTGAAGATGTGGTAACCTCATCGCCTTCCGGTAGAATGTCTTTGGAAGCACCCAACGAGATCACGGGTTGATTCATTCATCGCGCCGCCTTTGAACCGAACCGAATTATCCGCGGTCCCGGTACGATGGATGCTTGGATCGGTAATTTCTCGTCGCGTTTCCCTGTGATCCTGATGGCCGGCTGATCCATGGGTTCGAGGGATGGGATTGGAGAGATGGGATTGAAGTTGATTTGGAAATGAATCGATTGAGTGAAATGAGTGAAATGAATGTAGGTGAGATTGGTATTTGGCATTTGGCTTGTACGTGTGATTTTCGCGATGAGGTTTGGTCATTTCGATTTCTACTGAAGGGGCCTGTGGGTGTGGGATTGGGAATGAGCATCGAGGAGGCTGTTTACGGGCTACTGGTTGCAACCTGGAAGATACCTAGTAGCTGGAGCTATTCTTTATTCTACGCGTGCGTAGAATGTAAGTACAGGGAACGCCGGCACATCCCATCAGCCTTTTGGAGATGAAATTTGCGCACGAGCCGAGTGTCTCGGTCATTTCCAGAATCACGAATTCACGATGCTATGCAGTGGTATTACGGTATCAGCACATAAACGTGACTCGTACCCCCTACCTTGGTCCATGCGTCTATACGTTTCTATATCATCTCTTCCATTTCTATCTTAATACCCCGAGTCCATTTTCTCGAAATCTGGGTTTTCTCTTCTCTTCTCCTATTCTTTCTCTTTCCAAAAAACCTAATTTTACTGTGCCTACAGCCTGTCAGGTTCGATTTAACAGGGGGGGAAGGCGACATATTTTTAGGGTTGAGGCGCTGGAAGCTCGGATGTTGATCTGTCTGTCAATACTCCGTACCTAAAATAAGATACCATTAAGACGCTTCGACCAACTCACGTACACGTGGACTTGGTCACCTCGAGTCGATACCTACCGCTACTAAGTAGCATGTGTCAGATCGAATCGCAATTATGGTATGAGGCTGATGATGAGATGTGATGGTCAGCGAGGTGAAACGCGAAGACGTCCATGCTTAAAAATCATATCTCTCCACCTATCATGAAGTCTATCACATTTTGTCTCTTGCGCGAGTCGCGATTCCCGAGTGATACGCTAGTCTTTTTGACAGGTTGAAAAAAAAAACCGTCGTCGTTGGCTGTCTGTCAGCTGTCATCACTGGGCTGTCAAAGGTCTTGCAACGTTCTCGTTTTCTCGAAATTGTGCAATTTGAACCCCAGTATTGAGTTCGAAGACAGAGAAGAAGGCGAACCCAGAGACATGACTTGTACCTGTCGTGAGTGCTGGACGGGAATGATCCGAAATGCAACGACGTTGTAAATCGTTAAAAACATGCTATAATAAGGCGACTGTTTGCCGTCAGATTCCGTGTGCAGGTCACCGTGCCAGCCTTGGACGGAAGCGCTTCGCATGCTTCCAACGTCCTTTGTACCCGGGGTTCTATAGATACATCGTATTCTGCCCTTTTGATATTTCATGCCAAAGATCCACGCAGGGGGGTTCAGCGCATGATATTTTTCCGTTCTCCCCCGCCTTTTGAAGAGGTTCACTTCGTACTCATCCTTCCGAAAAAAAAAGATGTTATAATAGGGAGAGGGTGTAGAAAGGGAACAATCAATGTAACCTTCCTTACAAGCTCGTACAAACATCAGTTCGAAGCCTCGTCTCCATGTGCTATGCCAGCCTAGATGAGATAAACATCAAGTTCAAAAACCGCTGGCAATATGATGCATATACTTAACCCCCTGTACCTAGACTTTCAACCTATCAGGGGAAATAAAGGTTAATTGTGACCCCAGCTAGGGCCCGTATATTAATACGTCTTTACGTTTTCTCTCTCTGCCCTTCGAGCGATTCCCTCTCGGATATAGAGTACTTTCTTCTCCTCTTCTTTCTCTTTCGAATAAGTCTACTTTCTCTATACTTATAGATTATTGGGCGTAGTTTGGCAAGGGAGGTGATAGGGGGGTACGAATTAACCTTTATTTCCCCTGATAGGTTGTTCAGTTCTGTCCTGTTGAAGAAGGCACGTGTTGAAGGTCAACGCAACCCTACCCAAGCATCAAGTCTAACGTAGTATGATCGCAGAGTTCAAAACCGGGGAGAAGGAACAGATGGCAGATGGCTCACGAAGGAATTTTCCGGAAGCAGTCAACTCTCCACGATGCATTCGCCAGCTTGCATTTGCATGCAGGAGGACAAAAGCAGTCTCCAATTTCTCCGAGGATTGGCAACACGTTTTCACGCAGCCGCAGCAAGGCGGAACGAGATGGGTCTGGTGTGCAATCAATCCACCTCTAATAGCAAAGGGACAGAGCGCAATGAGTTCTTAGTGGATGTGCCAACCCGATGATCGAGGAAGTTGAGATCAGATCCCCCGCAATGCAGGGGACAACCTCGTACTTAACAGATTGCCCGATATCATCCGTACCTGGACACGTTGATCTACTGTGGTATGTGCCTCTCTCGGCCCTGTAAGGAAGATGCATTGTCCCAAATAGGAGAATTCGACATCCGGGCAAGCCGCGCAACAAGGAACGAGCGGCTCCCGTCCCTGCTCCAACTATTCAAAGACGTCCGAATTGTCGCTATCTTTGAGATCTTCTTCGAGATCTGGTGCTATCGGATTGACAAGTGGCGACATCTCGATGGACAAAGAGCCAAGAGAATTCGAGCGTAGCATCAGCTCTACTCCGTTTCTGGGCTTCGCGAGGGACCCGGACCATGGGACGTCAACACACGAGCACAAGGAAGAGCCAACATTGCACAAACCATCGTGAATCTTCCCAGATCGCTCTTGGCCTTTCCTTGACCATCAGGTGGTCCAAAGAGCTGCACAGAAACGTCGCTGTTGGATGCAGGGCATCCCTGGACGTCTTTCTTTCTTTCTCGAAGGTCTCGGAGAGAAGGTCAGAGTAGGTGCCCACTGCTGGCTTGTTCTCGGTCATTGAACATGAGTAATGCCTGTCCATGGCTCTCTCCACGTGTGCTAGTTTCACCCTTGATCCGTTCATCAGTGATGCGTAATCGTATCAACTGGGACGATTCCATTGACGATATACCAAGCGCGCATAGGGTGGAGCACTATGCGATGGCTGTGTCCGAGTAAAACATAGTGGATGGTAGGGCACTCTGAACAGTTGTAACATGAATACATGATGGTTGTCCCCCCAGGGCTGATGGCGCCTTGAAGACCGGCGGCTCATGGCGCAAACGCGAGGCGAGGGAGTGTGGCTTCTTCTTGCAGGGACCGCTGAATTGGTCGCATGGACGGTTTCGTGTTGTGTTGGAAAGTCAATGCACTGTTGCTGCTCTGCTTATCTCTCTCGCTGTGCACTGCACTTCAATGTAGCTGGAGGGTAACAATCTTGATCTTCGATTGACCTCCTCCGCAACCACGAGAGCCAATTGTACGGGCTGTTATAAAGGATCTACCGCACCCAAATCACGCTCTCGAGGCAGGCCCAAGTGCACCGTGACATCCCCTGTATGCGCTGTTGGCGTTAAGGTTCCCAGATCCCAACCCCGGACCAGCCACTTAGCTGCAAACTAAAAAGGGGTCACTACTCCTGTATTGTACTCCAGTGCCTCCGTACGCGCACCTGGACTATCCAAAACGGACATTATCATCTTCGCCGCCCACATTTACCGAGCTGTCGACTCGCGAACAATTCTCCGCCACGCGTTATATTGTTGATAACACGCCCTCACACGAGAACGACACAGGGCGACCCGACGGTGGTCAATAAGGTAAACAAATATCATTCCGCGCCTCACCTCACATTTTCTCCGCCGCATTGCCGGCGCGCCTCTCCAACTTCAATCTCCCACCCACGACCCTGAACATCCATTCTTTTTGGCCAGCCGAGTGCCAGGATTTGATTGCATTCCGCCGGGCATCGAAGGGGTCCACGTTGGGTTCCGGGGGGCACGAAACAGTCCCTTGCTGGCCTCGCAAGGATGGAGACCTCACTGGCAGAGCCATCATCTCCTGCGACGAGAGGCATAAGACCTCAAAGCATGTTGGTGGGAAGGAGCCTTCCAAGAAGTCAGAGCAGGCAGAGCATGAGCAGCAGAAACGGGCGGGAGACACAGGGCACGCGATACTCGGACGAAGATGGAAAGACTGCGGTGAAAGTCGGTGCGTACCTCCCTCGAGTCCTTCTCCACTTCCATTGAGATGTATGCAAACAACAGCTAACGACATGTCTTTTACAGCTGTGCGCGTACGACCCCCGTTGACTGCCTCAGACCCAGGATACGATCTGGTTCCCCATCGATTTCGCGGTTCAACATGTCAAGTCACGTCCTCCAACAGTATGACGGTGGAGTCCGCCCAAGGACAAGGAAAGAAGCTGTTTGTCTTTGATCGGGTGTTCGGACCGGAAGAAGACCAGGAGGACATTTATGATTATCTCAAGGAAGGCGTGAACTCGTTCGTGGAAGGCTACAATGTTTCTATCTTGGCATATGGTCAATCTGGTGCCGGTAAATCCTATACCATGGGCACTACTGGACCCTCGGAGCAGAATGATGCCCGCGTTATGGGTATGTTGACCACATCATCCAGCCATGACACCGCTTTTGCGGTCTGCTGCATGAACCAATGCACGAGTGTGCTCTTTGTACGACGCGATCAGAAGCTAACCTGATCATGCAGGTGTTGTACCACGAGCCGCGGCGACACTATTTGAGAAGCTCACTGGCGTTTCGCGGTCGGGTATACGTTCGCCAGCGCGATATTCCATGTCTCACTCTTTCGGTGCCCAATCGAAGTCACGGGAAAAGGATTGGCAGTTAAAAGCCACTTATGTCGAGGTTGGTATGATGCACACGATTCTCGAGTTTTACTGATGAGGTGAACCAGATCTACCAGGAGCAATTGCGAGATCTCCTCGTCGACGAATCCATGCCTTACAACGAGCGCCCACAGATCGCGATACGGGAAGATACGAAAGGAAGGATTCTACTCACCGGACTGAATCAAATCCCAATAAATTCGATAGAGGATCTGCTCAACGCCCTCAATTTCGGCTCGGCAATTCGGCAGACCGACGCGACGGCAGTGAACGCAAGATCGTCTCGATCGCACGCGGTCTTCAGTTTAAATCTGGTTCAGAAGAAGCCTGGCAATCCAGTAGCAACACCAACGGCGGAGAAACGCCGGTCGGTCCCGCTGGAGGCAATGTCGGGAACTATGGGTAGCGTGGACAACTGGATCACTGTTGACAGCAAGCTTCATTTCGTGGATCTTGCTGGTAGCGAACGCATGAAGAATACCGGAGCGCAAGGAGAGAGAGCAAAAGAAGGAATCTCAATCAACGCAGGGTTGGCAAGTCTCGGCAAAGTCATTTCACAGCTATCGTCTCGCCAGGCCGGATCCCACGTCTCGTACCGTGACTCGAGGTTGACCCGCCTGCTTCAGGACTCCCTTGGTGGGAACGCCATCACATACATGGTGGCTTGTGTGAATCCAGCTGAATTTCACTTGAGCGAGACACTCAACACAGTTCAGTACGCACAACGAGCGCGCGCAATCCAGAGCAAGCCACAGATCCAGACCGTCCACGACGACAGCGACAAGCAAGCCGTGATCGAGCGCCTTAGAGCCGAGGTTTCCTTCCTTCGTGATCAGATTCGATTGTCCGAACGATCAGATCGCAAAGCCGGCGCACCACAGGAGCGTTCGGAACGTCTCCACGAACGTGATGTCGAGATGCAGAATCAACTCCTCGACATCCAAGAGAATTACAACGCTTTGAGCCAACGGCATGCTAAATTGATCGGCCACATCTCGAAGGTCAACGCTAGCGATGCCGAAGATGCGTCCGAGGAGATTCACGGTGAGACTGTACTTGAGAGGCAGGAACGGGCGAAGTCCTCCGCTGGCGCCATTGAATCAATGATATTGGAATACGAGAAGACAATACAGACTCTGGAGTCATCGCTCTCCAACACGCGCAGCTCTCTATCAAACAGCGAAAGCACTTTGCTAGAGAGGGAAACCAAGATTGCATATCTTGAGACAGTACAAGGCCAGCTACAGTCTCGTCTCCAGAAGGCTATGGACCGTGAAGTCAACGACGAGAACTATCTTCATGATCTCGAATCACGCGTGGCTGGAGCGACAACTGGTGAAGAAAAGAGTAATGCTCTGGTCCAAGGTCTGCGAAAAGAGCTTTCCCGAGCAAGAGAAAACGAGTCAAGCTGTGAGGAGTATATTTCTACGCTCGAGGAACGGCTCGCAGAGGCCGAGCAGGATCACGAAATGATGCAGCGCGAGATCGACCGCTTGGAGCACGTTGTTGAGCGGCAGCGAAGCATCAACAAGCTTGACAATCTTCTGTATGAATTGGACCACATTCGACAGACCGACTCCAAGACTGGCAGCGATGTACAAGTCAATGGCCACGGGAAGAAAGATAGCGAGTCCACACTACACTCAGGTCTCGGTTCTGAACAGCAAAACATTTCCGAGATTGACAATTCCCACGCTCGCTCCGCGTCGATGCGCACGAATTCCGCAGTAGAGACTCTCCATGCTATTACAGAGAATGACGATAAGGAGGATGATGTGGCCACACCCATGCCCAAGAACACATCCGTTGACCATCATCTTCGCGCAGAGGATATGGACGAAACCACAAGCCCGGCTCAATCAAGATTCCTCGCTGATAAGCTCGACACCGTCACACAAGAGCTCTTCGACCTCCGCGTGGAACATGAATCGACTGTCACCGGATATGACGAGCTTCAGGCCAAGTATCAATTGGCTCTCAAGGCACTTGCTGAGATGCAGGAAACCAACGAGGTCAACCAACGTAATGCGAGAGACACAGAATCATCTCGACCTTTGTCGTTTTTAGAAGACGCGGGGATGGAACAGCTCGATCAGGATGGACAACCTTCATCCTCGCGTACGTTATCATCGGAGTTGTCCTCGCTTGGGGAATCGCAAAACGGTACGGCAGCTACTGATACTGCAGCTACTGATACTGCAGCTACTGATACGACAGCTACTGACACGGGCTCGGTAACTACCTGCGGCCTGGAGTCAAATCCAGGTGTCCCTGATGTTTCAAATCAACATCAATTGGCACAAATGGAAATGTTGAAAACCCTCAGTGCCGAAAAGGAAGCAAAGTTGGTAGAGCTTGATCAAAGCTATGCAGAATTGCGTGAGCAGCATCAAGATACCCTGGACTATGTCGAGGAGCTCAAGGCGGAAGTGCAGAAAGCACACATGAGTGGACGTGCTTCACCAAGCCCTTCTATCATCCGACGCAAATCTGGTCAACTCATGTCATCGTCAGGCGATCGTGCCAATAGATCTTTCGCCTCGCTTCGCAACATGGCCATGGAACACTTCGAAGATGACCCGGACAAGATGCAGAGCTTTGAGATCAATCTCAATGCTGCGATGACCGAACTCCACACCCGTACTGAACATGTCACCGCCTTGGAAGCCGAGATTGCCTCTTTGCGACGAGAAATGGAACAGAAGATGACCATCATCAGTGGCCTGACCCGAGAAAGATCAAGCTTGAAGGCAGCCTCGCCTATCGACATGTCTGCCCTTGCTAGCATGCACGACCAATTGAAAGAGAGCGAAAACCAAATGAAGCTCATGTCCGACGCTCACGCCGCAAGGGAACAAGAATTGTTGCAGCAACTCGCGAGCCTCAAGTCGTCTTACCGGAACTCCATGATTGTTGATAGTATGCCCGGTGGATTTCCTGAGACTCCGGCACCAGATGTGTACAGAGAGCTTACTGGCGCCATCACGCCTGTTCCTGGAGATCAGCAGAAGAAGGTTGTGGAGCTTGAACAGGAGGTTGCTACCTGGCGCAGTAAGCATGACTCAGCTATGGAGTCCATGAAGGCATCTGAGCAGCATCTTCTTGCTACGATCAACGATCTAGAAACTTCGCTACGGAACGCGTCTCGCTCAGTCTCTCCTGAGGATGTGGAGCAGCAGGAGAGGAAGTATGAGTCGTTGGTGGCCAATCTCCAGAGAGAAGTCAATGAACACAAGACCAATGCCACTTCCAACGCAAATCGCCTAGTCGATCTGGAACAGTCATACAACAAGATCATCTCGCAGGTGGATCAAGAATCGAAGTCAAGAGAGTTGACGGAAAAGGAATTAGAGACACATCGTGGTCTTGTTGTCAATCTTGAAACTCAACTCGAGGAGCACAGGAACCTTGTCTTGACACATCAACAAGGTGTTGAGTCTATGCAGGACGCTCACGCTAGAGAACTTCAAAAGCTCAACGCTGTCCATTCCGAGGAGAACACGAAGCTATCAGCCGCTTTGATGGAACACAAAGAAGCGACCGCCTCTCTGCAAAAGCAGCTTGAAGAAACGCACGCCGCGAACCAAGCAGCCAACACCGCACTCCAGGCCGAAGTTGCCAAGGTGAAGTCGGAGATGACTGATCTCATCGAAACCTGTGGCATGCTACTCAACAAGCCTACGAATCCAGAGAACATAGCGGCTCACATCCAGACACTCGTCAACGCCAAGAAGGATATTGGTGCTCTCCATGAGACTGCTACCAATGAGTTGCAGAATGTCCGTGAGGAACTCGAAGCCTCCAATGCCCGCGCTGCTGAACTTGAGAGTAAAGTGAACGAACTCAAGTTGATCAGCGATGAAACTATCAAGGAGTTGGAGATGGTCAGCGAAAAGGAGATGAAGAGTTCGAGACTTGTGGAAGAACTGGAGGACCAACTCAACTCGAACTATGACCAGACCCAGGCTGTCAATCACCGTCTGTCAGCTTTGCAGACGGAGCGACATGTGGAGCTCGAAAAAACCATTGGTCAGCTCCAAGAAGCCCAACAGAAAGTCACGGCGCTCGAGGTAAGTTGCATGCGCCATAAATGGTGCTAAGCAATGCTGACCTATTTTAGACACAGATCGCGGACTACCAGCGGAGCGCGAATCGAGCTTCTCTCGATCCTCGTGATGCTGAACTTCACCGTTCTAATTCCGGCACCACCAGTGGCCTCCGAAAGAGTGTCTCTGCTGCTTCGTTGCCTTCACCACCTCCAGCAATTCCTCTGCCTCCCCTACCGGCCGGAGGCGTCGGAACCACAGGCCAAGGCCCGTCGCCTCCAAGTTCGCGACACCAGAGCAAGGACCTTGCCAACGCCCAGATTCTCGAGGATCAGGAGGCGCGTATTCGCACCATCGAAAAGCATCTCTTTGCAGAGAAACAGCTCACTGCCACGCTTGAGGAGGCCCTCACAGATCTGGAGTCATCAAGCACCAAGATGAAGACGGAGATGGAAGGCTGGAGACGCAAGTGTGTCAGTCTCGAAGAAGAGCTCACACTCCTTCGCAAAGAGCGGCAGTCAAGTCGCCACTCGGTGCAACAACTCGAGGAAGAACGCAACCGAGCTAAGCGGCTGGAGGCGCAACGAGCGGAGCTCGAACAACGCATGAATCAGATTCAGAAGAAGAAGAAGAAGAGCAGTATCAATTGCTTCTAATTGCCAACGACCCTTACCGTTCTCGTCGCATTGCTTTATCAATACTTTTATCCTCACGGCCCTCTATTTTGATTCTCCCTCGGCGCTGGGCTGCGGAAAGATCGAAAAGGATGGCACATGTTGACGAGGATTTGCGGTAGTCTCACGTTCCGATCTTGTTTCATACCCCTTTACGCACATCTCAGATAGCTCTCCTTCTTACGGATTCCATGACTTTACCTGCTATGCGTATTTGATCATCTGTATTCTTTGACTTTCACCACGGCGACATCGGCGTGAGCTTGATCTTTTTACTCTGGCTAAGACTACCGATCTGAAAGCCTTTTAGTTCTTAGTAGAGGCATTCCTCCTCGACCTTGTGTATTTAAAGAATTTAAAGAGGAGGGATTGATCCAATAGCTTATCTCGAATTGGGTATGGGAGGTTCTTTTTCTTTTGGTATAATTGATGACGAGATGGATAATTGGGCCTTGAGGTGTGACTTAGGGAGATAGAGCTGACTGGTGCAGCTTCGACGGCAGGAATAGGAACCAGAGTTTGTGGACTTAGTGTATTGTATGATAGGAATCCAAACCCGGTTCTTGTTGATCGAAGCGCCGAGATGTTCTGTCTGACCGAATGATGGGTGAAGCCCAGATACGGTTCTCTGCAGATGTAGCTGGTCTCGTGAGCAGCGACCCAGTCCAGTCTTGCAAGCAGCATCGCTGACCGCCATTGTCGTGCATTTTTACACCTGTGATTAGCAAGTAAGTTTTGTGGACGCAAGGCGTGGCGGAGACATGGCCAGACTTTACCGCCGGTGTGAAGGATGGACGAATTTGAGCTGAATTTGGCGGGTGATGTGAAGGTATCTTGGGGTGGTGGTGATGGAAGTGATATGAAACATACTTACCTACCTACCTCAACTGTATGGTACGATGATCGTGCCCAGCGCTATTTAATGCAACTGCAAACTAAAGGCAAGCCGGACCTAACCCATGAAGACATTGGAGAGGCTCTTCGATAGTCTTGTCCCAAGCCCGCACATTGAGCGCCTGAGCATCAATTGAGCAAAAGACGTATCTTACAGTTCTTACTACGCCTGGCTGCCAGCAGGCGTAAACACGCCCCTCTGTTTCACAGTTCCTCCCTCCTAACCACCCGTCCACAGCCAGCTCCTCCTTACCTCCCCGTCCCTGTCCCGACACCGACTGCCTGAGGTCTGAACAAACACATCTTGTCGACTCCCTCCGCACTTCTCTGCTGCCACCACAAATAGACGGCAAGGAACAGGGTTTGGCCGACAAGGACAAGGAAGGGCAAGTTTCCCACCGGACATCAACCCTGTATCCCAAGTCTTTCACTATAACCAGCACATCAGATCACTCGTCAACCGAGTCTCAGAGACCTCCTGAACTTGTAAACATGAATCACAACGCGCAGAATCGTCTGCAGCTCAATTTCGGCTTCGAACGCAACGACCAAAGCGGCCAGCAATATGGCTCCGCTGCAGACGGCCGTCAATTCCCCACGACACCTTCGACTTTCCCCCAGCCCGTGTTTCCCAATTCTCAAGGCCAGCAAGAAGTCTGGGGCTCCCAACCTCAGCAACCCTTACCACAGGCCGGAGGATATCCAGGAACATCGTACTTCATGAATGCTCCAAATCCATACCAGCAGCAGCAGCAACAGTACCAGCAGCAGGGACAGCAGCAGCAACAGGGCCCTGCCTCCCAGCAACAATTTCGTGGTGGCACACCTCAAAACCGAGCTGCTCCTTCACAGCCTGGCTACAACGATGGCACCAATGGTCTAGTGCACCAATTTTCCCACCAAAATCTAGGAGGAAATACTCCTCGGTCGGCCAGTCCTTATGGACGTCAAGCTTCACCAGCCACGAGCCAACGTCCTCGTACCGCAGGGGCGACTCCAGGTCAACAATATGGAAATTACCTCAGTCCTCAAGCTCCGATGCCAACAGAGACCGTACATGGCGAGGAACCCCCCAACAAGAACCCGGACAAATATGGCGACAATATCTTGAAGAAGTCGAAGGTCTCGACAGGAACGGTCAGCACGTTTTTCAAGGACAGCGTACAGCGAGCTCGAGACCGTAACGCAAGGTATGGTTGGATCTCATACTCAATGCCGCAGGACGTATACTGATGCTTCGTAGAGCTCTCGAGGCGGAAGCGATTGTCAAGGATCAGACCCAGTCTGACCAGCGCAAAGCCCAAAAGCTGGACCAAAAACGTCGTGCTGAAGCCCAATACCTACGATTCCTTCGAACCAAAGAACGACCGGAGAACTACACTACAATAAAGATCATCGGTAAAGGTGCTTTTGGAGAGGTCAAGCTAGTGCAGAAAAAGACGGATGGCAAGATCTATGCTCTCAAATCGCTGGTCAAGTCAGAAATGGTATGTTTTGCACTTGTCGCGGGTTGGTTTTCGTCTGACCATATAAACAGTTCAAGAAAGACCAACTTGCTCACGTTCGCTCTGAGCGTGATATTCTTGCCGAGTCTGACAGTCCTTGGGTTGTCAAGCTTCACACCACGTTCCAGGACAGCACGTTCTTGTACATGCTCATGGAGTTCTTGCCCGGAGGAGATCTTATGACCATGCTCATCAAGTATGAGATTTTTTCTGAAGACATTACTCGCTTCTACATGGCTGAGATATGTCTCGCGATCGAAGCTGTTCACAAGCTGGGCTTCATTCATCGGTTAGTGAGGCGCTTAATTCGCCCGAGACTAAAGTACTGATTCTGCTAGTGACATAAAACCCGACAACATATTACTAGACCGCGGTGGTCATATCAAGTTGACCGATTTTGGTCTCTCCACTGGTTTCCACAAAGAACACGAAGCGTCATACTATCAACAACTTCTTGCTGGTGGAAAGCACCGCTCGAATCGGGACAACCGGACGTCGGTCAACTTTGATCAGATCCAACTTACAGTCAGCAATCGTCAACAAATCAACACATGGCGAAAGTCTAGGCGTCAATTAGCCTACTCCACAGTCGGTACGCCAGACTACATAGCGCCGGAGATTTTCAGCGGCAAGGGATACGACTTCAGTTGTGATTGGTGGTCACTCGGCACAATCATGTTCGAGTGTTTGATCGGTTGGCCACCGTTCTGTGCCGAAGAGGCGCACGATACGTATCGCAAGATTGTCGATTGGCCGCGCCACCTGCACTTTCCTCCAGACCAACAGCTTGGGCACGACGCTGAAGACTTCATTCGAAGGTTTGTCATTTGAACTTGTCGTTTTAGAGCTTCTTCCTGACATCCTACAGTCTCATCTGCGACGCCGACAATCGTCTTGGCCGTTTAGGCGGGGGAATGGAGATTCGACAACACTCTTTCTTCCGTGGTGTCCAATGGGATGGTCTTCGCCGTATTCGTGCTCCGTTCGAGCCCAAGCTGCAGAGCAACGTTGACACGCAATACTTCCCCATCGATGAGATTCCTCAGACCGACATGAGTGCCGCACTGAGAGCCCAGACGGCGGCGCAAGGCGACGAGCTGAGCACAGAGATGAGTTTGCCTTTCATTGGTTACACTTACAAGAGATTCGATGCGTTCCGTGGGTCCTAAGTCAGCGATGAGTGAACTGTCTGCTTTTGCGCGAGCCTGTTGATGAGTTACGTTGATATGTGCATTTGCATTGCGTGGCGTGTGTTTGTCGTTGTCATGGCTGCTGCTGGTCGATGTTGATATGGCATGGGCTGAGACTACATACTACGGGTGATACTACTTCGGACATTTATGGTGTATAGCTGCGTTATACTCGGACAAGACTGTTTGCCAACTGGGTGGCTTTTGAGATGGGATAAACATAGGGTGAGGGCACAGCCAAAAGTCAACAACGAATGGTGATGACTGGGTGGCTGGGCGCCGTGTTTCTTGTTGGCGATGATGGGTGGATTGGTAGATACATATATGAGTGGCTGGTAATGAATCAAGAATTGGTATGAACCCCGACGTCTTTCTCAGCGTTTTGAGTGAGGCCTTTTGCTGGGTATCGCAAGACTTTTTGCATGTTGCACGCTGAGAACAATCTGGGTTTGACATTTGAGTGGCAGAAGATGGTGTGTCGCTGAGTGATGTAATGAAATATTCTTTCATACAGTATCCCGCTCAGCCGCGCTCCATCTTCAGCCAGGATTTTGATCTCGAAGCTGCGAAGAAGACCCTTCTGTTCATGCCAATGTTAGGTGCAGAGGCCAAAAGACGGACTGCTCATGTCGTAGGCGCCGAGCGATCCACCTTGTCCCGACGTTCGAAGATCCGGCACATGAATCGCCTTCAACATGCCAAATAACGCTCCAGTAACTCCAATCCTAACTTGTCCCAACCACCTCGCCTTTCCCTTCGCTCGGCATTCAACCGTCGTAGGGATTTCACATTCCCCTCTTCCCTCTCTTCTCCCCATCACCAACAACAGCGATCCGCACCAACAATATCAGTTTGTACGTGTATGGTATCATCGCGCCTCAAATTGCACCATCCTACAGCACATTACAGATTAGTCAACCATTCTTCTTCCATCCCACAGTTCCTCCCCATTTACACGTCGTTGATGGTACGGCAACGCAACGCAACGCAACGCGAACTGTGGGTTGTTGTATGGGAAGGGCTGTAACTAACCTATTCGTCCGCTCCTTGTACAAGACACGGTGGCCGCAGTGTATGCATCGTATCGCGTCGCCCTTTCGGAGCACGACCTTTTGGGCGCAGTCGCCGCAGGTGTATTGCACGGGTTTTTCGAAGGGGATGGAGAGGTCGGCGGCGGAGGAGGACATCTTTTGGGGGCGAGTGGATGGGATTGGAGGGTGTGGGTAGTTGGTGTGGGTAGTTGGTGGTGGGTTGGGTTTAAGTGTGAGTGGTAATGGTTGGGTGGAGTTGTGTTCGAGTCGCGAAGAAGATGCAGTGTTGGCAGAATTTATTTGGCGGGCGTGTATTTTTGGGTGGGTAAGCGGTGCTTGGCTGTATTTATACGGCGGTCAAGTGTTTTGGTACTCACTAATCGGCGGATGACGATTGGGGCCTACGCCTACGCCACTCTTTCAGCGGGACTTGAAGATTTGTGAGTGACAACTCCGGGCACGGAAGAGGCGCGCGTTAGAAATACACATAATAAAACCACTTCCTTTCCTGTGCTCTCTCTTTCCTACGTTCTTTGCTCGTCTCTATTCTCTCGCTTGCACTGTAACCATGTCCGCCATCCTCTCCGCCGAAGACCTGAACGATTTTATCTCCCCCGGCGTCGCCTGCATAAAACCAATCGAGTCCCTACCCACCAACCCACAGACACCCTCGAACCCCTACGAAGTCACGACGGAAGAGAAGGTTGCCGCTGAGAATCCCACGCCGGCGCAGATCAGTCTTACAGATTGTCTTGCGTGTTCGGGTTGTGTTACCAGCGCTGAAGCCGTGTTGGTCAGCTTGCAGAGTCATGCTGAGGTTCTCTCGACTTTGGACGCGCACCCGGGTCTTACAGATTTGCCGTGGATGGGTGTGAGAGGTGGGATACCGCAAGAGCAAGATGTAGGGCAAGAGGGCAAAATTTTTGTGGCCACGATCAGTCCGCAGACGAGAGCGAGTCTGGCGGCTGTGTATGGTGTCTCTTCTGCACAGGCCGGGAATATGATTTCGCAATTCCTCTCTGGACCTTCTGGACTGGCCAGCGGTGGCAAGCATGGCAGTAGATTTCTGTGGACGTTGGATACGAATACATTCCGTGATGCTGCTCTCGTTCTTGCTGCTGAAGAAGTTGCACGGGAGATTGAGGATAAAGAGTTGAAGAAGCCGATTTTGACGAGTGCTTGTCCTGGGTGGATCTGCTATGCTGAGAAGACACACCCGTATATTCTGCCTCATCTGTCGAGATTGAAGAGCCCGCAAGCGTTGGCAGGGACATTGGTCAAGAGTACGCTGGCGAAGAGATTTGGAGTTCCGGTGGACAGGATATGGCACCTGGCTGTCATGCCGTGTTTCGACAAAAAGCTGGAGGCGTCGAGAGGAGAACTCACGAGTGATGCATGGGGTGGGACGAGTGCAGACGGCTCGCCTGTGAGGGACGTAGACTGTGTCATCACGGCAAGAGAATTGATTGAGATGGCAAGGTTGAGAGGGTTGGACTTTGGATCGATGCCCACGACGCCCCTCCGAAGACGAGACCGGGTACGCTTCCCGGATGCGCAGATTGACAGATTCCTTTTCCCATCCCCGAAACAAAGGTCGCAACAAGAGAGAGCTGCGGGATCTAGTGGAGGTTATCTGTGGCATATCCTCCACCGCTTCCAAGCGCAATATACTGGCTCACGTATCAAAATTGAAAGAGGTCGCAATGCAGATGTCATTGAATATCTTCTGCTTCGACACAATGATACTACTGGAAAGGAAGAATGTGTTTTCAAAGCTGCGCGATACTACGGCTTTAGGAATATTCAGAATCTGGTCAGGAGGCTGAAACCAAAGGCACAGTCGAGACTTCTTGCTGCTGCGGGTGCTAGGGGTGGAGCGAGGAGGCCAGGCGAAATGAAGTCGGTGGGTGGGAAGGATGTCGAGTACGCCTACGTTGAGGTCATGGCCTGTCCAGGCGGTTGTACCAACGGAGGCGGTCAGGTCAAGGTTAGAGAAGTGGCAGAGATCAGAGGGGAGGTCAGACCTGAGCAGCCCGTCGCAGGAAAAGGCGGACCACAAGAGCAGAGGGAATGGTTGGCCAAGGTCGACGAGGCGTATTTCTCCGCTTCTTCGACCTCAGACGATATGGAGACGTCTGATGATGAAGACGACCCCGAGTGGAACAGGCAGGACGAGGCTATGGACATCGACACACCGCCAGACTCCATGTCCTCGCACTCGCAGGACGCACCCGAAGTCGACATTGTGGATGGTGTTTCGGCGTTGGATATACGGCACATTCTCAATCACTGGTCTCAGATCACAGATGTACCTGTCGATAGTCTGGTCCATACGACATATCGGAAAGTCGAGAGCGATGTAGGCAAGAAAAAGGTTTCGGATGTGGAAAGAGTGGCGGGATTGGCTAGTTCGTTGGGTGGTGGATGGTAGATGTGAGCTGATGTTATGATAGCTTATGTGATGTGTATAGATGACGTTAGATAATTGACTGATGTGTTCAACTTGGTGTTTGAGCAAATTCTATACATGGGTGAAGGGTTTCGCGACACTATGTACAAGAGGTCGCATCCTCACTAACAGAAGTACAAGTAGGACGATGACGATATCCCTCCACGACGAAAAAATCAACAAGTCCAAGACTTGGGAGATGCAGTTGTCTTGTCGATCTCTTTCCCTTCATCTCTTTGGAATATTTCAATCCATCCCTAATTTTATAGCCAGGTCGGAAACCTCAGAATCTGTCTTCGTTAGGAATGGAAGTCGCTCTATTATATCTACTCCGTCAGCAACTGGAGTACGAGATGCAACAAAATCGATAAATAAATTTCAATATATACTCAATGGTTAAAACTAGTAGCTTCTATATAATATAGAGACTAGAGCGATTATACTAACTAAATATCTAGCTGATTGTTACTTTGTATTTACCCCTATAGTTTCGTTCCTAGTAGAGAGAATTTATTAAGTAATATTGTAGCCGATTCTTAAGAGTACTAATATACTCTTAATAGTAGTTTAAGCTGGAGATGTATAGCCTCTTTTTATAAATAACTATCTCTCTCCTCTGAACAACTATAATAAAAATTGTAAATCTTATCTCATTGCATTTGAAGCCGAGTTAAGATAACTACAGTCCTATAACCACGTAACAAAAAGAACTAGAGAAGAGGCATATTTTATCATACTTCCCGAAATATCGAATCCACAAATAATTTTGAACCAACGGAATAAAAACATACAAAAACATACAGCAGCGAGAATTCGCTGGTGGTCACCCACCCAACTACTACTTCGCCGATATCAAGGTTAACTAGGAATGAGCGGACGGGAATTCGTTTATTCTTGATTCTATGGCCGTATGTACCCAGCCGTGATTTTGTGAGTATATATCCAAGCGGAGAGATATAGTGGGCTTGTCGATGCTTAAAGAACACGCCAAGGGATGGATGATGGAAGATGAAAATGACGAGAAAATATCTGATGATATCGGAAAATCCCTTTTGATTCGTGAACGGAATGATAGAAATTGCTCTCAAGACTGAAGGTTTGGGCTGGTATTTAATAAGCTTAGTGCGAGTAAAAGTATAGCTTTCTCAATTTTACGCCATTCTTCAGGTGTGAGGTGATCCCGATAACCATAACCTAGGTGAAAAGTGGCTCCGTCTTCGTCGCAACCAATGTAATGTTCGCAAAAGATCTGGGCTGTCTCGTAAACCCTGCGATTCGTCAGTTGGCTCAATTTCCAACGGAGAGTCACATACCATCCCAAAGCCCAGTATAATAGACGCCATCGGTATCCAACCACGAAATCCACTGTCTGGAAGGAATATCGGCCCCGTCCTTCACGGTGATCTCACCACTCGGCCCAACCTGGAAGACACCCCATTCGATAGAATTAGGTGCGTCCTTGGGGATGATCGCTGAGGTAGGCCCACGCCCCAAATCAACGAGCTGCATGACACCTTTGGTGGATACCTTCAGTCCAAGCTGGTGATCCCAATTGCCAGACAGAAGCTGCGAGGTGCCGGTGGGCGGGTAGACTGCTGTGAAGAATTTCCCGGCCTTATCTGGGGTCTCGCGCGCCCCTGCGAAGCCTCCGACCTTTCCGTCCTTCAGAGAGAGCCAATGGTTTTGAGCGTCCACTTTTCTATGTTGCCGAATGTCAGGACCATCTTGCATTTGTCAAGGAAGATGAGTCACATTACCCCTTTGTGGTGATTGTCCACCAGCTCAGCTCCTCCTTGTTCGCATTGCTAGTGGGTGATGCGACTGAGACGACGGCGAACAGCAACGAAAGAATGACTGAGGCCTTCATGATGAGCGCGTGGCGTAGCGATTGTGTCAAGAACGATTGTGGTGAAAGGAAAAAAAAGGTGCAGAGGGCAGAGCTAGTTTGTACCCTAACGAACGGACATTATGGTTATATACATGGCCAGCTCGTTCGGTTGTCGAGGAGCTAAACGTGGTGGGCAGAAGTGATATAGGGCAATGCCCTGGGGGGTCCGAGGCCTTGACTATTGAGTTTGTTAACAATTCTCGATCAGCTCATTTTGGTGTTAGATGAAACGTCCGCATCCGAGATCTTGAACTCTTGATGCGATTCGTGAATATTGGCGTGCAAGAAGCGGATCTGGTGGCACTACAATCTAGAAAACTGTATCAGTGATTGCGGAATACGCGTCCCTTGCCTAATCCGAGTCTTGCTAGAGTAGGAAATGCCGTCAGGAGGGTCGCTCGAGGTCATATGCAAGCCGTCGTGTTTGAACAGCGATGAAGGTCAAAGATGTCCAGTGCCCAGTCTGAGGACTCTACCTTGCATCACTGAGTTGAGTGACAGGCACCATCCGAATTGATCGCACCGAGCAGACGATCAAGTCTTCTCCACCAATTGATGGTTTCTGAGAAGAGCCGCAAGCAACGCCACGTGATCCTCTTCTTGGACTGCAACTCTCGTGCAGCTCGGAAATCTTGTAGGAGTATAACGAGAGGACATCTGTCAGAACATGAAAGTAGAGAAAAGTCATCGATGTGTTGGCCGAATTGTATCATACTTAATAAGCAATACCGTGATACTCGTGCTTCTGGTTCAAATCGTGAATCGAACAGCGACAGCCTCCAACGTCACTCATGTGATGCAGTCTCCGGGAGGCCTCTCCAAGATCAAGGACGTATCAGTATCAGAGACGTGGTGGCTGCAGTGATGATGTGTTATGGTGGAGAGAGGCAGGGACAGAGAGATCGCGCTACAGGGGTGAATCTTGGAAAAAGGACCCTGGATCTAACCGCCTCGGGACAATTGTAGAATCCTTGTTTCGGTGACATCATACGAGATTCATCCTCACCGCAAAAAATCCACAAAGCGTTGCAGGTCTGTTTGAATCTGGAGCTGCGGAGGTGGCACTGAAACTTGGATTCAAGGCAAAAACAGGTTTTTTTGGATCCATTGCGATGCATGAAGATCTGTCGTTGAAGTTGTATATAAACCAGGCCCTGAAGCTCTCTCAGCCTGGTCATACCAACATCTTCAATTCACCAAGCAACGAAAGGCTCCATACGCAATCTTCCTCGTTAACCATCTCTTCCACTCCAAGTATTCAAACTCACCATCAATAAAATGGCAGGACTCCTCGGCGGCGGCGGAAACGGAAACGGAAACGGAAACGGCGGGCTTCTCGGAGGGTAAATATCCCTCCCCCTTCTCATAAACACAAACCAGTCTCACCAGAAGAACTGACATTACCAACAGCGTTCTCAACACCGTCGATAACACAACAAAAGACCTTCCCGTGGTCGGCGGCGTAACATCACCTCTCCTCAAAACAGTCGGCGGAACAGTCGATGGTCTACCCATCGTCGGGTCAGGTGGAGCCGGACAGAAGCAGGCACAGGCTCAGGCACAGGGACAGCAATTGAGTGCGGAGGAACAGCAAGCTCTTGCTTTGGCGAAGAGGAAGAAGGCGCTTGCGCTCAAGAAACAGCAGTTGGCGCTTGAGGCTGAGGAGATGGAGTTGGAAGGGTAGGAGAAACCATTTGTTTCGCCGTGTATGAGTAGTTTGTCACGACTTGAATGAATTTCTTTGCCTCGATGAATATTTATTCCTACGTGTGATTGCCTGAAGACAAAACTTAATTTCCACTTTTAGGACTTTACATTCGCAATTGATGAGTCTGCGCGATGGACGGACTTGTGTAAGATGATCGAGGGAGAGGCAGGAAAAGTTCTCTTGAGCCAACTGAGATTGTTTTTCGCAAAGGTCATCAATCATTATTCGAACATGCTAAACTATAGGAACACTCATCCTGCTCTGCATCAAGCGCTAATGCTACAATTTGACGGAATAGAAACAGGCAAAGAAATTTACAAGAAAAGGAAAAGTATTAGAAACTAGTACAAACTCCGAATCCCATAAACGCACCAGCAACGGCAAATACAGAACCAACCTTTTTTAAGCAATTTTTCGCTTTCCAATTTTTTTTGGGTTATCCATCGTCTTCTGCTGTCCTCGCAACCGCCAAGGCGCAGCCATCACCTTCCTCTCCTTTCCGCGACCAATCCCTCGCACAAGCCGCTTAGAGCTTATGCTATCCACTTCCATCCGGCCTTCCTGGCGATCCAACCTC
The DNA here is from genome assembly GCA_007735645.1 of Venturia effusa. Classification (NCBI taxonomy): domain Eukaryota; kingdom Fungi; phylum Ascomycota; class Dothideomycetes; order Venturiales; family Venturiaceae; genus Venturia; species Venturia effusa. The sequence goes on from CP042195.1 coordinate 593,996, forward strand.
GGGCAAGGCTCAAGATGACCACCGTGACGGCAAGCATGACTCCCAAGTAGCCAATGGTCTGCTTGTAGTCGGCGCCCTCTCCGATCATCTGGCCAGCAAGAGGTGGTCCAGCAACAGAGCCGAGACCACGGGCAACATTGACGCAGGCGAGGATGGCGAACATTTCCTCGCCGCCGAACACGTCCGCGACATACGCGTTGACAATGGTGCCGAATCCGCTGAGGAACATGCCCCACACGACGAGGAAAGCGTACCATGTGCCGTCGCCCGCCGTCGTCGCCGAGCAATACCATAAGGAGGTAGAGATAGCCAAGATTGCGGAAGATAGGATCAGTGTGTTCTGGCTACCAAGTCTGTCCCGTACGAATCCTAAACCGATTCTGCCCAAAATGCCAACTCCATTAAGTATGTAGAGAGACAAGGTTGCTGCCTTGCTGGAGTTGAAGCCCAAGACAGATTTGGAGAATTCGGGTCCGTAGGCGTTAGGTATGAATGCGGTCAGATTAGCTGCGATTTCCGCAACAATTATCGACCAGAACAACAGGATTTTCCAGGATTTCCTTGGTACTAGCCGACGACGAGGCATTGGTCGAGCTGGAGGGGACATTAACGCACTGGCAAGTCCAAGAACTCCTACGATGAGGCCCAAGACTCGCAGCGTCACCCTCATGCCACACCTTTCCAACAAGACTTGGGTTAGGGGTGGAAAAGCCACACCTCCTACCCCTGCGCCAGCTGCCATGATTCCGAGACATGTACCAACCGACTTGGCAGAAAAGTACTCTGGGGCAATTGTTGTGATGGGATTGTAGAGTACCGCACTGCCGATGCCAGCAAGGATACCTTGTGTCAGGAGGAGGTGCCAGTATTGAGTGGAGTAAGAGGCCAGAATATGCGCGATGAATATCAGGATAGATCCTATCGCGGACAAATAGGATACGCTGCTTAGGCAGGGCCAGGACCGACCGACTTTTGTTACTGCTGCTCTGCATAGCAGTATAACAATGGCCAGCGTGAGAAAATAGGAAGTTGCTGAACCGCTTGTCGATCCCACCCAGGCTAGTAGGGCGTGGTTGATAGCATCTTTTCTTGGCAAGATGCTGAGTTCGGAGTCGCCGGCATGCTCTATATGGTAGAGCATGAGCACCGGCCAAGCGTTGTTCAGGCCGGAGAGGAGGACGTTGATGAAGAAGCCGCAGATGATGACGGCAACTTGATGGAAAGTGCGCGGTGAATCGCACTCTGGTGGCGCACTGGCAACTTCAGCTGCGGCCTCAACTTCCTCCTGAACCATCTCATTTGTTGGGATTTGTGCCAACATGGTTGTGATTCGGTGGAGAACCTTGATTGAGGTGAGATGGTTTGATTGAGGTTAAGAATATCGAGTCTTGAATCGGTTGAATAATTATGCAATTCAATGAGAAGATTGGATCTGAAACTGCTCTGAGATTCTGTAGAGGACTCGAAAATTTGTGAAGTTGATGCAAGAGATCAAGAGCAAGCAATACTTTTTAATACTGAGCGAAAACATCGCTTTGACTGGAGTCGCTTTGATCGCGCGAAAACCCACTTTTCGCAAGGCAAGTTACGGGTACGGTGAGTGAATACGATAACCAATGGTAGGATTCGCTTTGGCAACGGCTCGATACCACCACCACGTCAAACGGGGACTCGTACGCCAAGTGGAGGCTGTCATCAGAAATATTCTCACCTTGACCGAACATGAGTTGTATGTCTACCTAACTAAAGCGATTGGTCATCGCTTCAGATGTGTGAAGCCACTTTTTGGTCCTTAAGTTTCAGGCATCATGGGCGGACTGGAGATGACCAGAGATCGCTTGAATGTCGGCTCGACATATCTTTAAATCTCAATCTTCGCATACGCGTGATGAGGTAGGAGGCTACTGATGAAGAGACTGTCATGCTCGTACGAACGCGACTTGTGTGTCAACACGTCCGAAGCGATCAGGACGCAGCCCTCAACCATGAGCCCGCATGTCTAGAAGAAGACAGATTGTTCCTGATATGATTTGTTAGATCAATATTGCAACTAATGACAAGCCGGTAAGGGAATGGAGAGTAACGTTCTGGCGTCGGCTGCATTTTATCATCTGCTCGGTTGACTTGTACGTGGCTCGACTGCTCGTTCATGCCAGGCCTTCTCTTCATTTATTGACGGGGAGCTCAGGAGCTAGGTGAGCATCTTAGAAAGAGACAATGAAGGTTATACGATGTACGCACGTTAACCGATGGTCATGAAGAGTGTTGTTGGTCGTTGTCGAAAGCTGACGCGTTGATCTTTTCTTTGGCGAGGTGCATGAACGTCGCCTCAGCCCTCAGGGACAACAAAGTACACTACAGTCACATTACCCGCGCGAACGGCAACACCGCTGTAGATTATAGCCCAAGCATCGTTTTCTCCGGGATTTTCCACTCCAAGATTCGTCAATTTTCTTAAAAAAATTGGAGACAGTTTGAGTTCTAAAAAGGAAATACACTTACAAGGTTACAGAAGCCTGGTTGGTGAGATACAGGGAAATAGATAATATTGCTTATTTCAGATAAGGTCATTTTAGAAATTCTATTATAGGACGGACTCCGTCCTCGAGACTTTGTCAAGCAATATCTTAAAGACTTTGCCTACCTCAAATACCCAGCAAGTACTTTGATCTTTTGTAGGCGTGCTGTCTGTTCCCATAAGGCGTAAGTCACGTAGGTAAGGTTGCGGATTAGTAAGCGTTTGGATCTAGATTTTTAAGTCTGCGCGCACTGTGATTGTAAGCGTGATTCTACTATCTTACTAGCATAACCTTTCGAAGTAGCAGGAACTGAAAATGACCTTTTGAGGAGGCTATTTATTAGAAAATTCCCGTAGAGTCCTGGATCCTTCGAGGAGGTTTATTTATTGTAATTTCCATGCAAAAATGTGCAGAATCGATCAAATGAATCTAGATGTAGATTCTAGGTAGTTGGAACTACTGTAAATTACACAATGTGGTGACTGTAGTGGCGGGAGATTCGCTTCTCATCGACCATCATCACATCGTCGGCAATCATTGGACAACTCCACATGACAATATTGCAGAAGCGAGGGGTAAACGCCAAAGCTTTGCTGCGAAAGCGAGACAACTTTAAGCTCCATAGTTCCGGCTGCATCCGGACGATCCGTCATCATTATCAACAAGTTTGACGCGAAAGAGTCTCTATGCCGGTCATTCTGACCAAGACCTCTCTAAACGTCTACTACTCTGATTCTTTCTTGATCGCATCGACGTCCCTATTGTCGCCTTCACTGGTTGCAAGACAACATGTCCGTGTCCACCATTGACTCGTCAGTCTACGCTGCCAGGGAAACCACCACTACACGACCGAGCAAAGGCAAGTTCAGTTTTATCTTCAGGCGCAAGAACAAAGATGAACGACAGAAGACGGAGGAAGCGTCTCTCGAGAAGAAAAAATCCAATAAGCTCAAGAAAAAGCCATCGACGCAGACAATCGCCCAAGTCAAACAGCAGAACCCGCAACTTGTATGGAATCGAGAAGCGAACAGATTCTCGCGCGACTTGGATAAGGATACCGGCGAATCCAGAGATCATACGATTTTGCTGCACGCTTTGCAGCATCGTGAGTCCAATGAGTCGTTCCCTGAGTACATCGAGGTGGACAATACAAACAAGAAGCCAGGGGAGGCCAGTATTGCGAGTCTCCCGCCTCAAGTATGGGAAATAATCACCAACTTCCTCTCCCTCTCCGATACCGCGAATCTCGCCTTTGCAAGCAAGACACTTTTGGACAAGCTTGGAACGAGGAGCTGGAGAACAATCAACCTTCCAGAGAACCAGGAACAACGACTCGACTTTTTGATGAAAATGGATCGATCTGTGCCAAATCATCTTTACTGTCCTATATGCTCTGTATACCATGTTCGAACTCAGAACGGGAAAGAATCGTTGAAACCGACGCTCACGTTGAATCCGCTGTTTCTCTGTCCCATGGTCGACAAAGTAACTGCATCCCGAACTCGTATCGCCTCCGGCCGCACCCTCCCATTCACGTTCACTCAACTCGCTTTACGGGCCCACAAATATGGACCAGAATTCGGCATCACTGTCAACTCCCTCTCCCGCCGCTGGACCGACAAGTTCGGCTGGTCCCACACCACAACGTACCGCATCCATAATAATCGCCTGCTGATGCGCGTCATCAGCCAGAAATTCGCACCGGGCGGCATGGTCGAAGCCGCCAAGCGTGGATTCTTCTACAACATGGATGAAGATTTTACTCCCTACTTCTCCGTCTGCGCGCACTGGCAAGACGGAGAACTGATGACAATCTGCAAATGCGCCGTCGACCACATCCCTGCCCCCAAATTCGCAATTAGCGAACAACATAAGATGCACAAAAAACCGCTCCCTGAAAAACCACGCATCGTCGCTCTCTGCGGTGTTTGTCAGCCTATGCGCCGATGTCCCGAGTGTCCGACCGAATATCTGATTGAAGTTAAACTCGTCGAGGACATCAAAGATCCTGTTTATCGCTTCAAACAGGCGATTGTCGTTACGCGATGGAGCGACTTGGGTGACGGCTCTACGCCTGAGAATTTGGAGTGGGCGGCTATCAACGGAAAGAAGGAGTATAATTCTGTTACCGAGATTGGACGGAGGGCTTTGAGCGGGATTTTCGAGGGGCAAGGGAGTTTGGATAATATGAATCTACCCGGCCAGAGAATTCTTTCGTTGAATCCGAATATGGAGAGGGCGAACGAGGATAATGAGACGTGGTTTTGACGGGTTAATGTTGACATCTGGAAGATCTGGGATCCATGATGGCAATGATTGCTTTGTGGTTCTTTACCTAGCAAAGAAGTGTTCCCTATTCGATATCTACTACTTCTTCGCGAAAATGAGATGAACGATTTTGTAATGAATGAGCGGATTGGAGCGCCATACAGTTGCAGTTGGATCACAGTTGTGGTGAGCCTGAAGATCAGTGGAGCCTCCACAGATCGGCAATTTGTGGGGGCACTTGTTGGTGTGATCCGAAACCGAACTTCATCCCAACTTCGTCGAGCATAATACCTTCGTACCTTTTCTCAAAACGCCTGGAGTACTCTTTGCGAGCATGATTTTTCGCTCATGAGTACAGGCTTTGTATCATTGTGTATCTTTCCCACGTACCAGCCTTTTTCACCATCTTTTTCTACCATCCAGATAGCAATGCGTCAGATCTTCTGCTTCGACCTCTGGACAATTCTAGCGCTTCGTGAGTTGTCGCATCTTCTTCGACCAATCTAGCTATGTTGTTTCCATGGACGGAACGCTCTGTCCATCGGGCGCCGCGGTGCCGTGGTTCCTAGTGAGAAAGGGTCGTTAGGTGTAAGGAAGCAAATTAAGCTTGATACGAGACAAGCCATCACACCCACGTATGTTGCAACAAGATTTGCTACTGTATCTGCGGAGAGATGGTAAGAGCGATGTCGTCTTCATTCTCCAGTCAAATACTCGAATTCGAGAAGAGAGCGGTTCTGACAAGCTTGACAGGAGAGGACAGAAACAAACAAAGAAATGAAGGAGCTTGGAAGAGAAATGCCGAAGTATTGGAGCCTCAGCTGGTCGAGATTGTTATTCGGCGATGGACTCAGTCCGGGTTCTGCTAGCAAAGTGGCTCAACGATTATACGATCACATGACTCAACCCATTATCATCCAGAAGTAATACTAAGGTCCATGTGGAAAGGCATGTATGCGGAGAGGCACAAAATCTGCCTATCAAGGTAGATCGTCAGAGACTTGCATGCTGCAAAAATAAGATATAGGTATTGGGAAATTGTGATGGCTAGTATATGTTTGTGTGGAGTCGGATATCCTACCGAATCGAGGCCTAGTGGCGTAGGTGGTTTACCACCATGCTGTTACAAGCAACGTTATGTGGGGTGTTGGATATATCGTGGGGTGTTGGCCGACGTTGTTTGTCAAGCTATTGCTTCCTCGTCTTATTACGCTGCTGGGTTGAGATTCACTTCAATTTGAGGCGTTACTAGGACTCTTGAATAGTAAACCAGCCCGAACATCATTTTTTGAACTTTTTGGATTATCTTACACCACATTTACCGTATAGGTTGAACACCCGACTCCATCGTCCCTTCTTAGCAACGCTAAATCGTAGTTGAACGTCGAATAAGCATGGTCGAGGAAGCTACTTGCTAACATCTCTTTCCGTGAAGACGAATGGCCTTGAGTTAGAGAAACAACGGACGTTGCCTGGCTTCGAGCTGGAGAAGACAAGGAAAGTGCACAGCCCCGAGCTGGAGAAGGAATGGGAGGTTCACGATGTTGAGACGGAGAGGGTCGATATGCATCTACAGGAGCTGACAGAGACAGAAGACGAGCTGATACAGCTGGAAGATTCGGACATCGAGGACGTGAAGAACAGGATGGCAGGTTTGAGGTTGAGAAGGAGGTGAGAGGAAACTCAAGCTCCGCGGTGGTAATACGCCAAAGCCAGATTCAAGTGCAATCGTTACCAAGCATTCTACACCCGAGGCCTAAGCCATACAATTGAAGTTATGCATTCGGAAAATGCTTGTGTAGTCAGCTCGTGAAGCTTTTCCCTTTCTAGTCTTGCTCGTATGAAGCTTCAGAATTACCTATTCATCATACATGACTCATCCCTTGAACAGTCATTTCAAAGTTCAGGCTCAAGGTTCGGAACGGGGTCAAGGGCCTCGGCAAACGTTACTTTATCTACACATCTAGGATAGGTTGCTGGCAGGTCTGTAGAGCAGCCAAGTGACCGCGGCGAGTGGCGAATCTTGGATATGGCGAACGAAATTGATTAACCAGGGGAAATGGACTTCCGTCGACGAGCGAAAATGATACCGCTCATGAAAGGGTCGGTACTAGTAGAGAGACGAGGATGCCTGTGTCCTAGCAGTTGTGACCTAGTAGTAGTACAGATAGCAGAACACGATCTGGAATTGGAGGAGGTCAGATGATTGAGAGATAGAACAGCCATGTTAGTGTTGTTCATGGAGAGACGTTGACCCGGGCTGAAGTTCCGATCCATTATATCATTGAAGCAGGTGATCTGGCGTTTGATACCCTTGATCCGAGCCCCTCCACCAAACACCATACCGCAACCATGACAGAACCCAAGAAATCCAAGTTCGAAATCCACGAAGCAGCAAGAGACGGCCGCTGTACGTATTTCCAATCTTGTGATTGAAGAACTAAAAGACTAATCCTGTTCCAGTACCCATCGTAGAATCTCTTCTCAGCGTACGCCCCACCATAACCCGTCTCTCCAATCCTTCCTAACTCAACTCCAGGCGAACCCCAAACTCGCCTCCCTCCGCGATGAAGACGATCGCCTGCCCCTTCACTGGGCAGTCTCTTACAACCACATTCCAATCGTACAACTCCTCCTCCAAGCCAAAGACTTCGACGTCGATGCCAAAGATGGGATAGGATGGACACCATTGATGATGGCTACGAGTCGGAAAGACGGTGACGCTATGGTTGATCTACTCATTTCACGAGGAGCGAATGTGAATGCTACGAGTAAGGACACGGCCTACACAGAGTTCTGTACAGACTATGGTGCTGATATAATGTGGTAGATAATGCAGGCCAAACCGCCCTCCATTTCGCCGCGTCGAAGAACAATCTCGATATCGCTCGCAAATTGATCGCGCACAAAGCAACGACGAGAACGAAGGACAGGAGACAACAATTGCCACTACATCGCGCCGCAGCAGTTGGCTCAATACCAATGATGAAGCTATTCCTGGAGAATAAGAGCCCACTCAACGCGACAGATATAGACAATATGACTGCACTCCATCACGCTGTCTCCGAAGGTCATGGCGACGCGGCTGTGTTCCTGTTAAAGGAGGGTGCTGAGCATGACAAGAGAGATTCGGACGGCAACTTGGCGATTCAGTTGGCGCCGGACGTGAAGGTAGGCTATACTGTGACTGCATTTACTTCGAATGTACTGGACTAATTTGACAAGATAAAAAATTTCATCCTGCAAGAGGCCGAGCGTGAGGGTATTGATATGGCCCAACGTTAATCATAGAAAGACCACCGCAACAGCTACAAGTACAACAAGTATCGCTCAAAGCTCTTCGATAGACAGAACAAAGATACTCCGTACATTCCCGAAAATGTCCTTCCTAGTAAGTCTTACATCCTCCCAGCTTCCCTACGTCCCTAACCTAAATATAAGAATTGATGTACCTCGCCCTCACTTCAAGGTGCTGTCGACCAATTCCCGGTAGAGCTTCTTCAAATCCTGGACGTCATTCCTCAACTCCTCCGCCTCTTCGCTCTTCTCCCCCAACATCTCAAGGCTCGCCTCGAATTTGCCCTTGACTTCTTTGATTTCCTCCTCCAGCTGTGCAACCTTCTCGCTTGACCTCTTGAGCGCTTCCACCTCCCTCATTAGTGCAACAACCTCTGATCTCGCCTCATCCCTCTGCCCTTGGATCCTCATAAGCTCTTCTTTATTCGTTGCCTTCTCCGACTCGAGCCTCCTCACAGCAGCACTCATCCTTTCCACCAATTGAACACTTGGTCCTGCCCCTGCTGCGCTTACAGAAATGAGTTCATTGACGGTTCGATGCGGGCTACCCATCGACTCCCTGTCCCGATCTATATCGTCGATATCAATACTTGGCGCCACAGAAATCGCCGCACTTGGCGGCACACTTCCATTGGCCCAATTTCGCTCGTGGGGACTGAACTCGTGGCGGCTCGGTGTTGTTGAATCGGCTGTTGTCCTATGAGACATTCCGGGATGGTGAAACGGTTGTATGGAGGTTCTGCGGCTTGATGAGGGCCGCGAGTCGGTATGTAGTGGTGGAAGATCACGATCTGATGAGACTATGCGGGACCCGACGTTACTTCTTCGTCCATGGCCGTGATTGGAAATGTGTAGGCCTGATAAATCTGGGGTTGATGTTTTCCGATTCTGGTTACTAAAAGGATGGTCGGCGCGGAGGAAATGGTTGCTCTCGCTTGGTGTCGGAGGTCCAGAGGCATTGGCTAGGGATTCTAATCTCCACTTTGTCTTCTCTTCTTCTAGTCTTGTCTGAAGAGATTTTCGTTCTTTTTCCAGTTCTGAACGGGACTCCTCCGCGGTCTTTTCTGCGGCTTCTACTCTGGCCTGCAATTTCTTCAATGATGTCGTTAGTGTAGCGATCTGAGTTTCGAAAGCTGTTTTCTCGTCCTTCTCCGCTTCGAGTTCTTCCTCCAGACGGCGCGATTTGGCGTTCACCTCGCGAGCTTTCTTTCGCATATCAGCTTCTCGCTTGGCAACCTCATCCCTCTCCTTTTCGAGTGTCGTGATGCGAGAAGTCAGCGATGATTCAAGGGCCTGCCAGTTCTCGGATGCGAGCGCGTATTGCGTTTGGAGCGTCTCCACTTGACGAAGCAACTTGGTCTGATCGGAGGTGGTGGTCGTCGACGTCGATTCCTCGGATTTGGAGCGCAGGAGTTCGAGTTTGGTTTCGAGATTCTGAAGCCCACGTTAGAAAAGATGGTCTATCATGATGGAGTGTGTGTGGCTTACCTGCACATCATTTCGCAATTCTGATTCGAGCTGTTTTGCCTTGTCTGCTTGTCGTGCCGCCTCTTCCTGGACCTTTTTGACTTCCGCCTTGCCCCTGTCTTCTACCAGCTTTTTCTCTATTCGCGCGTTGGAGAGTTCGTCGTTCAGTTCTGCGACTACACGCATCTGGTCTTCCAACTTATCCGTTTGCGCCCTTTTTTCTGCATCTTCGGCCCGTCTTTCCGATTCGACAAGTTGTTTTTTCAGTTCTGATACTTCGCGATCTGACGTCTCTTTGTCCCGTTTCAGTATATCCACTTCTTGTTCGATTTTCGGGAGACTCTTCAGCCTTTCTTGTGCCGCTTTATCCCGTTCCTCTAGTATCCGCAATCGATCTCGCTGATCGATCCATTCCTGCTCTGTTTTTTGTAGCCTCCTCTTCAGCTCAAACTTCTCCTTCTCCTCTTCTTGTATCCGCTGCCGCAATTTCTTGATGGCTGTCATATGTTTCATCTCCGTCTTGCTCAGCTTCTGTCCTTCCTCAAGCAATTGTGCTATCTTCTCCTCTTGTTCAGCCAGTTTCTTCTCTGTTGATCCTGAAGGGGCGGAGGACGCGGCCTCTCGTGCTGCGGCGGAGGTTTGGCTAGCCAGGTATACGAGTTTGGATTGAAGGGCATCTATTCTTTCGAGGTGTGCATGTAGTTCTTCCTGGTAGTTGCGGGTATTCTCATCTTGTGTCTTTGTGATGCGTGCAAGCTCGGATTCGAGAAAGGATGGCGAGCGTCGGAGTATGGGTTTCTCTTGTATAGGCGGCTCATGGACGGAGAGGGAGTCGTTGGATGGTCTGGTAGATAAGATGTCTGTCGATGCTCTGGCTGAGACGCTATTCCTGACTTCAAGTGAAGGTTTGGTATTCGTCTCCATCGCATCCGTAGCCGTAGCTTCATCCGGCCTCATTTGAGGTAATGTCGAATCCGCAGCTATACTCTTTCTTCCATCCTCTTCCACAATCTCCTGGCCCTTGGTCTCAGTACTCACATCCTCCTGCTTTGCCTCCCCACTGTCCCTCGAAATCGTGATACTGGGTCTCGGACTCGCTGTTTCAATTGGTGTCCTCGTGCCCGCCGCCCTAGCTGTCTCTCTCTTTGCCAATTTCTCCGCCAACCGATCATTAGCTCTGTTCCTTGAGCTAGTCCTCGAAGCATCAGGTGTATCTGCCTTCAGAACCGCCGGTCTCGACGCCGCAGCCTTTGCTTTCCTTGCCGCCTCTTCCGCTGCTCTTGTCTCATCATCGGCGAGGATGGTGTCTAGTCGCGATTCAAGTCCTGCTACAGCCCCAGAGACCAGAGATCCCAGCCCCCATCTGGAGCCTTGCTTTTGTGGTGCTGCCATTGTGAAGGCCTCAACTCCAAGTCCTCCCGGATAATGCGCATTCAGAGGAGGCTTCTCCGACGTTTGAAACGGTACATTGTTGACATTGATTGCTCTGTTTTCATATAGGGAGGAGTGTGGAAGATTGGGTTTTCACAACGTGTCTTCCTGGCCGTGTTACCAGCTCTGGGATTCACGATGTCTGGGATCTTCGCTTGATGAAAGCCGCGGCCGCGTCCGCGTCCGCGTTCATCATCCGCAAGCCACGCAATGTCCCCACCAACACCACTTTCATATCCAATTCAAGCCATAAATGTTGATAGATGATATATATGCTCGGAAGGATGGTGAAAGCTGTAAGAATACATTTCATGCTTTTGCCTTGTCAGATCAGGCTCGATCATTTCACGATCTATCCTCATGTCTAATTCTGGGTCAGTAAATGTTTAGGAATATCCAACTTCGGGCTTCGGAAAAAGAAGAAAAGAGCAGAACGATCGAAAAGCTCGGGTGGTTATTACAAACCTCGCGAGCTCCGGCGTGGCTGTATTCGGAGATTATCATTGTCAATTTCTACTTCTGATACATCCCTATCATTCATGCATATCATCACACATCTCCTTTTCATTTTCTTTATCAATTCATGATTTGTCAACTTTTCAAGTCTAATTCTAACCCTAACCACTCAATACAGGCAATCGGCCAAATCTGCTCAACAAACAACCTCCATCACAACCTTGCCCAGTGTACTACCCTAGTCCAGAAAGCCTCTGCATCCGGCGCAAAAGCACTATTCCTCCCTGAAGCATCAGACTACATCGCTTCCTCAGCTACCGAATCCCTGTCCCTCGTTCAACCAGTATCATCAAGTCCATTCGTCCTTGGCCTGCAGGCTGAGGCTAAAAAGTTCGGATTGCCAGTAAATGTCGGCATTCACGAGCCGGCGCACGAGGAAGAAAAAGACGGAACAAGGAGGTTGAGAAATACTCTAATATGGATCGATGAGAAGGGTGAGATTAGAGAGAGGTATCAGAAGTTGCATCTTTTTGATGTGGAGATTGAGGGAGGGCCAATCTTGAAAGAATCAGAGTGAGTATTTCTTCTTGATCATGTGCTGCGTAAGCTGGTTTGTTGATAATCGAAGCTCCGTTCAACCAGGCAAGGAAATCGTTAAGCCGTTCAAAACTTCCGTCGGCACCTTAGGACTTTTGATCTGCTTTGATCTTCGCTTTCCTGAGCCAGCAATTGCGCTTCGCCGACTTGGTGCTACAATCATAACATATCCCTCTGCGTTTACAGTTCCGACTGGAAAGGCGCATTGGGAGACTTTGTTGAGAGCGAGAGCTATCGAGACGCAAAGCTACGTGGTTGCCTCTGCGCAGGTTGGCAGGCACAATGAAAAGAGAGTGTCATATGGTCACTCGCTTGTTGTTGATCCTTGGGGTGAGGTGAAGGCTGAGCTAAGCGGTGATTGGAGCGGTGAGCCTGAGCTTGCGACATTTGAAATCGATGAAGAAATGCTGGCGAGAGTGAGGAGAGAGGTTCCGTTATTGCGCAGGACTGATGTATATCCCGAGGTTTAAATCTGTGCAAACCATACCCAAGCTTGAGTTGCGGTAATCAAATACCCACAACGCTGATATGTTGGATCCCACACCCATCCTGTAGTCGGTTATGATGGTCTGTACAGTCCTACGCTGAGGCTGGGTTTGAGAGATGAGCCCAGCTTGCTGGAGGGCAGGAATGGCGCGCTGTCCCGTCCTTTCCGTGTATTTGACTAAAGGACGCCGAGTTTCCTGAGCTTTTTGGAAGTCGAATGCCTATCCAGCAACATCAGTTGCTCTACAACCGGCGATCTCACTTATCATCTGGAGATGACATACTTGCGTTCAGTTCATACACCAGGTCCACATACTATTGATAGCCTCCGACAGCTCGGCTGAACTTGTTTTACCGATGCAAATCATGTCTATCCACAAATATCCTATCCTAGCTTTCCGACTAAGATGGGGGCAATTCATGATCTTGTTGTATCCGCGCTTGTGTGGAGTGCTACGAAAGAGAAAGTCAGAATTGATCATCTCATGATAAGCCAATTGTTCGCTGCCCCTGGTATGACTCAGAATGGCGTATTTGGGCACGTCTCCCATGAAATTCTCCATGTCTAGCGTCCTGACATTGAGAAGTCGCATGAACGCAAGTTGATGCGACGTGCATACTTCCGCAGGAAAATCTTGGTTATGAGGAAATGTTCTGTGGATGTACTGGAAGCTCGATAGATGGAAAAAGATATGGTCAGGTAAATGATATGTAAGTGCCATGGGAGTTGTGTGTTGTCGGTGGTATGCTTATCCAAGCAAGGCCCGAGTCATGGACAGGCCCGAATCGAAACTCCAAGCTTCATGTCGCACGCCGCCCGTGCACCTGCAGACTTTCGGCGAATTCAGAGATCTCACCCTGAGGCGACAGCATGAGTCATGTCGATGCATTTGCTGGACCTCTCACCATCCTCACAATTGTCTCTCCCTCATTTAACACAAAGCCAGACAGAGTATCTTGACAGGCAATAGACATGGGATTGAGGTGTTTTGGCACTCGTTTCCTGGCCATTTCGAATTTTTTTAGCGAGAGATTCTCGTCCTTCTGGTCCAAATCAGGGCCCTTTTCATCAATCAGAAATATTGGCAATCATGCTCGATCTTTACCGGCAACGGTCTGACGTCCTTGGATTAGGCACTAAGTACTTTACAAACCTCTCTATTCACACCTTCTACTTTGCTCAGTGCGGCACTTCGCGTGGCTGAGAGATGGACATTGACGTTGAATACTAGCTTATAATCGACCTACAAGAATCAAGAAGGTGAGAACTTCGGCAACAACGTGGATAGAGGCATAAGCGAAAAGAATACGACTCAGACAATGGGCTACATCTTACTCGAGGGATCCAACACATCAAGAAATTGGAAATGGGGAGCCTTTCTCACGGTAATGCAATGGAAGGAACGGAAAGAGTCTGGCAAAGACCGCGGAAGGAGGTCTTGGCTACCATGCTTCTTTGTGGTAGGTTCTGGAAAGATGTTTGTCCGCGGTGTTCTCATCCTTGCGCTCGGTGTTCAGGTTCGAACACTCGACTTCATTTCTCGGCACTTCTTCATATCCAAATTTCCAATCCACGAGATTTGAATTGGTAGAGAAAGGAGTGGTACAGCTGCTCTAATGAGCCACCAGGGCGCTCAACCGGCCGTCTGATATCACGCGCCCAAGGCCATCGGATGCCAAGCCTTGTACAAACCTTTGCTTCTGCCGCGGCGAGATCTCCCATCCTCAGCATCTTTGCCCTACCATTACATAAAACATCACAAGTAGGGATGATGTATTATGGTTTCAAGGTCAGCGAGGAACAGTCGCGACTCGCGAGTCGTCGTCGTCCGAAGTTCCAAGGGCCAAGAACAGCCAAGAATCAGGACCCTTAGGTTCGTCATAAGATCAGCGAACGCCACGAGATCTTGATGAGGGTCCCCACAAAATCGAGCATGGAAGAAAGGGTCCTAGAATGTGGGGAAAGGATCTCCTGATCGACGGTATGGCAGGCTTTAATACGACGCGGCTCAGACTCATCAGTAGTCGTAGTCGGATGACATCGCACGCGGGCTAGCCTCGTCCTCGGAATTTCGGGCGAAGACCATTTGGCGAATAGCGACTGTCCTCGACTTCCCTCGTTGGTTTTGAAACCGCGGCAAGGCTGAAGGGCGGGGAACCCGAGTGATACATAATGCCATTTCGGGGTATATGGCGAGATTGGATGTCGGACTTGTTACTTCCTGCAGAGGATATCTACACAGGGGATTTTGGCTATAATCTCTTTGCCGCTTATGGCTCCGAGATGCTGGGAGGATGGTAGGATGCAGGCTTCTGTCTGGCGCCGGATTAAGCACTTGCCGCTGAGTCGTCGTGGACTGACTCGATCCCGTCGCTGATCGTTGGGTAGCCTGAGGAAACAAAGAAAACCTGAAAAGTGGGGAGATCTGATATTCGATGGAGACGTTCGATGGAGACATTCGATGGATGAGTAGCAGCGGTGGGAGGTCAAGATCAATGGCGTGTTGTAAATTGAGATGCATGATCTGTTACTGATATTCGGATCTGATAGACTTGTGGTATCTCTTTCATGGAATGACCTCAACTGAGCAAGCAATACAATATAGCAAGAAGATGAAGGTCACCAAATTGGGATACACAGAGACCGACTCACAAACGCGGCACAAAAAGAAGAGTTAGCCATCACGAAAATCGATTTCGTCGTATATAATTATCGTGTGCCCTGTAGGTAGGCCGGCTTACTCTACAACAAAGGGCGATATAGATGCTATTTAAACAAGGAAAACTTTATTCAGTAGACAATACACGCTCAAAGCTATGCATGCACGAACCAATGCTACGCTGAAATGCCCTCAAGGTCTCTGTTTTTATCACGACGTCTTAGCTGGACGGTGGGAACCATCTAGCAAGAGGCACCAGATCCGGAAGGAATGTTCGTGCACTTGGTAGAGGTCTTGCCACCGGTGACAGCGATGTTGGAGAACGTCCAGTCGGAGCAAGATCCCTTGCCGCAGAGGAGGTAGATGTTGGTTCCGGAAGAGGCGACTATGAGCACAATTAGCACCTGGAAGCAAGGCAGGATTTCATTGTGACATACCTGATCCCTTGACATTGCTGACGGTAAGGTCAGTGATTGGGACACCAGTGGTTGGGGTTCCCGTTGGAGAACCGTTCTCGTAGTCCTGCTCAATGACGATACCGTACTTTGCGATGTTGCTGAGGGTGATGTCCTTGTAGGTGACGCCAGAGACGGAGCCGGTGGCACCAGAGACGGTCTTGATACGGACACCGTTGTCGGAATCGCTGATGGTGGAAGAGGAGATGGTGACATCCTTGACTGTGTTGTCGGAACGTCCACCAACACTGCCAATTGATAACCCGTGACCACCGGAGCAAGAACCACCAGTGAAGGTAATGTTCTACCATGTGTCAGTGAAAATCATTGGGATGGACGGACATCAGACATACCGTTCCAGAGTTGACGGCAAGGCAGTCGTCCTGGTTTTTGACAACGGTGTTGGAGATGACAATGTTGCTGGATGAACCGACATCGTATGCATCAGTGTTGTGTCCCCCGCCCGAGTCACCAGCAGAATTGTCAATGTTCACGGCGTCAATGACAAGATTGTCGGCTCCGTTGACACTGAAGCACTGGACTGGCGTGTTCTTGATATTCAGTCCCTTGATGGTGGAGTCGATCATCTTGTGGGCGTAGAAGAACTTTGGCTTGGTCTTTCCACCATTGCTGCCCTTCGTGTCCCACCATTTAGCACCATTGCCATCGATGACATGACCAGATTCGCCCGAGACCTTGATGTTAGTTCCGGCAATGGATATCAGGGGGCCAGCCCATTCCTTGTAACCAAAAGACGTGGTACCAGTGAAAAAGACGCTGGTTCCCGACGTCAAGCCAGTGAGATCAAGTGTGGTGCCAGCTGGGACAGCGATGTTGCTAAGGGTAATCGTTGTGCAAGACTTCTTGCCTGAAATAGCGTCAGCTGCAGAGGTAAAAGTGCAGGAGGCGGCGCGCTTCTCGATGGCACTGTCAACAGCACGGAAGGATGGCGCGGCGGCGGCAACATAGGCCAAGATAGCCAAAGCAGAGAATGTGTTCATCATAATGAATGAAATTGAATGGAAAGTGAGTGAGCGACTGTTGAAATGGAATGAAAGACTGTAATTCGAATTGAATGATGAGAAACTTGAAGCAGGACGATGAGATACTTATGAATCCCGACTGCGCTCAGGAATGCTAGCTGCATGGCACTAGTCATGCTAAGCAACGCGAAGCAAGGCGAAAAGAGAGCTTACTTCCCGTAGGAGTAATGGCAAATGCTTGAGGACGATTTGACCCCACTTGGCAGCGGGTTCATGGCGGGTGGCTTGCTCTAGACCAAAGCAAGTCATCTCTGGAGTTGGGCTTGCCTATTAGATCCTTCAAGTATTGTCAAGTGTAGACCGAAAGCGTTGGGTCCGCATCAATTGTACGATCTAGATTTGAAAAGTTGTCTTTGTTACGTCAGTCTGTGAACCGAACATAGATCGATACATCGAACCTTTCTGTTCTGAATCATGTCGTGGTTGTCTTGACAGAAGTTGCGTGTTGTACAGCCGGGAATGAGTGGACCATTGATGTTTCGAGACCCTGTAAGATACCATGGACACGGGCGGGCAGTCCGTTGAGGCGGAAGTCGTTGCTTATAACCGAGCCGTTCGTGAACATGTTTTCTTTTCGATGACAAACGGTGTACACGACGCTCCGGCTGTCGGGAGGATAATTCACTCGCTGGCCCCTTGCAGACTCAGCCCTGGCCTCTTTCGGCCTTCCACCAAAATGACTGGTGCTGTGAAATTTCTGCGCCCGTGCGCGATGTAGATTCTAAAGCTGATGAACATCACGCTGACACATACAAGAGGTGCCCAGTTGGCATCCTCCAGGGTCGATACCTAAGCCGCGTCAGACCGTTGTTAACATCATACCATCAGCTCAGACTTACGAGCATGGTGACCAGGAAACAGGAGGATACAACCGCAAATGCGGAGTAAGCTACAGCAAATACATTGATCGGGAGGCCCCACATGCCCGAATCCCAGCGATGAGCCGGTAATGGTCCCCTCAGTATTTGTTTCCTCAGAACACAGCCTATGGAAACCATGTGGGTGGAGAGCAAAGCCAGTAGCCAAAGAGATACACTAATGTTGAAAATGACAGTCGAGCCAAGATTGACAAGACATAAGATTAAGGCCAGAATCGTCGTCGGATGCATTACATTATCTGGACTGTGTCTCTTCTGGTTCATCCCTGATAACGTCCTGAAAAATGGAAATCCACGCTTCCGTGAAAATGCCTATACTCGCGGGAACTGGTAGCTAACGCAGTCCTATTTCCACTGTAACTCAGCAGGAATAGCATTATAGTCAGTGTCAGGGCTATGTCTCGACTAGTCGTGTTAGCGAATGACTGCAGATGCAGTGCTTCGGATTCAAGGACCGTTTCGAATGGATCGACGCAGAACAACATGGTCATCAAGATGACGATACCAAGAAACACGTTCCTGGTGTACAACCACCACATCACTCTTGGCACAACGTACCCAGCATTGGCTACTTGTTCGGAGATGTGGACCGCACTGTCGCTACCAAGATCGCAATTTAGTACCGTGACTTGAGAGACAGGGCAGGCGGTCCCTAATAGCAATGGTCAATCGAAAGGCAAGGGGAATCTTTTGGCGCGTTCTTGGGTTTGTTTCGTACCTTTACTAAACCAGCCGCCGCGACCAAGGATAGATGTGAACATTTCAGAGGCCAAGTTCTGTAAGCATAAGACCAGAAGTGGTATCATAACGACCAAGAAGTCGCCAAGATGGCTATAAAGAGAGGAGTCCCGTCTCGATGAAGGCAGATATGGCGCTCCCGAGGCATTGAATGAGATGAAGAAGATCAAGAAAGCAATCATCACCAGCGTCTATTGCCAATTCAGGAATGCGAAATCTAGATCTTCAACCTCAATCACCGTCTCGATCATCGTCTCGCGTACGAATACGAGACTGGCAACGCTGGCAATCCAGCCAAGACTGCTCATCCATCCGACCGCTAGCTAAGAAATCGCCGAGGTTCTTCAGGGGCGAACTCGCTTACCCAGGGCCATTGACTGCCTGAGGTTGGTGCCATACGTTCTAGCTCAGATATACTGGTGACGATACTTGAATAGCAGATGACAGTACCTGTAAAGGTCCAGAACAGCCCACCGTAGTCTCCATTCGTGAAGCCAGCACCGAGAGAGTAAAGAACGATTTCTCGTGTTGCCATATGTATGCTTGTGAAGCTCAGCGTGCTGATGAAGCTGAAGTTGGGCTTGAATTCCTGTTTCTTCCTAATCGAGCCATATTATGAATCTCGTGCTCAGTGTTTCCTAGGACGGCATCATAGGCCATGGAAGCGTGGCCAGGGTAGTCTCTCTCATTTCGGATGCCGCACTCATCTCGCTCCGTACATTCGTTGGACATCTCAAGCTCAACAACATCCACGAGGGTGGCGCGTCAGGTGAGCTAGCGAAGGAGATATGTTTGGTAGAAAGCAGGAGATGTTCTCAAGGCAAGAGGAGACGAATCGCACAAATGAAATGCAAGGACCAACCTCGCCAACCGCGATCGATAATGGCAAATCGCTTGTCGATAGCAAATATTCCAATTGGCCAGTTGGCTGGGCATATCTTAGCTCAGAACTAGCAAAAAAAAGATGGGACTTCGAGCCGCCTGAGAATGCCATGGTCGGCATTGTGACCTGCTTGCGTACTGACATCCGGCACGACTTAACTGCAAGGGGTTGTCTCCGCGGTACCTATGCACCATCGATTTTGGCCCATGGACGCCTTCGCAAGGACAAGTACCATGGAGAACGAAAAAGGGAAGACTCCGGAGGTTGAGGTTTCATGCAAGGGGGAGAATCATGCAAACGGGAGGATGGCGTCAGTAGCGCGCGGGTATACGTCCAATGGCAAAGTCGGATCTCCCGTCTTCGCTAGCTTTGCCGAGTTCGGAACAACCGCCTTTGGAACCTGAAGTCTGATTAGAATTATTGTCCAAATTATCAACAATCTTCCTCGATTTCCCAACGTCTTTGAGCTCTCACTTTGGTCGCAATCAGGTACCGCTTCGCTTTGAGCAAAGAACTGGCAAGCCATGGATTTATTGCTTTTGAAGTGCGGGTGCTCGCTCATTGTCGTGGCTCAGCAATATCTCCGCCCGAGATAAGATACAACACCAAAGCCATCACTTCTTCCCGAAGTAATTCATCAAGGTATTGCTTTGCTTAGTCGGACTCTCTTTCTTCTTGTCTTTTGTCTCTTTCGGCGGTTTCTCGCCCACCCGAATACAGGCCATGAGCTCTTCAAATTCAGCCTTTCCAACAATGCCGCCAGAAGCCTCTTTGTGACCTCTTGCAAAAGATTCACCCAACCTTTCTATCAGCGTCCCAGATGGACTTGCAGCCGCTATCTCGCGCAGAGATTCGATGATATTGACAGGCACATCTCTATTTTTGGCGCAGCGAGGTATGCGACATGAAAAGTTGACTTTGTCCTCCAGATACCCTTCATTAGCCACGAGGATAATTTCCAGCTTGGGTGACTGCAGGTGGCCTGCCCATCGTGTAGCAATCATGGGATGAATCTGAGCCGCACTTGAAATTCGAAACACCGCAATTTTGCCATCATAGGAAAACTTGGGTGCTGTGTGTGTGCACCGTTCTACCTCGGAGGCAATCTCTTCACGAGCAGCAAGTAATCTCTTGTTCGTCAAAATGTCTTTAGGCTCTTTTGCGTCCAGTAACGCATCCCATGCCGACTTGACATCGTACGTAGAAGTTCTCCTAGGTGCATTGATCCGAGCTACAGCATCGTTGATGGCTTTCTTTGTGTACTTTTTCATAGTGCTCCCCATGTCAGGAAATGGCGGGTTCCACTTCAAAGCAGTACCAAGGTCTCCATGAGTGCCCATGACGCAAAGCCAGTCGCACTGCATCGGGACCTCTGAGTGGAGAGGAGCGCAAAGAGTATATGTGAGAAGCGCGCTAGTGGCTACGGGTGGAAAATTGCAAGCATTAATGAAAGCCGCTCCTTTGGGGTGATCTTCGGAAGTGGCGAAATGGTGATCAATAATAAGCGCTTTGTGTGAGGCTTCGATGATGGATGGGGAATTTCTGGATCCTTGGTCAAGCACAAATATCCATCTGGGCTGTTTGAGAGCAATTCTCGTCCTCTCGGACTCGTCTGAGATAGAGGTGCCTTTCTCTACGAGGTGGATCTCGATGAGCTCGGGATCCAAACCAAGGAGAACCAGAGTGCGGAACAAAATGGCACCAGAGGTCAGTCCGTCAGTATCTCTGTCAGGCACTATTACAGTCTTCTGCTTCGCATTGGCACTGATATAGTCAGAATGAATCGGGCAATGGCTCCTGATTTGCTCACCATTCTGTGATCATATTACGAGCCATCTGCATATCCTCATCAGGTGCCGGCCATATCTCTGATCCGTCATTCTCTTTTACACATTCTACTGAGCAATATTCAGGTACTTCGACGCGTCTTCTCTTAGAACCCAAATTTGAATCTGCTCCTGCCCTTGAGCGTTTCATGATGGTCTTTCGCGCGGAGCTCGAGAATGACACCCGGATTCTGGATAAACAAGTGTAAGGAGTCTGTATGGCAGCTCTTTGACAACAGAGGTAGTTGGAACAAATAATTCGTCGGAGCGATTGGTAGGTCATTGATTGCTTGTACCTGGGTAAGTAGGGAAAATGCCTGCGAGATGAATGAGAGAACATTGACCGCGAGTTGATGACGTCGCCAGTGGCCATGACTCGGGAAGTTCCAAGTGGCATACTACTACAGTAGGTGATTATAGACTCAAAACTCATCTCTGGAGCAGGTCTCTATTGTTTCTTACTTGGAATGAAGAAGCGTAAGATGATCGCTCAACAAAAGCTAACGGGCAGGACGAATCTCGAGGCCGTTGTGGTGTGCAACTGTGGTCACAATCGTGCCTCGCACAGGAGTAGTACCCATCAACCACCTCCTCCCACAAAAGTAGTCTCACCAAGAAAAGTCCCACCAAAGAAACAGCAGACAAAATCCCCCGGCCTGAAATAGACTTCGCAGAAAACTATATCTCCGAGGTTGTCTGTTCGCGTCTGAATTCGAACCCCATCAACGCCCCTGATTTCGACCCCCCCCAAAACATCCACCTTAAGCTGCCCATTGCCCACTCCACGCGCCTCTCACAAATCATCCATTCCCATTTCGCATAATCATTTCACCATCAACATCAATAAATTCCCAGCAATATCCACACCGAAAGTCCGCCGAGAATGTATCAATAACCAACTCAAGCTCGCAAAATTAAGATGAAGTACCCTGACATCCATTCGAGACATGAAACCCAAGAAGCCAAACGTATTCTGATGACAGAACGAAGAGAAGAGAAAAGCTCTAGGATGGACGGCACCAAGGGCTAGACTGAACATGTATTCATTACAACTATCCTAGACACTTCGTTGCCCACACTCATCACAAGGGGAAACTTCTCATCTAAAGCTTTTATTGGAAAGTCTATGACGAAGGTAAAGGGTACTGTTGTTGTCTTCCTAAACAACCGTCCACTCCATCCCGTGCCAACCAGCCAATACCTCAAATGCGCATTAAACATCGAATAAAATATCGTTAGATCGGCTTATATAAAAAGGGTTAACCGCTGAATTCTTTAATCTCGCTGGTCTTTCCATTGAGAGCAAGAGGCACGATACCGGAAACGTGCATATCTGGGCCGTAGACCTATTGAGATTGTTAGCATTGTCATGGTGATGAAGGAGGCGATATCGCTACTCACATGCATGTCGAGGCCGAATTCCTGACCAAAGGATTTGATGTTCTTCAGACCCTCCTGGTAGTTGGGACCAGCTCTTCGTATCCAGATCTGGACCTTGTGCTCCTTCAACATTGATGCGACTTCTTTCAATGCGCGAATGACACCCTTGAATGTGGATGCGACATTGGTGAAGTTGGCAATACCACCACCGATGAAAAGAACCTTGCCCTCTGGTCGTTGAGGGGCGCGGAACATGAGGTCCAAAACGGTGCGAGCATAGTGGAAAGTTTGCGACTCGGTTGGGGCACCAGAGTATTCACCGTAGTTGGCGAGCTCATTGGCGAAACCAGCAGACGCAATAGCATCGGCATAGACGACGGATGCACCACCACCGGCAACGAGTGTCCACACACGACCAGAAGCATTCAGAATGGTGAGCTTAAGGGAAGCACCAGTCTTAGCGTCCATGTCAGCGATGTAGGCCTCCTCTTTGCTGAGTTCACGACCAAAAGGCGCTGGGAATTCCATTGGTGGACCAGCGTCGATGGTGACCTTGGCATCCTTCATGACTGGCAGGCCGAGAGCGGTGGCGGAGCGGGCGATGGCCCATTTCACACCACACTCGAACTCCGCAGTCTGATCGAGCTTGGCAGCCAAATCAAGGAAGTGGACATCGGCGCTGGTGGCATCTTTGTTGGGGATGACGACGAGAGGGTTGATTTCGAGGTAGGTGAATTGGCAGTCAACGTAGACAGCATATAATCTGGAGATGAAGTCGACGAGGACCCTGTGTACGCCCGATGGGACTTTTTTGAGGAGCACTGAGGCGATCTGCTCGTTGGATGGATATTGCGAAAGGTCGACAGGAATGAGCAGCTTCTCAGCCTTCTCGTCGACGTCACCGACATCAACACCACCCTCGTGCGTGAAGAAGATCCAGTCGCCCTATGCCGGGAACCGTTAGCAATCGTTCGTTTAATGCAAGAGAGAGGATTGACAGCGGACACTCCCGCCTGATGCAGGAACCGTCTTATCGGAACGATGCATGTGAAGATTGCGAGTGCGAGGTTGGCCCACACTCATGGCTTAGCCTGCCGGGATAATTGTTTCCTTTCGCCCGCCGCTGGTTGGCCGAAGCCGAGCAGCCTGCCAGGAAAACCAGAGCCTCGCCCACATTCCGGGCAACACATTGCATAAATTGTTTTGGGCAACAGTATTTTCCATTGCTCTTTATTGGTTGCAGAGTCATGAGCGGGCGTGTTAAAATAATTAGACATACCTCTCGAACCTGAAATCCTGGTTAGCCTTACATCCTTCTCATATTCACGTTGATGTCAACTCACTGATTGGATGCAGATGTAGTATTCGGTGCCGTCTGGGTGTGGGACGAATGGCTCCACGAGGAAGCTTCGTAGAACACCGTCAACGGTCTCCACACGCTGTTCCTTCTTTGCGCGTGCAGCGATCCACGCCTTTGCCTCTGGCCATGTCTTGTTCAAGGCCAAAAGACCGCTCTTGCCTCGTCGCTTGATCAATTGATCTGGCTTCGCAACGAATTTGGCTCCCGGTGTCAGCAACCATGGGTATTTCGTCTCAGCTGCATCTAACAGTCCCATGGTGTCATCTTCGTCGTTGAAGTACAGCGAGCACAACTTTGGAGGTGGATTATGCGTGGCAGACTTTGGGAGAGGAGTAGGTTTGATGACGGGTGCTCGCGTGAGGTGGTAATTGAGGATGGCCTTGCCGTCGGCCTCGAGGATGGATTTGGCAGACATGTTGAGAGGATGCTAATAGTACTGTATAGAGAGAAGCGTGAGCTTGGTGATGGTGGTGAAGAGGAGGAATCGAGGTTCTACGGGTATCAATTGGGTAGGATGAGAGTGCAAGCGGAAGACAGACTAGAGGCGAGCTCGAGTGTATCAACGGGAATTGGATTGGGGAAAGCGATGGATGCAAGTCCGAGATGTTTCTATCGTCGGAGTGCGTCAGGGCGTCCCGGATCTCACTATTTCCCAACCCAACCCGAAAAGCCAATGTTTTGAAGCACCCTAGCTCTGCGGGCTGTTGAGACAGAAATAGCTCCTTTGCGGTGAAGCGGCAGGGCTGTAAGGCGGGCAACTTACACAGTCAGATGGAGCTGGAGTGGCGCAAGAGGAGTATTGAGAGGACGGATGGGGAGAGGTGGTGACGGATTGAGGAGAAGTCCAGGTGCGAGGAATTCAATGTCTCCGATTTAAATTTGTGTTGGTGAAGGAGGGACTTTCTCAGTGCTACTGCTAGTACTGATGTGCCCCTGACGCCCAGGGTCACGATTTTACCCCTCCACTGAGTCCACTCTAGTCTCCTCCGTACCAGCTTTGTTGAAGGCGGATTGAATCTGTCAGTCCCAACAATTGCCCGTGAGTTTGCGGCTCAACTCTGCTCGCAAACAGTGGCAGCGCGGTCGAAGAGGATACATTGGCCTCAAATCAGCTTCAGGCAGCCCCATCGCACACCTCAGCACGACAGAGCATTCGGAATCGGAACCCCTTTGGAAAGATTCGGCTCCCCAAGGGACACACCCCGGACTGAACCTCACCTCACCATCCTGCGCCACGAAAAGGATCTACGACCAGGGTGTCTCAACTCTCAGAAATTCAACGGCACCATTTCTCTCCTCGCATCCCCGACTGCATTGCATTGGAGCGTCATTCCACTTACCTCTTCTTCCAACAAGTGTGTCTCTCCCACAACCTCCATCATCATCAACAACAACATCTCCACCTCTCATCAGAACTGTTCACTCGTGAGTATGCCCCTCTGTCTTTTTGCAGTCTCCCCAAGTCAACAAGATCTGCCATGACCGACCTTAAATTGGGCACACGACCGCAGCAACAACAACGATACATTGTGCCAAAACAATTCGGCATCCGTATTAAAACTTGCATTGCAATTTCAGAAATAGTTTAGACGCTAACAACTGCTTCCATATAGCTCTACTCCCACCAAGTCCCTCCCCCTTCTCATTCGTACAAAGATGCCGTCCGCAGCGCCTGTCAATGGCGCCGCTGAGCTCAAAGCGCCAAATGGCAACGGAGAGTCGCACTCTGCTGACGACAACATCCGTCGCTTTGCTGCTCCAAGCAGACCATTGAGCCCTCCAGCCGCACACACCCTTTTCCACAACAAGACAAGATGCTTCGTCTAGTAAGTAATGGCAGTGGCCCAGTTAATGGGCAGGTCATTGAGCAAATCTGACTTTTGTTCTGTAGCGGTCTGCAGCCAAAGGCTGTCCAGGGCATGCTGGATTTCGACTTCATCTGCAAGCGAAAGACTCCTTCCGTGGCAGGTATCATCTACACATTCGGTGGACAATTCGTCAGCAAAATGTGAGTCGAGGTTGCCATGATTTTGAGGAACGCTGATTGACAATCGTACAGGTACTGGGGAACAAGCGAGACTCTCCTCCCAGTCTACCAGACTGTCGAGAAGGCTGTTGCCAAGCACCCTGATGTCGACACCGTAGTCAATTTTGCTTCATCGCGAAGTGTCTACACCTCCACCATGGAGCTTATGGAATTTCCTCAGATCCGATCCATCGCCATCATCGCTGAGGGCGTGCCAGAACGACGTGCTCGTGAGATCCTCCACATTGCCGAGAAAAAGGGCGTCACGATCATCGGTCCCGCGACTGTCGGTGGTATCAAGCCAGGCGCGTACAAGATCGGCAACACCGGTGGTATGATGGACAACATCATCGCATCCAAACTCTATCGTCCAGGTTCAGTCGCATATGTCTCCAAATCTGGAGGTATGTCCAACGAGTTGAACAACATTGTCGCAAACACCACAGATGGTGTGTACGAGGGTGTCGCAATTGGCGGTGACAGATATCCCGGCACAACCTTCATCGACCATATGTTGAGATACCAAGCGGATCCAAACATCAAGATTCTCGTTCTTCTCGGTGAAGTCGGTGGTGTCGAAGAATACCGCGTCATTGAGGCTGTCAAGTCTGGCGCCATCACGAAGCCAATCGTGGCGTGGGCAATTGGTACCGTTGCTGGTATGCTGAAGACTGAGGTCCAATTCGGTCACGCCGGTTCGTTTGCCAACTCTCAACTCGAGACTGCCGCCCATAAGAATAAGGCCATGAGAGAAGCCGGTATCTTCGTGCCAGAGACCTTTGAGGAAATGCCAGAACTCCTCGCTCGTGTCTACCAGAAGCTAGTCAGAGACGGCACAATCAAGCCGGCTGCTGAGCCAGTCGTGCCAAAGATTCCAATTGATTACGCTTGGGCCCAGGAACTCGGCCTTATCCGAAAACCCGCTGCTTTCATCTCCACCATTTCCGATGATCGTGGACAAGAACTTCTTTACGCTGGTATGCCAATCTCTGATGTCTTCAAGGAGAACATCGGTATCGGTGGTGTCATGTCTCTTCTGTGGTTCCGTCGCCGTCTGCCTGACTACGCCAGCCGCTTCTTGGAGATGGTTCTTATGTTGACTGCCGATCACGGTCCAGCTGTGTCTGGTGCCATGAACACTATTATCACCACCCGTGCCGGCAAGGACTTGATCTCTTCACTCGTTGCCGGTCTGCTCACCATCGGCTCCCGGTTCGGCGGTGCTCTTGACGGTGCTGCTGATGAATTCACGCGCGCGTACGACAAGGGTCTTAGCCCTCGTGACTTCGTTGACACCATGCGAAAGGAAAACAAGCTTATTCCGGGTATTGGACATCGCATTAAGTCGAGGAACAACCCCGATTTGCGTGTCGAGCTTGTGAAGGAATTTGTCAAGAAGAACTTCCCAAGCACCAAGCTCCTTGATTACGCCATTGCTGTTGAGTCAGTAACGACGTCCAAGAAGGACAACCTGATTCTCAATGTCGATGGATGTATCGCTGTTTGCTTCGTTGACTTGATGCGTAATTGTGGCGCATTCTCGCCTGAGGAGGCTGAGGATTACCTCAAGATGGGTGTTCTAAACGGTCTTTTCGTGCTCGGTCGCAGCATTGGTCTCATTGCTCATTTCTTGGACCAGAAGAGACTGCGAACTGGGCTCTACAGACATCCTTGGGACGACAGTAAGCTTACAACATACTCTTGCTTCTCACCACACAAACTGATAGCTTCACAGTCACCTACCTGCTCCCAACCCTTGCCGCCGGTGGTGCGCAAGAAGGCCGTGTGGAGGTCAGCATGTAAAATTCTTTGTAACGTCAATTATTTGGAGTTTGTTTTTGGCAGTATACAGAGACCGGGTTGGCTGCTACGCATTAAAGACGCTGGTTAGCTGGATTTTACCCCGAGTTATGACTGGGGTTGGGATTACCATCATTATGGTGTCCGAAGCTATACCGATGTTGAGTAGACTTTATACGGTTATGGTGGAGGTTGATGTTTTCAATGTCTTATTGATTAAACCTACTTAATTCATGAGTGCTGAGATTTACTGGCATAACCTGACCTGGGGGATGTATCTATCATGTGATCATCAGTCGTTACTATTCGCCCTGGGCACGTGACTGTTTTTGCCCCATATAAAATACTAACCCTCCAGTCGAAATCTCGAAGTCTTGCTTCTCCGTCTGCTCCCACTCGTTGATGGTTCATGGTCTAATCGCAAGCGGTCCTGCGTGCATGCGCGAGCGAGCTACATACCTTCAAACGTTTTCTTCTTTGTTGTCTCAGAGCATGAAATTCATTACTTGGTAGGTAGGAAGGATATAAACAGGTGCAACGCCGTGTGTTCGTGAAGATGGACGCGTCTGGCTGAATATCCGCTCTCCAGCAACACGTTTGGATTTGTACTTTGCCGAAGTATTTTGTCTGGATGATCTTCTCGACACCGTTCTCGACCATCATGCGATTCCTTCGTTGTTCTGCCTGCGCTGTGAATCACTATCGCGTCCGCTGCCTAGTAGGACTTGATTGCCTGACCCCTTTTTTTTCAGGTATGGAGATGAGGTTTTTTTTTTGATTTGGGATGAAATAAGTCTAACATTTTTGCTCTATCAACGGAAAGGCTAAAATACTGACGTTGGTGCCCAGCCATAAGTACAGGTAAGATAGCGATCCTCGTACCTACCATCAAGGCATCCAGCTTCTGATAACGAACAGACGAATACGCCTTCTCGGAGTATTACGATACTGTTGAAAAAGTGTGGCATGAGTTGCTTGTAAGATTTAATGTCTCGAGCTGGAGCAATGTCCGGTTTATACGGTTTGAGAGAAGCTTTGGGATTTTCCTGTGGCAGATAGTGTCGTGGTAGGATAAGCGATCATTTTGGATCGATGCGCTTTGCATCGATCAGGAGAACGCCATCGAGAAGAATCATCACATTGCTCTAATGACAGACATTTACGCTCAAAGAACCCACTTCGTGCTGGCTATCGAGGGTTAAATCGCTGAACATGGGTACTGGCAAGCGAAAGTTTTCTCTGGCTTGGTGAGGATTCTGCCAATCGCAAAAGGGCAACGGAGATATTGAGAAGCACAGACTGTGCCTTCTCGACTCTCGTGCGATCGATGGGATGCCAGGAGCTGACCTAGACACAGAGGCTGTCTTCGACCTATCTGGACGGCCCTACTGGATGCGTATTTGGACGTCACAGGATATTATCTTCGCCAAATGCATATTCATTTTCTGTGAGGTTGTATTGGCTATGAATGTGTCCAGCGGTGAACTACAGGCAAATCTTTGGCATGGAGTACGGTTTGAAAACTCACTGGCGCAAATGAAGTCACTTTTCGTGACAGGCAAGCTTATTAGTCTTTTGATGATTTCTTGGTTGTCATGAGGGCTAACAATTGCAAGAAATCTAGAGCTATTGCGATTAGGTTGAGAGAACAATCGATTGGCAAGGGCGAAGCGGCTCAATGCTGCCGAGAATCCAACTGCAACTATGGAACATTCAAGAGAAGCCTTTAGCTGGCAATTCGTTGAGAAGCTATTTTCTGCCTAATTATCAAATGAGTCGGGTAATTGCGACCTGTCTGACTGCTTTCAGAACGAATTGTCCATATATCAGAATTGTCCCTGCTCCACCTGCCCAACAAGAGAAAGAGCATCGGAGAACACCATTTCGACCAGGCAGTACTTATCTTGTACCTGAGAAAGCTGCTGAGACGACTGAGATATTGCTGTCCTTGGAGTCTAGTCACTCTAGCTCGATACTCATAGATGTATTGTAAAACCACTTTACGGATCTCAGGATTTCGTTATCAGGTATTCTTGGGCGAATGCTCGTTTGGAACTCGAGTTGGTGACTGTGGGTAAAGTCTGGCATGACTTCCTTCGATGGCCATTCCGAACATAGGAGTCACGCTCAACCAGGAGCTCATACCTTGATGCTTCTCCTTCTCACTTCGATTCATCTCGGCAACAACAATAATAACAACCACCAGCTGCATCACTTACAACCAGTCTCTATCAAACATAACCCGCATACTCAGCTTCATCTCCAATTACTTCAATATAACTTCCACATCGAGACAAGAAGCAACCCAGACTTGACGATGTACAGTAAGTCCTTCATCATGGCGCTCCTCGCTGTTTCTGCCATGGCAGCACCAACAGATAAACGCTATGACGAGGGTTACGACCACGCACTTGGCGGAAGTTCAGACAACGACACCTTGAAATTCGTCCTTTGGGCTTACGGGCATGATGCAAACAATTCTATCCTCGCTGGTTACGGCGGAAAATTCAACTCTCATATGTTTTCGCGGATATATTGCCCACCAGGCTATGATTGCCCTTTCTTCGGCTTCTACGAGACGGTCTTCATATTGGACACGAAAACCAATGAGCTTCGTTTGGACTCGCTCGCGGGAGGGCAGAATGTCTACGTGAGCTACGAAGGCGAAGTGCTCTACACTGAACCTTCTGAGCATGTTCCCGAGAACGCAACCACGGGTGATTGGACGATTGCGCCACCAAAGGGAGAAGGCAGCTCGAAAATTTTGATGTTCAACCAAAAGGACTTTTGTTATGCCGGTAGGGGTTTGTATGCAGACGTTCCCAGTCTGAGAGACAGTTCCGACTGTGACGGCGCCGACCCTGTGGAGCTGAAGGCCTTCAATACATCTGGACGCCGGCCTCCTTATGCGTACGGAATCGATCCAAGCAGATACTGAGCCGCTAGCAAGAGTCTGCAAGAGGCTGTATGGAGATACTGTGTCAATTGAGCACGGCTAATGGGACTTTAAATCGGAACTCTGGTGGGCATTTCTTGTCCCTGGGTAGTCTCTGTTCTACAGCCTGTACTATACTTTCCTCGTTGCGTCAGTGAAAGTCTCTGTGCGTTATCCTGAGCTCTATCCACCGCGTTATTGGCCAAAACTTCAATCATCAACGCTTCTGCTCTCGAAAATAAACGGTCGCGTTGAACTGGTAGGTTCTTGGTAGACCTGAACTGACTTACGAAACATGACGTTGCAATCATATCCTACTGCCCAAAACCTTTGGATCGGCAGGCAGAGGACCCAAGTCCGCCTTACTCCCCGTCTTCCAATCAAGAAAAGGCTTCGTCATCCTAAAACTTTCCCTCTCCTTCCACCCTTCCCACCACTCCACCAATTTCGGTCTCCCAACCTTCCAATCCCAATCTTTCGATCTCGACTCGGTACAATCGATGACAGCCGCCACGGCAACTTCACCCACCCCACCACCAGTTTGAGACAGGAATTTCGTCCCCGCAAAATCTCGCTCCAGCGCATCGAAACCCCTTTGCATCTTTGCATTCTGGCCCTCGATCCATTCGGGCATCGCCATATTTTTCTCTTTGCGAATCGTGTTTTCGTAGGTTATTAATATTTGTGCATCTAATATACCGTCCGCGATGGATGCTAATGTCCTCTCCCTCGCTCTATCCAAATACCCCTCTCTCCCACCCTCAGAGACAGAACCAGCCATGTCTCTCAACGTTTCGCAAATAGCCCTCGAGTCGAAAATTGCCACGTCGCCCGCTTCATCGTCGTGGATTATCAGCGTGGGGATTTTGGCGAGCGGGTTGCCGGCGGAGACGAGGTCTTGGTTGTTGTCGGACCAGCCTGGGTAGTTTAGGATCGGGCAGACGACGACTTTTTGGAGGGTTATGTGCGGTGTTAGGGAGAGTTCGTGGGCGAGCATGTAGACTTTTCGGGAGTAGGGGGAGAGGGGGTGGTAGATTAGGGTCATTTGGGGGTGTGGCTTGGACATTGTGGAAAATGATTTTGGTGTGGGGATGACCTGGTGTTGGGAGATGAAGAAAGAACTGAAAAGGTTCGAATAGACGGTGAAACGGAGATCTCGCACTGATCTTTATATGCAAAGATACTTTGACGATGTGAGATCGTAGCGTCCGCGTCCTGGAACTAAATTTAGCCGAGGTTGTCGAGAGACCTCTTATAGAGTTTATGACAATTGTGGTTTCTTCCTATGCATCCATTCTGATAATTTTGCCTGGCTCTTCACGTATTTGATTTCGTCGCATGCAAAGGGGAGCAAGTAGAAAGGCGCTGGGTTTTCGGAGGAAAACAGAGATTCTGGTACGACTACTGGAGCCGGTATCGGTGAGCCTAAAGGGGTATCTCCTGTCTCAAAATCCTAAGCTTCATCAACCAACACCTCAAAAGCAAGCGGTATCGAGTCAAGGAGTCAAAGGGACGTGGATCTGTCTTCCTTGGCCCAGACTCTATCATCGTAATTGTTCCCTTCCGACGAAGGCCCAACACCAATTTTGCTACTTCTCCGGTCATGGCGCGAGGATTGATCTGTCCTAACCTTATCGGTTTCTTCATATGAGTGGAGCTGAGTCCTGGATGTTTATTGCTAGCCGACTCCTCTGGCTCAGGAACGATCAATGCAAGATCTTGCGTCTCATTCACGCGGCAGAAATGGGACGGAGATGGCAGTCTCTGCTCGAATATGGGTCAGCGTCTCACTCAATGGAGGAACCAAAATGGCGCAACCTTCAGCCGAAGTGATGATCTTCTTTTCGCTTGCGAAAATTTCTTGACACGCCATTTTGTTCACGGTGCGATATCGTCCCCTAACCTCAGCGGTCCCTTTTCGGTCAGGGAGGATGATCGCGCCGCCGGTGTTGAGCCGCGCGCAGACCTTAGTATAAACATACCAGGTGAGCAATTTGCAGTGGATCGAAGCACCCGTCGAAGATGCTATATACGATTGACTTGGTCTGGATCGAGGAGACCGCTTGAATGGTGTGCGCTGAAATGCGGCTGCGGTCCCTCCGTCAGCTCGAGCTGGTTGCTGGAGACATGATTCATATATACTGTAAAGAGTCGGGAGATGGGGTTGCGGTTCTTGTGACGAATGATGATCTAGTAATGTTGCCAGGTCTTGAACTGCGCGTCATGGTCGAAGCTATTTTTGAATGTCTGTTCAAGGTTAAAGAGCTTGGATGTATCTGGTAATTGAAAAATATAACACGATCTTTCCACATCGCGTCTGCCGTGTTGCATTACGAACAGACAGTGGAACAAGGGGACAGGCAGGGAAAAGAAGATGGGAAATGACAAAGTTTATTGGCATGATGTTCAGGAAAAAGGTTTGTTCTGGTCTTCCAAAGTCGAAAAAACATAGGTCATGTAGACAATCCAGAAGACAGCACGGAGAGTGAATTGAACTTGGAATAAATCTACAAGATCTAGCCACGCCACACCGGCGGTCCGGGCATGGGATAGGGAATCCTATTCTCCAAATTAGCAACTTTCCAATGTCTCGCAGGGCTCTGGAACCTACACAGGGTCTCCATAAATCTTGAATCCAATCCCAGGATCACTCATTTTATACGCGCCCGGAAACGCGACCAAAGGACCCGGCGTACCATTCCCGCCCCCAGTAACCTTCACCTGCGCACAGCCCACATAAAACTGCGGCTGTCCATTCTTATGCAAGGCAAGATGCTCAGCTCGGATCAAGTAATCGCCAGCCGGGACAGCAGCGGGAATCGTAGTATTGATCGCACTCATCCCCGTCTCGAAATGGACACCGCTTATGTCAACGACTGGCTTCGTCTCAGAGATCTTGAACCAGACATCGCCCTCTGCTGTCCAAGTTGAGACGTCGGTACCTGCTGGTGCTTTGGCCATGTAGAAGAGGGCGGGACCTGGATGACCGATTGTGGCTGAGGCTTGGAAAACGATGTTGCTTCCAGCAGCCATGGTTGCTACGGATGCTTTCCGGTGTGAGGGGTCTTCAAGACAGCGTATGGCGTCGGTGGAGACGTCGTCGAGGGGGGCAGAGTCGTAGTGGTTTGCTGTCATGCGGACGTACTGCCATTCTGTCGATGTACTTCCCGCTATGGTTGTGATACCAAAAGTGTCTACGTGCATATGTATATTAGCAAGAGATGTGGCGGAAACCGGTATGGGTACATAAAATAGAGTGGGATACAGAAGACCTACAATGAGCCAAAGAAAAACAAGGCGCCAGCGCCAAGAGTGTAAGAAGCGAGAACATCTCGAAAACGAAAGTAATATCGGACTAGCGATGCCAATGCACATGCAACAGCACAAAGCGGCAGCTATATACAACCGTCACCTTGTTGAGCAAGGCTACCTCGCGCGGCGCGGTATGGCGCAACACACACGGCACACGAGATTTCAGTCCTATCGCCAGCGGCACCAGTCACAAACACTCGCCAGGTACAGCTTAAATACTCAAATTTGCTTTTCTCGTTAGCACCTTTCGGCGCATACTCTCCGTTCAATCGAACTGCGACGCGGCCTGTCAGGCGGAGAAAACAAGGCCTTTTATTGGTTGCCACGGAAAACTTACCAACTCGAATTTGAACATATTCATTAGATTTTATAGACTTTGGAGATGAGGGAATGAAGTCTACGCTCTCATCTCCCGAAGTCTTGGATAGATTGAGTTGTTGCTAGGTGGAACATTAAGAGGAACAGTCGGAAATTCGCTTGACCAGTTGAATTGCGTCAATTCCCCTTCTGACAGCGCGGCTTTGCATCATTGATGAAGAGAGTGGCATGGGCGTGGAGATTTACCCGCCTTGTTTCCGATTCCAGCCTTGTCGAAACAGACGCCAAGGCACTAAAAATGGCTCCACCAACCACGGTCCGTTTCATAGTTTCAAGAACAAACACAAGCCCTGGCAGATCTCTCCGGAAAGTGAGACTCTTGGAAGATAGAAGAATAGTGAAGCAGGAACGGGAATTGTATGGTAGGTTGCTTTGCACCGAGTTTTGATCTTGAACGGTTCACACGATGGAGAAGAGGTGTGTGTAGTTCTGAGGACGGGGGCAGCTTTGTTTCTGTGGCGAACTGAGTCTTGACGTAGTGGAGTGCTTTTTACAATATCGGGGAAGCGATAGAGTTTGATGTCTCAAGGATATCCAGGGACCGAGGTAAGAAATTGCATCATGGAAAATGCATAAAAGATGGGGCATTGAACGGCGTTCTCGAATCTCGAGGAAGACCCCGGGTTTCGAGTCTCTTCGTCCGTGGCGAGAGAGTACTTACCGAGACGAACGGGACTACACTATCACTGCTGTCAATTCCACCGTATGGGTGGTGGTCAAGGGAAAGCTGGATCAAATCGCAACTACGCACTCTCGTCATACAGAAATTTTGTTGATAAAGTTAGGTAGAGTTCTAACTTTTCGGCCTCACTGATGCTCTCAAGCATAAAGTGAGAGATATAACCATACTTATCAGTCCTCAGCAGCCGGAAGATCTCATCAGAAATCTCCCGAGCCATTAGACGAGTTGATACCAGATCCAGGGCAAAGTACTAACCTGTCTTTCCAAGGCCTAAGAGTGGTCCTGAGAATTCATCACAACTCCAGCTCTGCGACGTCGGCCCATCTTTATTAGAGTGGAAGCGTCCTCAGAACATGTTCATAGCGAAAGTTTGAATATCGACTTATTAAGCATAATGCCAGATAGTAACACAACACACTGTGGAGGTACATGATATCCTTCCATCGCCAAATCTCAACGATAAATCATCCTAATGTCGAAAAAAGTCAGTCTCAAATTTTTAATGCCTCAGGACAGGTAACTCACCAAAGATTCATTAGGCTCTTTGTCAAATGGGCACTATGGATTCATAGATGCCTACCTGCCTACAGGAGCAGTGTGGTTGTTAGAGGGACATTTCAAAAATCCGTCTCCATCCGATCCAGTCCAGCCAACCCTGCACTCCGTTTCCATAAACGCCTGATGCCTATATACTAGTGATACATACTTTTCCACTAATACGCCATGCAATCCATGATGACAGGAAATCGTTGTTCGACCTTGTACGAGTATACGACTTCGAACCCGATTTCATCCATATACTAGCTTGAATAGTGCCCTAAAGTTGAGTATGGTTCAGGAGAGTCCAGTATATTCAAAAAGATGAATGTCGATCTTTATGTCAGGCCTCCACCATTTCATCGTTGCCGTTGCTGTCGTTGACAATGCCCAACAGCCTCGCGTACGCAACCGTGGTGCGTTGAAGGTCGCGGTGTTTCCCAAGTATCAGCACAACATCTTTCAAAAGATCCACTCTCTTCCAGCCAAGTATCTCATCATCAGGCGTGTACCAGCCTCTTCCCACGGCTTCTTCGACGCTAAGACCTTTGCCTTCCTCGGCGTACAGCTCACCGAGAAGCGTCCGCAGAAATTCTTCAGTCTTGTTCTTGAGACCTTCAGCTCCAAGCCGCTTGGCATACATGAGTAAGTAGATGCGGAATTCTTCTCTTGCGCCGAGGGTCATTGCAGCAGCAACGCGATTCTCCAAATGGGCGACGGACACGTTGGCCTCGAAGCCTTCGAATCCTTCAGCCACCAGCAGCGCCTTGATCAACTTCTGCAAGAAATATGATCTGCCACGTAAAAGACCATGTGTTGTGGTATTACGTTCGAGCAATGGTATGATACCGGCAGAAATATTCTCCAGGGACACCTCGTCGTTGTGATCTAGACCCTTCAATTGATGAGCAGATGGCTGTAAATTTCCGACAGAGGTGTCTGCTGTATTCCAGTACTGCGATGCGATAGCCCACCATTGCTCGGACAATCGTTGCCAGACGTACATCGTAGGCGAATACGTATAACCATCGCCATTGCTCATGGCGACAACAATTTTGCCCGCAGAGTTGAGACGGGCAAAAACAATGCCAGGAGCGCCAGTCAGATGGGGACCTTGAGAATGAACAGCAATGTCGAGAATAGGAGCCACCGAGACAGGAGGATGAGGCGATGAGAGGGTCTTGATATTCCAGACATGGCAGATACCCACGGCGGATATACAAAGAAGCCACCAGCCCCTGCAGTCGAGAATGACCGGCTGCGCTTCTATAACAAGAGCATTGAGTAGTCTTCGGCCTGCTGGAGTCCAGACGTATAGTGATCCATCCTCACAACCAGCAGCCCAAAAATTCTTGTTTCCAGTAACAAGCAGCACTGCTTTTGGAACATAATCCTGCCATATAGCCTGGCCGTGTCTTGTGCAATTCATCCTTGTAGGGTCTCGATCTTGCGGGCGACCTGTTCTTGACGATCCCGTAGCATTCCGTGCTTCGAGCATGACTGTGTCGTCAGCCGCGCTTGATGGTCCAGGAGGTTTTGGCTCACTTCCATCCGAGGTCCGTACTATCACACTACGTAGGGTTGGGATCGCAAGTCTCACTTGACTGACAGTGAGCGCCGGGCTGATAATTGCTGGCCGTAAGACCTCCGGGAGATCAGCGGGAGGTCTTGGTCCACCTTGCGGCGGCATCAAACCATCGGGAGTATTGATCACAGCAGGAGCTGCACCATTTTGGACCATCGATCCCAGGCGCCTTTCCGTTCTTCTCTCCTCGTCGCCCTCAATTTCAGCGAACTTGCGTTTGTTTCCAATCAGTAAAGCAGCAAGTCCGCCCTTGGGTAGGCCATCGTATGGTTTCGAGAGATCTAATATGGAGTGCGGCGCATCTGTTCCAGCTCGAGACCCAGAGGCGCCAGCCAGGAGTTGTGTTTGTGGCAGTGTTGACTCAACCCCAGCTGAAGAGATCAGTAAAGGTTTTAATCGTTTCTTCCCATTGACAATCTCGACTCTCTGCTTGAGCTGCGTGATCTTCGGATCCTGCTGAAGTAGGCCGGGTTGCGGAGGAGTGACCGCAGTGGTTCCGTTGGTCGATGGCTGCGCACTGACTATTATTGACGGACCAGATACAGACCCATTTGTTCGCGTTGGCTCAGCGCTCCCATTGAGTGCCGGTAAAGCACCACCGTCACCCATAAGTTCGCCCATTCTGCCTTGGACCGCCTTCTGTTCGCCCTCCTTACTCATTTCTTCGAGCCGTAGCGCATCGGGCCCTTCAATGACACCTGCTTTTCGTCCCGCGCCGTACTTCGTCAGAGCCTTCTCGTTTTCAGCTTCGGAGGCCGCCCATCCCAGCTCGCCAGGCTGGAAAGCCACGCACAAGATTCCACCGTCCAGGCTGCTAACATAGACGGTCTCTCCATCTGGGGACCATGCAAGGTCAGAGATAGGTTTTGAGCACAATTGTTGTGTTACAACAAATGGCCGAGCATAACTGGTATTCCATATGCTCAACGTTTTGTCATGTCCTCCGCACGCAATCACTGTGACCGACGGAATCATCGCATGGCCCTGAGCATCAATAAGGTCATGTGTGAGCTGTTCTCGGTAGAACATGCGAGGAGAGAACGCGCAGACCTCAACAGGGCCTTCATGCCCGATCAAATTTATATCGCTGTCCCACGTTCCACGATTCACAATAGCTATAGAATTTACAGGTCCATTGACTGCGTTGGCAGCAGCAATATGGTTGCCGTCAGGAGACCACGAGCAACGTCTGAAATATGTCGTGAGAGGGGAGTTCATGAAAGGAGCGGTGATGGTGGTTTCGAGCATGAAATTGCTGATTTGATCCTGTTGGGTTGCGTTTGGAGGAGGCGACGTGAATCTGAAGATTTTGATCGTGCGGTCGTCGCTCGCCGTCGCAAAGTACTTATTTGCCGGGTCGAATGTAATGCCTTTGACATGACTCTGATGTTGTGACAACTGTTTGAGTTTCTCAAATGTATGGCCTGACCAAATTACGATCTTCGAGTCCAGTCCGACTGTGACGAGTATAGAGGAATCGCAGGACCAGCCCAGGTCTTGCACGTCGTTATCATGGCCTATAAGACGTCGGAAAACGCGCCAATTCTCAACGGGCGGTGGTTCATTTGAGCCTACGACAATGCATCAGAAAGCTACTTTTCCATAGCATTTATATGTACCAACCAAATGTATGCGCGTGGGACGGAGGGTTTGGGTCGAGGATGTAAACGCAGACAATCTTGTCATCGGCGCCAGACGCCAGGTACTTGTTATTCCCAGAAAATCTGACAGTATGTATGGTTCCCGAGTGATTGCTTATAGCGGCGAGCTGTTTTGGTTTCGTATAACCCGGGTCATGAGAGTTGAGGATGGCTTCGGTCGACCAGATCTTGACATGGGCATCTGCTTCCACTTAGTATCTCAGTATCTACAGGAGCTGCATCGCGTACCTCCGGCTGCCGTGACCAATCTCGTGCCGTCCGAGGAGACATGGCAGCTGTAAACTTCCGCGTCTCTAAGTTCTCCTGTCCGCGATCAGTATACAGGTATGGCTTCGCGTTTCACCCGTGTACAAGTCGCACCTCCATGCGTGAGCCAGTGAGGCTTTATGATGTGCATATTCGTGGTGGCTTGCTATGGCACAGCTTCATCCTCGGTTTGCGCAATGGTCGGAGGTCGGATGGTGGTGATATTGCAGGCGTGGTGTTTCTCGATGGCATCCAGTTCCCTCCGCTCTCTCACGCGTCGGAGGACCCTTGCTTGGCAGGCATTCGGAGTACCTTCGTATTGTGACATAACTACGGCTGTACAAACACCATAATACAAGACTACGACATGGGGCTTTCCGATTTTGAGCGCGAACTCGCCAGAAAGTCTGCTAAGCCGTCTGGTAAAAAGCGCGAGAGAAGCCGCAGCCGCGACCATCATCACAAGGTATGTATGTTCGTTCAAGCTTGCAATGTGATTGAGCATTGCCAAAAGTTCGGAATTCTCGATTTACTTCAAAGAGAGCTCTACATGATCGCAAATTTTGCCTTCGGCAGACTCACGGGACCATCTATACAGATGTTGACATTCCTCAGGCTCTGTTACGCATAGGTACTGACAATTCTACAGCACAGCAGCAGTAAAAGACACCATCGCGAACGGTCCTCCAAACATCATGATCGCGACCGAAGAGACCCAGACGACTCGCGCTCGAAACATGGGCGATCCAAGCACCACCCCGAGGAAGATGCATATTCTGACGAGCGATCACATAGAAAGCGGAAGGAGAAATCGATATCCCAGACTAGACTAGAAGATGAAGAGGAGGATGAATGGGTGGAGAAAGAGAGCTACAATGCGCCTCCTAATGAGGACACTCTAGAAGACCTGCTTGAAGCTGCGGCGGACAAAAATCTGACGCGTCAGTCGTGGATGGAGGCACCATCTGCCATGGATGTGGACTACGTTCAAAGGCGAAAGGCGGACGACAAACCAGCCACAAACCAGGCGACACAGAAGGATTACCAGTTGAAAATGCACAGGAATGAGCTGAATACCAGGCTACTCGACAATCTGGAGGAGAACCCTTCGACCGCAAATACTTTGGACAGACCAGCCGAGCATGAAGTCGATTACACGTTTGGAGATGATGGGGCTCAGTGGCGTATGACCAAATTGAAAGCTGTTTATCGGCAGGCGGAAGAGTCAGGGAAATCGTTGGAGGAGATCGCTGAAGAACGATTTGGTGATCTTCGAGCGTTTGATGATGCCAGAGAGGAGGAGATCGAACTCGACCGACGCAAGATGTATGGGCAAGGTTATGTTGGCAAAATAAAACCCAGTGGCGAGCTGTTTCAGGAACGCAAACTGAGTCAGGGCATACGACGAGAGTCGTCTTCAAGTCATGGGCAGGGACGGATGATCTTGCCTCCACAAGGCACCATCATGGACGAAATTCCTGCGCCACATACATTGACTCCGGTGCTTAGTCAAACAGCTTTGAACAAGCTTAAAGCTCAGATGATGAAGGCAAAGCTAAAGAAAGACCCCAAAGCAGCGCAATTAGAGGCCGAATACAATGAAGCAGCAGCAGCAGCAAGCCAAAGAGGCCCAGATGTGGTTGTACTCAACGCTATGGATAACCGAATGCTAGCAGGAAGCAGGGAAGGCGAGGTAATTAAACTCGAGAATAAGCGAGGCCGAGAGCGGGGTCTCGTCAAAGAGAACGAGGACATGTCTATCGAAGATATGGTCAAGCACGAAAGACGGACAAAGAATCAAGGCGAAGGCATGGCATTCGCAGAACGAATCGCAAAAGATGCGAAGTTCGACAACGACTTGGACTACATGGACGACAATGCTGCAAAGCTGGCTAAGCATGTACAGAAGTCTGAGATCAACCTCAGAAGCACAGCCATTGGCGATTATCAGAAGATGAACCGCATCTTGGACAACTGTCCTCTATGCCATCACGAAGATAAGGGCGCCGTCCCAACAGCTCCCGTTGTGTCTCTGGCAACCCGAGTGTACATGACTATTCCAACAGAACCAGAACTGGTTGAAGGAGGAGCGTGCATTGTCCCCCTTGAGCACCGGACGAACCTTATGGAATGCGACGATGACGAGTGGGAAGAAATCCGCAATTTCATGAAATCTTTGACTCGTATGTACCACGACCAAGGGCGCGACATCATATTCTACGAGAACGCGGCAGCTCCACACAGAAAGCTACATGCCGCACTTCAAGCGGTACCCCTGCCTTACAGCCTAGGCGAGACGGCGCCAGCTTTCTTCAGGGAGGCCATTTTGACGGCGGATGAGGAGTGGACCCAACACAAGAAGCTCATCGACACTTTGAAAGCCGCACGAAATGGGTTAGGGAAGCAAGCGTTTCGAAGGACACTGGCAAAGGAAATGCCTTATTTCCATGTGTGGTTCGAGCTGGATGGAGGTCTCGGGCACATTGTGGAGGATTCGAATCGATGGCCCAAGGGAGATTTGTTTGCGAGAGAAGTCATTGGGGGTATGCTTGATCTTGAACCTGATGT
Source organism: Venturia effusa (assembly GCA_007735645.1). NCBI lineage: Eukaryota > Fungi > Ascomycota > Dothideomycetes > Venturiales > Venturiaceae > Venturia > Venturia effusa. The sequence goes on from CP042195.1 coordinate 635,470, forward strand.
TATAAAACGTCAAGGCCGGTGGCATAAGAATGATCGGAGGGTTGATGGGTTTAAGAAGAGATGGAGGAAGTTCGATTGGACACGGATCTTGACTGAGGGCTAAATAAAGCTGTTATCTATGCGACATATACCCACAAGATGGGCACTGAACTTTGCGATAACATGGCACGGCCAAGGGGTTCGCCAAAATGTGATCATTGAAACCCTCATCCACAACAAGTCGATGAAATCAATCTTTCAAAGCAGCTACCTCATTGTCCAACCCCGGCGTGAAGTCCTCCAACCTTCGGCAACAAAAAAAGCAGTAACGACCTACCTTCCCAACGCAGCCACGCAAAGGAAAAGGCGATAACATTTCTTTCCTCCACCCCTGTGACAGTGTGCATCGACGGGAGGCAAAGGGCGTGCGCAACTCCACCGTAGAGATAACGGAGAGATGAACGCATGTTTTCCAACTCCAAGTGCAGTAATCGTCCGAGGTTAAACAGAATAAATTCCGTCCGCTTAATCCAACATCGAAAGAAGCACCTGCCATGAAATCTCAGCGGTGTTCAAATCTCCACTCATCGGTCTTGATCCCGTCCCCGTCTTTCACAAGGCTACTACTCAAAAGCTGCATGTAATTGAAATTCCCACGTTTGTGTTGGCAGCCTCTACTGATAAGTATTCGTCGGTGAAGCTATATTTCGCCGCCCCTTGGATTCATTACGTAGGTGCATCAAACGAGGACCAAAAACCCCTCATCAGTCATCACAATATAGATTTGGGTTCTTTCCGACTCCGAACTCTGGAGAAGACCTGCTCGCTGATTACCTGCTTATGGTGGTTGCTATATAAGCCCTATATATCAGCGTACAGCCCTTAGGGAAATAATGGCCCTCGTACCCATCTCTATCGAAAACGGAAACAGAGAATCCAGCACTCCATCGGTCAAAATCGAAGAGTAGTTATTTGTCTAGTATGAACACAGATGTCATAGTCGTCAGTCGTCAGTCGTCACGAAAGCGTTTGTATTTGATAAACAACTAAACCACTGAAGCCCACTTTTCGAAGATAAAGATTGACGTCGAGGGTTTGCGTGAATGTGTGCTGGAGTCGTCTCAAGATTCACTTTGACGATGTTTAGATTTCTCCATTTTCTCCCTTTGATAGCCTTTGTTTCTTCGATGCGATGGTATAGAATTCTTCGTCGAATGTGGTGTCAGTGAGATTATTCTATGGCGGTTCGCATTATCTAGGGATAAAGGCACACATAGAGTACATGTCGATGGGCTACCTAAGTATCTCGTGATGCAATCATTCAATCATCTGATCCTTGTTTGCTCTAGCAGTTCATAATCGATAATCTTGATCATTACTGGAATGGTTCATTACTCTAGCGCTCGCAGCGAGTGACATGGGCGTCATTGCAGCCGGGTATAGTATGTACAGATATCATGGGTCTTGCCCTTCTATTCTTTTCTCCCCTTCGCCTCCCCCATTCTGAAGACCTGTGGATTTCAAACACCGTCCTTCTTACATCGAAGAATTTTGCAAGGTTCCAACTCTGAAGTGTTGTGGCCTTTTTCAAGAATCGAAAAACCACCAGGCGGCAAATGAGGGACAAATGGGGAAAGGTCCAGCCCCAAAAATTGCTAGTGGAAAAATGCCGAGCACAATAGCCGACAGAGATGTTCGCCTTGTAGTCTTGAAAGAAAGTCGATTCAACGACAAGGAGTGAGTGAAACTGGGAAATAACAAATCTCCACATCAAGTTGAAAATCGACTCGGCATGTTCTCATTTGGTAGTGGTGCTAATCGTCCAGGCGCATACGTTTTGGGTAGCGTCGGCTGGGTCGACATTGTTGGGAGAGTCGTCCATGAACCCTCGGTCACGTGAGTCATTGGCAATGATGGTTGAGTCTCGGATCGAAGTGGCGGTGCCATCACTTTCTCTGGAAGTGATACCTCCGAGTTCACTGAATGGATTGGTGAGTTTGATAGGGCGGATGCGGGCTCGCTGACGACCAGACCTTGTGGACGTGTTGGTGTTGCTGGTAGTTCGTCTTTCCGCATGGAATTGTAGTAAGCGTCTCCCTTGGATGGAACGTAGGGTGGTGGCGCCTCCTCGGTTCGTGAGCGATGCATCGAGCGGGCTTCTTTGCGATAGAATGTTAGCTCAGTTTCCTTTTTCGGAATTCGCTTGTCGACATCCTGGGTAGCAATCGTTTCGGCGAATGATAACGCTGGAGAATGATTTTCATCCCTTTGGAGATCTTGCCCCACAAAACGTGGTTTCATGTCCGGCTTCATGAGAATCGGATTCAGCAGGACTTACCGGAATATTGCGCTTCCTTTGCTTGCTTGCGCTTGCGCGAGCAGAAGATCAGCATCGTGCTAGTAGCGACCAGAAAAATGATGGCGATGGCTATTCCAATTGCTATGCCCACATTCTTGCCTGAGCCATGGGCTTGGGCATCGAGCAGGGATGCTGTCTTTGCAGTCGAGGTGGAGGATGGTGATGAGATCGACATTGGTGTCGTTGAAGCTGCGGCGCTGGTTGGAAGACCAGTGAGATCGTTGGACGCAAGCGTACCGGCTGGTACGACTGGTATGGAGGTATCGATCTCGACTAAATTGGTCTGTTGTGTCGCTGGAGGCATTCTGGCGGTTGCGGATTAATCGTTTTTGGAGACGATTCGACCGAAGAGAATTTTGAGTGGAAGTTTAGTGTTGCGTATGCTGTGATACGATGTATTAGACACGCGTATTTTCACAACAGTTGGTAGAGAGAGAGGGCGCAGTGGATTGGGAGTATATTACCTTGAGGGAAAAGATGAAGAGGATTTGGATTATTCTTGAGAAGCGGAGTGAATGGCAGGGGGAGCACGCACAGCTGATGATGGTGCTCGAAGTAAAGAGAGTGTAAGAGAAGGTGTTTTCGATGAGAGCGCAAGTGTTACAGGCTGAAGTAAGGAGGGAGACGGGGTTGTACGGTGCCTAGCGCATCACAGCCTCTGGGTACATGAGGGAGAGAGATGATGATGTGTGGGGGAGGCTGTCAGACTTGGCCAAATGCAGGAAAAGACGCCAATCAAGGCGGTCAGGTCTGGTTGGGCCCATGTATGCGTTGATCCCATGGCGGCGCTGGTGCGAGTGTGTGTTGTGGAGTCTGGCGGTGCTGACAGCCTGACACTAGAACTGCTGACAGAAGCACCAAGTCAGGAACAGCAGGCAGCTCGGACTCGGAGTCCCGTCTCGGGTACGATGACCAAGCTTGTCGTATCGTACAGTAGTCAGCCGCCCAAAACAGCCGCTTAGTACAGCGACGGGACTTCGAATAGACAACCTGCATCCTTTCTGTTTGTCTCCAACCTTTCTTCAGTCTACGTCAATCGCTGCCAAACTACTCCTTGCCTTTGCTTTGTTCCCCTGGGTTCCACGAGGTCATGCTCGCACAGCTTCTCAAACAGCCGCGCGGTAGCCATCGAATCTAGACTGGTCATGGTCAAGATTGGGATGGACAGTCGAGCCAAGCTACAGCCTACTACGGTAGCTGATGGGAATCGGGATAGGAGGAACCCCAGGCACGGAACGAAATAGCCAATAACTCCACCGGTGATCGCAATTGCCCTTGTGCGTCACGCAGCCTGGTCAATCACTATTGTTATACTCGGAGCACGAGGGGCTCTACGTCGGTGGCTGCTCCTCCTGTCTATCCTAACATATCTCAGGAGAGTCCATTGCCGTGGTACTGTCTGTGTTTCAACGCCAATCGATTGCGACCCTGCGTAATGGAGCGATAAAACTCTTTCGCGTTTGACCCTTGCTTGTACATACATCTTGGATGCACCTAGCCGACCTACCCCTTGTTGCCAACATCATTCGCACCCACAACCTTGCGCCAATACGGCTCTTCGTCTTGTGATCCGTCAGCAAAAGGGTCCAGAGTCAAAGAGATCGCAGTTTACCACCAGGCGTGCTACTAGTAGTACCTGCCTCCTACACAATACAAAGGCCGTCCACGCGCCTGGACACCTAGGTAACGCATTCGTCGCTCATACTCCATCATCTACTGTCCTTTGTTCCGCTGCCTCTTACCACTCGCTGCCAGCCTGTACAACTACACGGAAACAAAACCGCACCGCAGCTACGTATCCGAGGCCAGGACTCGCTTCAAACCATCATCATGCCTAGGCAAGTATGGCTCCAAGACTTGGATCGTCAAGAGCCTGTACAACTTGAGGCAATGGGTGTGACCCTGCGACTGATGTCAATACTTCACTCCCATCATCGGGCTCGCCAGCACGCCAATCATTTTGATTCTCGTGAAGACGGGGCCAGTGTCGTCCGGGTCGACCCAGCTCAGCCAGGCTTGACTTCTCACCTCATGTCGTGCTCCAACTCGGTGAACTGTCCATAGCAATATCGGTACCGCTGTCCCATTGGCTCACTGTCTGTGAGTTGCGATAAAATGACGCCAAGTGACCAATAGAATTTAATCACTTCCTAACTATCTGCTGGAAATCTGAGAAGAGCACCAATCACATCCGCATGGACGAGACATTTATACCAGGAGCCCCCAATTTCGCTACCTGATTTTCGGTCTTATGCTGCTTGTGCTCGGTCTTCCGGGGTGATGCTATCCGCTAGCGTTGCCGCCTGATGAAGGCTGAAACCAGGTCAATTTGTAGAGCCAGTCTCGGGTAACCATACCAATTCTCTGAGCGTCACTATCAGTATCATTGCCTTCGGGATAGTCGTCCAGAGAATGAACCATTACCGATGAGATCCGATCGAGATTCGCCTTTGAAACCAACCGTCATCTCCGGACAACCCATGCTTCGAGCTTTCCTGCACCATCCTGGACTCATCGGACAAGATCGGTTGTCAGAAGACTGTCCTATCTTACTGGTAGCCGGCCAAAAGAATCTTAATTGGCAGGTCCCACTACTACGTCCCACGTCTTCTCCCATTCGACATATAAGAATAACGATAATGTCTATTTGACTGGCTAGCGGAGAAGAAGAAGAACATAACCTATTTAGACCGAATAGAAAATTACGAGACATCGTAGAGAGATAGAGGAAGAACGGCGACACGCACTAGCCAAGACAGGGGTCAGAATTAACCTTCGTTTGGCCAGCTACCATAGTATATTGATGTATTAATTAGCATTTTCTATCATCCTAGCGGTTCACCAGTACCACATGTCGTGTGAATTTGGTATGAGAAATGTTCGGCTGCTTAGCTACTCTTATTTTGACAATTTTTCTTCCGGCTCTTGGGATTGAGTAGAAATGCTGGTGCTGGAAGAAGACAAGACGGCGGGGGTGCAAAATGGGATCGTAATCTTGGGACACGTTTCTCGGAAAGGCACGTCGCTGACGCCAATTCCAATATAAGACAATTCTTGACATCAGTAGATAAGGTGATACTGGATCACTGCTACTCGCCGAAGCAACGCTGACGTCAGCTACAACACAATTTTCGTCACAGTGTCCTCCAATACCATACATGAACTGCTCAACCACCCTATCCCAAATCAGCAGGAACACCTGTCTTTCTGCTAGTCTCCGCTCGGCAGCCTGATATACGGGCCCTCGAATTCGCCAACCCCAGGACGTAGCGAGTTCGAGAACTCGAAAGATGCAAGTCCCAACTCGTCACTGACGCGCGGTACGGATACTATTTCACATTTCCATAGCCAGCGCTGTCACATTCTGTACATTTCCTCCCTTGTTCGTACACCACTGCTACTTGGAACAATTACATGACTTCCACTATTGGAGACAAAGCGATGGGATTGCTTACAAGTCAGTCCATGGATGCTTGAACCCACCTCAGATCGCTGATCTGAGTATCTGACGTTGCGCCTAGGTACAATTACTTGAGACCTTCGGAATCGTCAGTGCGGTTGCAATGATATAGTGTACTTAGGAAGGTTTCCAAATATCGTGAATTATCCATGTAATTGTCCTACGATATATATCTCTATCGTCCGTGCACTGGAAATCTTCGATGTAATAGGGGATACTGTGATTCTTCTGAGGGATTCTTCATAGGGGCAACAATTTGGAAATAGGTGAAATTTGCTTTTTCGGGGTCGTCTTGGGAAGATGGCTGGTGCTGTATTTTCGGAGTGCGAACTTATGCTTCAATATCACAGTATGGGCCAGGCTTTCTCCAATGGTCGATATCATTGATTCGGACTTCTCTATCTCCTTTGCCGAGTTTACGAAATCTTTTGGTGAGTAGACGATTTGACAGGTCACACTGGAGTCGTTCTATCAACTCCTCGGAGCCCAAAACAAGTGAAAGGGTGTACTAATTGATAACTCCAAGACCAAACCAAGAGCTAAACTGCTACACCGGCACTGGCCCAGTTGCCCGGATCGCAAGATTCATCACGTTATGCTGAACTACAATGGCTGCCATGGCTAAGATGCAATTCTAACTGGCAACAATTTGTCGCCATGATTGAATGTCGAGCTGCCGCTGCCACTTCATCTTCCAACAGACTCTCCACGTTTTCCCGCCAACAGAGCAAGAAACCCATCGACGAATCCGTCCCGAGAAACGCTTCTCACAAAATACCTAGTCGCCACCGGACATATCGTCCAAAGACCCAGGAAATATCGACGACTCGTACAGACCCTTGCTGATTTGCTAAACCCACCCAGTCAGCTCATTCCATGGTCTCCAGGAACCGAAGCCAACTCACCTGCGATCGAGTCTGCGGCTTGATGGAAGACACAATTTGGGGCTTACGGTGCGGACCAAGCACAAAGCCCGCCATTTCCGGCGTCATTTGCTTGGGATTCGCCTTGTTCTTGCTCATCATCGCGCGGATCTCCGTCGAGCTTATGTATGTCCTGTAGATGGAATCGTCCGTTGTGGGTACGAAGATGACGTTTTCGGTGTTGCGGATATGACGGCATGTGTACATTGCGTTTGGGTCGACTGGGACGAGATTAGAATGCTTGTCGGGAAGTTCTGAGAAGGACTTACATTTCTTTGGTGGAAGGGTTTGGGCATCTGTAGTCGATGCTTCCTTTGACGTTCCATCACTGTTCTCGTCGTCGTCGTCATTGTCGTCGTTGTGAGGTGTCTTCAGACCATCCGAAAACCCCTTGGCATAGTCTTTACACTTTTTCCACTTCTCCGGGTGCGCTGGTAATCCCAGGTTGGAAGCCTCTAATCCCTCAAGGTACGACTGACCAGCCGCGTATCCACGATCAAAATCCTGCGATCCACGTCCAGTGCAGACGTCTCGCCCAGCAGAGATATACCCACGAGCATGTTCCTGCAACTCATCTCGATGCACCTCTCGCCTTCTGGACGCAGGAATTCGGCTCTCCTTGCTCAAACGCACCCTCTCCCACGGCGTATAATCGGGCAACGTCAACAACCCATCCGCAGTAACGAGATCCGTCGCTCTTCCAGCATCACAGAACATGACTTCACGAATACAATAGCCAATGCCCTTGGCAGAAGTTACATGATCAGGCCCGAACACCGACACGAACTTGATATCGAACCCATCTTGCCCAGCCGATACTCGCAAATCGAAACGAAAGTCATCTGTACGAGCTATATCCGACTCCACCACACAAGCCCAGTCCGGGAATTCTGGATCTTGCTCCCACAACTTCATCCGCTCTTTGATTGAGTAGAGATGTGACGAGTCGTTTCGATTCGTGAATTTCGAGACGCACGACTTGTCGCATAGTGGTATCACGATTGCGCCAACGACGTTGAACTCGTAGCTCGTTTCGGTGTATATATGGCGCAGGACGTTTAGATGGGCGATGTGTGGTGGATTGAAACAGCCGTAATAGAGTAGGACTCGATTCACTCCGTTTTTGTGGAGGACAGGGCTTCTGCGGAAGAACGATCGTGGGCTTTGATTGTCGTGTTGGTTGTAGGCTTTTGTGACGTATTTTTCGAGGGCATTTGGTGGGAGGTCCGAAAGCGAAGATGAGGCTGGTGGTGGGATCTCTGTTTTTGAAGAAGATGGTGATGAGGTTTTAGAGGATGTGAATACGTCGGGGCAATCTGAGGAAGAAGTGGTTCTCAGAGGCTCGATGGACGGGTTGCATCCTCTAGGGATAATCGAGTCTGCTTCAGTATGTAGCAGGGCCATTGATTACAGGTATGAGCTTTGTCGTCAGAAGTTGTGTACCTGGAAGGAAAGAAAGGTAAGTTATGGTCCGAAAACTAGCGGCAGTGTTGAGAAGATAGCCTTGCGTCAACACAAAGTCATCTCTCGGTGATTGGAAGCCTTGTTCCTAGGATTGACAGTAAGTATACCACCTCTGATAGTATCTCCCTCTCTCCTGGATATCAACATATCCAGTCAGTCCGTACTGCTCCTCAAAGCGCTCTGGAATAGTGGGATTCAAAGAAAGTCAACAGAATATCTGCATCGTCGTCTCAGCGGCGATCTCAAAGCATTCCCCGACCGATGGGCGTTTTCCCACCACGACCAAGGCTACTGAATTGGTCTTACTTATCTCTTGCCTTGAATCCCTCTGTGTCTACCTCAATCGCCATCCTTCTCAACAAAAGACTTCTTCAAGGGCAACGCTCTGAAGAAGCAGACTCTGAAGACATAATCGCGGTCGCTCTTGTCGCCACATCTATGAATCCTCGATCTTGTCTTCGTACCATCAGCCAACGACTCTGTTCATAGAGGGAATTCAAGCTCAATCAGCATCCGAAACAAGATGGAGAGGGACATAGCGAGGCCGAAGAAGATTACAAGGGAACCGCTTGGTGTGATCCCGGGCTCTCATAAGTCAGGCCGGGAAATGGTGGACAGAGGTTCACCACGAGGCGCAGCACCTGTAGTCGAAGAAGATCAGCAAAAGCGATTCAAATGTTGGTAGAAGAGTGGTTCAAAAAGGAATTAGCCCACTATTCATCCAAGAGTATCATCTGTCCATTTCACCTCACACCAGACGCAACTCGTGCTTCGAACAACCTTCGATTGTTCGCTCCCACTATCCTCTCGTCAGCTCTGCTCCGAGAGCATCATCAAGTTGTCTATAATACATGAGAGGAGAATATGTCGTTACACCCAGGCAGACCGTGGCTGGGCTGCTTATTCTCCGGCAAGACATCGTCTCTCAAATCTCGTTCGTCCCATAGATGACCACACCAGATCGTACATGCGAAAAAAGAGCGCGTCATTCACCATGTGAAATTTAGCCCTCCCAGGCCACAAACAATGGATGCGCGAATACACATCCCAATTTTGAAGCGCCAAACCAGTAAATGCCCTCGCTCCACATATAAATCAATGACAAGATCCAAGAATGCTATACTCATATATAATCCCGAGCACTCTTCTGTAGTTCTATCAGCCTCCACCCTCTCGTTTCAGGATTGCTGACATCCTCCGGAATTCTGGTGACACCAATGGCATACGTGACCTGCTGGACTTTATCGTCCATACCAGCTGCCAGCTGCTTCGTTTTGATGTTCTTGTAGGTATGAACCTCCTGCGTCCTGGCGGTGATGATAAAGACAGGGATATCGTTATCCAACATTCTTGCAGAAAGAATGTCAACATGTCGAATGTCCAAAATGCGACCGTCCGACCGGAGACCAGCGGTTGTGTACTGCTTCATCAATGCCTCATAGACCTGATACTGTGGTGTTGACAACCAGAGCTTAAGTACAGCAATATCGCCTTTGACGTAAGCGTCCAAAACCTCGGGTAGGATGTACTCGCGCATCTCTTGGAGGAAGGGTTCGATCTGGAAGGACGGATCCATTTCTCGGAATTTCTTGATAACCTGTGCCGTCTCGTTCTCGGCAAAGAAACCCGCGACACGATCACTGATGCTACGTGCTGTGGTGATGAGAGGATTCTCGGATTCATTGTACGTGGATTTGAGTGAGAAGAGGCCTTGCATCATGCGGCTGTTATCGCGGAACTCGTTCCATTTCTCTTTCCAGGCAGAGTCTTTGTGAAGTGTGACATTCACACCAGCGCTGCCACAAAGATTAGCATGAGGCTCGTGTCAAGGTTAATGGCAGTACGCACTTGGGATCTTCTACTGCTGGCCCTTCATCAGGCTTTCGCCCTGTCTTCGCCGTCTCTTGGGCTTCTCGTGCTTCTCGCCTCTTCCTTCTCTCCTCCTTTTCAGTCCAGCCTCCATATCTCGACGAGCTACCGTCATCGATGGTATTCTTGACACTTTTGAAAGCTTCCGTTTCGCGAACAGGTCTCGTTACCTTCTCGATTCCAGATCCAGCGATGACTGCTCCTTTGCGAACTACTTTGACCACTGGCGTTTCCCATGTCCACGCGGCGCCAGATCCAATGGCGCCAGCAGTCTTTTTTAACGCAGCACCAGTTGTTGTACTTGCTGCTTCAGCCGCTTTCCCGTAGGTCGATTTTGCCTTTTGTAGCGTGGGGTTCTGGGTGAATTCTTGATAGCCTGCAGACAACTGCTTTGTGCCCTCGTTCCATTCTTTCGAAGCCTTGAACTCGGACTGTAAAGTCTCGGTAAAGACTTGCCACGGGGTCTTGTCACCGTGTGGAGGAGGCGGAGGAGGTTTCTCTTTCGGTTTTCCATCCTCGTCTGTCTCTGCCTTGCTTTCCTTCTTGGCCTCGCCCTCTTCTTTTGACCCTTCCGACTGCTCGCCCTCGGATTTCGCCTTCGCTTCGGCGTCAGCTTCCGGATTGGAGGCGCCTGATTCTGGACCTGTATTCTTTTCTGCTACTGGCTCATCTGGCTTCTTTGCAGTTTGCTGTGGTGCCGGTCTTGATGAATGAAAGTGGCGTATCAAAGATTGCGAGCTCTGGAGGAGTATAGGGTTGGCGGAAAGTGGAGGTTGTCGAAGAAGCGATGACGATTGCAAAGATGGGATATGTCGTGGTTTAGGGATGATTTCTATGGGCGATTGGCGAAAAGAAGGTATTTGGGACGTTAACCGTCGATATGGAGCAGTTCTGCCATATGTGGATGTGAGGGAGGCAAAGGATCGCAACGCATTCGGGCGCGAACAGGCCGTGGCCACGCTTTGGTCTAAGATTCTCATGCCGTGGCCTTGTGTGTTACAAGAGGACAGATCAATTGTCGGCGGGGGTTACTTGTTGAGTCTGGGAAATCTTTAGGTGTAGATTTCTCCAAGTCCTTGTCATCGCCGACGATCGCCGACATTTTTCTAAACCAAACAACCAGTCATCGCAGCCACCACCACGAAGTTCCACGCCATCGATTGCATAATCCAACCATGTCCCGCGAGTTCGGCATACTGTCAATATGTAGGAACTGTAGAACGAAGCTGGTCCGTCCCACCAAACAGCCGATATCCCGCGCATTCTCCTCAACACCACGATGCCTCGACGATGAACCTCCACCTCCTCCTGTCAGCTCTCTCTCTGATCTAGTGAGCTCGCTTGCAACACGAACCTCGATGCCAATTGGCCGAAGATCCACAGACCGCACCGAAGGTATCACCGATACGATATTCAAATCAAGAGCCATGAAAGACATGGTGCCTCCAACGACGAAAGACACTGGCCTTTCTCGCATCAACATGAGGGAACCAATTCCGCAACCGCATCGTCTACACATTTACACGACGAAACACAACACCCATATTACGCTGGCACGACCGAACACAGAGCCCATCCTTGCTTTCAGCGCCGGCAATATAGGTTTTCGAAAAGGACAGAGAGGGTCTTACGATGCCGCTTTCCAATTGGCATCATATGTTTTCAAGATGATGAAGGATCGAGCGCTGCTGCAAGACTCGAATGAAAGGAACATGGATTTCGATGACTTGGACATGAAGATTGAAGATCCTATTAGGAACCTGGAAATCGTCTTGAGAGGCTTTGGAAAGGGGAAGGAAGCTGTGGTCAAGGCAATAATGGGCAACGAAGGCCGCAATCTAAGAAGCAAAATCATCAGGGTCAGTGATGCGACGAGACTGAAGTTTGGAGGTACCAGAAGTCCGAACCCTAGGAGGTTGGGATAGTCTTTACCTTCAGGTTTGATCGTCTTTGGTTGGAGCGAATATGCATAATATTGAATTGAATGTAGAAAGACTTGTGGGAATGTGCATTTCGATCAGCGCGCACCTTAGAAGCACACCACTTGTAGATCACGTTTGTACACCACATTATCTACACAGAGTCTTGACGGAGGAGTCTCCTCACATGAATTGCTTAGAAGAAGAAATCGACTTCCGATATCAGGTCAAGTAAGCGACCAACCCTGGTCTCGCAGGCTATGTCTCGAGCACAAATTGACCGACGTTTGACCACCACCACATCTCGTCCAAGCACACATCTCTCAATGATAATCACGACCACGTACCAGTTCTGAAGAAAACGCTTGAAACTGACAAAGCAATTTCTCCAATTCTGCAAACCTCACCGATAACATCTTCCCGCATCAACGCCAAATGGACGAACCCGTTCCTGTCTCGACTAAGGCCGATTATGCTCATATCGACGATTTACATCCTCCAGTCACTAACAGTCCCAGTTCTCATACAAATTACAGTTTGCCCAGCCGACAGCCGCGAAAGATGAAATGGTGTTCTGGAGTTTGCCTGGGAAATTGGCACATTTTGAGTCTGAGGGATAGATTGCTTCGCAATAACCGCAATTTTCATCCGACCGAAGCGGCCAACAAGGCAGGAAACAATCATTGACGATGCTTTGATAGACTCACAGCTAGTCTAATTTCTGTACCTCACTTTCTGCCACAGCTTCATCCGTTGAAATCTGTACCACTCGACCATCATATCCACTTCTCGAGGCCATTCCTTTTGACTGCTGTATAGCTTTTGGTTAAGTTGCGCATTCATCTACAAGTCCAGACCAATATAGCGCTTGCGATTCGAGGATTATTGCGCTGCACCGTTGTCATACCTTGGGCTCGACGGCCGCCCGTTTCAACAAGTCGCTGATCAGGCTCGACTTATGTCTAAGCGCCTATGCCATCAATAGCAGAGAAGAGCAAGCATGTCTGCGCGAGTCTTGCAAGGAAAATCGTGTTACGTGCTTCTTAGCAAGAAACATGTGTGGTATGTCGTTTGATAATCTTGCAATGTTGACCTCAGGGATAGTTTGGCTTGCCATACGGGAAGGGTTGAGGGGGCTTGCTATGCTTTGAGTCTTGTCAGCCGGGCACTAGAGACTCTATGTTCCAGAACAGTGCAAGAACTTACCATCTTAATTCTAGCGATTGACCTTTCTCGTTCTCAAATCGCAGTATCAAGTAACCGTTTTCACTCAAGCAAGTTCATCAGCTGAAGGCACGATCTTGCGTCTTTGTCCTGTCTGCTCGCGCCCGCTTCTGATCTCATTTTGCTCTGTTCTTCTCCGACCATGCTTCCGAATTTTGGCAGATTTGGCGACGGGCTTATCCAGGCCTCGTACAGGAGGGTATTGAATATCATTAATGGACATGGTGTCATTCCCGAGTAAGACATCATACCAATGGTCGAATTCCTCGCTGACACGGAAAACAGACTCATACGATCCCTTCGCTCGGTACACGCACCAGACCAGCGTCACATATCCTCTCGACTTGATTCGAGTGTCAAAGACAAGATGTCCTTCCGAATCTTCCGATATAGGTGCGAAAAGGTGGTCCATGACGACACGGCGTGAAATATAATTGGCATCCTCTTCGGGAAAAATTACAGCATGGTAATTCTCCATATGCTCGATTCGTCTTGAATCAGAATTGTTGCTGACGTATGACTATCTCCATCAGACGACCGAGGGCTTGATGGGTTCACGGTGCTTTGTTCTTCATTATGCTCGATGCGTATACTATTTCGAGGTTTTACGGCAGGCTTTCTATTAGCAAGCAGTGGCTCAAAGTATGTGAAGATATCATGTATGACTCCATATATTTGTGTCATCGTAGCTGGGTACCAGTGATTCGATCCATAGATCAAGAAACAGAGATGCGCGAGAGGGAAGAGCTGGGCGTTACGTGGATGCCTCGGAAGCATCGTCGTAGGGCTCTTAGAGTCACGTCGAACGAGCAGGCGCCAGCCTCGAGCGTACCTTACGGATCTCAAAATGTGTTCAGGAGCAGAAAGAGGCCGCTCTTGAAACTGCGATTCGCAAAGGTGTCGAAACGGAAAGGGCGGCACTAGAATTCCTGGACCGGTCAAAGTAGGTTTGTGTACTGCATTGGGGCAGTGCAATCGCCGAAAGTCAATTGGAGTTGAATACGGACAGTCTTTCTCGAGTACAGCTTGTTCCAGAAGCCAGCCAAGACGATGTACAGGCGGGAGCATCGGGACGCACCAACTTGAAGTGCAGATTTCCTGAGATGGGTGCATCTGTAGAGTTGACTACTCCTTTCCTCGTTAGAAGTGACGAAGCGGACTGAGCGTGATGAGGACTCTGTACACTTCAAGTTGTCCTTGAGTATGGGATTCAGCGGGGCAGCCTCCGATCGACGCCGCTAGACCGAAGTAATCTAGCGAGGAAAGGATGTAAGGGTTGCGTCATCACCAACTCCTTGACTGACACCAACTCCAGTCCAAGAATGCTCGTTTGTAAAGCTGCATCTTGCACCATCAGAATGATTCTTCATGGAGAGCCCGAAGTATCCCGCCACCTACTCCCAAGCTCTTGTTACTAGACCAGATAGAATGTCCACACTGCTACCTCGACTCAGCTTCACGGTTTCTTCAGGGATTTCACAAGTTCCACTGGACTTACTGTAGTAGAAACATTGATTCATGACATCCGCCAACTTGTCGCACGACCATGATAACAAGTAATTAAGGTATCGACTGTTCACTTCGTCAGTTCAAACTCGACCCGATGCTCGGAAGGCCATCTGCTGCGAATCTGCTCCGATGAGTAATTCATCCCCTATACACCCTCTTCAACCGCACATGCAACCCATTCTTAGGTTTAATCGTAATAACTCCCGCCGCCAAAACCTCCATCCCCTTCATATCCAAATCCCACTCAAACCTCTCCACCAAAGCAGCGACCAAGCACCTCAACTCCGCCTTCGCAAAATTCTGCCCAATGCAAGATCTCGGCCCATGCAAAAAGGTCAACAGCGCATAGTTCGACTCGGCACCACCATGGTTGTTCGGTTTCGGCGGTAGCGAGAGATCTGTCGAGTTTGCGTTGTCGATCCAGCGTTCTGGGATAAATTGTTCGGCTTGCGGACCCCAAAGGTCGGGGGATCTGTTCACGGCCCAGGGAGAGAGGAAGATTTCTGTGCCGCGTGGGATGTGGTGGTTGGCTAGTGTTGTGTCGCGCTTTGCGATGCGGGTGGTTATTGGGACCGTTGGGTAGAGGCGGATTGTTTCGTTGCAAACACCATTTAGGAGAGGGAGTCTTTCGAGAATGGGAGCTATATCGAAGGTGGGGTCGGTGAAGGCTTCTGGAGCTAAGGCAGTGCGGATTTCTTCCCGAAGTCTACGTTGGTAGTCTGGATGAGCGGCTAAGAGGTAGGTGGCCCAGGTGAAGGCAGATGATGTCGTCTCGTGTCTATTGCGATGGTTAGCTTTTCTCCTCACTCGAGGTGTACACTAATCTCTTACCCAGCAGCCAGGAAGGTGAGTAGTTGATCCGCCAACTCTCGATCTGAGAAATTATCCGATCGGATAAGGATGGACAGGATGTCGACATGGTCTTCCTCAGAGCCTGACTTCAATGCCTGCCTCTTCTGCCTCACCAGATCCTCGCAAATACTCGACAAAGAATTCGTACACCTCTCAAACACTTCGTTCAAGCCCCACGGCATCCGCAGTACCGCCTTCCTGCCCAGGAACACCACACTCAAAAAGAACATCATCTTCTCTCCCGTCGGCTCAAGCAACTCTTCATAATCCCGTACAATTTGATGGTCCACGTTCTTCAACACATTAAACTCTGTTCCCATCCCTGCAAGCCCAATAATATCCAACGTGACTTTGCTAGCCCAAGCATTGATCTCCCTCGTCCCACTCAAATCCTTCTCTTTAACACCATCAGATCTTTCCCTTATCTCACCTTCCAATACTTCTGTCAATGCAATTGCTTTCCGCCACATCATCGGGTATAAATCTTTCACATGTCTAAAGCTGAAGGCAGGCATTGTATGTTTTCTTTGAAACTTATGGACATCGCCTTCTACTACTATCAGTCCGTCTCCCAGAACTTGGCGCAGGAAATCACGAATGGGTTTCGGTTTTACGAAATCGTATGCGTTTGCGTTAAGGAGTTCGGCGAGAGCGCGGGGATTCGTGACGAGGAGGCGCGAGGTGAAAAAGGGAGAGCGCAGCAGGAGGAGACCGTCGTTCGGGGTTGTTCGAGACCATTCTAAAAAGTGTTGGCCCGGCGGATTTTGGCTCATGAAGTGGAAGTAGAACAGGCGAGCGCTCAGGGACTGCGTGTTCGTAAATTGTCTTTCTTCGGCTTGGGAGACTGCTGGAGAGACTCACCTTTGGCTCTGGAATATCTCGTAAAGGGCTGAAGCAGTAGGGATACAGAAGGCCCCAGAACAGTGTGTGCAGCGTGTAATTCAGCACCAAGAGAGGCAGGAACGCCCATGCTAACGCATTCTTTTCAGGTACCCATTGCGGTAGAAATTTGGCAACTATGTATGCCTCGATCGCAGCGTACAAAGTAAGATACTGAGGTTTGAATAGCTTCGTCGCAGACATTGCCAGGACAGAGAGGTGTATGCTTCGCCGCAAAACCTGAGCGCAGACTACGAATCGAGGCGGTTTGATGTTCTTGTGGCGGTTTTACACATTTGTAAAATGTTCGCACTGACAGTGTGCAGAACGCTTGTCGTCATGGAGTGTGTATGCAGGTACCAAGCCTACCCATGTCCTGAAACCTGCATGTGAAAATGATGGTGCCTGATGTTCCTCCATAGAGCAGCGTATCAGAATCAGATCAATATAATACCTCGGCGCAAAGCACTCCGCACTGACGCACGTCGCACGACTCGGGCAAAACGCTAGGTCAAGTTGATCATGGATACAACTTCCTTGCTTGCTTCTCGAATATTGTACGATGGTTTCAAGAGGTTGTAATGTCCTATTGTCAGGAGTTGGCGAGAACCGAAGATGGTTGGAGCTACGATGTTAGTGTCGAGTATCTCGAGATTTATTCCCGGAAGCCAGATCTCAAAGCTCGGCCTCATCTAAAGCCGTTCCAAGCTCTACCAAACTTTGCCATCCATTGAATCTCCCTCGTCGAAGCAACGTTCTGACTAATGATAAACGTCTACTACTCCGGAATAAGCTCACCTTCCAACATAATATTCGACGTCTGTGACTTGGGTCCCATTGCTTTCAGTTGCAGATTAGACCAGACGTCACATCCGCTCATCATCAAGTCAATCTGGACGAATGACCCGTCAAATCGCTAAGCATTAGACATCCATCCGTCTGTTTCTGTGCAGCCTGCGAAATGTTGCCGTACGGGTCGTGTTCGCGGACGAAGGAGCGGAGAGCAGAAATGTCAGATTCGAGGAAAAATAGACCGTGTCTCCGATCGTAGGCGGATCGTGGTCGTTGGGGTTGTGGTTGCTGATGTGGGAAGACAAGATGGGGTGAGTCGAGGTGGACTGGAAGTAGCTGTTTGGCAGAGAGGACATCTCTTCGTCTCTGTTTCATGTTTAGTAAGCTCATCAGTAAGCTCTCCTTTCTTTAACAAAGCGAATAAACCGCAGCAGGAAACTCACAATCTTCGGCCATTCCCGACGATCACACTTCGAACAAGCCCAAATGGAATGGTTGAAGATAGCCCTCCGCTGCGTAATCTTCCCACAGAAGAGACACCGACAATAACTCCATCTTACCCACATCAACCTATAAGGCGGCAAAATCCTCACTCTCCCATCTCTCACTCCATCCCGCAACCCAAGCTCCCCCCTCAACACCCTCATCTTCCGCATCCTCTCCCGCCACTCCTGCACCCCAGTCTCCCGCTCCCCAATCTCAAAACAAACAATCCCCTTACACCGCAGTAGCAAATGTCTCGAAAAGATCTCCACCACCACCCTCAAACTCTGACACGTAGACGCAAGCCGATAAAAAGGATGTCCCTCAAGCACGATCCGCAAATCACTGAGTTGATTCCATTTCCTCAATTCCGCTTTATCCCTGGGTCGCGGATCTAGTGTATAGCAAGCTAGTGGCGCGATGAGGTGGGAAAGGATATTCTCGAGTACTTCCTGCGGGAGATCTGGGAGGGATAGCCTTTTCTGTCGCCGGCGTTGCTTAGTGTATGTATTATTTTGAAGCTTTTGAGCGGAAGCGTCGTGGTTTTTTAAGCTACTGCTGTGTTTTTGCGCTTGCGTAATATAAGGTTTGTATCTTTCCTTCTCTTGGTTGTGAGGATAGAGTATGTAGTCGTACGATTTGATGTTACTGGAATTTTTCGGGTGTGTTGACGCGGGAGATAGGTGGGTCGGTGTCGGTCCATGAGTTGAGGTTGAATCATCGGGCATGACTGGTTTTGTAACCTGCATACAGCCGTTTTTGTTGATGCGGATTTCTTGTCGCGGTGTCGATGAGGACGATTGTCGGATACTCGGTAATTCAGTTGCAGAACAACAGTGTGTGTTGGAAAGAGTGTAACTGCAAGGTGATGGTAATGGTGGGAAGACTGGTGTCATCACCACAGTTTCTGAGGTATGTGAAGTGAAAGTTTGGAGTCACGACGGATTGGAACCAGTGTTGCGCTAGCCGTATGCTAGGACCAGTTACAGTTGTTGTTACCATTTCTTTTACTGACTTCAGGAATCTTGAGATAGCTGGATCGAGTCTGTCCCTACCTATCTACGACTATAGATTTCGACGTGATGCAGATGCCTACTCATTCTCTAAGAACACTATGCATCTTTCAAGCAGATACTTCAGTCCCAACAAACACTTTGTTCTCTTCCGACTCGTCACTACTTGGATGCAGCAAATGCTGAATTAAAGTTGTCAAGCGGAGCTTCATGCTTGATCTTCTCCCAGACCTGATCAATCCTCTTCACAGAGCTATCTTTCAAAGGGCCCTTCTTCAAGCCCTCAACAGTCTGCTTGATCTGCTCAAGCTTGCTAGCTCCGAATATGACAGCGTCCCCTTGCTCAGGTTTCAGTGGCGAGTGGTAACTGACCCATCGATAAGCCAGCTCAGCCTTTGGGATTCCTTCTTCGCTGGCAATGCTCTCCCACTCATCCAAAGCATCAAGGTAGGAGGGCTTTGAGTAGAGGCCGAGATACATGTCGCCGAGCGCAGTACCTGGAACGAAACGACCAGACTTGCCCTCTTCGATCTGAGCGCGCGTTTTTGTCAGAAAGCCTCCAGCGATGGGACTGTAGGCGTAGAATGACATATTCAATTCTCGCAAGACAGGGAAGAGTGACGTATCCTGCAATCTCGCAACAGGAGAATAGTTGCCCTGGTAAACGGAAGGAGAGATGTAGCCTTTGCTCTTTGTAAATTCGTAAATCGTCTTGACGTCCTCAGGCTTGAAGTTCGAAAGTCCGAATCTCTTGAAAAGACCTTCCTTGTGCAACTTGTCGATTGTAGGGACCCACTCTGAGATCTCCACCGAGCTGTCTGGCGCATGGATGTAGAAGATATCCACGCTCTTCACCTTCAGCTTCGCGATCGATTCATGGGCATTCTTGTACAGGTTCTCCGCTTTGAGAGCGTTCGATGGGTCGAATCCTCCCTTCGATTTGGTGTCGATGATGAAGCGGTCGCCTGCATTATGCTCGCCGAGAACCTTCTCGCTTTCTCCATAGAGCTGTGCAGTGTCGAGGTTCTTGACTCCTAGGTTCTCCAGTGTATCGAGGACCTCCTTCACGGCTGCTGGATCATGGAAGTTGGTTCCCGGATTGAAGCCTGACACAATTAGTTTCTTCCTGTTCGCCATACGAACTTGCTTCAATTCCCACCTGCAGCTCCGAACACGATTTTGATTCCTCCCGACATGCTTGTTCTCGAGATTTCTGCTGTTCGCTGTGATGTACTGTGTTGGTCGTTGGAGGATCGAAAAGTTGTATTCAGCGCGTGTCCGAGATGATGAACTGTGATCAAGCTTTGCACCTTCCCATATATACATCCCACCCGTCGCGTCGATCGTCCGGATCGTACCTACCTTGATGCCATATGACGTGACGAGTAGTATCGAGCCGCGGAGGTTTACTAAATTGCCCGGCGGTTACCTTGCCCGCCTCGGAAAGGTAAACTCCTGCAGCATGATGTTGAATCACGGCTTTAGCACGGGGCTGAAAGTGCTGCATTACTAATGTTACATTTGGTTGCATAGGAGGGTGGATTACTTCACAACCGAGTCGGAGATATCAGGCGCTGATTAATGAATTTCTCTGGGATGCATGACTGGAGGCACTTGATTGGCGAAAGCAGGAGACGCTGTTGGACCATGCTTAGTTTTGAAAATAATTATGCGTTTCTCGCGCAGTGAGAGATTACTATTTCGCAACATTGTGACGATCCAATCATCAGATCAACGAGCGAGGACCAGAAAGAGCATCGATCGCACGCACGATCTCACCGGACAGAAACTGTGTGAATCTCTTCGATGTCATCTACCTAATAGTATTACACCTAAGGCTCGCCGATCGCTGCCACATTACCCGGCGCAAGCCTCCGACAGAAATTGTCTCTAACTAATATACAATAGGATTATACATCTCAACCTCAAAGAAGAACAATGAGAATGGAGGTTGAGAATAGGCAGACTCCTCAAAGGGAGCGCCGCAATTGGGGGTATCATGTCGTGGAAGGAAATGAAACCAAACACCGCCGTGCAACCATCAACGCGTTATCCGCTCACGCCCATAACCCCTGTAGCATCGCATGAAATTCGTATCCGTCCCAGTCGTCGCGCCATTAGTTCAATGCTTCTTCCGTGCGCGCTCGTCGTGAGAAGTAAGGGGTGCAAATCGCGAAAAAGGAATAGTCTACAAGACCCAGATTCCGACAGCGAGAATACCCAGTAACGAGAAGTAGCTCGTCGCACCTCTCGCTGGAGTGCCCGATGACCCGCTGGGCTGTGGTGATGCGCTCGCGGGATTATCGGCAGGACTGCCAGCAGTAGGCGTGGCGTGAGTAATGATCGTAGTGCTGCTGGTAACAACACCGTTCAGGGGTCCAGTCGAGCTGTTACTACCATCGGGAGCAGGCACGAGCGTAGCAGACGTCGCATTGTTGCCTTCATTTGGTGGCAGAGTAGCAGTTGGAACACCACCGATGTTCTCGAAGTTGGCGCAAGCAATACGGGATTTGTTGGCGAAGTGGACAACAAAGCTGCGATTGCCGAAGAAGGCGCCCATGCCTTCTTTGAGGGAGACATATGGGTCGAAGAAAGTTGCCATATGAGTCGTGCCATTTGCTTTGCCGTGCTTTCCGCTGAGGTCACCAACTTGGCAGGTCTCTGGGCGAGAAGCTGTGCATGCGATGGCTTCGCCACGGAGGAAGGGATCGAGATGGGCGAGGGTAGAATTGCAGTTGTCATCCTCATCGACGGGCATGACGTGAAGATGGAAGCCTGAGTCAGTCAGTGGGAGGTCTCTGCCTCTATCATAGTGAGGTGAACATACCAAAAGGACCGCCTGAGGTAGGCAGGCCAGCAAAGTTGACCTGGAAGTTGACGCCTTCGTCACCGGCTGATGTTGCAACAATGCTGCCGACTACGTCGCCATATTTGCCAGCTGGAATGTCGGCTTGGTACACAGCGCCCATCGGGTTGTCAAGGTTGCGCAACGCGTCGCCAAGCTCGCCAGTCGAGACTTGAGCGCTCGCGATAGCGATGGTGCTAAGTCCGGCAAGTAACGTAGATGATCGCATTTTGCTGTAGAGGTGTGGTGGCGCGGTGTGAATGTGGTTGAGGGTCAAAGGTGAAGGTGAAGGTTTCGTAGTCGTTGTAAGACCGTGTAAGGTGTGAGGAAATGACGATTATATGCGTGGTCGCTGGGTCGGTGTGTTTGATGTTTGCGTGATTACGACCAGCGCGAGGAATGTTGAGAGTTTGTTGACAGAATGTGTCGTATCACTCGAATGGTGGTACCCGTGATCAAAAGTCAATTTAAAGAATGTGAACTAAATTCAGGAACGCGAGAATGAATCCACGGATGGAAAGATGAGCAGCCAACATGTATAAGATGCTCGTTACACGACGCGAGCCTATTACGTGCCCCTGCTTTACCACGGACACATTCTGTGCCATCGAGACTCTGTGACTCCAACCCCCCGGAACGGCAGAGCCGACAGCGGCCGGACAAGACGGGGTGGGCGCATTGTTTTAGAAGGCGTAGGACGCACGGTCACAGCGATTCTTCGAAGGGTGCAATCAGGCCAGATGGTAGGCCATTGCATGCCATCTTTGGAACCCGACTACCAAGCACTACCAAGCTTTTACTGGTCGTTTCAGCTTCGACCTAGCGACTGGCGGCCACCTGCAGGGCCGGCCGCTGTTAACGGGGAGACTAGACTGACAAGCTGGTGTCGCAGCATCCTCGTTGCCGCAAAGCTCCTTTGTCGTCGTGGCTATGCGTACTTGTACAACGTGTAGACACCAACGAGTGGGTGAGAGAGCGCCAAAAGGGCTGGGGCGGTGCAAGCAACCGGATTGACTCCGCGCAACCACCATGACGCTAAGGCAGGATGCCAACCACACCGATCGCAAGATTTGCGAATCTGTTGTTGGTCGGTCTTTAGTAGATACCGATCCACGTCTCTAGTGCTGCAGGAGCTCGGCGGAGGCTCTACCACCTGCAGCAAATGCTTCTGGGCGCCGAATCCCAAACGACAATCGATGAAACAATCCAGGTAGTCTGTCAGAGAATCCAGCTCGATCCTTGGTCGATGTTCCAAGAGCAGTGCAGAACGTTGTACGGTAAGAAACCTTTCCGGAGTCACAAATAGAAATAGAAGAAGCACTCGATCTGATCGCTTCCCAAAAAGGAATTTCTTGCCCGAACTCGTTCCGATTACTATCAGGAACTGACAGTGTGTCAGTCTTGGCAAACTCTCTGACGCCTGCGTGCCGAAGATCTTTATGGCGTAATGTTCTCATTCCTCAAGGCATGCTACCAAGCGGAATGCTGAGGGTCTGTTAGTGAAGTAGAAACATCGTGAACGGCACTATCTACGAGTTGAGCAATGAAATGAGCTCACCGATGTTCACGCCTGGCTTGTTAGCTATTTCCAGCTCAAGGCCATTCCTATTCTTCTGCAAAGCCTTCTCCTTTTCAAACCGCCTGTCCCAGCAAATGTGCCTTATAGCCACCAAAAGCGTCTCCCCAAGCCGGCTTTTTCTAATGACAGGTGACCTGTATCCTTCCTCGAGCATCGTGTCCATCGGCTATTCGTGTCGCTTGAGAGCCTATTGTCGGTATGAGTTAAATATCCATGTTCTTGATTGGTTTTGCACCGAATGTGGACAGCGCTTCTGATCTAAATGTTGTTCTTCTTGCGCCATGCGCTAAGGACAGTACATTGTAAGAGCCCATCCGTTTACTTTTGTAAACCTGGACCGAAGAATGGACTTAGGCTGCCTTATGAGCCTTGAAATGACAGGATTGTCAGAAGCGCCCTGGTCTGCGGGTCGTAGGTGGGAACTGGCTCCTCCGCTGCACGTATCGCAGTATGCAAATGATGTTTGAAACTAGTCAAGCTCACAAGTACTGATGATGGGCAGGAGCTTGCAGGTCTCTTCAGTGTTGCCATGACATATGTCGACCACCTGGCACGCATCACTTTTTGGCTCGTGTCTCATGGGTATGTTCGTTCCAGGTGGCCGTCTCGTACTGGACTCCAAGCTCTCAGTCCGGATTGCCAGGTTCAATATAAGCCGAGAATCGCAAGGCAATGGGATCTTGATCTCTTTTGATCCATGCGCAAGCTCGCTCGTATGCCTCCGTGTATACATCTGCCTGACTGTTCGCCTGACAACTCTGATCGTCATCAGAAGCTTGTCTCTTCGAGATAAAAGTCTCCCTTGAACCCGTGAATGCGCATCATCCTCTTTCAGCTCATCCGGACTTGATGGTTCCACAACCTGTAGCTCAGCAAGGTGGATGCCAGCTCTTATCTTGACCAAGTTTAGATCCTTCTCTTCGCCAGTAAATCAGCATTTATTGCTTTTTATTGATATAGCTTATTTCCATCTTCAAGAAACCTTTGTGCTTCCAGTTCACGTAGATTGTCCATTGTCTTCTTGCCTGTGTGGATATCGACCTGTTGTCTGAAGAGGCCTGCCCGTGGTGTCATGCCATTACTGAACTGATGATTCGATTGATCAAAGGGGCATGGATCACTCCGTTAGATACAAAGAGGACACCGATTGAGGATCGATTTCGCAGGCGGAGATCTGGCGGGCCCAAGGCACGGATGAGCTTGGGGAAGGCATGCGCAATGTGTTCCAGCTGAGAAATCGATTGTGTGTCAATGACAGGTTGTGCGCGAACTTGAAAATGGAGCAATCCAATCCATGGATCTGACTATTAGGTTGTGTAAGCAAGACTGCGTAGAAGTTGTCCGATGCCTGGCCTGATCAAGATTCAACGACCCACCCACCTGGGCACCCTATGGTAGGTAGAGGGTACCATATCGGAAATTTCAACCTACCAAATTCTTCACCAGCACTCATAAGCAAAACAACTTCAACCTCACCCCTCTGATCAAAACCCTGCAGCACCTTCCATTCGCAAATTCGCACACACAGCGTTGATAACGAAAGAACACGCAGACTTCACGTCCGAGAAATTCAGGAGGGATTGACAACTATAGATAAATGCGTCTTTAAACTTTAATCCGTAACAGAAGGCGACCGTGACGCGTACAGATGGCATGGAGGGCGTCAGCGATTGGCCTGGATTTAGCCCTTGTTTCGATCTCAGCCTTGGACTTTTGTGGGGTGGAGGAATAACAAAATGGGAGACAACTGAACGGGCTTGACCACAAGCAGATACGAGAATCTGCATGAGACAGAGGACCACGGACAGATTGTTATGGGAACAGAATCGTTTTTAGACCTCCAAAATAGCTTGCAACGCTCAGGTCGAGATCGACGCTGATGACTTACTGGCAATTGGAGTGTGAATATCCACCAGAATTCTGCCGATTGCCATCTCCACTCGAGTAAATGCTATCCGCTAGCTGGACCTGGAGTTCGAACTCAAAGTCAAGTTTAAGTACCGAAAATATCACTAGTACAGGAGGCCCTTGTCCTCGTTGTGCACTGCAGAGGTAAATACTGAAATTTCCGACTCTGCAGATAGGAGGTTTTATTCTGCCTTTAGGGTATCATTTGATGATGAATCGAACATAACCAACTCTGTTGAAGGTCAAAAGAAAATTGCTGCCACCCAGGGTTGAACCAAAACGCTCCATACCTCAATCACAATCCAGCGGACAACCCTTTCCAGTACTTGCTAGGCACGAAAGGCATCTTGCTCACAGTAGCCTTTCTCGTCTTGTTCCTTACCACAACACCCACTTCTGTACCAGCCTTGTGCATACCACTCTTGATGTATCCCATGGCAATATTCTTACCAAGGGTGGGACTAGGACATCCGCTAGTGACTTTGCCGATCTCTTCGCCTTCCTCGTTCACAATGGCAGCTCCTTCACGAGCAGGAGCCTTGTCATTAATGATGAGACCCACGCGGCGACGAGTGACACCAGATCCACCATCTTTCTTGGGCTTAAGTTGCGAAATGATTGTGTCCGCCCCATTGAACCCACCATCCTTGAGGCGGTCCTTTGCGACTATCCATGAGAGACCTGCTTCTACAGGAGTGGTGGTATCGTCAATGTCGTGGCCATACAAGCACATGCCAGCTTCAAGACGGAGACTATCCCTTGCCCCTAGACCTGCGAGTCTTACTTTGTCTTTACCGCCAGCTTGGAGTAGTGCTTCGGTTAGTTTCAAAGTGTTGTTCGTGCCACTTGAGCTGGATGGTACAGAGATTTCGAAACCATCTTCGCCAGTATACCCACCACGGGACACTAGACAGGGCTGATCGATACCAGCGAGGTGAAGGTATTTGCACTGGCCAAAGTGTAGGTCGTCTACATTGGATGGCTCCTGCTCAGCTGTGGTGGGCTTCAGAGATTTGAGGATGCTCGCAGAGAGCGGTCCTTGAAGAGCAACTAGGCCATAGTCTGTGAAGGTTCTCCACTGTACCTCTCCATTCCTGCTGTCCTCGCGCCACTTGTGAATGTGATCCTGGATGAAGGCTAGATCTTTGTCCCTACATCCAGCATTGGTCACGAAATAGTATCTCTCTTTCCAGCCAGAACTAAGGTTGGTGATGATAGTGTCGTCCACTATTCCGCCGGTTGGGTGCAGAAGTGCCGATAAGCCCGAATGAAAGGGTTTCGTGGTCTTTGGAGAAGACGGTGTGATGGAAGCCAGGAAGTTCGCAGCTCCAGGCCCTGTCAATTCGTGCTGTAGCCTTGCAAATAGGTAAGCTTGGGCGACTTTGGACCTAAATAGATCGACTTACATGTGGCTCACGTCGAAGATGCTGGCCTTTTCGCGTGTCCAATGGTGTGAGTCGACAATGGTCAAGTCTGAATACTGTAATGGCATGAGGAAGCCGCCAAATGGCACCATCTTGCCGCCATTGCTAACATGGAAGTCGTAGAGCTGTGTCTTGCTGGCGCCTGTTGACGAGGCATACGTTCTTTGTATTTGATGTGCTACCTCTGTTCTTGCGCTTACGAAAGCTGATTGTCGGGCAGGACGAGGTTGGTGGGCTGTCACGAAGGTCCTCGGACTATTCGCCGAGCCGACCGTTGGCAGTGTAATCCGAGCATATTGATTTTTGGTAGCAGCACGGCCAATGGCTCTTCGGGTTGCCATTGTGAGTTGTTGTTTCTTCTCACGAAAGTCGTGGTAGCTTCGACTCACCTTAATCAATCAAAGTGGGGTGCTTCGGCGACATGAATAAACACCATTCTCGATACGATGGAAACACTCGAGATTTGCGGGCAAACTTGGAGAATAGTGTATCGGGATATGCCAAGTCACTGAAGTCAATGAAGCCCACTAGGACCATGTAGCCACTGTGCAGGTGAATGTCAAGAAGCGCAACTGGAACACGCTTTGACGTTTTCATCGCGGGACTCGACTCGACTGGAGCTATCACGATTCCAGCTATGACGGATTTGAGCTTTCAACTACTACCATCACGACAACAATGGCGCCGAATAAATACCTCCTCGTGTCCCTGCCAACCTCTATATCACCGTCTGGAGATAAAGACGAAGCCCTCACTGCCCTGCGAAGCTCCGTCTCCACTGACAATGGCACAACCGTCCCCTTCGCCATTCCTGAATTCAAGATCGGCACCCTGGACGCGCTCGTACAGCAAGCAGACGACCTCTCAAAGCTGAGCAACGCATGTGAAGCCGTGGTGGGCAAGGTTGGCGACTCGTTACGAAGCATTCTCGAAGGCGACGAGGATAAAATCGAGCAGCAAAAGACGATCAACGACAGTATGTCGGCTGGACTTTTTTGCACGGATGCTTGGACTGATCGTGCACTTCAGAGCCTGTCGACCAGTACCTACGATCATTCCAATGGAACAAGGTCAAATACCGCGCCGACAAGTCAATAGCAGAATTGATAGAATCACTGCAAAAGGTCCGTCTATAGCTGCCTTGTGCCTCGTTGAGACTGGCAACGAGTACTCACAGATACTGAAGGAAATCGCGGGCATAGATAACGATGTCAAAGCAAAATTCAATCAATACAGCTCTGTCAAAACCAACCTTGCAGCTTCGCAAAGACGGCAGACGTACTATTGACTCTTCCCTTTACATGTGGAATAACAGCTGATGTTCCGTAGCGGCAACCTCTCTACAAAATCGCTTACCTCTATCGTACCTCCCAAAGCCATCATCCGCGATTCCGAGTACCTGGAAACTCACCTTGTTGCCGTACCGAATAACATCGTCAAGGACTTTTACAAGACCTACGAGTCGCTTTCAGATATGGTCGTCCCGCGGTCCGCCCAGGAGCTGGCCAAAGACGACGAATTCACCCTCTTTGGAGTGGTGACATTCAAGAAGGTTAGCACCGAGTTTGTGCACAAGGCTAGAGAGGCGAGGTGGATTCCCAGAGACTACAAATACGTCGAAGGCGGGAAAGAGCAGGAAGCTAGAGAGGTTGACAGCCTGAACAAGGAGGAGAGGAAGATCTGGGGCGAAGCTCTGCGGCTCGGCCGCACAGGCTACTCAGAAAGCGCCATGATCTGGGTGCATGTCCTCGCCTTGAGAGTGTTCGTTGAGACGGTACTACGATACGGCTTGCCCTTGGATTTCGTCGCTGGACTAATTCAGGTACATTCTACCCTGACGATAATTTCGCATTAGAAATGTGCAGTGCTAAATGTCAACAGACGACCGCCAAATTGGCTAAAAAGGTGAAGTCGAATCTTGACGGCGCGTATTCCTACCTTGCTGGCAACGCGATCGGCAGAGACAAGAAAGGCCGGGCACAGAAAGACGATTCTGCAATGCAAGCCGAACTCGCTGCAGCACACGGAGGTGAGGACTACACGGCATATGTCTATTATGAATTTGAAATTGTGTAAGTCGCGAGACTGCGAACATTGTACCTACTTAATGCACAGTCCTCGAATGATTAGAATGGCGACAAAACTCGGGCGGCATTCGCAGCTTGATTTCCGGGCCTTTGTGAAATTCCAAAAAGGTTGGCATCAAGCTCGAACTTGCCGCTATTGCTGTTTTATAACAATTTCCATCCCATCTATCCATCTGCTCTATTTTCTGCCTCAGATAGGACGCCGACACTAGCGCGTCCCTCCCCCCACCATTGGTCCCCTGCCGACAATAACATGGGTGGTGGTGGTTACGTGTGACGAGACTTATCTCCAGCTATCACGAAGCAACAACATTGTCCTGCTGCATCTCTTTGAGATTCTTGAAACCATGGTAGTAGACTCGAGCGATGTTGCACTCATCTTGAGCACAGCGAAGTTGTACATTAATCATCCCGTACCTGTAAGCGCCTGCCTTTGGCAAAACTTCGCTCAGTCCGTATTGCTCACCATATTCTAGGATCAACTGTTTCTGGACATTTTCCCAATCTTTCGCTCCCCGCAACTCACGGAAAACATCATCTCTCACCTTTGTTCCTACATCTCAGAGACCTACCCAAATCTGCACCAAAGCATTTCGGCAGTTGTGTGTCTAGAAGCTCGTGGTTTCTTTTTCGCACCCATCATTGCATCGAGACTGGGATTGCCGATTGTGCCGGTGAGAAAAAGGGGGAAATTACCGGGAGATTGCGTGCGTGTGGAGTATACCAAGGATTATGGAGTCGATGAGTTTGAGATGAAAAGGGACGCCTTTGAGGGGATAGAAACGGGTGGTAAGAAGGTGAGTCGAGCTGGGAAGATGAAAATGGATAGCCACGAATCGGGCGGAGCTGACGCTGGTCGGTAGGTCTTACTGATTGACGATCTGTTGGGAATGGGAGGCAGTATTATGGCTGCTAAAGAGGTCAGTCTCAACTTGTTTCATATTCAACCAACTACCTCCTTGTCGCGATGGGTAGACGAATGCTGACAGACGATTTCAAGCTCTGCAAGCAACTCAACGTCACAGTCGCAGAAGCAGTCGTCATCTTCGACTGCGCTGGCGTGCCTGGCTATAAGGAGATGGTCGACAAAAACCTAGGAGATTTGAAGAGATACGCGATGGTCACATTGTCGGTCGACAACATCGGTCCGCCTATCAACTGAGGGTCGATGCTTGCTTGCACACTCATTACCTCTCCTTCTGAGCAAGGCGCTGTACTTTCGAACTCTGTACTGAATTCCACCACAACCATATATTTCCAATTGTCTCTCCCCTAAGCGCAAACTCATACTTCTCTATTCAGTCTGCTTCACTCCATCTCATTGTTCCTGCCCCGGCCCACCACACCCGAGAAACCTCGGAGTCCGGAGTAAATACGACTCTACTATAGTATCCACGGGGTTCCCCGCTTCCTCATAACCCCGAGTAGGGAATCCATGTACACAGCACCCCTTTCCCACGAAAACCCAGATGAACGGCCAAGCACATATATAGTACTGCGGTCGCCAGCAGGCAAAAACTACTGTACGTTGATCACTCCACAGCAATAAAGCATTCATATTGTATACAGCTTAGACGTAGACTCCCATTGGCTCTTACAGCCTGTCCTTAATCTGGATTTCACTACGGCGGACCGACGTACTAACGTTCTCTAGTCCCAACGCAAACAAATGGTAGGTGCAAATCAGTGGCATGGTCATCACGGCCTCGAAGGGCTCTTAGATTCCATCAGAAGACCCATATTGTGGGATTTCCGGCTAGCATCTATTCGCCTTGTGACCGTAGTAGGTTCCATCAGGAAACCCCTGTTGACTGATTCTCGGCAAGCATCTATTCGCCTTGGGACCATAGTTGTAGAATTCTTTCTCGGTGCTGGGCCGCTGGGTACCACGCATGTGCCCGATTGCCTACCTCTCTCTCTCCCTCCCTCCCTCCCTCCCTCACCTCTCCTCTCCTCTCAAATTGAAACAATGAAAAGGTGTGCGAAAAGAAAACGGACAACTCTCCTTCTTGAAGATCTTTCCATGTCTATCCCTCGTCGGCCGTTTGCTGTATCACGATGGTTTCCGTATCCATCCAAACATCCTCTCACCCCTTTGCTCATACGAGAGGAGTTGAAGCACCAGGATACGCAGCAACAGCTAGCTTAGAAGCCGGAAAGACGCGTTTCCTAACCATCAGAATCTGAGAAGGGCCAAACCACCCCACTAAAGTCCTACGGTATCATACTTACCTGACAGCATGGTAACATTACTACACAAAACCTCCCTATATCCGTAGCTAGGTAGGTACGTTGTAAGTAAGTAGCATCCCCCTTATTTCATCAACATATACCCATAACGCCCAAGGGTAGCACCCAAGGTACCCACAGTATGGTACATGGGAACCACATCAGCAAGGAAGCAAAGAACCAACCAAAACGCCGGTACGCAGATCATCCCCCATGAACAGCCCAATCGTTCATATACCCTTCGTACTGGTACAACGATAGCACGGGGTCAGCAGAACCAGCACCACTGGCAACAACTCACGTAAAATTCCACGTGCTTACAGCCGTAGCACCAATTCGAACCTCCATCACTCACATGCTAGGTACATACTACACCCTCTCGCATACTTCCTACAACCTGCTCGCAACATACTACAACCTTCCAAACAAACCTCCATCCCGTACATACTGTGAGATTTGAGAGATATCTGATGAAAGACTCAAGATTGCATGATCTCGCCATAAGGGCGAGAATATCTAGTTATGTAGGCCTTTTGCCATACTAAATAACAAAGAATACATGATTGATAGCCGCATGCGGCAGGATTGAGCAATCCTCTGTCTCACACATGTGACTTGAGACGAGATGTGCATGCATGCCATGCCATGGCCTGCCACCTCATTCTTACACATACATACATACATACATCCTCTATCCTATACGCCAGCCATGATCCTACCATCCCCTCGGTTGCCCAGTCCCATTCCCCCGGGGTCCCAGTCCCATCCCCCCGGTACTGTGGTATGGATCCCATCCTTACCATCCTTATCCTTACTCATTCATCTACCCTAGTCTTCATCCGTATCGCGTAGTGTGTATATATTATAAATGGGGGGGAAGAAATCGATGGAACGTCCACCGATCAGATCAGATTCAGATCAGAGATGTGCGGGCGCGCGGGATTTTCCTCGTTGGGATTTTTTTTCCTCGTCGGGTCTTTCATGCAGTAGTAGAGTAGGTGAGTAATCGGGATGATGCCGTAGAGAGTGAGACCCGGCGGCAGTTGCCATAAGGTATCTACAGTAGTGTAGAGTGGGTCATCGGGATGCCGATTTGCCATACTGTGGTAGACTCACAGGAGGGACCCGAGACCGGGTGTTGCCATTGAGTGCCCGAGTATTGGGTTGCCGTCCATATCCACAGTACAGCACAGTAGACGGGAGTGGGTATCGAGTCCTCATAGAGTGAGTGGATTGCCATCAGCCATCCCGTACCTAGTACGAAGATATAGATGGAGCCCAGGGATAGGGATAGGATACCTTAAGGATAAAGACTCACACAGCAAACAACAGACAGCTGATACAGTGATCGCCATAACTACGTGGACACTTGGCGTAAATTTTAAAAGCTTTTCGCTGAGCTGCGTGCGTGTAAACACGATCCAAGCATACGCATTTCTGAGAACGGTCTGTGCGAAGTAATGAACATCAAAATCTCGATTTTATTTAGGTGACGGTATTAAATATTCTACTACAGTCCTTCAGCTACAGGGCAGGGAAATTGATTTGAAAAACGCCAAGTGTCCACGTAGTTATGGCGATCACTGTAGCAGAAAAGTGAAAAAAAAAGTATATTATAAGCGAGCGCGGGGGAGAAAAAAAAAAAAAAACTCAGTCCATCCATCTGACTTGAAATTCCAATCTAAGACATTATCTTGGCTTTCTTGGAAATTTTTCTCGTCCCCTCCCCAGTTCCCATCTTCCCCTCATCCCCCTATTCCCCATTGGCCTATTCCCTCGCCCAAGTCTACCCCAAGTCCAACCCACGCTCACATCCAATCCAAATCCACCCATCCGCTCCAGCACGTGCGAAAAAAGACATCCGAAAAAGGACGTCCGTAAAAAGACGTCCGAAAAAAGACGTCCGCGAAAAGACGTCCGAAAAAAAGGAGACATGGACACTCGACATTGAAACCTCTGTCCATCCAGTACATCCACAGGGATGGGGAGTATTTTAACAAGGGGCGGTTTGCGTAACAAACCCGGTTAGATTACATACAGCTCTCCCTAGGAGGTAGGTACACCGCCATCCATATCAGTATCCTAACACAACCTACACATACATGTAATCACAACATCACGAAACCAGCCAATACAATTATCCCTTCTTCGGGTCTAGTGAGATCACCTAGTATGAGGTGCGACGCACTTACAATCGTTTAGTTTTCAGTGGGTTTTTCTGCTTCTGCAACTCGATGCCATGCACCTCAGCGATGACCTTAAGTATCCTAGGTAGAATACCACCGTTATCGCCATCGTCATCCTCTCCTAACATGTACCCAAAACCGTGTATATACCCGTCCTAAAATATCTTACCAACTAACGTCACCTCACCTCACCGATACAATGGCTTACATACACACTCATCACCTGCCAGCCCGCCCGCCTGCCTGCCTGCCTGACGGCACCAGATTGTAAAACACCATGAAAGCCCCCACTTTTAATAAACTAGATTTTCGCGCCAAGTGTCCACGTCTTTTCCATCCATCCACTCACCCACTCATCACCCGCTAAACCCAACCCCTTTCCTGCCCTTTCCTGCCCTTCCCTCCCCTTCGAGAAAAAAGATCCGCATCCACCGTAGTCCCAGCATCAGATCGTCATCGTCGTCGCCCTGCTGAGTCCTGACAGGTGCCGAGCTCGTTGACGTTTACATCAAGGAGGATGTGCACAGGGAAGTATCTATCACGGTGCAGAAGAAGACCCTGCTTATCAGTGGTACCATGTAATTTTTTTAAAAGGTTCCTCGAGGTCGGTGCCTGTTTCTTAGTCATGGGTTACGATATTGAACCGGCAGAAGGGGACGGGGGTGCAGATCACGCAAGTTTTTGGGAGATGGATGGGAAGGGTAGAGCGATGAGTGAGGCATTGTATGCGCAATATGATCAACTATGTAGTGTGGTGTCTTCCTGAGACAGCCTGAAATGACATGGAATCCAAATTCCAGTTGCGAGTGAGAAACGCCAGAACACCACGCTGTAGCCAGGAAAACTATTAACGAAGGAAATGTCGCTCGGCGACACTAAAAGGAAACGCGAACTCAAGGCCTGACAGGACGCCTGACCAACTCCCTTGAACCCTCAATATGTTTAACGACGCTCCACAAGCCCTCGAACGCCTTGCAGCCTCCCATGTTCTTCGTCTTCTCCAGAAGGCCGATGAGATCGTGAAAATACGACATGCCGAAATTGCCTTCTCGAACCCATGCCCTCTCTTGTGGAGACATACATTTCACAATGCACAACATGCCTTCTACCATGTCGATCGAAGGCAGCAACGTGTTCCGAACCATGTCGCCGACCTCACCCTCGGCATCTGCCACCGCATTCGCGATTTTCGTAAGTGCTAGTAGACCATTCGAACGAGTCTCGTAGGTGGCCAAAGGTGGCCTTTTGGTGCATGTAGCTACGATTTCGTCGATGTAGACGGAAAGGTCTGGCATCATTTCCGAAACAGGCAGTTGACAATTCTCAGCCACAGCCTGCGAGATCCAGGTGCGAACATGGGCGACGTGATGCGTGAAGGTGGGTATGCAAGTTTGTGAGATGATGTCTGCCTCTTCTTTCTCCCAGACTTGCAGCTTGTGAAACGAGCGATGAGCACGGTGAGTCCGCCACAAGGTGAGGATGAGGGACCGGAAGAATGGCGCAGTCCTGACTGATGGACCGAGCCATGATTCCATTTCTTGACAGCCAAAAGAGACCCACTCTCGTTCTTCATAGTTATAGAGACCGTCGATGAGCCAGTTATTGATGACAGGACGAGTTGTGTGTACCAGGATCCATTTCGCATCCACGTTGAAGATGCCTTGGTGTTCTGGACCCAACTGCGGCTTCAGCTCTCTGTGATACCATTCCCACAGCTTCTGATCCAAAGTGCTGAAGCGTTGGCATATGTCTATGGCGAGAGAGAGGATGGTGACGTCCGGGAGGGCGTATGAACCTCGAATGGCTTGGTACAGTTCTTCGTCTTGCGGGCTTCGGGAGCGGATCTGGGAGAGAGGGATGGCGGAGTTGGAGGGCTTGATGACAGGACGAATCCAAAACTTGGGAGAGGGCGGAGGCAAAGGCACGAACTTGGTCGGGGAGGGAGGAGAGACAGGACTAGCTGAGCAGAAACCTGAGTCTACCCTGACGAGGGAGGGACGAGCTGGTATAGTGATCTGAAGATCTGGACATGATCTCTTGGCCGGCCGGTTCTCGAGATAGCGAAGAGAGTCTGACGTGGAGAAGCCTCGTTTTCTTGGGTTGAAGTTTGTCGAGTTGCTCTCTGTTGGTGAGTGAGCTGTGGAGTCGTCCTTCTTCTGGGCGATGGAGTGCTGGAATTGGGAAGCCTTGTGGTGGACAGCGGAAGGGACTGGAGAGTGGGCGGAACCATACGAAGGGGGAGGCGTAGGGAGCGACATGGCTACAGACTAAAGCAGTAATAAAGAATGGTGAAGATGAAGACGAGGAAGGAGAAGGGAAAGAAGAAGTAGAGGCAGTAGAAGGGAAGTGACAGACCAAAGAGGGAAGTAAGTAGGAAAAGACAGTGTCGGTTGGATGAAGACTTGTCTACTTCATGGTTTCAACGATATGCTTCGCAGCAGGACACAAGCCCGGCCTCATATAATTGCAGCTCCTGAGCGCCACTCTCTGTGGTGGTGAAGGGGGCAGCCTAGAGCCTTTTTGGGGTCTGTTGTTGAGCCCCTCAATTTTGCGGCAGCATTAATATCCTCACGTAAAGTGCCACTCACGGCAACGCGCTTCTTCCTGGCAACGACCCCTCGCTGACTGGCGGCGGGCGGGATATAGAGGGCGGATGCATGGCAACCCAGAGACATCCCATGTGAGCCGTAATATGCCTGGCGACGGTGATGGCGGCTAAGGTTCGGGTTCGGGTTGTTGATGGATGGAGGTGGGTGGGAGTGGGTGCAGTGGTGCAGTGGTGCTGCGTACGGTACGGTATTGTATTGCGATGGAAGAAGAAGTGTTTGAGTCTTTGCAGGTGCTGATCAGTGATGGTGCCGGTGGTATTGTCAGTGCCAATGCCAGTGGAATACCGGTGATTGTCCCCCTTCGTCGTGCCCGTCCCCATCTCTGTCCCCAATTTGTCTGGGTCACGGGGACGTCGAGACAGATGGCGTCATTGGGAACAAATCCACAATCCAGCTATAAGATATAAGAAGGGAAGGACAGAGACAGCACAGCGGGTGTAGGTGGCAGTTGGCACCATACAACCATTATCATCCTCCCATCCACTTCGTCACCATCTCCATCTCCATCCCAAGAATGCCGACCCTCACAAAAGCAACGTACCCTAAGCCCCAATCATCTCCCTCCCAACCCCCTCCCAAATTAACGAATATAACAGCAACATAACCTGGCACCCCTCGCTCAGTCGAGCCGAGCGCTTTTCTCTCCGCCAGCAGAACGGCCTCACCATTTGGTTCACCGGCCTCTCCGCCTCAGGCAAATCCACCATCGCCGTAGCCCTCGAGCAGCACCTCCTGAAACTCGGTTTCCAAGCATACCTCCTCGACGGAGACAACGTCCGTTTCGGCCTCAACAAGAATCTCGGCTTCTCTCCTGATGACCGTTCCGAGAACATAAGGCGCATCGCTGAGGTTGCCAAGTTGTTTGCCGACTCCGCGACCATATGTTTGGCCAGTTTTATCAGTCCCTACAAGGCTGACAGACAGTTGGCGAGAGACTTGCACGAGAAGGGCGGTCCGCATGCCGACGACAAGGAAGGCATTCCTTTTGTGGAGGTGTACGTCGACGTGCCTGTCGAGGTTGCGGAGAAGAGGGACCCCAAGGGTTTGTATAAGAAGGCAAGAGCTGGGGAGATTAAGGACTTCACGGGGGTCAGTGCCCCGTATGAGGCACCCGAGAATCCCGAGATTCATTTGGAGAATACGAACCTGAGCGTCGAGGAGGCTGTGGCCCAGATTGTCAATTATTTGACCTCGAAAGGGCTCTTGACGAGACCGGGACAGACATCATAGTGACATAAGATAAGGATGGGGAACATGCCTGGAGCATGACTCATCATCTCATGAGGTGCGAGTCACAAAACGATACCACCATAGCTGCTTGTGCGCTCACATCTTCGAACCACGCGGTTCCAGAGAAGATGCGATTATGCTTCCGGGCCAAGCTGAAATCGTACTTCGTCTTTATATCTCCATCTCTCAAATATACAATCTGATAGTATTAGAGAGGAGTCGACTATGCTGCACTCAACGGCCATGCCTCCTTGAACACTTCCCATTGCATATCGACACAGGAAACGTTCTGTCATCTAGATGCTCCCTGACCGCCAGATTTACATCGCAATCGAATTCGCATAGAGATTGTTTGGAACTAACCGGCATCTTTGTTTCTACACAAACTAAGGTACTCTCTAGACGAGATCAGGCGCCCAGCGACACCTCTCAGTCGGATCAAACAAGGTCCCTTCAAGTGCATGTCCCCGCTGGTGAAGATGCTTCCTAGTGGATAACACTTTCAGTAGGAAATCGATATTACACAGTATCGATCTTGTTGTTGAGAAGGTGCTATTAACTATTCCTCGTCCTCATCCGTTCCTTCCCAAAGCTGCATGTACCAACCAATGCTCGCCAATATGCCTAAGGTAGTGACTTGGCAGCCTCGCCGACCATTTCCCGCCCATTGCTTAAAATTTCCTTCTGGTTCAGTGAGGATAAGGGACGATCATGGCAGCACCTCTGCTCATATCTCATCTCATTCATGATACCTTTCCTCCACGCGGCCGAAGGCAAATAGTCCAATCCCTCCATCAAACGACCGAACGATGCGCGAGCGATTCCGTCGTATGGATATAGAATGGAGGAAATTGATATCGACACAGTGGAGTAGATAAGAGCGTATTGTATTGCGAGAAAAAAAAAATTGAACAGAGAGGAAATTTGTTGGTGGGCCCGAGCTTTTCGCTACGTCCTACTTAGGCAGTATCCGTACTACGCCTACGTGTACTCTATATCCTCCTACTCGACTGGGTAGAAATTATTTTGATGTTCCTCTCTATTAAGATTTTTTTTGGCAATATATATACTCTTACATATTCGCGGCGGCTTCGTCCTAAGTTGGAGTTGGATAATTAGTTGTCTCGTAACTACCTAGGTACTACCTTAGGCTTTGGGGATCTCCGTCTTTAGTAGTTAAGCTCCGTCCTTGATCTATATGTATCTTTGGGGACTGTGTGACTTCCACTTCTACAACGTGGTAGAGGCGTTGGGAAAGATTTATTGTTACTACGCTCCAAGGATTGGAGTATGATGTACGCTATCGACGATCCACAGAAGAAGAAACGGACAGACAGACATCATCATCTCCACACCATCATCAAAAAAGAATTTCTACAACCAGAAGTATCTCTAATCCAAAACTCTTATAAATATCACGCGCAATGCCTTCCATGCGAGTGAGCTTAATTCTTAGGTAGGTGAGGACCCCGACCCCGACCAAAGCTCGCATGTTGAAGCGAGGTATCATGAAGAAACCAGAGCATATCGACCGATCAACCAAAAAAAGGACAAAACGCCGCCATCACCCATGATCTATAAAGCCGGAAAACTTCACGCTCGTGCGATAGAATCTAGCCGGAAAAGATGGCTCCATGCAGGCTT
Organism: Venturia effusa; assembly: GCA_007735645.1. NCBI lineage: Eukaryota > Fungi > Ascomycota > Dothideomycetes > Venturiales > Venturiaceae > Venturia > Venturia effusa. The sequence goes on from CP042195.1 coordinate 673,936, forward strand.
TCCACACTGCCGTACTTGAAAATCGGAACCCCATTCGTCGTGCCCGTGACCTCCGTACCGCCTGGCGTTGTTGCGCCGTCTTCTTGTGGTGGACCGACCAATCCCGCGAAAGGCTCCAGGTTAGGTCCGACGTCTGTCCCAGTGAGGCCCTTTCGAATGGCAAGCACACTGTCGACAATGACAGCATCGATGCCTTCTCTTGTTTGCAACTGCCAGTTCCATTAGTAAAAATCTCAAGAGCGGGCGCAAAGGGAGACCTACGTGAACATTCTTTGGATCATTATTCTGCGTGCCATAACTGACACACACCAATCCTGACTCCTTCACGACCCGCACAAGCCGAGGACAAGCCACCAAGGGCTCAGACGCCGACACAACACCAAGCAAGTTCCATCGCGAAGCAAAGCGAATGGCTTCTTGCAGGCTGCTGGCGCGAATGTCGCCCACGGCACTCGTTCCAGCATCCGTGAGGAAGAGAATAGGAATGCTCGGTTGCTTGAACGATAGAAGCAGGCAGATGTCGGGGTTGAAGCTCGAGAAGATGATGTTTCGCTTTTTGCCCATGTCATACACCATCTTCAATACCGAGTCCACGAATGAGTTGAGCTCCACCGCGTACGTATCCATTTCGTGCTCCTCGGACTCGAAGAGCATGGGATATTTCATCTCGATATTGAAGCCAATCGATTCGGGAAGCTTTTGGAACATTTGTTCGAGAGTCGTGAAGGGCTCCTGGATGAAATGACCGCGAAGGTTGCCTTTGGAACCTTTCATCTTGAAATCGCGCGTGTGCTTCATCCGATCACTCATGTCGACAGTGGCGCGTTCGCGATCTTCCTTCGATCCGCCTACGGAAAAGGCGCGAGGTCGACGCTTGTTGCCGAGAGAAGCGACGTTGCCAGCTGGAGATGGAGGTCTCGACGTCCGTGGTGTTTGCGAGTCGCTGACATGAAGGAATTGCTCGAGAGTGAGCGTGTGAACCGGTGCGTCAATGCCAGTCTCGCTGACAAGAAAGTCGTGGTAAATGACCGGAACATGGTCCTTGGTCAGCTGCACATCGAACTCAACATAAGAAGCTCCCAAATTAGCAGCTGCGATGAATGATTGGATCGTGTTTTCGCCGAGCTGCAGTGACTTCCGAGACGATTGATTCTTGCCCATGCCACGGTGTCCGATGACCATCGTTGTAGCCATCTTCTTCCAGTAGGTGTGCTGCTCCGTGATGGACATGTTTGGATGGGTGAAAGGAGTAATGACCAGAAAATTGAAATTGACAGCGCCGATAACCTCGAGCGTGTTCGCTGCGATGATGGGCACACTGACATCGCCTTGGAGAGACATACGCTTTGAGCCAACTCCAGGTTTCATGCTTGAGAGCATGGCAACACCACGACCGACGATGCGATCATTGGAGCCAGCATAAGTTGGCACAATGTCGAAGAGCAGTTTGACTTTGCTGACGTCCATTGTTGTAAATGAGATCGGATCTGTGCTGATATTTTCTTGCACAGGTAGATCGATGACCGTCGACTCTCCGGTAGCGCCGGTGGCGGATACCACGATAGAAAGCGCAGTATCAAGCTGTGTGGCGTGCGCATCTGCCAGTGGGATGGCATCGAGCTTGACGGGATCAACAGTTTTTCGCATGTCCATGGTCCCCAGGCTGACAAGAACCAAGGTCTCCTTACTCAGGTATCGATGACCGAAAGTCTTCACAGGCTCAGGCGTTCTCAAAGCCCCCTCTTTTGCGAGAACATGCGATCTCCGGTCTTCCAGAGAGGAGGCATTTGGTGGAGAGCTGGAGGTCACAGCGGCTGGGACTGCTTCGCTTGAAGGCAGCGAAACCGTCTGAGGAGTGAGTTCACTTAATCGATTCGTAATGTCCATGTGTCCGCGAAGCGCAGCATGCTCTTTGGCAGTCCATCCGGAGGAATCAAGTCTCTCCAAATCAGCCTGTGCATCGATCAGAAGCTCGACGACAGGTAGATGTCCATCCACACAGGCGATGAACAAAGGTGTCCAAGCGAAGGTATACTCAGCAAGATCAACGTTCATCTTCTGACTTGAAGAGCCGTCGATGAGCACTTTCGCGCACTCAGCATGACCAAATCGAGCTGCCATGTGAAGTGCCGTCTCTCCCTGGTCGTTTTGATAGTTGATGTCCACGCCAGCATCTACCAGGAGTTTGACTATGGTGACGGAATTCGTCTTCGTCGCAAGGGCTAATACTGCACCGGACTTTGAGATCTCTTTCCTCGCCTTTCTTTGAATCTCGGTGCCTCCTCGCCAACTTTCCGCGTCAAGCAATGTCTGGGTGGTGAGTGTGTGCTGATTAATAACACTGAGATGAAGAGGCGCAAGGCCCTCCTCGTCTTGCCATTCGGGTGCATCTATGCCTTGACTCACATCGAACAGTCCCCAATCTTGCATGTGCTTGATGATGATTTTACAGATGACCACGAAACCATAGTGAGCAGCATAGTGTAGCGGCACTCTTCCGTTACTGTCCTTGGATACCAGCACTTTGCGCTGACTCGGTGGCAGCACATCAAGGAGGTAGTTGAGGAATTGAACCGATTCGTCGTCTATGCTGAGAAGTTTGGTTTGTTCTGCTTCAGTAGTGGTACACGGAGGTGGGGCATTGATTGGCAGTTCCGCAGGAATAATGTATTGTCCCGTGCCATATGATGTTTGCGCGGAGTTTTCGTCTTTCAGGTGCGCCTCATTCCTCTTGGCTCGACCAATAGCAATGACTAGTCTATGTATGCAGTTGCGTTTATGTAGGTCGTCCCCTTCGTCCAAGGTGGTAATTTGAGGGAGAAGGCGCTCAATGCAGTGTTTGGAGCGACACGAAATGGACCGCTGAAGCATATTGATTAACAGCTTCTGAAATGCTGGTCCTTTCTGATCATCTCCAGTATTGGCTTCCAACAACAGTTCTGCCAAAATGGACGAGTCATCATTCCGAATGGCCTGGTCAACTGTGTCCAAGAGTCCTGGTGGTAGATTAAGAATGGCTCGCGAGGAAACAGTTCGCATGGACGACGCAGAATGTATAGAGCTGGCGTCGTCGACAATCTTGGCCTCTCCAAGTCCTGACAGCCAGTCGTTCACAGAACGCATGTCCTGCGATAACCTGTAATTGGTCGCGAACTGTTTTGGATCCACCTTAGAAGCCAGGTATCGACCTTGAATGCTAGGTTGTGGAACTTTCTTGTCCATCTTTTTCAGGATCTTGACGAATCCACGTCGATTGACCTCTCCATACCATTGCAGCTTCCGGAGCTGCCCTCTCAGTTCGAGTAGAGCTCCCATGAGGTCCTGAACCTCATCCCTATCGATGCCGTCCAGGAGGTTCTGACTCCTGCCATACCGGTCATGTAACAGGCGAAGTCTCCGTGCAGATTCCGAGTATTTTTTGTTGTAAAAGGCGTCGACGTCTTCCAAGTTCCGGTCGAGGGTGTAGAAGAATTCTATGAGAATTAGTGTCTGCGGGTTTCATATGTACCGATGGTCATGCCAGCAAGATCTGCTCCTCCCCCTTCCTCCACTGAATGCGCAGCCGACTTGATGAGCTTCTTCAGACCCTTGTAATTGATGTAGAAGGAGGCCCATTCCGGAACCTGATTCCGAGGAAGATTGTGTCCAAATTTCATGGTTTATGATGTTCGACTTTGAGGAAGAATCGAAGGCTTGTGTGGTTGTGTGCTTATCGAGAGCTTTGACAGCTTTGGTCGCTTCGATAGAACCACTTTGGTCGACGTATGAGAACGCTTAGAATGCGAAGAACGAGCAGAAAAGAACGAAGATGTTCAGGATAGGTGTCGCCATGGAACGTATATGTCGGGCCAAGGATTAGGCGAAGAGCGCAGTCCGTGAAAGTAAGGTGGCTTCGTACGAGTAGCACGTTCGAAGCTCTCGAGCTGCTAGTGGAGGAGACGAATCCTAATAACGAGGTCGATGGGGATTCAACAACTCGCGAATTGACCGGGCGTAGGAGTGTTCCTGCATTGTACAGGCATTTGATAGCGCGTCGATCAGGGTTTGGTGAGAATTGTGGGCGTCGAAGTTGGACGGTTGGATATGTAGCAAACTTGGGTTCGCGACGCCCGGTGATCCACTGTTTGTTGAAGCCACGAACGCCCAGTCTCGCAACAGCTGATCAGTCCGCTCTGACAGGTCATTCGGTTTGCTTCACTCAGCCTTGGCCGTCGTGTCACTCGTACTTCCTCGTGTCTGAGAAAGAGTGGCCCTGGTCATCTAGAATCTAGATACCGGCGACTTTCGGAGACGCGCCCGAGCAAGATGGATGGATGCGACCTTGACTCTTACGGTTACGAAACCGCCACGACCAACACTCCGATCTGTTTCCCAGATAATCAGAACGATGGATCAACCTGCAACTCGCCAAAGGACAGTCTGGACTCTGGAGGATCATCTCCATCCTTGTTCTCACTCCGCGGGCAGAACTCCCGATTGGCCTTCGATGTGTCGTGGGTGGGTAACTTACATGTAGCCCTAGCCGCTGCTATTGAAAGAAAGAGATGTGAGCCGTCCTTCTCGGCCTTCTCGGAGCAGGGAGAGAAAGGGGTGGATGGAGCGGTGAGAACACATCCGATAGACACGACGGACAGTTGTAGCTTGTGAGGATTGTCACCTCGGGATGCATACGTCTGAGCGTTGACTCTCGCCATGGGTACGATACCACAGTCGAAAGCTGTGAGCAACACCGTGAACTCTAGGACGACGGAAAGATATGTCAAGTGCAGCAGAAAAAGGAGACACAGATACGATACGTGGTCGCATGTCCTCTTCTACCAAATAATCACTGAATGCCTCACGTGGACAGTTCAATGCAATATCATAGCCAGGTATTATTGCACGTAATAGACTAGACATTATGTACAATAAAAAGCCACGACCATCTGAACTTCGGCAAAATCTCTCTGCAAATGTACCACTATACGTCGAGATCAGAATCAGACTAGATTTTGGCGAGGAAACAACCTAGTATGTTTTCTTCGTCTGCCACATGTTACGCGAGAGCATCGTCTGGGTTTGCATATCATAAGAATATCATAAAAAGGAATTGTTTTGCTGACCATACGCTGAACTTCGAATCCGCACAACTTTTGGGAAATCACCAGTTCATTGCTGCAAATCACTTTGGATGACGGTGTTCTCGGGCAGCCAGGGCCACAGAAGGGGTTCGATGCGCCACCACAAGGAGAGATAAGGGTTTGTCGATTTCGAATCTTAAGTTGAGACTCACCAACAGCCATTCCTTGACCAGCAAATGACAAACCTTCAATTGAGACAGGTGTCAGCAGATGTTCCACCACAACTAGCATCCGTAGACACTTTTCCAGACGAATCAGTGGGGGATAAAAGTGGCGAAAAGAATGGGATTGTTGCTGAGGTCGAGGGTGCCGAGACAGGAGAACTTGGAGCAGACTGTGTAAGACTGCCAGCGGAAGAGCGGTACCAATTTGCTTGCGGATCGCCCAAGCACTCACCAACTGTCACAGCCTTGAACCCTTGTTGCTGCAAATTCTGAAGCATGTAGGAGGTAAGGTTATGGACAGTCTGTTCATGAATATCATGACTGATGACAAGCCAGTCACTTTCAGCAGCAGCTTTTGACGATATGTTGCCCAAAAAGTTGCTCTTCGGTCTCTGGATCATTGTCGGGGAGTCATTGAGGTAATCTTCCGTATCGAGATCAAAGTAAGTGACATGATAGCCCAACAATTCCATGTCAGTTTCACAGATTCCTGTGCAGCTGGAGTATGGAGGCCGCATGTAGGTCGGAAAAAATCCTAGGATATTTCGAAGCGCCATCTCATTAGCGTACATTTCGTGTTGCCGCTGGGCGGTGGTCAGGGTACTGAGATCAGCATGGGACCACGTGTGAGAGGCGATCTGATGACCCTCCGCGTACATGCGCTTGATCAGCGCTGACCAGGGATAGTCCGTGCTGTCAATCTGACCCTTTCCCAGATTATTACCCGTGATGAAGAAGGTGGCTTTCGCTTTGTACTGCTCCAACAAATCGAGAACCTCGGCCGTGTAGATGTATGGACCGTCATCATATGTGAGGGCTATGGTACCAGGAACCTTGTTCCAGATCAGAATATGACGGCACCTTATCTTTATTTGAGAGAACTCACCACGCAATCGTAGACTCCTCCACCGCCATAGAGCACTGAGCCAAGTTTAGGTCTGGGAACTGACGATGTGCTCGCACCTGACGGGGTAGCATTGGCATCACAAGCAGGGCCATAACTGAATAGGCAGTCCGGAGCAGCGCAGAAATCTGTCCCAGTGCCGCAGAAGCCAGCACCGGAACAACACAGTCCTACAGAGCATGAACCAACACGAGGTCCGCAAGTTTCGTCTTGCTGTCTGTTGACTAGTCGGTGAGTGTCTCGTGCCTGGGAATGTTGGTGGCTCAAAGCAAGTGTTCCCCTTGATCTCAATTCTGAGCTGATACGACGGCCGAAGATTCGTGGCGCGCTAGCAATGTTGCCGTGAGCCGTAATGAGATCAGGCAGAATGCATAGAAATGGTACTGAAGATGGAGGGATGTGCATTGTGAGTATTGAGACGCTCAGTTAGCTGATTGTACTATTGGTTGAGGAATCAATGGAAGCATAAGGTATGTCGAGAGGAATCGAACGGGTTGGATAACTGGAAGTGGTCCTCCACAGAGCTGGGAGACAGCGGCAGTATTTGAAAATGAGAGGAGACGAGGTCTTTCTAAGCAGACGATGAGGGAGGCTGTCACTAATTTGACGATGCGGTAGCTCAGCAGGCAGTTTGGACGCACTCTGCATCCCTGACCTATGAAGATCTGGTTCAAGAATACAAGGTGCTTCCTAAGCTAATTGCTGGAGATTCGAAGGATGGATGAGAGGTGGAATGCGTAGAATTGATATGCACTTTTGGATGGCGTGTTCTGGTTGAGAACCTGAAGGAATTTTGGAGGCATCGTGGCGATTCTGATCAGGTCCACCTGCATGATGGCTTGCCCGTCGAGAAAAGAAGGAGCGACCAACGTGCACAGTAAGCGAGCTTTTTCCTTCCATTTGATCGATGAAGACACGGGCAGTTCATGGAATCTGCGCAGTGATCCGCGCCTCAACGATGGCCGGATCTTATGTCCTTGCATGATCGTTGTTGGCCAGAGTATACAACGCCGAAAATCACAAATGCAGTATTAGGGGTTCTGAGGTTGTTGTGTGGTGCGCCCATGCGGCTTGGGATATCTTAAGGTATTGAGATGGGATTGACCATAGCGAGCGAGTGTGCAGTGGTTATACACAGGATGACACGGCTTGGAGCGAGGAAGACGAGGTGAAGTCTCGAAGAAGTGGAGAGGTTCGCCAATGGTGGCTACGAGTCATGGTTGAATTCCAAGAGCAGCACCAGCATCAGCGCCATAACATACGATAACATGTCATAAGTACCTTTTTATTCTCCGTCTGACCACAGCTGGCTCAGCGATTCGAGTTCTGTCTACGATTTTCGAGCTACATCTGACCCGTTATCATCATCTTCAGTTCGAGATAAATATTCGAAAATCGCCGACGATTGCAAAGAGGAATCCAACAACATGAAATATTTTTATGTCCTGGAGCCACAGAATTGTCGAGACAGGTCCCACGCTGCACATCCTTGAGCTCTTCACGGCGCATGAGTTTGATGGCAATGCCTTCGACGGTTAATGCAGAGTCTTAGGCCATTGGAAAGTGCCTACCTTAGCAACTCGTGAAAGAATGTGTAATAGGCTCCAACACCATGGCACGATGACAACACGCACTAGCAGTAGCAGCTTAGCTTAACCATGCTATGTCAGTAGAATTGGTGCCTAATATCGGTAACTGCATTGTGCTTCAACGTGGCCGGCTTAGAGACTACTCAACCAATCTGGCGGCTTTGTTATGTCTTATATTGTTTAGGTACAAACTAGCCTTTCCAGGCAAGTCGTCAATATGCACCCTATAGTCTCTATGTACAGAAGCGACATTCAGCAAAAGCGGTCTCCCTGTACCTGATGGTTGAAACGGATGACCTCTTAAACGGTTCTTACACCTCGAAATGCCAGGTTTCGATGCCGACCTATCAGTGAGTAGAGGCGATCAATTCCCAACTTGAATCATGGACCACCGTGAGTATGAAGTCTATGATGACGATAATGGCGAGCTTCAGTGATGTGCTGTCCTCGCTTAATCAAGCCGCTTGCTCATGATTCTCTCCATCTATGGTTGGCTCCGATTTCAGCTGCTTTTGTTATGACTTCTCAATACCATTGGTCATGTCAGGTAGACATTTCAAGTGTAACCAGTCACTCCCGCCGTGGTTGTATTCGTGTCCAGCGTTTGAGCCAGCCCCTCATTTTCCAAGCACATCTCCATATCTGTCCTTGACCATTCTGTCCTTATCCACAAGCCTCGAGAACTCCCGGTTCGCCTCCTCCTTTGCCTTCTGGTTGTTCCACGAGTGACCGGGGGCGTCCTCTTCCCGCGTCCACGTATAGCCACTATTAGGATCTCTACCCATGACGACGGCTGCCGAACCTCCGGTCTGGGCTTGAGCCAAAGAAACACCTTGACTGACGTTGAAGCTGGCACTCTCTCCATTCGTAGCCCATTTCCGCTTTCCGTTGGCGTTGACGGTAGTGCTTGGTGGCATTTTTGCTGCGGTGTTTGCCGGAATAGAAGACTCTGTGGGGCGTGACTGACTGTCTGGTGGCGAGAGTTCGCTGGAGAGTTGATTCGCAGCAGGTCGGTGTGGAGTTCGAGGAGGTGGTTGTTCAACTTCGTCGTCGGAATTGGAAGGGGACTCATCCTGCATTGGAGAATCTTCTGCAGTGGGAGTTAGTTTGCGGATTTTGGAGTGGATGTTGCTTGGTGGGCTGCCATGCGGACCATCTATAGCTTCGCGTTTGGTGGCCATGTTGCTGATGTGGTTCTGGCTCGTGGACGGAGGGCGAATTTATTGGTGAGAGAAGAGTGTGATGAGGTACCCGAAAGCGTCAATGTGGAATGTGACGATGGGCAAGGAGTTCAGCTTCAGCCTTATGAATCCACTAGCGTCCATCATCGTAACCCGGGCAGGATCCTCCCGAGGTCAGTTCCGTCCTTTCTTCTCCACCATGCCCTCGCCTTCACAGAAGATCATTCAAACATCACTTTCGCACCGAACACTTAAGCAGGACTGTTTCGAGGGATGAGCACGAGAAAGGGAGCCATCCCCTCCGCTTGGGACGACGACGACTGGGAAGCTCAGGCTGATGTTCGTAACGATTCAAACCAACATAGACACATCGAGATGCTTACGGACCACAGAGACAAGCAGCAGCGCCTCCCGCAGAAGAGCCCGCTGTCAGATTATCACGAGCAGAGCGTAAGGTTAAGCATAATGAAGCCAACAAGCAATTATGGGAAGCAGCGTAGGTGTATGCGCCGGCACTTCTAACATCACTGACATCTCTAGTGATGCGCCTGAAACACCCATTTTCCTCTTAGCACGAGAGGATGTACCGTTGAAAGATGAATTCAAAGCCCCGCTGAAAGTGCTCAGCCGGAAACCTCCCCCGAAAGTCAGTGCCCGCCCAGATCCCTCCTCGGGAATCGCCAATCTGAATATCGATGATGACGATGATTCCGAGGAAGAGGAGAGAAAAAAGGCCGAGAAAGCCTTCCTGGAACGTCAAGCTAGGGCAAAGATTGAGCGGGAAGAAAAGCAACGCAAATATCAGGAAGCTCGGGACAGGATCATGGGCGGAAAATCGAACGACGATGCCACGGGTCGTCCATCCTCAGCACAAGGTTCCGGAAGCCGGAATTCTTCGAGAGGAAAAGGAAGAGGAGGCAGGACTGCTGCGACACCCTCTGCAGAACAGTCTCCCGCCAGAGCCAGTAGGCCATCAAAAGGACTCTACGATCCAGGATATACACCTAAACCAGGCTCAGTCTACCTTCAAAAGAGAGACGGAGGCGATGCAGCCGGATCGAGAGCGGCCACGCCAGGCGAAGACAAACCTACACGTGCTCCTAAAGGACCAGATAGTAGCGGCAAGGCAGGCTTCGGCAAGGCACTATTCTCGCCTGAGAAGATCGTCAACTCGTGAACGAACTTGAGAGGCTTCACAGCTGACGATGCTGATCGGGACACGGCGCTCGAGTTGTCATTTCTTGTATATGCATCCGCAGCTATTGGCGCTGCCAAGCTCTACCGGCTGCAAACCGCAACTGACCGACATTCCGTAGCAAGACCTGGCTTTCACAACGAATCCGAAGCAGGGGCTCGACGGACGCTTTCCAGTTTAGTCTTTTCCAAAGCATTGAACATGCACTCCTCTACCTGTCTTAAAGCCCTAGTCGAGGTGCTGGTTCCACCGTACATACTGCCGGCAATACGAGGCTTAGAGGATATCTGCTCATTCTCGAAAACAGATACCGGACTTGATCCTCTTACTTAGACTCATTGGATCCAGCCTACAAATGCGAGGGAGAATGAATGTGGGCGATGAAGAATTTCAGTGAGCAAACGACTGAGCTCCAGTATGATGCTTGATGGGCCATTAGTTGGGCCTTTGCGAAAACTTGCAGGCATACGCTTAGCAAAACATTGCTTCATGAGTGCTTGGGCTCAAGAACAGAGCGTTTGGCTGTCACACTCATTGCTTTGCTCAGTCCGCATCACATCATTGAGATCAGATCCTTGATATGCAATGTTATCGTGTGACCATCGTCGTAAATGAATGCGGGATCTAAAGTGTGGCAGCGTGGGAGCTTTCAGTGGAATTTCTGAACTGGCATTATCGTCTAGAAGTCAGGATCGATGTTGGTGAACCTCTAGCGGTGTCGCTTCTTCAATGGCCAGGAAATTGCACATGTCATTTGCGGATCAGCAACGTGTGCGTGTGAAGAAGATACTATCTTGAATCTCTTGATTCTCCTGATAGAGCCCACCTGCAGAGGAGGCGACAATCTTATGTAATGCTCCTACAATGTCACCACTAGCACGCGTCGCTCAATTGGGGTTAATTAATGACCGGGGCGAGGTTCCATCCACCTCCAAGTTCGCGACTTCTTCAACTCAATAGCACCACCTTCAAATCAGTCGCTAATTCCATTGCACGCTTACAACTAATTTCATCTGGCGAGTAAAATCACTGCAACGCTCAATTGAGGCTCCGACCACCTATCATAACTGGCGACCATGCCACCAAGAAAGAGCAACGCGTCTATAGCTACGGCTGAAGAAACCGCAAACGATCAAAGTTCCCTCTCAAATGCACCGACGAATAAAGCGCCAAAAGAATCAGGCTATGGTGTCGAAGTAGGTTGGCCACAGAGCGTCTTGTCCAAAAAACCATCACTAACAGCCATAGGACTATAATCTGCCGAAAACCATGGTCCAGCGTCTCTCTAAAGGCGTCCTTCCTCCAAATACCCAAATACAAAAAGACGCTCTTCTCGCGATCTCGAAATCAGCAACAGTATTTATAAATTACCTCGCCAGCGTTGCGAACGAACGAGCCCAGCGCGCAAACAAGAAAACGATACAGCCCAAAGATGTACTTGATGCGATCCAGGAATGCGAGTTTGACTCTTTTCTTCCGAGACTGGAGGCTGAGTTGGAGAAGTATAACACTGTGCAGTGCGATAAGAGGAATACTTATAGGCGGAAGGTTAGGGAGGAGCAGAAGAGTGCAAAAATAGCTGGCTTGGGGAAGTCCGCGGAGGAGAGAGCCGCTGGGGTTCCTGGAGACGGTGATGAGAGCTTCGTCACGGTAGATGAAAACGGAAATGGAGAACGAGCGGCTAAAAAGTTGAGGAAGGAGAATGGAGATGCGGAGGATGTTGGAGAGGAAGAGGATGCTCCTGACGAAGAAGATGTTGAGGATGAAGATGAGGAAGATGAAGAGGAGGAAATTGAGGAGACCTTTGAGGACGCGAAGGAGCAGCTTGTTGAGGATCCGTTAGAAGAGAGGGTTGAAGAGGAAGTAGAGGATGAAGTACTGGATGGTGAGGAAAGCGACTAGCTGAATCTATTTCTGCGATTTGCTACATGGAACGGCGTTGGTGGTAGATCATGGCATACAGAGCATATCATGCTTACTAGGGAGGCCTAGTTAGTTGTATTTCTCCTCACGATTGCGATTCTGGGCCAGATGTCCCTTTTGGGTCCAGAAGAACGTGCGAAAAGAGCGGCTGGTCTGCCTGTTGGCGTGAGAAATCCTGCCCAATTCTTGGTTAAAGAGGAAGCTGGATATAAGTAGCGACTGGCACGGATAAAGTCAGACGACTTCAGGAGTATACATCAAAGCCGCAGCTAGATTTTCTCCTCCCTTCGCAGACACCTTAGGATGGAACACCGTCAACAAAACCATGATCCGCATGTCGCTAACCGGCATAAGGATGGAAACGTCAAACCTCTTGATGCATCGGGACCTCCTGAAAAGCCTCTTTCAGGTCATTTCGATACATGAAAGACAAAATCACAGAGCTCCGGCGGCCCCTTCCATGTCGGTCAAGGAGAGGGCGGCTGAGGAAACTGCGATGGAGGAATAGTGTATCTCTGTTCCTCGATTCTCCAAATCTTGTCTCTCGATCGCGCGCAACCTAGACCTTTCATATCGCAAGCAGACTTACAATTTGGCATACCCTAATTTGCTATTCACGAATCAGATGCTTGCGCTTCCTTAATCCCTCATGTGCTACTTACCAAAGCATGGCCGCGGAGATCATAATCAACCTCCATAAAGCATTGGACCATATTTACAGTCCAGGAGAAACAGTCGCTGGATGTGTCGTCTTCACGCCTCAGTTCAATTGCAAACTGAAAGAGATGAAAGTCAGTTTCAAGGGCGAATGCTACACATCGAGTCTCGGCTCCGATGCCAAGGTGTCGAACGCCGTCCCTCTCTTCGGCATCGTCTGCGATCTAATCAAAGAGGTCTATACCTATCAAGGCTGTGCTTACGAAGCGTCTTTTGCATTCGAGTTTCCCAGCGATACCACGTTGACCAACGAGGCTGGGCCGAAGGCTTTGTCTGCTCTGTTCAACCAGGAACCTCAACTTCTGCCGAATTCGTTCGTGCTGAGTATGAGGAACACATTACAGATGGTGCGTTACTTCATTCAGGTGGAGCTATACGGACGTACAAGAGCTTTGACGGAGCAGGCCTTGTTATTTCGGCAGCCGTCCTCAGCATCGGACAACTACTGGGATGACTTTGAAGAAGATTTCGTACCTGGAAGATTGATTAGACGAAACGAGTCTCTGATGCAGGCGGAAGCGAAATATACACATACGCGCCGGCCGCTCACGTGCAGATCAAGCAACATGGACGGGACTCGAGGGGCACAGCTTTTTCTACATGCTCTGCCGATCATGAAGTCGCACCATCGGTCTGTCCACGAACGATACGAGGACGCGAAGTTACTTCACAAACGCAAATACATGGAGTGGCTCTTCAAACCATGGAAAATGCCTAAGATCTCGTTTATGCCTGGCATCTACCTTCCGCAGCGAGTCGCTGTCAACGAAACTATCTCGCTACTCCTCGTCATTGACACCCATCGCAATAAAGAGCTGCTCCAAGCCCCGCGCCATCCATTCGTCCTCCGCGGCTTCAGCGTGGCGATCATAGCACACACACGAACAATCATGCAAAATCGACCTTCCAAGCATAGATGGGGAAGATGCATGGAACTTCCCTACCAAGTCATTGAGGTCTACGGTTTATACCACGAATTACCAATCGATGGCGAACCGGTACCTCTCGTCGACCGTTTCCGCGTTCTCCCCGGGACGATACCAAGTTTTTCAACCTACACGATCAACCGAAGCTACAGCGTCAATGTCTTCCTAAAGTTCAATTATGATGGGGATGAATTGGAGTGGACTGCGTCCATGGCTCTCGATATCTTCAGTGATAATACACTACCACCTGTTCGCGGCAAAGATCTCGATCCACTGCTGAGCGCCAATCCTCGCCTTCAACCCGAGTACTTTTGGAATTCGCGCGTCGAGGCCGGAGCCGCGGAGAGCACGGGGAGAGCCAATATCAGAAGTACAGATGATCCGGTTGATGGCATTGGGCTGGAATGGGAACAGTGGCATATAGGTCATGGCAGGATCCCGAGGAGTGGTTATGGTTGTGCGACAGCTGAGGTGGCGGGTGGATTGCAACCTGCGAGGACGAAAAAGAAAAAGGGAGCAGCTATAGGAAATCAAATCTCGGTTATCAGAGGTGTCTGTGGACGGCCTAGTAGGAGGTATCTCAAGAGCTTAGAACCTGTTCTTGCGCCACTTGGTGGGTTTCGAGGACAGTGGTTTGGTGGGGATGGTGGGGTAGGAGGTGAGAGATCTCTAAAGGCGCTGGATTTGGCGGTCGGTGGCGGTGGAGGGAGTCAGGTGGGTACGAATGAGGGCAGGGAGAGTCAGGCAGATTTTATGACTATCGATGAGTGTGGGGTTATGAGTTTGGCTGTTAGTGAGGCCTCCATGTCGAGGTCGAGATCAGGGGTTAGATCGAGGGCTACGTCCAGGTCTTGTCAGTCTTAGGATGACATTTTGGAAATTATATGACGCGCTTCTGATGACTCCCTTTTTTGTCTGGGGCGATTTGGGAAGAGTGAGACGTGAAGCGAACAACTTCAACATAACCTAAATGCGCTAGATAGTGATGCCGAAACATCTGCTGCGGCTGTGGCTGTTTTCATGGCGGTGCTTTTCACCTGCGCCTTTCGCGGTCACGATCGTGGCTATGCGTGCTGGCCATGAGCCCGACACCTGGGCAGTGAGCCTGGGACTGGTTCGCGGGTGACGCTGAGGTTCACGAGCACGCTTTTGAGTCCAGATTTGCAGGTGAATACTGCCTTGATGCTGCGGCTCCTCGATGTCGATTTGACGGGTACGAAGGGTGGCTTGCTCGGCGCTGTTATGATTTCGTGGACCTTCATTTGGTTTTGTAATGCTCATTACTGTTTCATCGTTCCAAAGCTTCTGAGATAACCGTAAGGTAGCGTTACGTATGAGGAACAAACATTTCGAGCTGTAGAAAGCATATACCTTCATTGCCGTTTGCTGTACCCTAATCTACGAAAACTAGTCACGAAAGCTGAAAATCATGGAAATGACGATTCTCTCCTAGCTACGTGCACAGTGAAGAATTATATTTCGTATGAAGTCAATTGGCGATCGATAGTGTGTTCAAATAGAAGGATGATCATAACCGTGAAAGTTTGGACTTGAGAAGTCTTCGGCCAAGCTCGATCGCCATCGCTTCCTTTTGGAAGAGACGATGAGATGTCCGTAAGATAGCCATCGCTTCTGCAATTGAACGCGCTATCTTGGTCTACGCTTAGTCTGAGTGCGGCTTTTCGAAGCAAGATCTAAGCCTACAAACATCTAGCATTCAGTCTTAGAAGGTAACTTCCAATATGCTAAGATACCGAGGTGGATCTTTGGGCCATCACTTTGTAGCTGAACCTTTTTGAACCGATGCGAGGGTTCGAAAGTTCCGCTGGCGAGAATGGGGTTGGAAAGTTGATAGAAGATAGGATATCCGATTATTCCAATACCGGTCAAGCCTTATGTGCACGGTAAAGCTTTTCGGATTTAGCGTAAGTATACCACAGAATGAGGGTCTGTCGCTACGAGAAGGTGATTGGATGCTTCATCCCAACCGTCCCGAACCCATGATCTTCTCGAGATTGTCCATGCTGTTCTTGTACGTCGTTTCTAGATAATGCAATTTCTTGTCTAGATTTTCCTTTTCGGATTCGAGGGCTTTCGTTTCTGTCGCTAGTCTGTCCATTACTTCTTGTGGCGGTGTGAGGACGAACCTGTGGTTCATCAGCACGCATCCAGTAGAATAGACATCAGCATTTCGCAGGCATTCCGAGACAAAATATTTCCCCAAGACTTGACCGTGCTAAAATGATGGGTCTAGCTTACATCTTTCCGACACCCTCGTAGACACGAGTTTCTCGAGGCAGAATTCCGACTTCACTCGCCGTCAGTTGGAGCATCCGTTGTTCTCGATTCTTTGCTTGAAGCTGGGCTTTGACGACTTGAATTTGCTGCGAGGAGAATTCAGATTTCGCTTGGATTTCTGTGAGGATCTGGATAGACAGTTAGTGGAACTATCAGAAGTCACATGTAAGCACCCCGGTATGCAGGAAGTGTGTACGCTATATCAGGCGACAGTATATGATGACCCGGCTTTGATGACTGTTCGAGTTTCCTAAAAGCAAGCTGGTGACCATACCTTTCCGAGAGCTTCATTTGATATAGACATGATGATAGTTGACGGGAGATGCAACGAGTATCAGGACCTGGTGGGAAGATGGAGGATAGAGTGGTCTAGACCCGGATATGGGAAGATGTGATATCTGTGCGTGATTCACCTTTGGTCGATAAAACACGGCTGGCGGTGGTGTTTGCAAAGGAAGCCCAGGCACTGGCCAGCCACAGCAGTCCAAGGGCACGTGGCTCAGCTCATTCGTCATGATAGTCGGACTCGGCAGTTCGCTGCTGTCCCCATCTGGCATCTTGTCTGAGGCTCGCGAGACATGCGAGACACGCAAAGATAGACGGGGACTCCATTTCCCGCTACTGTCACTGTCGCCTACTATCCACTGCTTGACATGTCGATATCACTCCCATTGAACTGAGCAGGACCGTCTTTGCCCTTTCCTCAGCCTCCGTACATTTCCTGCGTACTGTCAGTGGACGATCCAGCTCAAGTTTGCCTAGTACATCCACATCCACCCCACGAAGAGGCGAACCTCTCTCTGTCTATCTCCCAAACCTCCTGCCTCCCATCTACACCGAAAGCCTGCATCCTGCTACACACACCATGTTGTCTTGGCTACCGTCACTCCCATATCCCCCCGCCGGAGATGGATATTGGAGCCCTATCACGTCCACCTTGAATTGGTGTGAGGAGGCGCGTCCATGGATCTAATCGTCCATTGTTCCTCATAATAACACTTGACAGGACTATTACGCGACTCCCTACGTTGCCGAGATCATCAACACTTTCACGAACAGCTTCTTCGTATATTTGGGAGTCAAGGGTATCCACAATACTTTGAAAGAAGGGCACGAGAAGATATTCTTGATCACTTTCTGTGGCTATCTTGTTGTTGGCATAGGCAGTCTCTTCTTCCACATGACACTCAAATGTGCGCTCCTCAATCCAGCTTGTCAGACCCGTGTGACTGACGTCTCCCCACAGACCCGTGGCAACTGGTTGACGAGCTGTCTATGATCTACACCACCTGTATCATGTTCTATGCAACCTTCAGCCATAGACAGACCACCACTTACGCGGCTGTACTTGGAGTCGCACTGTTGGTACTCTCCGTCATCATTACCACGTACTACCACTACCTTCAAGACCCGACCTTCCACCAAGTATCCTACGCCATCCTCACAGCCATCGTCTTATTCAGGGCCATGTGGGTCATGGAGGTGAATATTCGACCTTCGATTTCGGCAAGAGAAAAGGAGTTGAGAGAGAATGGAAGCATGCCTGCTGCCGAGAAGGCTGAGTTGGAGAGACAGGACAAACGCGATTTGAAGATCGTGAATGATATGTGGATAATGATATACTACGGCCTCGGGACCTTCTTGGGTGGTTTCTTCATATGGAATCTGGACAACATCTTCTGCTCCCGCTTGATATCCTGGAGACATCAAATCGGTCTGCCGTGGGGCATTCTCCTCGAAGGCCATGGCTGGTGGTACGTCTTTACTCCACCATCACCTCTTTCGTACCGAGCACAGCTGATGGCACTTACAGGCATGTTATGACCGGTATCGGCGCGTACTTCTACATCACCTGGGGCATATGGCTACGACAATGCCTCAACAATAAGCAGGACCAGTGCGAGATGTACTGGCCCTCTCTTTTGTCCTTTCCGATTATTCGTAGCAAGAGGTCCTCATCAGACCTTACCTCGAATGGAGTTCCCCAGAATGGCGCGACCGTCAAAAAAGAACTGTAGGCTTAGCACTTGCATCATGTTTTCTTATTGGCACTTGATACCCAATAATTGCGTTTGTACTGGGATAGAACGGACGGCATCAACTCCGGCGCTGCGGTCCTTTGTTGCAATTTCTGTCATGGCTGCAGCCTGCTCGACCTGGAGGGTTCGAACACGAGTTTTTCATTTGAACGCGCGCTGAATCGATCTGCGAGCCATTCTCTTTTCACCACAACGCGTCATACCTTCTCGTGTTGTACACCCAAATATAGGGGCCCGCTCTTCTTTCCCCAAGAGTCCAGGTACGTGCACCTCCCATGCAATGTCCACGCTTCTCTTGAAACGCTGATCCTTGGCGTTTCACCTCTATTGTCAATTTACACGCGCCCCATAAGAGGCTAGACTTGCATTGATTCCTTCACCACTCTGGGGCACAGAGCCGATTCTTGACCCCAGCTATTATAACCAGGCTTCTTGGAATGTTTTGGTATTTGCGGAAGAACTCCTTAAAGGTGGAGTAATAAGCGAAAGGTAGGGTTTGTTCGGCAGAAGGAGGGCATGAACGATCTCCCACAACCTAATGAGTACCACGAAGCACCACTTTGGTGAGCCGTTTTTAGCAAAAGGAAATGACCCGCCCAAGGCGATCTCATTTCCATGTGTGGCACACTTTTCAGCCCGAGTGCCTACAAGAAGGGGTGGAGGTCATCAGTCTATCTGAGGCTCATCCAAACCATTCCATTCGTTACCAGTTCGATCAACCAATTACATTGATCGAGACCTTTTCATTCTTTCATACACCACTCATTTCTCGGCCACTGGTGGTTCACATCCAATCCTTATATACAATCGCGTAGCTCAAGCTACGATAAATTTACACCATGCGCTTCTACGCCATCCTCACCTCACTCTTCGCACCCTTTCTCTTCGCATCCTCTGTCCTCGCATCAACTGAACCACCTGCCGGCGCCCTCATCGTGGGATCATCTCCCAAGGCCAAATACAAGACTGTTCAAGCTGCCGTCACAGCCGCACCCTCTGGCGGCATCATCTTCATCGAATCTGGAACCTACAATGAACAAGTCTTCATCCCAGCTGGAAAGAACAAGCTCAGAATTATCGGTTACTCCGCCAATGCATCCTCGTATCAAGGGAATACGGTCACCATTACGCAAGGTCTTGCTCAAGATTCTCCTGGAAAGCCAGGCAATGATAAAACCGCCACACTCCGCGCGTGGGGCGACGGGCTTCAGATGTACAATATTAATCTCGTCAACACCCGTGGTAAGGGATCTCAAGCGTTGGCCTTAAGCGCTTGGGGAACTGAAATGAGCTTCCTCGCATGTCAGTTCATTGGATTCCAGGACACGATCTTGAGTGAAAAGGGCAAGCACTTCATCAGCAGGAGTTTGATCCGTGGAGCTACGGATTACATCTTTGGACAGCACAGTCTTCTTTGGATTGAGAAGTGCGTGCTGCAGTGCGTCAACAATAGCATTGGATACCTTACCGGTTAGTTGAGCCCTCACTGCCCACGCGCATACAACATCACTCAGACCGTGCTAACAAAATCTCCACCATAGCAAGCGGTCGCGACGACCCCTCAAACCCATCATTCTTCGTCATCAACAACTCCCACGTCACTGGCTCCGCCCCCGCCGGCGCCTTCTACCTCGGTCGTCCATGGAGGAACTATGCCCGTGTCATTTTCCAAAACAGCGTACTGGGGCCCGTCATCAACAGCGCTGGATATACCACTTGGCAACAAGCCGATCAGAGGACCGATCACGTCACATTCCTGGAGTACAAGAACACTGGTCCCGGTGCTTCGGGGACCAGGGCGAGCTTCGTGAAGCAAGCTAATGGCGCCGTTACTATTGGGTCATTGTTCGGCACCACCGAATGGATTAATGCCGCGTTCTTGTAGACCACTTGCGAATATTGGGGTTGGTATTGGTATTGTTTAGTGGGCAAGCGTGGGTGTTGAGAGATGTTTTGCTCGTCTTCCTTCTACAATCTTCCATCACTCCCCAGGCATCCCAAATTTCTGCGCGGACCCATCTCCGGCCGCGGTTGATGTTTGCTGCTCATTACGACCAGTAATTATTTTTACTTCTTCCAATGATGACGTCTTCCTTTCTTTTTCTGGGGGGGGGGCGATCCTTCCCCCCTGCTAGTGTTGAGCAACCATCATCCCGCTCTTGCATGAAATGAAACATTACCGGGAGGGAGCGCCGCTGTGTATTTAGCCATGGCTACTTCGCTAGAGTACTGGAGGCAAGGCGCGAAAAGGAGATTTGTCGATTTTTAGGTAGAACCCTTCAACAATCTTATCACCTGCCATTGCCGCCAGGAACAATTTTCTACAGGTCGTTGCCGGCGATGACAGGTGAATCGATCTTGTCTTCGTATGTTATACCGTATTTACTTGCGAAACTCGCTAGCTAAAAAACAAGACGCTAGGTGCGAGAACAGTAATTAGCGGAGTCTACATGAACTTTCCGAGAGGTCCAATCCAACTGGAAGAGAATTTTCGAAAGGGCCGAATAAAATGAGCTAGCGAGTTTCGCAAGACATACGGTATTGGGAGTCCTCTGCAGGAGGGCGGTTATTTATAATCTATGTAGCTACGTAGCAGTGCCGAGGCGCGCTTGATGGAGATCTCATGGTTAACTAGGTAAGGCTTATCTTCTTACTCCGTAGGTACGGACCAGGTACGGAGTGATCAAACAAGATAAGATACGTCAATCAGGTTCTCCAACATCCCCGCCTGGACCTGTCAGATCTGCTTGCGTAGGATCTACTATGTACGCCAGGCGGCCTTATTACGGTAAATACCTTCTTTCTAATTAGTCGACCATCTATTTAGAATACGATCGTACGATGTCTTAAATTACGTTGGAGTACCGTAGAAACTGGCGACGGTCGCTAGTGCCTCGCTTTTCCGCAGTCGTATACGAGCGAATCAAACAGCTAAGATGCGGAAACTGTACCGAGGTCCCATCGAGACGGAGAAGTCTGATTGGCGTAACAGGTTATACGGAAAGCGAGGCACTAGCGACACTCGCCAATTCCTACGGTATTGCTCGAGGTCCCCTTCCCATTTCACGCGTACTGTGGTGGCAACGCATTTCAATGTTAGCTGCAAATCAATCAGTGGCAAGGTCAGCACGGCCTCGAATTGCCCGTAGATTCCACTGTGCGAGGACCCCATGTTGAGTGAGTTTCGGCTAACATTTATATATTCGCCTTGTAGCCATAGTATATTAGCTTTCTTATTGTCATGTCGTAGGATTACGACATCTGCTTCCAATTCACCCACTCACACCCTCGATGGTCTTTCAAAGGGAGAGCGGGAAACCCGTATCGTGAATGAGGAATGTAACCCGGGCGCGCGGTCGGAGAATACCTCGTTTCGCGTGTGACACGACTCCGAATCGAGGTACTCGCCTCACCTCATGCCTCCACGTTTCATTCCCTCGCCTCTCGCCTCTGGCCTCTGCCGGGACGCGTCGAGACTCGAGATACCGAGCCAGGGTCCAACAAAAACGGACGGGTACTACGTAGCCACCCTTTCGATCACACATCGTGGTGGTGGGCCTCCCGTCTCGTAAAGACTGTGAATAGCAAAATTGGCCTTGGCGAACCCTCCCCGTCATCTCCGATCCGATTCTCCCTGTTTGTTTGAATTCGGGGTAATTGGGGGATTCCCCTTGAAACAATATAATTGTGCAAATTTTACCGCCTGCTGCGGATCATTATTGATGTCGGCGGGTGTGCGTGAACTGCTCGGGAATCGGGAGGATGGTTCGTGGACACTTGCAGGTGTGGGATCACGTCTGTGGGGAAGGTTCAATAGGTAGGTGATAACCGAGGTTTGCTTTCTTTGGGCGGCGTGGCTAGGATCCAGGTACTACGTAAGATACATGGTCCCAGGTGACTCGCTGTCGGCTGTTCCGACCGGTTGGTCTTGATGGATCTGGGGAGTCGTGTGAGGTGTCCGTCTTTGACATCATGTATTTTCGCCTCGATACCTTAAAAAAGGTGTTGGTATTACTGGAGAGCTTCGTGGGTGGTGGGGAACAAGCTCGCTTGTAATTTTGTTGTTACTATACTTAATCACTTGGTTTCTCTTCATTCGCACAGTATTGGAAAAAAAGGCCGGTACCAGATCTGATCTACCTTTAGATCATGATCTGAATGACTGGGTTAGTGGTCTGTGATCGAGAGTGCTAGTATGTGACAGAGACGTGGAGGATCGACTCGAGGGAGCCGAATGTAGTTGATCTTCCTATGAACGAAGTATCGAGCATGCTCGAAAACAACGTGCGAAAGGTGTCTCAGACTCTTTTCCATTAACAGCTCTCCAAAAGATCTTTTGAAAGTAACGGCTAATTTTTATTGCCTTTGCGGCCGACGATTGCCACACTCGTTTTCATTGACCCAAAAACATCCCATTTCTCGAACCCTTCAGGGACCGTGAAGATTGCATCGATCTCTCCACCGTGGTCTGATCCTGGCTCGCAGTCCTGCGAAGCTTCATACAGCTCCTCTTTAAGTTTTAGCATCGTCCCTGCAAGTCCATCCCACGCCTCTTTCACGAGGCGCTTGTGCTTCGGTTTTGACTTAGGACCTTTCCTCCATTCCGAGTAAAAGATAGTGCGGACCCGGAACCAGTCCACAATCAAGCCCCGACATGCGTGTAGAAGGGCACTGAAATCCCGCAGTTCGCAAGCTCGAAAGATTGTTTCGAGATGTTCGTACCGTCCACAAGATTTGGGCTCTGATCTTATGACAGATTCATACTGCAAGCCGTACCTTGGCTCGTAGCTTGATTCCAGCAACTCAAAGCCACCAGAATCAAAGTACATGTCTACCATGGCAAGATAGCAATCGAGGGGGGGAATGGCATCTAGCCAATCACCGAGGGCTGCAACCCATTCGCGGAGCTCTTTACGCGACGGTATCTCAAGTTTGTTTCCGAGCCAAAGGTTCAAGGCAGCGAACCATACATTAATCAGTGGTGTTCCCATAAGTGGGGCTTTGTGCGAGCACATATGTTGTTCTAGGTCTATTAAACGTTGCTGGTTGGCTTTGGACCGAGAGCTCGCTTCTGCTTCTTCTTCTTCTAGAGACTCGGGCTCAATGGATGAGCGCAAATCACCCCAATCGACTAGGAAGGTCAGCAATGGAATGATGGGGCAGAAATCGGAGCGCAATACCCAAATCAATATGTACATTGCCCAGGTTATGCAACCTGGAAAACGAGCTCAGGAGTTCTAACCCAAGTCTCTCTGATTTGTCCGTCTGACGAGGACACATGCGCTCTTCATTGACGCAGATTGATATCTCGTTGAATGGTGCAGTGCGGATCATGGCGCTTACAAGAGCGTGCATACGTAACTTGAACCAAAAATAACCCATGCCTCTAGGTTCCCCGTATTCCTCTGGGAACTCATGCCAGGTCTCTTCGGCGAGTGCGAATGATATATTCACTTTTTGGATGCGCTTCAGTCTGCTGTCCAAAGCAAACTCAGATGCCGGAGGTGGGCTCACTTGCCACTTTGACCACAATTGCTCGCCGAAGGCTACAACCTCGTCATAGTCGATCTTGATCGCATATGTAGAATTGGCATTATAGAGTAGACCAATGCCTTCGTCGTATATCTGGTGATTGACGAGGAGTATAGATGGGTGGCATGGCTCGCGATCTTGCCTCAATGGTCCGTACCGTAGAGGTCTCACTTCCCTCACTTCTCCATCATCATCATCTATGTCTGTTCCTCCATAGTCATCATCTGTGTCTGTTTCTCCATCGTCACCATCTATTTTTGTGAGCCAGGTGACGGAATCGACATCAGGCAACAGGTAGCCAAGAATCATTTGCCTGATCTCTACCGGTATGCCCAGTAAGGAGGCTTCGGGTTTGTCGGCCATGTTGTTGAAGTTGTTTCAAGAATGATCGGCGAGGAGGGACGGCGCGACAGCATCTAATTCTGCGCGTAGTATTAGAAACAGCTTGAATCTGCTTTCGTAACTTTGATGCTTACCATTCAATGGATCTGTGCTAATCCTAAGCTCTGGAGTACGATCAGTGCCGTACTATTTGCGCTTGGCTGTCGTGGGATCCGTTGCCTGGTGTTTGAGGGTCGTGTATACAGAAAATTCAAGACGCGTAGGTAGTCCCAAAGCAGAACCCCTTAACGCGTCGCGCAGACGAATCATGCCGTCTTTCGCATCAGAGCTTTCTGACTCGCTGGTGTATCTTACGATACCGTATTTCTTGGGTTTATATACTTGATTCTCATCCGAGACCTGGAGTTGCTGAATGAGATCACTTGCAGTCATGGTGATTCCCTTGCTCTCCCCTCAAGACTCCCTTACGTTCAAGTTTTCCCTTCCTCGAGGCTGTTCTTGCAAGCGACACAGCGATGCCTTCGGTATCTTACCTTGAGGAAGAGAAAGCAAAAGCAAAGAACGAGACGGAAACGGAGACTTCGAACAGCCAACCTCACCTGTAAGAGTAGATCTACTCCGCAGCTCGTGACTCTCCAACCGCAAACATCTGGGCGTATATGCCGCCAATGCTGGGCACCCTCATCCTTCATGCCGTCCAACGACACCATTTGTCTGCTCCTCCAGTAAGATCCCACCCATATGCAGCAGGGTTCGGCTCCACGGACGCCCCGAAGCCATTCGCGATTCGTTGACAGCTTGATGATGCTTGTTCTGCATTAAGCTGCATGCCATAACCTCCGCTTACTTCGCAGCATACGAACAAGATACGTTGGCGAGCAGATTCAAGCGACCCCAATGCAGATGCCATCTCTGCCAATTATTCGTCAGGTTCGCCAAGGTTTTGATTCGGTGGTAGACCTCAATTGCAAGATCCTCTGTCTCCGGCTGCCTAGCGAGTTTTGCAGACGGACCTTCACAGATATGGAGAAGCTTCCCCAAGCCAAGATACCACACTAGCATCGCGGTTGGGGAGCCAAGAAGGTGTACTACTGCGTTTTCAGAGCCCCTACGACGCTTCTGGCGGGGTTCTAGAAATCTTGGATGGCAAAAATCAGCTCGGCTGTTTTTCTTATCTCAAGAATTCGCGATCGCCTCCAGACCTTGTATCATATGTGGGTGAGGCCTGGTCGCCAATAAATATCAGCTTGGTTCCCTGTGCAGATCCTGGTTCGCTCACAGTTCTCACCTGTTTTGTCGAAGGTGACACTATACGGAGAAGCTTCTACCTGCATGATTGTCGAGTTGGTCCCTTGTTCTTATATTTGCTGAAGTCTCCCCAGACTTTCACGATGGCTTCCTCTGGCATTGATTACCGTCGCGAGTCCGATATTGGCTTGGGCAGCGAAAAGAGAGCAGATCTAGAAAAGGTCGATTCATACGATGATGTAGCTGCACGACGCCCAAGTCGTGCGAAGGCAACCTATGATTCTACTCATCGAAAATTGAAACCTCGCCATATCCAATTAATCGGTATCGGGTATGTACAACAAATTCCATGAGCAAGATGTCGCGCTTATCATTACCAGTGGCACAATCGGTACAGCTTTGTATGTTCAGATAGGACGTGGCTTGCTCAATGGAGGACCCGCATCGCTGTTCATGGCTTTCACCATATGGTGTAGTTTCATCCTAGCTGTCACTTTGTGTATGGCTGAAATGGCAAGTGTTATTGATTACTTGATGATGATTTCAAGCTAACTGATGATAAGGTCTCCTACCTTCCGATCTCTTCGCCTTTTATTCGATTCGCTGGGCGCTATGTGGATGAAGCATTTGGTGTGGCCGCAGGGTGGAACTTTTTCATTTTTGAAGCCGCCCTGGTCCCGTTTGAGGTAGTGGCTTGCAACGTGATCATCCACTACTGGAGCGACATAGTCCCAGCTGGAGGCATCATTGCCATTGTACTCGTTCTCTACTTCTTCATCAATGTCCTCGCGGTCAAATGGTATGGAGAATCCGAGTTCTGGGCAGCTTTAGGCAAAGTTCTACTGATCATCGGCTTGATTATTTACACCTTCATCGTCATGCTAGGGGGAAATCCAAAGGGAGATCGCTTTGGCTTCCGTTACTGGAAAAATTCCGGGGCTTTCGCAGAATTGTACAAAACGGGAGATCTCGGCAAATTTCTTGGGTTCCTTCAATGCTTAATCCAGGCCTCTTTCACGATTGCAGGACCTGACTACGTAAGTATGGCCGCAGGCGAGGCTGAAAATCCGCGCAAAATCATGCCAAGAGCATACAATGCGGTCTTCTACCGACTGACTGCTTTCTTCGTTCTCGGATCTCTGGCTGTAGGAATTCTCGTACCACACGACGACCCAGAACTCTCTGCTGCTTTCAAGAGTTCCAAGCCTGGTGCTGCCGCGTCACCCTACGTGGTCTCCATGAACCGTCTGGGTATTCCAATTCTTCCCCATATCGTAAATGCTGGTGTTCTGGCCTCAGCCTTCTCAGCCGGAAACAGTTACGTCTACTGCGCTTCTCGCTCCCTCTATGGGCTGGCACTGGAAGGGCAAGCGCCGAAGTTCTTGACCAAAACCACGAAGAATGGTGTACCTATCTACTCCGTTGTAGTTGTCCTCCTCATCGCCCTTTTGTCATTCCTCCAGGTCTCGAAAAATGCTGCCGTGGTCCTGCAATGGTTCGTCAGTCTGGTGACTGCATCCCAGCTTATCAATTTCTCGGTTATGTGCTTCACCTATATACGCTTTTACAAGGCGTGTCAAGTGCAAGGACTTGACCGGAACACATTGCCATATAAGGGGTTTTTGCAGCCTTATGCGGCATACTATGGCCTTGCAGGTTGTTTCGTTATGACTTTTGTTGGAGGATACACCGTCTTCCTCGAAGGACAATGGGACGTTCCCACATTCTTGTTCTCGTAAGCTGACTACCCGGATTGACTTGCGCGCGACTGATAGACTACAGATACATGATGATTTTCTTGTTCCCGGTCGTGTTCATTGGGTGGAAGTTGCTCAAACGAACCAAATTCATCCGAGCTCACGAGGTTGATTTGTTACAGGATGTAGAGGAGATAGAGGAGTACACGAGGAATTTCGTGCCGGTTCCTCCAAAGAATAAGGCACATCACTGGTTTAACAAGCTCTTCTCATAATGATGAAGGATGCCAGTCCTGACGAAGTGGAGGGCTGATTAGACTACGAATACCGCAGAGCTATCAACTAATGGAAGCAACGAATCCGGCGTCACTTCTCACTTCTCACTTCTCTCAAATCACAAGCAATTTTTTCTTCATCGAAGGATTCCATTCTGTTGACCTCTCTCATCACGGAGTCGGTGTGCTGGCCTTCCGTGAAGCAGCAGCAGCAGCAGTCTTAGCACTCCCATACTTACTATCCGGGATCATAATCTCATCAACCGTCCACGTCTTCCCGCCATCCTTAGTCACAGGTTTCGAAGCGGTAACTCCTTTGTCTATTCTCAGAGATCGTGGAAAGCCAGGGTCGGCGGCGGCGAACTTGAAAGTATTGTTCTTGTAGGCTGTTGCGAACACAGATAAGTAACCTGTCACGGATCTCGTGCTGACGGACGTTGCAGCAGGAATGGAAAATGGTGACACATGGATCAGGGTGAGAGTCGGGGACTTACTGTGAGCCAATATCGTTCCTGAAAACCCATACTGCACTTCCACGGCCGTGTTGAAACGGTTTCCTTTACCTATGGCTAGCGATTGATGAGACACTTCTCTGCCGTCAATCGAAAGCGTTTGGGCGAATTCTTTTGTCGATTCGTCGTACTTGTCTAAACAGCTATCATCAGTTCTTTCACTCTGGTGGCACGAGTCTCGAGAGATTACTGAGTGAGGGAGGACTCACATGTGATGAAGAGATCTTTCCCTGCCTCGATGGGTAAACCTTTTCCGGCTTTTTGTTTGGTGATTCCTATGTTTGTGGAGGTGAAGGCACACCATTGCTGACCTTTTGCTTTGTCATAGCAGAATGACCTGGATGACACTATCAGCATTGCGATCGAGAATGAAGAGTCGAAGATATCATTCTCCAATACCAAGCACCCAGCAGTGTTGCTCTTTCTACATCAATACCATTCCCGAATGCTTCATTTCTCCCCAAGGACCAGAACACCGACTTCACTCTCTCACGCAAGCAAACAACTGATCACTTCCACACTCTCCTCCAGCACCATGATCGCATTCCATCTCGCTCACTCGACCTCAAACCCCACAAATCCCTGAATCCAAATTTTTCCCAAGATCACTCTCTAACTCTCCTCCCCACACCACCCAAAAGGAAAAGAACAACTCACGGTCGCGCAGCCGCAGCTCCAATACACGTCTGCACCAGATTCGTCGGCCGCGCATCCGTATTGATCCCCGGCCAAATCACAATCAACCCCTTACTCGAATCCGGATACTTGGGCACACGAAGCGTCGTCGAATACTCGACCAGATAGGAAGAGGTCCGTTGCATCATGTACGTAGGACCGAAACCGAGACCCGGCACTTGGGCGCAGGTGAGCGCCGTTAGGGCTAGGAGGAGGAGGAGGGACAGCATGGCGGGTGTGCCAGAGGGAGTTGGGAGTGAGGGGACTGGAGGAAGAAGGGTTTTGGACTGATCGAAATTCTCCGAGGAATATCGGTGCTGATGTCTTTGGAAGAATCTTTCCTGGTGTTGTGTTTGATAAGAAGTGGTACCTGAAGACAACACGAGCACATGGACGTACGTTGATGTGTCGTTTATCCTCTCTTTCGCACCGTTGCGGATTGATTAAGTGACTCGGCCCCGTTCCTTCAGCCTTGTTATTGGATCGACATGGGACGCGAGGCGATTGGCGAAATGCTTGGTAGGGTGGATCTTGATCTAGTGGGGCCGCGCTCCGCTACAACTTCATTCTTTAATATTCGAGACGGTGAGCCTTCTTCTTCTGGGACAATTCTTCTTGTCCGTGGATTTTCACCAAGGTTCCGGCCCGCCGCCATCAGCCCGTGGGGAGGATGAAGAGCTTGGACTATTAATTATGACCCCCCACGATTCGAGTCATCGAATCGTGAGTGAGTGTTGTAAGATCTTCAACAATCCAATGGTGATGATTGCGCTGTTCTCAGGTCCAAACGAGCCTGCTATCCTCCATCACTTCCAGGTGCGAATGCACTATAGCAAAGGGTTTTTATTAATTGCTTTCAGTCCCAGAGAGAGCACACAACCTGAGACACATTAGAACGAGTGGCTCATTTTTTAGGTGGACTTATGATCTCTGTTCAAGCTCCACAATGGCTGTCTATCACGATTGAGAAAAACGCACAGACCCTACGGTAAACATTTTCTTATCCACCTCCCAATCAAGGGAAAACTACCGACTGCGACAGGCGACTTTCTCGCTGACGTTGATCATGCCGTGCACATCCCTCGAAGTATTGTGGTGAGAAATCGAGGCCGAGGTAAGAGTTTGGGGGAGACTATTGCTGAGCTAGCTGATTGCTCGACAGCATACAATCACGACCTACTCAGCTACATGAACCAACGCCTTTGACTAGCTTCCACATCAGTACTATCATAAAGTATGGCTCCAATAAGTTAGCTCAATGCAGTATCCACCAAAAAAGGGTAAATAGGTCCTACGCAAGTGTGCCTTCGCAGCTATCTAGCCACCTCCCTCCGTCTTCCATTCCTTGTTGAGAGGTATTGTAAAGGTCTGACTTCGGTCTTCCGGCCTCGAAACTTGACTCGGGCTTGTCGAACTGTCTGTCTCTAAGATCGGGCCTTTCTTACTATCAGTAGCGTTGTCGGCGTAAGAGGGGGCTTTTCGGTTTGCCGCACCAGGTAACGTATTTGTTAATGCCATGCCCTCCGCTCCTCCCCCGTTATCATTCGAGACCGGTAAGAAGATGAGGGCCCACGGCTCCACTCCCGAGATCAAAATATCCGCGAGCGACCTTCCTGCCTCCGCAAGACCGGTAGTGACTGTGACGGGCCTGCTGAATCGGCTCAGTCCTGAGCCAGGATCTGCCATAGCTGGATTGAGTGGACCATCTAACGCGACCGAGATTGCCACTGCGGACATGAGGGCATTGTCGCGAGCCTGTTTGTCCTTGTCCTGGTCAGACATTGTGCTTATCTTTGAGGTTTGTAATTTTTGTGAGAGAATGTAACGGAGACTGAGCTGTAAAGTAGTAGATCGATGAGTAGGTGTGACTAGTGGACAGTGCGGATGACGTTGCAGACAAACAAGGATCTGGGCTGCGGGAATTTAGGCAGCCAACAATGGTTGCTCTTGTTTGACGCAGAGAGATTGGGATGATGGAGTAAGGGAAGAAGCGGTGGACCCTATTGCATATGCAGAAGACGTGTGTTGAAGATACTTATGGCTCTGCTCTGGTCGTTGCTATGGAGAGTCGTGCATTCACACGAATTTGAGGACTCGGCCTCGTGGCGACAATAACTCTGTTGCCAACATGCTTCCATGTGAGAATATTGCTCTTCTCCCAAGCGAGTGCCACAATCGAGCGGACAAGGAGACCGGCCAAAAAAGTGGTTGGTGACATACAGAAGGAAATCTCGCAGCTCAATGCGCGAGTGACTCGACCCCACGACTCTCCACTTCTTACTAATCTAGCCAGCCCCATCGGATGCTAAAGCTTTTGCACAGGCATATTTTTGAACACTGGTGGAAACAGCAGCGTGATGGCGATGGGTTCAAATTCCAGCTCGGCTTGCCGAAAGTGACTAGCTCAAAGGAGTTTTTAGGTTTATGAAGACCTGCTGGAAATTTCATTTCGCGTTATCGAGAGTCACCTGCTAAGACCTTTGAGGTACTATAAGAAATTTTGAAAGAGAACCTTGTCGTGACGAGTCTTGAATGTGGTGTCCGGTTGAAAGAGTCGTGCTTGCCAGTTTGGCATTTCTGATCGTCTTTCATTTCGGGACCGCATTGCAGTGGTTCAACACTCCCCAGAGTCTCTTATACCGAGGTCCAATTCTCGATGATCTGGCAATCGTAGGACTCGCTATGTGTTGATGTTCTGGTGACCCAATATCAAGTTCTCCAGAAACTGCATGAATATAGTCAGAAGATCAAGTGCGCGATGTGGTTGAAGATTTCGTAGAAGAGCAGGCTGGGGAAGGTTCAAACCCAAAAGAGGCTGTGTCTGTTTACTTCCTGTTAGCCATGCCTTGAGCAAACACGATTTCTGCCCACATACTTTGTTTACACGGCACTATACCCACTGCATACGATTCGCATTATCCCGAGATCGAGCAAAAATTCTTGCCATCTTTTCCCAGCGATGGCCAAGAATTCAGCCGCGTCCCGAGCCTCCAAAAGAAGCCAGAAGATGAACAAAGCCAAACAGAAGGCCGAAGCTGAAAAGAGTACCCAGGCTAAAGAAGATGCCAAAGACAGGGATGGCTCCGTTCTTGAGGAGGGGAAGATGCCGAAAAATACAAGTTCCAAAGCTGCAGCTGGCAATGCGGGTCAAGACACGGTCCCTGAAGAGTCCGAAGAAGAGCAGCAAGGTCCAGACTTCCACCACGACCATGGCTTACCGATAGCATCTATCTGGTCACTACAAGCAATTATGGACCTGTACTATGGCACCAAGTTCATCATGCCTGTGTTGGACTCGGATCCCGATGCGAACCGCCAGCTTTTAAATGACGTGACCCGAAATACGCGCCGCGAGCTTTACAGCTTCGAGAACATCCGTGATGGCTTGGAAGACGAAGATGGTAAGCCTATCGGGGCGTAGGTATCTCCAAGTACCTCTGGCTCAGAGCTACGTTTACGTTGTTCATATAGCTGTATCAAATACGAGTACTTGGACCACAAGTCGGCAAAGTTGGTCCTCGAATACGTGCAAGAGAGATACGACTGGTCCCAAGGGCCAATACACTTTCCGCTTCCCGAGGATCGTTTCACTAAAAGGCTCTTTCGAGTCTATCTCCCGCGGTTGATTGTCGAAACGAAGCCTATCCCAAAGCACTTCGATTGGCGATGCCCTCCAAACATGTTTGAGCCTGATGCTTGGATCAAGGCTGAGTTTACTGTGACTCCGAAAGCGCTGGAATTAGTTCATCAGAAAGTTGGAGAGGAGAAGTGCCGTAATGTGCTGGCCACGACAGAACGTATATTCGACGTTATCAGTATCCTTTATCTCTATAAGGATGATCCATAGATGGCAAACAGGGTTGATAGGCCATTCGATAGACAATGGCAGACATGAATGAGACTGAGCATGCATTCTTGACATCAAATGCAGAGAATAAGCTTGATGGGAGAGAAAAAAGAGGAAGGAAAATTGTGATAGTAGAGGAGAAGAAGAAAATGACTCGGAGCAGGGACGGCAGAGCAGAACCTTGATTGGTTCAGGGCGAGCTGCTTACAAAGACGGCTATTTTACTACAACTTCACCTGCACCTACATTGTCGGCCACTCTTGCGTCTTCAGCCACATTGCGCCAACTCTTTCATGGGACGAAGAAGAACTCCATTGAGTCTCTACCCTGTGAATGACCGCAGAGTTTTCGTGCCTCGACAGTCATGCCTCCACAGACAAGCAGCCATCGCCCTTTACCGAGCCCTCCTCGCCCAATGTCGCGCCTCTCCCTTCGCCCAAGAAGATAAAGTGTCACTCCAAAACATAGTCCGCAATCGTTTCCGCGCAAACAGAGACAAGACAAGTGCCCGTTTGTTGAAGCTCCACTTTCACGCTGGGTACAAAGCTCTCGACCATCTTGATGGCGCCGTTGCGAACGACGCACCCAGCATCACTACCATACAAGCATATCTCTTACAAACGCCCCAGCGTCTGAAGGATCCAAGACCTCTCCCACCTCCACCACGCGAAACACCAGATGACCATCATGCCCCGCCTCCAAAACACAAGTTCTTCGCAAATTTTCCTCGTCCACATGTAGAAGGCATCCGCAAAGTCCCTTCCTTCGTTCCCACCCAAATCACTCCTTTCGTCCGCTACAAAAAACCACAACCCTACAGCCTCTCTCGTACCATAAGGCAAATAATCTTGCAGAAGCAGAACCGTATCGATCTCAGATGCGATCTGGAAGATTACCATTTGCCCCTGGCGAGCAACGAGGATGCTTGGGATAAAATCATAAGGCGGAATTTGGGGTTGGAATGTCATGACACAGCGACATTCGAGGAACCAATGAAGCGTGCTCGTACTGAGGTGTCGTCTCTTTTATACCAGCGGGACAATGATGCAGTGGTTCTAGCGAAGAGAATGTGGCATATTGTGCAGCAGGAGAAAGCATTGGCAATCAAGGAAAGAGATGAACGAAGACGCATCGCTTGGGAGAAGAGGCAGGAGAGGTATAGGCTTGAGGGAAGAATACCAACTGTGAGACCAGTTTCACCCCGCGCAAGCGTGACATGAGGAGCACCTTGAATATCATAATAATAGCGCGTAGAGTGATGCACAGTGTCATTGCAAGTTTTTATCAACGTAGTGAGTTCCATCTACAGCATTACCATCCATCATGTCTTGTAAACCAACAAGAATACGCATCGTCCAAGTATTAGCGCCGTCATTCATGCCGTACCGCGAACCGTTATAAAGACCTCACTCGCCAATAGGGTTGTGGCAGACCCAAGCCCACCAAGGAACGTCAAGACTATTCTCGCGGAGGACATCACGCAAGTCATCGTCACTCTCTGCAATGCTGACGGCAGCCTTCCCTGGACCATCGATGTGGCAGATTGGGTTGTTGTAGGCCTGGCCGGATGGCGCTTAGCTTCAACACGGCGAAGACGAGATCAAAACTCTGAAGGGCTGTGATGATGGGATGTTGGGAAGGTTGAAGGGGTGGATTGCTTACCACCGAGTCTCTCCCGGGACGTACACGCTGACAGCTTGTTTCGGATTTGGCGTGTACACGCAGACTTTAGGCTGCATTGACTTGCCAATGCAAATCCCATCGCGCTTTGCCTGGTTGCAGAGAGTCATGGCTCAGACTTCATTGCGGCTGGGGAGGTCAGGTTATGTGTGAAGTAGACGTGGGAGGACTGAGATTGTGCTGTGATGATGGAGTGGCGTTGTGACTCGCAGTAGTGATTTGAGATGTTGGAGCGGGGAGGTATACTCCCGTCGGCCTGGGACAAAGTGCTTAAGATGGTTAGCAGATGGTACTGCAATGATGGTATAGATGAGGGAGTCGAAGATGGCGAGGAAGACGGCATTGAACTGCACTTTGGAGATGGGAGATGCTAGTGAAAAGGTTAGTTGATGATTCGTTCATGGAGATTCCTGGCCTCGTACTCACTGAGTAGCAGAGTCGTGGTTGTCCTTGAAGATATCGGTGAAAAGAAAAAGGATGTACGAGAAGAGATGAAGACTTCTCATTAGCCTTCATCTCACCCCATCTACGCGTCACTGCTCGCTGAAGCCGAGAGCAGACTACGAGAGTTTGCAAAACCGGGCACACCTCTCAAATCCAAGGTGAGGTTGGCGTACCAGGTCCTCATTCTCTTCCAATCTCGAATATGCTAATCCGAACTTCACAGAGTGGGCAGAAGGCACACACATATCAGCAAATACCTAGCCAAGGTTATAAATACACAATTAACCGCAATTTCCATCGGCCGCGAATACATCAAAATACCTCCAAGTGTCCCAGTCGGCAAGACCCGAGGCGGGGTTCCCTAGTGGTACCGTAATAGAAGTAGTTGGGTGTTGTGTTGTGATAAACACAACACTCGATTATTTTGTTGCCCGGGGTTCGATTCCCACCCTGTGTGACCAGATTTTTTGTCACCTTTTCGCCTTGGTTGGTCTAGACTGGCAAACGATGTTTTGGGAATCGAGTTGGCTTTGAGAGGGTTGAGGAAAGAGGTGGGCAGATGCTGGATTTTGTGGCTGTGGAGTGGTTATGGTGGTTACATTCGCGTTTGAAGAGGAAGTAGCAGTGCATTGGCGTTGAGATTCGGCGAGTGGTGATGGACCTTTGACTACCACCCTCTTCATGCAGCAGCCTGAGGAATATGGTGCAAAAGTGCGTAAGGCGAGACCATCTGCATCACGTATTCACGAACAGCTGCTTTTGAAGCTGACAGGTACCAGGTAGGTCTAAGTCATACGAATAATGGAACTTGGCGAGCTGTGGAGTGGTCTTGATTGATTTCAGAAACTTCAGGTCCCGAATGAGCGGCCGCATAAAACTCCTCCCAAACCTCTCAATCGAGAAAACGCCGGCTTGCCATCGAGACTATGATATATCTAGAGAAGCAACACATTGGTTCTTATGAAAC
This sequence comes from Venturia effusa, assembly GCA_007735645.1. Taxonomy (NCBI): domain Eukaryota; kingdom Fungi; phylum Ascomycota; class Dothideomycetes; order Venturiales; family Venturiaceae; genus Venturia; species Venturia effusa. Next base: position 709,211 of record CP042195.1, read on the forward strand.
CATAGCCATGTCCACACCATCTTTGCCCACCTGGCATGCCCCAGACGCGAGTTGCATTTGGACGACTCCGATCCCGCAAGACTGTCGGAGCAGCACTCTATGCATCAAAGTTGTCGCACAACCAACCACGAGGAATGAAGGTCAAACCGACATCAGCAGCATACAAATCATCGGTGTTTCCCCATCTCCAAATCCAGAGGTCATTGATGTCGCCGCTCATGTGGCACTCTTCGTTGTTGAAGATCCAGCTGCAAGATTCAATTAGCAACGGTCGCAACCCAGAGGGCGTCAAAATCCAGCTTACCATATAGTCTTGGGAGTCGCGTACAACGAACGTGTGGTTATGAGGATTGGGAACGACTGGCATTCATTCTTCTGCATAGGGACAGTGGTACAGGTGCCCTCGTGGTTGGCCTGGTTGCAGAGGGTGATGTTGAAGAGCTCCGCGTCCTCGGAGGCGACTTCGGCGGTTGTCTCGACGGCGCGACGGCTCTTGGTGGCACGGTGGTTGGGATCGAGGAGTGGTTCACCGAATGGGCCCTCACCTCGAGGGTTGTGAGATTTGTGGGATTTAGGGGCTTTGTAAGCGAGAAAGCCGTTCATGACGGTGCCTTGAGCACCTAAATCGGCAGAGTCCTCACCTCGAGGGTTGTGAGATTTGGGGGCTTTGGGGGCTTTGTATGCGAGAAAGCCGTTCATGACGGTACCTTGAGCACCTAAATCGGCAGAGTCCTCACCTCGAGGGTTGTGAGATTTGGGGGCTTTGGGGGCTTTGTATGCGAGAAAGCCGTTCATGACGGTACCTTGGGCACCCAAATCGGCAGAGTCCTCACCTCGAGGGTTGTGGGATTTGTGGGATTTGGGGGCTTTGTAAGCGAGAAAGCCGTTCATGACGGTACCTTGGGCACCCAAATCGGCAGAGTCCTCACCTCGAGGGTTGTGGGATTTGTGGGATTTGGGGGCTTTGTAAGCGAGAAAGCCGTTCATGACGGTACCTTGGGCACCCAAGTCGGCGGAGTCCTCAGACCTAGAGACAAGTCCATCGCTGGAAGTGGGCAGAGCAACGGCGGAGGAGGCGAGCAAACCGAGAGCGGCAACGAGTGCGGTGGTGAGCTTCATGACTGTAGACTCGACGCTGTACATGGTTAGTTGAAGTTGTTTCATTATGCTTGATCGAGGACTACTTACAGTGTAGGGTGAGGATGGTTCAGCCTGAGTTGAGTTGGCTTGAGGTGAGAATGGTGAAGGTGAGGATGGTAGAGTGTGAGGTGAAGGTTGAGAGAAGAAAGAGCCGGAGAGGAGGGGGTTTTATTCTGTTCTCGAGTGTTGTGTTTACATGTCCAGGTAGGTTCAGAACACTGCAATCCCATAACAGGTGGGTCCCTTAGTTCACGTGGCATGTCCAGGTAAGTTCAAAACACAGCAATCCCATAACAGGTGGATCCCGCAATTCACATAGCATCATAGTGTGTGCTTGAGCTCTTATGATGGTAGGTAAGTGATTGTGAATTGGTCAGGCCGTTACCTTTGATCACAGAGTCAGGACTCTTCAGCTTATCAAACAGCCCACCAGCAAGGAAGGACGGGTACAAGTGATGGCGAAGGACTCCTTTTTACTTTACAGCAGACATGCCTTGTGAAGAGAGGAGCTTCGTACGCTGAACAAGTCTCTCAATTCATGATCAGTCACGAAGGATTCTAAGCAAACACGATTTGTTGACCTTCTACAACTGCTAGTCAATTAACGAGTATTGAGATGAAGCTCCAGTGTACTATTGTCTCTGCACCAATGGAGTCTGAAACGATCACTAGAAAGACCACGTCCAAATTTTGGAGAGGGAGTTTCCTCTATTTTTATGTCTGCTGCGAAAGTCATGACTCAGAACGGCGGATTGACCTCTCAACTTGGAGAAGATCAGAATGCCCAAGCTGTGACCCGGGTGACATGTTTTCTGTTCAGTATCAACCCACCAACGACTGGATCTCCAATGTGCCTGAGCAAGTGTCTAGTCTCAGTCGAAGCGCGAATCTGAGCTTTGTGCTCACATGGTCCTGCCAGGAAGCCAGATTCGATCATTTGGAAGGTGATGCCAGAGGGAAGTGGAAGCGTATCCTGATCCGTCTTGTCATCATGGATAAAAGACTAGCATTTGCTCCAACACCCAGCCCAAAATACAGCCACCAATCCATGTATTTGCCATTGGTTGGCATGTTTATGTTGCTACCACGAAACCATGATCAACCCATAACTAGCTCGCTGCAGCCGATGTCTGCTTGTCGAGCCTGGTCACTGCGTCAAGAGAAGATGCCTGCCACAAGTCCACAACATCTCTACGGTACATAGGTACTGTGTACGTATTCACTTCCAGGTTGATGGCCTTTCTTTATCACGACAATTCCGCATGACTTCCTCTTCCTTGGGGAGAGGATATCAACAAGGATTGAAATTTCATGAATACGATCCGTCGATCTTCTCGTCACCGTGATGGGTGAGGCCCTGCGCTACTTCCATCCAGAACTCTACTGGATAAGTAGCCGTGCCGACACATATGTGTCTAAGTATCTTACCATTCCGAATCGCGAACGGAGATCCAAGCATCGACCAACATCTCCCAAATGGGTGAATTCGGTGGCACTTCTTTAACTACTAGTGTCCGAAAGCAAGCATGTACAGGGTGTCTATGTCAGCAGCAAGCAATACTCTGCAGAGCATTCTAGAATCCGAATTTGAAAGACCTTCTGCAATTGCTGTAGTTCGCTTATTTTGGCGCGGAATGTGCCATCCGTTCGGAATATCCCGCTGCAATTCTAGCGTAGGGCTGTGATATTTCCAAGGTTCTGGCGGCCCTTACCGTAAGGGAATCCCTTCTTCGTCATTCTGACATCTGATTTCTAGCACATTCTAGGTCCTGCAATTCCAAAATGCCACCAGAACTACGCTAGAAATACAGACACTACATGTGTCTGCATTTCTAGTTCGAGAAGATGTGTTGTACTTCCGCATTACTGACCATAGGCATCAGGCCTTCTGCATGCTGTGGTGCCCGACCGGCCGAGTTTTAATTTTGAACCGGCTGAATAATTTGTCTGTGTGATTCTGTACACATTATGGTATGTGACAGTGTGTATGCGAGACTATATGATACAAATGGCAGATATTGAATGTAAGTAAATATTGACATAGAAAATATTCGAGTAGTGAGCAGCTTAAATGAAGTCCATCTTGCTCCAGATTCAACAAGCCAGCTTTTACCGCATCGTACAGCCCAAGCCATAGATGATAAGAACAAGTGGCTGCATTGCCATGCGAAGCGATCTTAGTGTTGACGGTTTGCATACAGCGAGTAAAATGCGGCCGAGGAGACCAGATGCGAGAATAGCCCAAGATCGACACGAAAGTAATATAATGCGACAGGCCACCGACTGCGAACTGAGCTAATCGTAAACGAATGATAAACCAAGGCAAGCTACATAAGAGTCGTTCGTAGTGGTTTGTACTAATGATAATAGTAAGATACTTTATGTAATGGGGTAGTGTAGCCGCAAGGCGGTCTAGAATATAGCTCTCTGATTAGCTATAACTGCATTAAGTATATTGCCGCTGCCGTGCTATACCAAAACGATCAACTACATCGCATTTGCGCCCGTAGGTAAGGTATGCACGGGTGTCGCAAAACTTACTGCGCAGGCGCTAGGGTCTTCTCCCTTACCAAAATCGACTTTTTATAGTGGAATAACTTAAGTTCTTAACAAAGTATAATTCGATTCTTCAAAATCTTATAGCCTTTATAGATCTATACCTTCTTATTAAGATTCTAAGATCTATATCCGAGAAGTAAAGGTTTAGGTAGATAAATGATAAATCTAAACTAAAACTTTTTCCCTAACAAACTTTCGATAAAATAGACTCGAATCCCTAGAAATTTCACGAAAACGGTCTCTCTACGATATTTACTAAATTACTATATCTAAATAAGAAGCAGATTCTTAGAAATTTCTTACAGTAAAAAAAGAAATTAATTTTAATCCTACCCGGAAGTTTTAGACTATTCTATCAAATTTAAAGATAGTGGTACGGCTAGGAAAAGAGCGACTTTTGGTAAGGAATCGCGAAAAAGTAGTTTTCGGTCCCTACGCAGCGAGTTTTGAGACGCCCGTGTATGGACATGATGCTTTGTTAGCGTTTTGAGCTATTCCCGCCGCACAGGCCATATGTTGAAATTATGCTTACCGGTGCAAATGCTACGATGCTTTACTCCCATCTACAAAAGTCATCTCCAATGTACGTCATCCACAGGCCTGGTACATAACCGGTGCGGCGAAATGCATGTCCGAGTGAGTTCCGCGCTCGTGCAAGTCATGTCGAAAAGTCGTCGATACATGCCGCAGGCATATTTCGCATTTTGCAATGCATGATGTAAGAGTGGAGTCGGCAGCCCAACTCCCGTCAGGACCAATTAGGAAATTCGTTACTGTGTCGGCCGGCCAAAAGAAGCTATGCAGGTTGATTTCGGGCCTTGTTCCCTGTCTTGGTCCTTGCGTAAGGCTCTCCCCTACGTACATCATCGCCAAACCTAGATTCTATTGGATTGATTTGGGGTCTAGACGTCTGCTGTTCTTCTTATCACCGTCAAGTTGCCTAATGATACGAAAAATCTTATCACTCATACCGCAATTATTGCTGGCTGAAAGAACGTCAGTACGTCGATCCGCGCAGCACAACGTGGAGCTGGAAACAGGCCTAATCGGACTCTACGCATGAATTGTATATAAAAATATCGTTACCGCGGGGTGATCACCGTTCTCACATTCTTTTTATTGGCTACTATACTGTGGTCGCTGGTTAAATAGTTGTTGATCTGTAGCCAATACATGCACATACATGGTGATACAACAAACAATCTAAGTAGCGGATCTCGTGGATATATACTGTACTTGGTGGTTTCTTTCGGAGACTTTGCAGAATGGTGATGGATACTGTGTAAGTAGCCAGTAAAATCCTGCCTATAGACACGTACACAACATCAAGATCTAGATGTACCGCCGACGTATTTATATACTAGGGTAACTGCATTAGCGCTCACCGACCAGCTATCTGGCCAGCAACCATAGTAGTACGTAAACGTTGGGAGAGAGCAAGGGGGCGTAGTCAAATCCCACCTATCAACTCTCATTTATCCCGCTAATTCAGAAGATGCCGGCTTTGAATGTATAAGTACGCTACTAGCAAATAGTTAGAAAAACCAATGGCCTTCTCTCATCAAGCTTCCAACAGTCACTTTATCATTTATAACCATCAACCCTTATAATGAAACCCTCTAGCAGCCTCGCCTTCCTTCTATCTGTCGTCTCTGTCTCAGCAGGTAAATACAGATTATGCTGCTGTAACGATAAAACAGGCTGTGACGTGGAAGCAACGACCAACGTAGTCAAATCCGCAATAGAAAAAAACTGGGTCATATCATTCCGGAATTTTACAGCGGACCATGGCGCTCCTTTCGAGTGTGGGAGTAAGCCTACTCTCCTCCCCTTTCGTATCTTCGTACTATTGCTTACTTGGGTAGAATGCTACGCGTTAGCCCCGAGAGGGATAACTGATGATGGTTTCATTGGTGCTAAAGAGATGGGTGGTTATTGTTCTAGGTTTGGAAAGGATAGTTCATGCTTTAATCCTCCTGATTGGATAGCATTGTGAAGAGGATGTGGCCGGATTCGCGGAAGTGAAGGTGGAGCACGCGATAATAGGGAATGTCTAGAGGACTGGAGAGCTGTGTTGAAATTCTAGCTCAGGGGCGAAAGTCAGCATTCTTCCTGTTTCGAGCGGTATTCGCATAGAATCCACGAGGCTCAGGCCAGGGCCACAGATTACCAGAGACTTTTGGGACAGGATGTCAAGGAAAGTTTCATGGCATTCCTAACCACGTCGCGCTTCCTGACCACGTCTCGCTGCCTGACCACGTCTCGCTGCCTGACCACGTCTCGCTGCCTGACCACGTCTCGCTGCCTGACCACGTCTAGCTGTCAGCGTGTCGTCTACGGAATCTCGTCGTAGTGTAGAGGAGAGAATCAGCACGCTCTTGATCGTGCTAAATCATAATTCCCCCTCTGTTGATTGCACTTGTCAATCGATTGAAATGAAAGAGTATGAAATAATAACAGATATTCTAAGGATAATACATTGTATTATTCTTCGATAATATATCTATAGTCCCCCTTTCGTACGAGAAAGCAGAGATTTTATATCCCTACTATAGCCTATAATTCCTCATAAATCTATACTAGGAGTCTTTTCTTTTATAGTAATACTTTATCGTATAGTATCGCATCTTCGTACGGCAATACTATATTTAAATAATTCCTCTTTTCTATCTCTTACTAAATAAGTATAGTAGTATAATCTTATTATACCGTACGGTCCTCTATCTTCTTCTATCTATTACTATTATATAGTAGGTTAAAATACTATAATAGCCTATAATACTATTAATAATAATACTAATAGCTTCTACTAGATTCCTTCTCTAATCTCTTTTCCTTTAACTAGTTATATTAAACAGGGTTTCGTGCGGGTTAGGGTCTAATACTATTATCTAAATAGTATTCTTCTTATTTAACTACTTTAACCGTACGGTTAAACTAATTATAAGAGGTTATTTATAGATCTAGATAACTCTAACCGTACGAATCTATAATAGTATATATAATATAGGTTTAACTCTTAATACAGCTCTACTCTTCTTATCCTTAAAAGAATAGACTTCCTCTCTCTCTCTCTCTCCTTCTCCTTCTTAAGTTACCCTACTACTACTACTACTACTAAGACCTTAACTAGGTCTTCTCTAGTAAATTTAGCCTTCTCTTCAGCCTTAACTTTAAATCTAACTTTAACTTTTCTCCTCCCTTCTCTCTAAGTTCTCGTACGATTATCTAAATCTAATTTAAAACTTCTACTAACTTATCGTACGAAGAATAATAGCTACCTAAGTTACTCTCTAGACCCTAGTTAGTTAAATCGTCTACTAGATTAATTAGGCTACTAGCCGTATCGCTATCGTCGTCCCTACTAGCTAGCCTAACTACCGTACTTTTATAGGCTACTTTACTACTAATATAAGTTTTCTTATTTTAAATCCTTCGTACGAGTATAAAATTAATATCGTGCGATAGGATAATAAGGCTACTATTCTTTCGCTCCCTTCCGTCGACGTTACTATATTACTCTCTTCTAGTACTACCCTCCAGAACTTTAATCCGATATACTAGATAGCTAAGTAGTTCCGTCGTAAAGAGTATTTCCTAGCTCTTCTAGTCTAGTCGCGCGGTATCGTTCGTTAAGACTATACGTACGGCTACTATTAGAAGCCTAGTACTAAGTTTACGGAGTATAAGAATCTTCTAGCCGGTAACTTTAATAGTCGAGCCTATACTACTCTTCTCGGTCGTATATACGGTATCTATATCTATAACTCGCACGCTCTTTAGTATAAGTATTATATTTAGGTATAAGTAGAGGTTCGTACGGTAAGATCTAGAGTTTATTTAGGATCGGAATCTAGCGTACGGTATACCTAGGGCGGTATTAATTATTAGGAATAGCGACGTAGGTACTCGTACGAGCTTTAGCCAGTCCTAGGAACCTAATTTAAAGAATAATTTACTTTAAAATTTGCCTTATATAATTCCCGCCTTTATTCCCGATATAATAAAAGAAAAATTTAAAATAACCTCTAGTAGCTTTTTAAGTTTAAAGAAGCTTACTTTAAAAACTATCGTACGAATAAATAAAATAAAATAAATAATAATCCGATAAAAGAAAATAAACTCCCTTCTCCCCTCTATCGTATAAACGGCTAGTTATTACTTAGATCTTTTAATAAAAGCCTCTATCTAGATAGTAATCTTATTAGTTAAAATTAGCCTTTCGAGTTTACCGTTTAGAATTCCTTTCGTAAAGATATCTACTAGATTATCTTTTCTAGAGATACGTTAGATCTCCGAGATCTCGCGGTTTTCGTACGATTCCCTTATAGCTATAATATCGATTATTAGTCTTTTCTTAACCGTTATTCCTAGCTTAACGAGATAGTCGTATAATAATTTCGAATCCGAGTAAACGATTAAAGGTACTCGTGCGAGTCCTAAGTAAGAAGTAATTTAGGAAAGCGTAGTACTTAATATAATTATATTATTAAAACTACTCGATATCCCGTAAAGCTCGCTTCCTAGGACGCTTCTCGTTACTCTTTTATATTTAGTTAATATCTAATATATAATATTACCCTAGATTTTAAAGCTAGTTTCCGTACGAGTAGTTTTATTAGCTAGAACAATAAGAAATCCAAGCTAGGAAGAGAGATCTTTATTATTTATAAAAGAACTATCTATAAATATAAATAGTTTCGTTCGTACGAAGCTTAGAGGAATAAACCTTAAGCCTCTATTTTTATTATCTATCTACTATTAGATTCTAGCGTTAAGAGTCTTAATATCCTTCTCGTCTAGGTTAATAGATTAAGCTATAATAGATAGGTCGTACGTAGCTTTAGGTTAATAAACTAAAGCTATATATACTTCTCTTACTCGTTACTTAATATATTTCTATTAAGTATCTATCGCACGGGGGTTAATTAATTCTAAACGATCTAGCTAGCCTTTCTAGGTAAGGATAATATCCTTTCCTTCTAGCTTAATCCTCCCTCTATTAAATTTAATTAGCTAGTCTTTAGAAAGTATTATTTTTCCTTTCGTACGGAAAGAAGCTTTATTAAGCTCTTCTTCTTCCCGTACGGAGAAGGCTTCGGTAATAAAACTAAAGGTATTATTAGTCTATAGCCCCGTAATTCTAAATTCCTTTAGTCCTAAAGTTATAAAAAGAAGATATAGATCGTACGAAGAGATTTTCATCCCTAGGTTTTAGATATAGTAGTTATAGTATATCTTAAACTAGTATAGACCTACCTCCGTAAGCCTATATAATAGTCTCTTAATCCAGATTACCGTACCTTTAGGATATAGATTAACCAATTCCTTTAGTAATTATACGAAGATCTTCCTTTTTAATAAATCCTTTACTTAGGTATATACCTAGGTAATATCTCTTAACTCTCCTCGTGCGTTAAATATTAGGATTAGGGAAGGGCCTAACGCGATAATTAGTCTCTAGCTTATCCTCTAGATAGTTAGAGATTAGGTAAGAAGTTCCTACTTTCCTTAATCTCTAAAACCTTATATAACTAGCCGTAATTTCTCGTACGGCTCTATAGTTTTTCCTTTAATCTCTCGTACGAAACGAGATCTAAAGAACTTCCCTTTACTATAAATTACTTTATAGTATTAGATAATCTTAATAATATCTATAGCGGTAAGGTTATTTAGCTCTATCTAGTCTAACAACCTATATAGAGGGCCTAGGGTCTTAATTCTTCCCTCCTATCGTAGTCGTACGGCGAGCTTAAAATTATCTATTTTCTTCTTAGAAAGGAAGGCTATAAATATTTCGTACCTCGTAGGTAATCGTCCTTAATTTCTCCTCCCGCTTTATCGTACGGGAGCTTTAAGAGGGATAGGATCTCTTAGTCCTTCTCCTAGATCTCTATCTTCCTCCTTACTACTATCTCCTTCGTACGAGTCTTCTTACTAGGAATAGGTATCTTTATCTTAGTTCCTATTCTTAAAGTATAGTTTAACTAACGTCGTACGAAACTTTATTAGTCTACTAGGGAGATCTAGGATTATATTATTTCCTTTAATTACCTTAATTTCGAATAGTCCCTTCTATCCTTTCTTTTCTCTCTATACTATAACCTTAGATCTAAGTAGAAGAGAGAGAACTCTATATTAGATAGGTCTATTTCTTATATTAATCGTACGGCTAATTTCTACTTTCGTACGGATAGATCGTAAAGCTTTTATTACTTTCTTAATAGCGATCCCTTATACGATAATATTAGGAGATAGTAGAGAATCTTAGTTAATCCTAGGATATATACTAAAGACTAGAAGTATAGGAATAATTCTATTTAGCCTAGCTATATTATTTAGGGCCTTAATTACTATCTATAACCTAGTTTCTTTATCCGTACGATTACTAATCTTATTTAAAATCATATTATATACTCTCCTTAGTAGTCTATATTACCTTTTAATCTTTCCTATAGTATAGTAAGCTTCTACTAGTATCTCTTCGTACGAACTACTAATAACCTTAGTAGAACTTCGGAATTCTTTAGAAGTAAAGTTAGTTCCTAGATTATAGATAATAAAATCTAGTAGTCCTTAGTACGTATAGATCTAGTACCTATAGAGGGCGTCCTATATATCTCGTACGGATATAGATTTTAGAAAAGTTACCGCTTAGAAAGATATTGCTATATTAATAATATAGAGTACCGCACGACTATCTAGGTCTATTATATTAATAATAATTTTATAATTAAAGTAGTAATTATCCTTTATTAAAAATTTAAATCTCCTTAGACTTAGGTCGTACGACTAGTATTAATAGTAGAACTTCTAGATCTCCTTTAAAACGGACTCTAGGATATCATTATAACCTACTTACTAAAGAAGCTTATAAAGCCTTTCCGTACGAGAATATCTAAACCGCTTATAGATCCTTCTTAGCTTAGGTTCTATAAGAAATACCCTTTCCTTTAGTAAGATATTAAAGAAAGTATATCCCTATTTCCGTACGACTAGATATCTTTATCCTATCTCGTATCGTACGACAATATTCTTAATATTATTAAAGAAGTATTTTAACCTATCTATATCTTCTAAGCTAAATAGGAATAGAGTATCTCTCTCTAGAATATAGTAGGTAATTCGCCCGAGAGGATTCTCTATTTCTATTATTCTAATTATACTAGTTACCTTACTATCTCCAAAGGTAATATTTACTAATCCTAGTATCTAATTAACTTTCGTACGAGGGAATTCTCGTAGATATACTTCTACCTACTTCTTTCTAACTATTAACACTCGTACGGCACTAGTATCCTAAAGCTTACCTTAGTATTAGGTTATATAGTAGCTTTATAGGGTAAATTATTAAGCTATTATCTCTAGTTCTTCTTAGCTATAGATATCTTCTCCCGTTATACGGTAAAGAAAAGCGATATCTATAAGGAATTAAATAATCTAATTCCTATCCTCTATTTCTAAATCCTATTCTCCGTACGCTATAAATTACTCTTCTATTCCTTCGTACGAAATAAGATACTAAGTAAGTTTAGATTCTATTAGAATTTCTATCTTAGCTTCTTCTACTAACTAGAAGAATTACTACTTAGTCCGGTCCTTCTCCTTCTAGGTATATTTCTAGCTTCTATAATCTAGCTTTCTATATACCTAGTATATATTATCTTTTAAGGATCGTACGAAAGGCCTAGGAGAGAATAGCTTCCTTCTTTTCTACTATAGTTATTAGCCTTATTTTAACAGCTATTTCTTCCCTCCGTACGAGGGGCTAGAATTCCTAAATCTACTTTTCCTATTCTTAATAAACTTCCTTTTATTAAAGAATATATAGGGATCCTCCCTCTAGTTCTCCTCTACTAGATATAATCTAGATCTCTTCCTATCTTAGTAGATCTAGATTACTACTCTTAATTCTATAAAAAGTTCTTCGTACGAATAAGAGACTCTTAGAAAAGCTAGTTCTAGTTTCTTAACTCCCTTATAGGCTGCTATAACTACCGTACGGAGGTAAATATCTCTAGTATATCCTAGGCCCAGCGCTCTCTATATCTTTTAGAGCTTATTAATTAGGAGTTCTAGAATATCTAGGAGTAATTTCTTAGTATTTTCTACCTTCGTATAAGACTAGGTTACTATAGTCTAGTCTATATAGTATTTCGCAAAATTCTATACTATATTAAATTTCTAGTCTATAGCGGTATAAATTTCGCTCTATAGTACTTCTCTATTAATATAGTTAACATAAAATTCTTCCGTACGACTAGAAAGAATATCAGGAAATATAGTATAGTAATATAGTTTAAAAATTAAGAATCTCTTATAGGTTACTATAAAAATCTTAACCTTCTCCTAGAAGATATCGTACGGCTCTCTAGTAAAGTTCCTTTCCTTCTTCTATACCTTAGAAAATATCGTAATAGTTCTAATATTATAGGGCTTATTAGGAACTCCTATTAGCTTATACGAAACCGTTATTATAGGGAGTAGATTTCTTATAATAATTAATTAATCCTTTAAGTTTAATCCGTACGGGGCGCTATTTAGTTTCTATATTAGTTAGGGATTATACCCTTACTAAATATAGTTACTATATTACCTCTAGTTATATAGAGGTGGGTTCTGCATCTAGGGTTAGTATATATAGTATCCCTGGTTATTCTAGGGTTAATAGGGTGGTTACTAGATTGGCTGGTTCCGTACGGGATAAGTCTACTACCTCTCCTCTCTCTAGGGCTAGGATATCTACTATACTAGTTAGTTTCGTACGGTATAGACTTACTACCTCTCTTCTCTCTAGGGTTAGTATAGGTAGTACCCGGTATCTTAGGAATAGTAGGTTTTATAGTAAGGTAGGTATTATACCCGAGCTTAGGTCTCTCCCCGTAGTTAAGTAGTTTATTAGTTCCGTACGAAAGTTTCTTAAAGCTATTAGTATAGTTCTCTAGGAGGATATCTCTTATATCCTTACTAGTCCTATATCGTGCGATAATATCTCTGGTTCTTATCCTAAGAAGGAGCTTATTATTAGAGTTCTATACTCTCTTCTAACCTACTAAGGGCCTCCAGCTGTCGATTTACTAGGGATAGTTATAGAATAGGTTAGAGAGATTAGATAGGCTATTATACGATAACCTATAGTTAAGATATACTTAAACTTTAGTAAGTAGTCCCTAGTTAAGCGCTATATAGACGTCTCTCTTTCTATTTATCGTACGGGGCTTACCTTACTAGTATTACTAAAGCTATCCTAATTAGAACCGTACGAGGTAATTATCCTACGCTTAGAATACTTCTTATACTTAAGCTTAGTTCTACTTTAGGACTTATAACGCTACTTATCCTAGTTAATAATACTAGATTATAAAGAAGGTATACTATCCTTCTTATAGCTATTTCGTTACTCTCTCGTACGAGAGTATATCTATCTTCGTACGCTTAGAATACTTTTAGAAGAAGGTTAGCTAGGATCTTCTTAAAATACTCTTCCTTCTAGCCTCTAAAGGCTTCCTTAAATATATTAATAAGTATCCTTCCTGTATATCCGCTACTCTTAATTTCGTATAGTTATCGTACGAAATATATCCTAATCTAGATTAGTTCGGAATACACGAAAGGATTAAGAGGGTTAAACTATATCTTCCTATCGATATACCTACTAATATACTAGTATATAATACCTAGCTATACCGTAATCTCTCTAGCTTTTAGTAGATTGTACGTATATAAATCTTATTCCTCTTAAGAGAAAACCTCTAGCGGTAAAGATTATAGTTATCGTACGGATAGATAGTTAAGGTTCTAAGGGGGAAGCTCCGGATCTCGGTCCCTTTATCCTCCTCCTTAATTTATCGAGTCCGGCCGATATAGCGGATATAGCGTCGACCTTCTAGATAGATATTCTATTATATAGAAGTCTAATCCTTATAGATACTCTCGGAATAGTATATAGCCTATCGTACGAAGCTTCTAGGGAAGCTATATACGGTAGACTAAGTTTAGATCTTATTAATCTACGGTCGCCTTATAACCACTGATTAGTATTAATTATACTTATTAATCGATTAAAATAAAAGAGTATAAAATAATAACAGATATTCTAAGGATAATACATTGTATTATTCTTCGATGATGTATCTACAGTCCCCCTTTCGTGCGAGAAAGCAGAGATTTCACATCCCTGCCATGGCCCATAATTCCTCATGAATCCACACCCTCCTTCGCCATTCGCCTGACAGTTTCGATCGTACTATCGACTGCCATCTTTGCCGTCTTCTTGTGCTTAGCCTGCAATTCTTCGGCCTCAGCGCTCCCTGCCTCCACATTTGGGTGTTTCCATTCAAAGGAATAGCTCAGGTAAAGATCATTTGGGTCGCCACTTGGCCCGTCAGAGATGATGTTGGAGATCGTTGTTCCATCCGATTGCTGGAAATCCACCTACATCGTCGTTCTGTTAGCCTCTGCCTCCAATCACCTACCGTCTTAATCTTTTCTGCTTGCAACTTACCTTTGTTGGGTCGAACTCCACGCAGACCTCTTTCACTGTACCCGGAGGTCCTTCTCCCTTCTTGAAGACGATTTCTCTCGTCACGACATTATCTTCGACCTTGACAACCTCACAAGAGATGATGACTGGGACAAAGTCCTGAGCTCGTCGGACTTTTTTGCGGAGACCCGCGAATACAGTCGCACGACTCAAGACTGGATTGGCATTGGAAGGATTGATAGGAGCTGTATAGGCAGTAGTTAGGTTGACCATGATTGAAGAAGCGGTTAGGTAACGTCGGTGAGCTCCAAGTGGATTTTGAAATAGAGATTAGACAGAATATGAGAAAATGCTGGGACTGAAGAAGTCCGACCATTAGTAGTCGTAGTTCTAGCGCATGAGGTCGGGCGCGCCACTAATTCCCGAGACTTGAAACATTCTCAGCCTTTGTTACTAGGAATGCCAGGACTGATGAGAGAGAAGTGTGTTGATTGTTCCCAATACCAACGACTCCCCTAGCTGCTGACGGGGTTTAACTATACGAATCGGTGGGTCCCACGAGTCCTGTCTCCCTGGATCCTGCACGATCATGCCAAAGCTCTAGCCGATGCCAAACTTCCGCATGTCTTTTGATGACAACGCATCTTCTACAGGTATTAGGTGTTGATGATATCAAATATCGTCCACGGCCGCCTCCTATCGAGGATTTTCACAGTTTAGCTTGGCAAGAGCCTTGGCATATCCAGGCCAGTGGAAAGCAATATCGATTCGTAATCGGAGATATTGAGTTACACCGTGGACGGCAAAGCAAGTTTGTGACTAGCTTATCCTCTGCTTAGCTGCAGCTGCAGCAATCACAACCTAAGCAATGACCTCGACAGGAAGACCAATCAACTCACATTCTACGGAAGGACCAGAGGCACTTCGTGAATATACGTGGCGAACATGGTGGCAACCGGCTCCAGAGGTTTCCGCTCAACAAGCTCAGCAACGAAGGAGTTATCTGCCCTGTATAACGACGCTGGATAAGATGGGAAAATGGAATCTCTGCCAAGGATCCCTCGCTAGCACGACAAGATTCATGTAGAGTATCAAAGACTTGATCAGCTAGCGGTGAGCGCTAGAGTGCTGCGCCATACGGGTGACGAACCTGCCGGGGAGTACAAGGACGACGACTTCATTTACGCATCAGAGGTTGTACCTTTTGCATCTTCAACACCTTCTTACACAGCCGCAAATATCTGACCCTCTTGTGCGCAATCGCAAACACAAAATAGCCACCCGTACACTGCTTGCTGCTCGACATACCGCTCAAGATGATGCGCAAAAAAGTTGTTTATACCCAGGTCACCCCGATTCCGTCGTACATTCCCCGCCAACTCGCCGTTGATCTCCTCCACAACCACGCCGAGATTATAAACTTGAATCCTCTGGTCCTCAACCATGAACCCATCAAAGCGCCGCGTGATGCTCCCGCAGACGAATTCTACTCGACGTGGTACGAGATTGAGGAACGAATACAGTACATACCTGGTGCGGGAAATTTGGGCTCAGGCAAGATCAAATTCAGAGGCTGTTTCCACGATATGCCGTGGGGAATTCAGACTCACATGTATGCGCCCATGAACATTGATCTGAGGAACAAGTGGCGCATCGCCGGAAACCAACCAGGAGAGCCACGCGAACCGACCGAGATGGGCATTGGAGCTCCAAATGAAGGCCTGTATCTACGAGAGGACGTCGAGATCAAGGCAAATTTCACAATGATCTCTTTTGTGAAGAAAGAAATGAAGGCTGCTGCAAAGAAAATGGTGGACCGACTAGTGAAAAAAGCCGAGCTGCTCGATGCGGGACTTCTACAGGCCATGTTCGAAAATGGGAGATTGACCACTGTCAATCCTGCGGACCGCACGAACAATCAATTCTTCAGTGGAGGAGGAAGTCCCCCTCGATCTCCGAGGCCGCAATCGCAATCAGTGTACGCATCACCTGTCAAAAACCATCCCTTCTATCCTCCAAACCAACCTCACCCTGCGACTTTGCCGAGCAGACATACGTCACACGCATCGTCGCATAGTTATGGAGGTACACCCTATAATCCTGGTGGACTTTACGCTCAGAATCAACCTCACAATCAACAAAATATCGTCATGGAACTTCCAGGAGATTATCCTGGGCAGCCTTCGCCACAACCGTATCAGCAAACCCAGAACGCACATCTTCGTCCACAAGACAATAATCGATACTCTGTCATGTCCGAGCTTTCGGCTGACTCGCAGAATGGAGATTCCCCTCTACCTGATCAGGGGCGCTGGTCGAACGCGCCATCTACTTCCTCACACTATGCACAATCATCGAGCTCGCGTCCAACTTCATATGCGACTGATACAACGGGCGGCATGCGTTCGCCGCGCTTTGAGCAGAGCGGCTTCGCGCCTATGCATGAGACGAAAGAAGAACACGAGGGTGATCAAGCAGCAACACTGAGAAGGCTGGAGGGCCAACGTGTCCAAGCTCCTCAAACCGTCGATGGTTTCCCACCTTACAATCCGGCCGATTACGCATGATTTGTTACCGAGAACTTTGGCAGGAGAAAAGGTTAGGTTTTTATCTGTGCGTATCTGATTCCTGTACTTATGCTTTTTTTCTTTTGTTGAAATACCCTAATCGGGACGACTGGACCGAAGTTTCCTTTGTAAGCGTAAAATGATACGCACAGTTTAACGACATAATGAATGAGATGACCAATCGTGTCTTGGAGAGGCTGACCATTGCCTCCTTTCTGCTTGAAATTTGTTTGCTGTCCCAGCGCGCAGCGAAGTCGGCTTAATCTTCCGATAGTGCGTTCTACACAAAATAGTTGACATCACATCTGCTTCTTTATTTTTTGGCCCTTCAACCGATCAGTCATCAAGCGGGCTCGTTTGTAACTTTCGGATTCAGGATGACTGTTCAGTTTATTGATCACTAAGCAGCCAGCGTCCCTTCCCTCATCTTCGAATTCGTCACCTTGGCAATCGTCCACGTCTTACCTCCATCCGCAGTCTCAGCAGGCGTCGCACTCGACCTCCCCTTCCCAAAGTGTCTCCCCGTCTTCCCAAACCCAGGATCCGCCTTCGACAGCACAATCCGCGTACTTGTGTAGAAATGATCGCTAACAGTTCCCGGATTGGAATTCCACAATTCGGTCTGGAACTGCACACTTTCATCATCGTCAGTCAACACACTCCATCCCCTCCACACATGGCGCAACAAACTCACTCTTTAAACACCCCGTTCCCATTAGCGAAAAGCGCATGAAAAGGTTTCCCCCCACCCTTGACATCGAACGTAGCCTGCGTCCAAACCCCGGCTTCAGTCTTATTATACACAATCTTATACTGCCCATCATGATCAATAGGTTTCCAAGGCTTCGACCTCGACGTCGCTTGCAACCCATGCTGCGTCACGGGATTCATGCACCATTGCGTCGGTTTCGCACCGCAGTTGGTGCGCGCATCGCTGGCGCCGCCGAGGATGGTGGTTTGCACGAGGTCGCCGCGCGGGGATTTGGCTTGGTCTGTTATCCCCGGCCAGAGGTAGATTAGTCTTTGTGCGTTTTTTTCGGGGAGGCCTGGTGTTAGGGTTGTTTCGAGCGAGAGGATCTCGGCGCCGTTCCTTGTTGGGCCTGCATGCTAGGGTTAGTGGTTGTGCGTTGTGCGTTGTGATGAGAGGGGTTGGGGGAGTACCGAGATGCCAGCCTGGACCCCAATTCACGGCGTGTGTGAGGCTGAATTGAAGGATCAATGAGAGAAGTGTGAGTATTGAAGACATGGTATCGGTAATTCTGATGGTGGCTGGGTGTGGCTTCGTCGGCACCTGTAGATACTGTTTTGTTGCTGTTCGAATGCCAGCAGGCTCACACAGTAAACACAGGTCCTCGACCAAGCTTGAATTTTGTGCGTCGTAGAATGCATGATATAGTGACAGGTAATCGCTCTTAGTTATCCACGGCGCGCAACATGTCTGCAAATCTGGAAAGAGCACCGACCACTTCAATTTATTTTCTGAAGTATTTGCAATCGCTTGGAGATGGGAACGAGAATCTTGCAGGGTTTTATGAACGAGCGGTTTCCCCTGGATATGACATAGAGAAGTGGATGAGGGACAAATTTGTTTGTGCGATAATTGATGACGTTACTTAAAAACTGCGACATACTACTCCACAACCGAGCAGCAAATTTTTGTGCGAACTATTTGTCAATGAGTGTGTACAACCAGAACCAATTCCAAAGCATGAAGGGGAACGCAGAAAGAACAATGTTGTTGGGGCCCGGATCCAGTGCATTCCCAGGTCTCACTATCGTGTCCAGTGAAGGCAGCTGAACATCAACGTGGAAGATCAAGTGAAAGAACCACAGATGGAACATTATACCGATGGCCATAGATAGCTCTCTTTGGCGCGAACCTCGAGACGTTTTAATCCAGACCTCATTGTTTCTTATCTGCCTCGAGCTCAGTACGTTCAGCAGCAATAATCTCGCAGTCATGGATTCCTACGACAGCATGCCGCTCAGGCTTACCTGATGCGAGTGCTTCATGGCCCTCGGTATAATGTTCGATCAGTCGGTCTTCGACTTCAAGTCTGAATCCAGTGATGAGGCTGCGGACGCCCAGATCGGAATCGTAGTGGATGGACCTTTGCGATCTGAGAAATGGCGTGCAATTTTCAGTTTTTCCATGTCCACTTGGACCAGCAAGAACAAGGGTCAGAGGACCTTTCCCACTTCCGCGCACCATGTGGTCGATAAGAGCGCTCTGCACTTTGATCGTGGCTGAATACTGGCCGATGAGAAAGTAAGGTATACCAAGAAGACCCTCCGCTTTCTCATATGTAGCCACTTACATCTTGACAGCCGACAGTCTTTTCATCTTAGTAGATCTATCCAGGTGATACCATCGAGTGAGATTCAAAGCTCTGGCTAGATTGGTACGAGCCAAGCGAGGAATGCCACCACTGTTTGTTCTCGTCCTCGACATCGCCTAGATGCTCCGGTCCATCTTCCGGCATGTCAACATTGAAGGTCGTGAAATCGGAGGGGTGTCCTGTTGGAACAGTTCGCTGCGCATTATAACAAATGCTAAGAGATGTGTTTTGGTCCCTTCCAACATTGCGTTGGCATCGCCTTCATGATATTCAATCTGGTCATGGCTCGCTCCACCTTGCATTCCTGCAACCAGTTGTCGAATGGGTAAAATTTTGGAACTTCCCAGGCCCATCGGGTCGAAGGGTGCGTGCTGAGAAGTATCTGGTAGAAGCCAGGCGTCCTTGTCCCTCTGCATGCGATTTATTTCAGGCTCGCTCTCGCAGTCATCTTCACACAAAGATGGGGTCTGAGTGCGATTAGTACGTTAGTCTGTTAGTCCTGATTAGGTTGCATAGTAGCACTTGTAGGCTGGCGACGGCGTCCGCACAGCAATGTGGTCAAGCAGACGTAGACTGGTATGGTCCATGGCCGAATATTTTTGTATCATGTATGTATGTGCAATGCGGTTGATGAGCAGAAGGAGCGACATGGATTGACCTGTTGCAGTCGTCAAATCGCCCGTGTGTATTCCCGTCGAGGAGCGGACGGGGGCAAGGATCACGGCTAGACTCAATCCGATCAATGAAACGCAAAAATTACCGGAGCTAAAAATACTTTACCAGGGGATTTCACAACACAAACATCTCTTCTATCACGCACACCTCTCCACCTGTCATCTCCCATCTTCTCGTGATCCCTGATCTCCTAATCTCCATAGCACCTTTACCTTTCCGTCTCGGAACCCAAAAATCAATGGCAAAAATGGACTGAGCAGGAGCGCATATCAGTCGCGTGAACAACAAAGGCAAGATTCTAGGAGAACAACTGAGCTTCAACGCCCAAATCCCTCATATACCGTCAAATTTTACCCTTTCCATCCCCGACCAATCACAGCACAACCTCTCATCTTTTCTTGCTCCAACATGACGGCATTCCTTTCACATCCGCGTTTCCGTAACCCTCCACACTCAAGAATCGTTACTATGTCGCCAGTGGTGGTGGTGGTGGTGGTGGACATTCATTCTTCGCCACTGTAACTGGTGGTCTTGAGTACGGTGCTGCGGGAAGTAAATCTCATCGTCACTGGTTTCTTAGTCACCGGGCAAAGAATCACGAACACAATGGAATGTGTTTGTTGTGCTTGTTTGCTAGGTGCTGAAGCGAAGGACGGTGATGTTGAACTGGCGATAGACATGATTGTTAGATTTATTCAGGAGATGGAGGAGCGGTGGATTGTGAAGCCGAGAGATGAAGGTGATCTTAGGCGTGCACCCGTACATCGGTCGAAACGAGGAAACCAAGGTGGATACTTTGTGTTCCAGCGGGCTCGTGGTGCTTGGTCGAGTAGTGTTCAACACTTCACGTCTAGGTCATGGTCGTATTTGTCAACCATGTAAGTGTTGGGCCAGACGCCCATTGTGTCCACGTCAAAAGGAAAACGAGGGGGAAACAGCATACCTTGCTTCATATATTACGGCTCCTGTCACCGAGGATATCAATCAGCCAAGTATTTCTCCACTCTCAGTCCGCCTCCTGGTACTCTTGGATAAAAGAAAATGGCATTGATCCGGCGCCTTGATACTAGGTACGTAAAGTTGTCTGCTTAGCAATCTCTGAGGCTTGGAGTACAATAGCCATTGTCGTGCTAGTGTAACCAGCTCACACACAGATTCGGTGGATATCTGTCTCGAAGCTCTTGCGAAAGTCTTACAAGGACGCCTCTTGAACAAGTCTGGATGCGAATGTTGCCATGAATCAATTAAGCTAAATTAATTCTTCAGATTCCAAGCCGATCTAAACGCACCATGTCATCTGCTGGACCTCCCGAAAGAACTCCGCGAAAAGGTCTGGTCCCTCGTTCTACTCCAAGGCAAAGAACGTTATTTGCGTCCTTTGTTCATGAATACGCAGTGGCGCCAAATCAACGATATGGACGTGGAGCACCGGAAAGAAGTCGTCAAAGCAGAGACCGCGAAATGGAATCAACGAAAAATCGATCTTCTCCTCGTCAATAGACAACTCTATCGCGAAGCTGGCCGCATTTTCTGGCGGAAGAATGAGTTCCGGTTCCAGCATTGGAACGAACTTGGCAACCTACCATTTCTTGCGGGACATGAACACGACGTTCCCAACGATGTATCCAGCTTTGTGTGTAGCCATGCCAGATTTTCAAAGTTCCAATCGATACGTAGGATCTCGGTGATTGGCGGTGGCTGGTACGACCAAGTCGAGTATGGTCCGGAAGATTATGGTGAGAAAGATCGAACATCTTACTACTCCAGCGGCATTGCCAGTTTTTTATTTGTGTTTCCTAATCTTACAGAGTTGACGCTGGGAGTCGGTATGGTTTCTACCTTTATGGACAATGCTACTGAGCTGGGCCAATGGTGGCAAGCTATCTTGAATGTTTTGCGTCGCAACGATGGAATCCTCAAGGTAAATCTTCGTCATCTCCTCGATGATCATCGGGGAGATTGGTGGTTCAATAACGTGCAAGCAAAGGCTACCATTGCATTACCTGCAAAGGGCGTGGTTCCTTTGAGAGAAACTGTCTGGACAATGCAAGATTTGGCGATTATGGCCCAAATCTGGATCAACACCCACAAACCGTCCCATTTCGTCAAACTTATATGTCGAGGAGCGGAACACACGGTCTGGTTGATCGGAGTACCCCTGAATGTCGTCCGTCCGATTGCCCTGCAGAGGATACGTAAATCTCGAGCCAAGAAGTTGAAACACGCACAGCATATTCGAGAGGGCTGTGCATGCGAAGATTGCAAGATCATGGAAAGGACTACGAAAATTTTCAGGATGATGTCTATGACTCCGTTGGAGAAAATGTGGAGACATGGACAAACCAGTGCAAGCGCTCAATTACAGTCGAAGTGGGCTCGCAACATAGATTTGTCATACGACGAAGAAGAACTTATAGAAGCCCAAGGTTCTGTCTCTGTTAATGGGATCAAAGGGTATGTCAGATATTAGCAAACAAGAGTAAATATCTAAAGGAAAGGCAATCCATACCCTATCTACCACTTGCTGTGCCTCAGTTGAGTTCTGTTATGGGAGTAAGTATTTTCCAACATGGCTTTGATTTGTACCAGGGAGAGGGGCACGAGATCGCACGGCTGGTGAATAGCATAAAGCGTTTCTTCGTTCATCGGTAAATGAAAAGGGAAAGCTCGCGTCATATGGCTGGCTTCTCCGCCGCTTTCAGGCATCACAGAGAGCCGTATTGATGGAGTAGATGATGGACTCCCACCGCTGAGAGTTGGAAAACCTCCACCACAGCGCTGGCGAATCAGATGATGCCACTCAAGGCAGCGGCATGGCTCCTAGAACATGCCATTGCAGCGATTCAGCCCCAGACTCGATTGTGCGAAGGCCGCTACCATTTGAAAAGTGTCATGCAGAGGAACGAAGCATATCATGAGGCTTCTTGGAATCGCACGAGGAAAGAGCGGCGTTCGAAGCGAAAAGCCGTTCAGAAAGTTCCGGGCGAAGTACTTGCGGGCAAGCACAGCAGTGCAGTGAATCCTCACCTGCATGCTCTCTCAGGACGACAAGCAGCTGTCCTTGCGCTATCCGTGAAGATCCCTGGTGAGGGTCCGGGTCCAGGTCCAGGTCCAGGTCCAGGACTCGAAAGCGTCACGGACAAGATGCTCAAGCAGGGAGGACGACAGTGGAGGCGTGTATTGTTGTGCTGACTGGACGTGTCTGTTGGACTGTAAAGTAGTCATCGGGTATGAGTGGAATGATGACCAAGGGAGTTCTGTTCAATGTTAATGCGAGAGAGGCATCAGAGTCATTGCTGGGAGGACCTGGATTGTGACGGCTCTAATTTGTGCTTTAATATATTTTCCGTAGACATGAGGTACTAATATAACTTCCGCGCGAGCTAAATACAGTGTCACTGGATCCGCAACGACAGAACATCGACAACAACACGACGCCTCATCCTCTCTGTTCTACTCCTTTGCCTTATTTGAATCCCACTCCAGTCCATCGTTTACACATTTGGTTTTGCATTATCAACAACGACTGAGCCGAGGCCGAGCCACCACCACGAGATACCCACTAAGCGCGCTATCGACTAGTCCCTACCCATATTCGTCTCTTCGAACTCGCCGACATGCGTTTCTCCACCATTACTTCACTTGCCATCGCAATTGGACCTCTCGCCGTCTCCGCCGCTCAAGGCTCTCTAGGCTTTGCTCTTGGCACCAAAAAGGCGGATGGCACTTGCAAGTCCCAAGCCGATTATGAATCCGATTTCAAGCTCATAAACGCTGCTTCTGGTTCCAAGCTTGTAAGAGGCTACTCGGCTTCCGATTGCAATGCCGCCCAAAACATCCTACCCGCTGCAAAGAGTCAGGGATTTCAGGTCATTCTCGGTATCTGGTAAAACTCAACCCTACCAGCCAATTACTCAACATGCGCTCATTGACTTTCAAGGCCTGATGTAGAATCCTCTTTCAGTGCCGACAAGAAGGCCATCTCCACCTATGCCACCAAATTCCCAGAACAGCTCTATGCCATCACAGTGGGCTCAGAGACACTCTACCGCGGCAACTTCACCGGCGAAGAACTTCTTTCCAAGATCCAGGAAGTGAAGACATTAGTCAAGGATACCAAAATCAAGGTTGGCACAGCGGACTCGTGGAACAAGTTCGCTGATGGCACTGCCGATGCTCTCATTAAGGGCAACCCCGATATTTTGTAGGTGGCCGAAACGATCGAGCATGACGCGAAATTTTCATGTGGTGTCTCATCGACTGCCTCGAACTTGGAGGTGCCCTTGATCCTGGATCGATATCGACAAGTACCCGGCAGTAGTATTCTGACTTCGCCAGAAACCTGTCGAATTCGATCATAAGTCGAGGGCGTTTCAATGGGCAGAAAAGAGGCACCTCCACTATGGCATGTATATGACTGACAAGTTACAGGCTCGTCAATGCCTTTGGCTTCTGGCAAGGACAGGATATCAGCAACGCCACTCACCAGTATTTTGACGATATGATGCAAGCATACTCCCACATTTCTGCCATTGGTGGTGGGAACATCGAGGTCTGGAACGGCGAGACTGGTTGGCCTTCCGATGGTATGTTCCCCTGTATTCTACTCGCTAGAGCAGACTAACCAGCGAGCAGGTGGAACCGATTTCGGTGCTGCCAAAGCTGGTACCAAGAACGCGGCGACCTACTTTCGAGAAGCTGTCTGTGGTATGACAGGCTGGGGATTCAACGCCTTCTTCTTCGAGGCATTTGATGAGCCGTGGAAGCCGAAGAGCGTTGGCGAAACCGGCATTGCGGCTGATGAGGGTCATTGGGGAGCAATGACGGCTGATGGAAAGACCAAGTACTCGCTCAAGTGCTGAGTGTGTATGGTCGTGAGCGAAATTGAAAACAATAGATTCCATCTGTAAACAACGATTGTCGACTATATGCAAAAATTGAAGATAAAGATAGATGGGTAATGTCTTTTCACGTTAATAATTGGATGGGCGTTCAAGCATTCTTGGGCAGTTAAGAGACCATTTCCGAAACCAGAAAGAATTCGGGCTGGTCTTATTCTATTCTCCACAGAGGTTAACCCGAATTTACACTTCGGTGCCTTGTCTCTCTGTACTCAAGACCTCCATGCAGCATACCATCCTGACTCTGCCATTAACATTGCACCAAGAGACTGTTGTCTGCACATACGATTCTTCAATCTTGAACGTGGCGCCGCACTTCCTCGTAGTTCAGTAGCAGAAACATCATGCGCGTGATTGTCGTTCTCCCTCCAAGCCGAAACCAGCCTTGCGCTTTCGGCTGCGCCTCCACCATTCTTCTCTGATCCAATCTCTGATCCAATCACTCTCCCATTCGTCCTTATTCCAGCTCTTGGCTGTACATATCTCTTGCAGAGAGTATTCAATTCACCAGGAGAAATAGGACCGTGGCAGCCACTCGATCTAGCCCCTTTGTAAGAATGGCGGCTGCGATACGTGAACCCGGCAGCGATCACGTCTTGGGTGCATCAAGCAAGCTGAGTGAGACATTGGTCTGATTCTACGAGGCCAGAACGCCCTCGGAATGAATCGATTCATTCCGCCCTTCTTTCGCAAGAAATCAAAGCCTGATAAATCAATGGCTCCTCCCCTGACCGTCCGCAACCTCACGTCGGTGCCAATTGACCTCAAAGTCATTGAGCGATACAATGCGCCTGGCGACCGCAGACCCCTGATTGCAGTTTCGCGCTTTGCCGGCAACATCACAAGCTTCACGAACAACTTCACAGAAACTGCTGGCTTTAAATTGCCTACCGGACTAGCGTCGAAAGAGTTGGAAGAGAATGCGCAAAGCTTCAATCATGAGGAAGTGGATATCAGGGTTGATCCTTTCACGACCACCCATACCGACAAGCAAGCTACCGAGAGGAACACCAATGAGATCTTGCGACTCACGTTCGAGGCTGAGGGCCAGAAATATCGCATTGATACCCCATTACCTGTGAGGTGTACGAGGACATTGACGCCGCTGGTGCCAGACCCGAAGTTTACCTTCACCGCTGCGTTTGTGCCAGGAGAGACGTATCTGACCATCTTTTCTTCTGCCAATTTGGATAGCTGGATGAACGAGTTGGCAGACTACGTGCCCATCTCCTCCTTGTCCATCCCTGGCACACACAACTCTCCTACATGCAACAAAGCGCTCCCGTCCGTACGCTGCCAGGCAGTGTCCCCTCGCGAGCAATTGAGCAATGGCATTCGTTTCTTCGACATCCGAGTACAACCCGAGAAACCAGAGGATCCAGCCCATGATGGGCTTATTCTCGTTCACGGCGTCTTCCCCATCTCTCTCACCGGGAATAAATATTTTCGCGACCTTGCAAACGACGTGATCCATTTCCTCGAAGAACACCCCTCCGAGACCGTCATCATCTCCGTCAAACGCGAAGGGCCTGGCGAACACACTGATCAACAATTGTCTAAAATCCTACACGACCACTATACAAACAATGAGCGCTGGTACACTGATCCGCGCATTCCCAAAATGGGAGATGCACGAGGCAAGATTACTCTAATGCGAAGATTCGCCTTGGACGATTCCAGCAGAGGCGATCACGACGGTCGTGGTTACGCCATAGATGCAGAGAACTGGGCTTACAATACTCCCAACGACCGCCATGGTGATGTTATCGTGCAGGACTTTTGCGAGGTTTTGGAAACGGAAAACATAGGAGTAAAGACCAAATATGTCACCGAACACCTAGAACGTGCGGGTGCCTTACAATGCCCTGATGGTGATGCGCCCCCTTCCCCGCTGTATTTGAACTTTCTGAGCGCGAGTAACTTTTGGAAAGTAGGCTGTTGGCCTGAGAAGATTGCAGCGAAGCTGAATCCTGCTGTAGTCAATTACCTGGCAGTGAAGCATATAATCGGTGGCGAGGGCGACTGGGGAACTGGCGTTGTTGTTTGTGATTGGGTCGGCGAGGGAGGCGACTGGGATTTGGTTCGCTGTGTTGTTGGTATGAACGGAAAGGTTTTGATGAAACATCCGCGTTGAAGGGTTGGTAAGATACTAATGTTCTGGAACGGCCATTGAGACGAGTTCATCGCAGGTGTACTTTGATGTACAGTCTTCATCACGTTCTCCCCAACCGAAAGGTAAAATATCTTGTCCTCTTCTCATACCTCAAGCTTGCTGAACAATTGGTGATTCGTTCAGCTTACGCACACGTGGTAGAAATCGGCGGCCAGCTTCTGGAGTTCTGGATTGTCAATATCAACCATTTTGAGATAGCCAAGATCTTGGACGACAAACAGCTATTACGGCTGATCCGACTTTTTTCATGACCGATGCTCCTCAACACCATCCAAGCGCAGGCTTCCGCTCTCACCGCCTCTTCGTGTATGCGCAAGTAAATGGCTGGAAACTTGGGCTGTACATCGTAAACTGTAACTCAAGCTTACGAGGTCACATGGGCGTTATTGATTCGTTGTCCCCTGGCGTCCGCCTCCACCTAACGAAACCACGATATCTCCCTCAAGAGTCAAGTGCGAACCTTATCAGCTGAGCATTGATATCGATACATGATTCGCGGCTTCAAGGAATATGTCGAGGTGTGTCTGTTGCTATCGAGTGTAATTTGCAAACAGTCAAAGCGGCGAGAATGATCAACAGGTCAACGGGATTGATGGGGCCGCTGTGAGTCGCTCATTTGACTAGAAGCAAAGCAAAATATCACCAAGACGAAGGATTGTTCCTGCACTAAATCGATCTCCCGTACAGCTCTTCTTCTATCGGTCCGAGTTGGACCTAAACTTTCGCCCACAATCCCAATCTCATTCCCATCCTAAGACCTGCAGTGGGCAGTCTCGTCTCTGGCCTCCCAAGACGATGGATTGTTCCTGCGCTAAGTTGATCTTCCGTGTACCATGGCAAGTTGCTCTTCTGTCGGTCCGACTCCAGACTCATCCATTACCCCACATCACCGGCCCCATTTCAAGATCAGCTTCGTCTCCGACCTTCACACAATGATGAAGTGCGCCAAAGTTGACGGATTCTCGGGTAGTCCTCAGGTCTGATGATGGAGCTTTGCAGATGGGCCGGTCCGACTTTGCTTTCTCGCTGTACGACGAGTGTGCGGGGAATGATCGACAGAACTTCTTGGGCCTTCCATAATCCATGTCTTTGCAATTTCTATCCGCACAAACTGTCGGGCTTCTAGACGAGGTCGCGACATGATCACAGAACATCAGTAAACGATGAACTTCCGCGTCTATGGCTGTACCCTGCAACATTCGATATTGTGGAAGATACCTTCTCGTTAGTCTGCATGACAGCCTTCTCCGCAATCAAACAAGCTAATATGACGAAAGTCGCGTATGCAGGTGCTCAACACTTGTGGGGTATCTACAAGCTCGACCTACTAGTAGATTTCTCGCGGCTCGAGCTTCAAGGGTTAAGATTTCGTCACTTCGCGATGCAGCGGATATGCTGCGCGGTGAAGACAAAGCTAATTTTTGGCTCTTCAAATACCGCCATCAATCCCCGCAGAATAGTGTAGATCTTCCCGTCTGCTTTCTTCAGCTTTTCTATCTGTTGCTCAACTTTCCCAGGTCTGCGACTCCATCGATATGAGGAATCTCTTGCTTTCTGGAGCTTCATTGCTCATATCTGTCTTAGCGCAGAGTCCTGTCAATGCCACGAGCGAACTGGATGCTGTTAGAACGCCGACTACTGTCGAGTCGACCTATGTCGAGCCGTCAGTGCCAACTGGAACGCCAATTGCAGGAAATTACACTGGGTCTTTGAGGCCGCAGATTCACTTCAGTCCGCCGCAAAATTTTATGAACGATCCCAATGGCATGTTCCTGGATTCGGAAGGGACATGGCATCTATACTACCAATGTGAGTCAATCGATCTCTCGAAGAAATGAGGTCAAGCTGACAAGATCAGATAATGCACTTGGACTCGTTGCTGGCAATCAGCATTGGGGACATGCTACGAGTAAGGATCTTTATCACTGGGTCAATCAGCCCATCGCGCTCTTCCCGCCGAATAATTTCACCTATGTCTTTTCTGGGTCCGCAGTGGTGGATGTGGACAACACTTCTGGATTTTTCCCGAACCAGACGAATGGAGTGTGAGTAGATTGACTTTAAGGTTTTGACAAGACTTGCGTTGCTGAATCGTGTCCAGGGTCGCAATTTATACACTAGCTGAGTACCCTGGCGGCCAACCTGGCCCTCAACAACAAGCCATCGCATACTCCCACGACAATGGTTATACATTCACCCCGTACCAGGGAAACCCAGTTATCGCCAGCACTTCTTCTCAATTCAGAGATCCGAAGGTCATTTGGTATGAAGACCACTGGGTTATGGTTATTGCATATGCGCAAGAATTTGCTATCGGATTCTTCACCTCGCCTGATCTCAAGAAGTGGACCGCCACCTCGAACTTCAGCTACCATGGTCTTCTTGGTCTGCAGTATGAGTGTCCCAACCTTGTTGAACTGCCAGTGCGGGGAAGCAATGAGACGAAATGGCTGTTGCAGATCTCAATTAATCCTGGTGCACCCCTTGGTGGTAGCATCGCCGAGTACTTCCCGGGTTCTTTCAACGGGACGCATTTTGTGGCTGTGGATGCTGTCGCGCGGATTGCCGATTTTGGAAAGGTATGGTTACATTCTTTCAAAGCCTCGTACATGTGCTCACAGAACGTGTAGGATAACTACGCAGGTCAATTTTTTTACGGAACACCCGCCGGCCAGGACGCCGTTTCCATTGCCTGGGCCTCGAATTGGCAGTACACGCAAATCACTCCCACCGGTCCTCTCGAGGGATGGCGCTCTTCCATGTCCCTTCCTCGCCGAAATTACCTCGCCAATATCACTCGTGTAGGCTGGGACATGGTTTCCGAACCTTACGACATGACACCCGTCCTAGGCGACGTTCTCGCCGAAAACGATTCCTTCGGCAACGACTCTATATCCGTCGATTTCTCCAAAGTCGAGTCGAACGCGCTCTACTTCGCTATCAATGTCACTGGTATCAACAGTACCACCATTTCAGGATCAGCGACCTTGAACTTCACCTTCACAAGCCCAATCTCAAACGAGTATCTCCAAGGCGGTTTCTACTTCGGCGGCGACACCCCATTCTTCATCGACCGCTCTGGTATCCGCGGGTTCGATAACGTCTTCTTCACCGATAAGTTCTCGACCAATAATCCCATCTCTGCGGACGGGACGTGGTGTATGGTTGGTGTCATTGACAGATCCATCTTGGAGGTGTTCTTGGACGGAGGGGAGAGGAGTGGAACGGTCTCTTTCTACCCGACTCAGCCGCTCACGACGATGTCTTTGCATGCTGCCAATATCTTGCCCGAAATGAAAATTGCCGTTGAGGTTAGGGCGCTTAAGAGTGCGTGGGCGAAGCCTGAGGAGGCGGAGGAGATGACGATGACGGGGAATGTTACGGCGAAGATGAACTCGACGATGAGTCGAAGGAGTTTGCTTTATTGAGTATTTAGGCAGCTGAGGAGATGTGATGCTGGGGTAGACTTTGAAGCACAAGACGGCTGAATAATGATTGTACTAGCTCGCTTTCTGTGCTGTTGATATCATGGAACATGTATGTCTGATGGCTCAGACTGATGTAGTCATTTTGACGGTCGAGGAAAAATGCTACGGTCCCAAGATACAAGTCAAGCTCACAGTCCTTCTGAACTCTCGCCTGAGCTGCCCCTGAATTCGTATATGTGCATTCATCTTCAATCGAGGTTCTTAGCCAGGAGGCCGCAACCACGGCTTCTGGGCAAGACGAGTCTGCGATATCGACAGGCTTTTTCGAGTCTCTGATACCGAACTCAGGCTATCAGTGTGGCTATTAATTGGCCGAAAACGTAAAGTCAAATTTCACCGCCATCTCGCAGCCTCAACACCGTACAATGTCGCAATAATTCTCAAAAAGCAAGATGTCGTAGAGGACGATGATTTTACCCGCTCCTAATTAACTTCGAGAATTATCTCGTATGTTGTGGTGTACAAAATTCAAGTTTCGTCAGGATTCTGAAAGGACGTTTTCGGCCAGTTAATAGCCACACCGATAGCTCAGGGTCGTGCGATCGCAGATGCTGCATTCAATCAGCCACTCCATGAACACAGTGTGAAGCCAAAAGCAGATTAGGTATGATAGCAGGCTCTCAATCGCTCTTTCCTCACATCGGGCAACACAACAACATTCCAAACGTCATCCCGACACCAACAATGACAACAATGACAACACCTAATGACATCCCAACCCCCCTAGCGCCCCCTAGCGTCCCCACTCGAGCTTACTCATCACGGCCCGTGCGCCCCACCGAAATCCAGACAAGCCCTCCCGCCCTCCACCAACCTCTCGAGCAAACTTGTTAGTCTATTCCCCCAACCCCCTCCATTGCCAGCCACACTTGCTAACCTCTCTTCGTGTTCACAGACCTTGTTCTGCTTACCCCAAGTTCACGACTTTGGAGGAGCTACTGATTCTCTGCTGCATTGCACTTTAGGCGGTCAGAAGACGGTATGGGGAAGCTTCGGTTTCCTCAAGGGCGGAATTTTTGCTCTTTGACCATTTCTGGTTGCGCCTTTTTTTTTCGTTGATGCGCTCGTCTGTGGACGGGGTGTTGAAGAAGAATGTTTTTTTTTTCCTTTTCCTTGAGGGTTGTTGATGAGGTTGTTCATTGGAGATGGATTTGTTGGCTGTGTGGCAATCGCATAGCTGTCTTGGCTTTCAACGGCCTCACCTTCGCCTTGCTGAACTCACTTCACGCTCACTTTGAATGAAGACCATCTGTCACGCTGCTCGTCTGCCTAACCGCGGCTCTTGTGATCTTACAGAGGTAGGTGTCAGGAGGACCACGACTTCCCATTGTCCAGTCTGACAGGCCTTTTCACACCCCACATCACCATAGGTAGCGACACCACGCCTCAGAACCCTCCTCATCTCTTCATACTACTGACTCGACGGGCAGCCGTATAAGCAGTGTACCTCCAATACTCATTCGACCGCTACGAACTCACGATTCGCATGTTTGATAGTCGACCCACTACCTCTATTGATAAGGACGATCATGAATAAAGAATAGAATTGCAAAGCGACGACCCGCTGAAAGGAGATTGCTTTGATGAGGGTCTTAAGGCTGAAATTGAATCGATCAGTTGGGCGTCTCGAAGATATGATAGATTGGCATCAAGGACGTACTTGGTGGCTTTGTGGAGAAGGACTAGAAGAAGGAAAATACTACTTAAGCGGCGGCGGAGAGAATCAATCACGAAGAGCCTTAGCACAGAGAGAGTTGAAGAATTGTCTTCCAATATGATAGACGGGTGATTTGGAATATGGAGAGGGGAGTGGAGCAGGTCGGGAGGAGGTGAGATCTTGTGGTCATGTTATTTTTCAATGTTTGGATTGTGATGGAGTAGTGTGCACGCGTCGCGGTGGTCTTTTCGCGGTGCGGTTTTTCGGGAATATGAGGGTTTTTGTTGTGGTATCTTTATCTTGTGTATCTGTTCTTTCTTACTATAGGTAATTCCATGCTGCTTTCGTCGTGGATATCGACTGTCAAGTCGATGCGAGTGAGCTTGTGTCGCGTTATTGAGGTGACTGAGGGTTATTCTACCTGCTTCAAAGCATTAAGTCAGTTTCGGCATAACATCTCGATAGTATCAAGGAAGGGAGAGATGAGCTTGCTATTCACGACTACCATTTCACACCTGTGGTAGGATGCTACGGCTTATCCCAAACTCTAAGTTTGCTGGTCTCAATAGTCTATTCACGTACTCTATTTACGCGAACCAGTATAGCTCCAAGTTTGCCCGTCTCAATACTCTATTTAAGCTCTCTATTTAAGCTCTCTATTTAAGCTCTCTATTTACGCGAACCAGTACAGCTGGCCCAAGATAATCGCACATCCAACGCCCGTCTGCATAATCAAC
Source organism: Venturia effusa (assembly GCA_007735645.1). Lineage (NCBI taxonomy): Eukaryota > Fungi > Ascomycota > Dothideomycetes > Venturiales > Venturiaceae > Venturia > Venturia effusa. The sequence continues at coordinate 741,930 of CP042195.1, forward strand.
GGCACCAGATTCACCAACGCAAATTGCGCTTGACTGATCTTCACGCCCTTATCACCCAGCAGATCCCTCCAAAGCAGGCCAGCCAAACTACCGGCGAATGTGTAACTGAAAGCACCCAAGTTACTCCCCAGCGCAACGGCATAGATAGCACCTAACAAGATCCGATGATTGGCTCGAACAGCATCGCTGTTTTGGAACGCCGGGTCCCTCAGAATCTCAACGAGGATGATGGTCGCGCCGATGTTGGTGCCGGCTAGTGGACAGAGGAAGGCTGCGCAGACGAAACCGAAGAAGAAGACTGTTGCGGCGGGCGAAGTGCACGCGTTTGCGAAGCCTCGGGCGAAGACGGTGATCCAGCCTCGTTGCTGGAGGCCGCGGACGAGGATGAATTCGCACATTGCGAAAGGAAGGAGGGCGATTGGGAGGCGCTTGACTGTTCGTGTCGTGCCTGGAAAGCGATGGGTAAGGCTGCGAAGAAGTGAGCTAAGTGTCGTTGACGAGCTGTTGATAGGCTCCTGTCTCGGTGCACAATCGGGCGCTGATGGTCCGATATCCGTTTGTCCGCCTTTGGATTCTCTTTGTTTAGACACGGTGTCGGCAGTGGAAAGACCTGTGCTGGCTCCAGTAACCATACTCCCCTCGGCGATATTATCTTTCTCGGCATGCAGATGATCAGCAGCTGGATCGATGCTTTCCCTGCGGATGATCTCCTCCTGGCTATTTTTAAAGCGTATATCGCAGAAGACATCGAAGAAGAAGGCCAGCACTCCTGCTGGTGCGGTTACCATCCAAACCTCGACCGCTCCACCTGGCACGAATGTTGTGCCAACGAGGACGGCCAAAGTCACGGCCATTAAGGAGCTGAAGAATATAGCGCCTCGTCGATTCCTCAATTTGCTCCATGGATCCTCTGTCAATGGCGTAATTGTCTTGGGTATCTTTTTGCGGAACATGAATAGTAGAATTGGATAGTTCAGGATTGCTGGGACTATCGATGGAAGAATGGTCCATTTGGTGAACTGAGTGATGTAGTTGAGAGAGAAACTTCCAGTGATCAAGATATTCGTCGGGTTCGAGGAGACCAGAACCGCCGAGGCCGTATTTGCAGCCATGAATTCGCCGAAAACCCACGCTGTTGGGTCCAGACCGGTATGACTTGTGAGGTATGCCAAGAACTGCTCTATCTGTCAATATGGCTCGCCAGAACATAGAGGTTATACATACGGGAGTGCCTGATAGAATTAGGGGATCATTACCAACAATACATCCTGCAACGAGAAAGAATGCGTATAGATACAAAAACAAGAGTCGTCCTGAACTACCGCCACGCTTTGAGACCCAAAAAGCAATGGCTTCCAGTGCACCAGTCCCGTCAAGAGCAATGGAAATGTAAGCCTCTATCAGTCAGCTGACTCGCATGTGCACACACAGACCTCTGCCTTACCAAAGAAATGAAAAGAACCAACACATCGTAAGGCTTCACATTTTCATCGCCCTTGATACCCAACTCAATGGTACTCCCATGGATCGTCGTTGTCGCAAGCAGTAAAATAACCCCAATGACAGGGGCAGTCTGCAAAGAAATTGGAAAGCTTGAATTCGCATTTTGGTAGCGGTCGTACTCTTCCTGCCCTATGATCCGGACAAATTTGGCGATCGAGAGTGCTACCTTCTGGACAGGCTTCGGTATGGGTATGAAGATTGGCCAGATGACGAAGGCAGAGACGACGACGAAGACGGCAAGGAGGAAGCCACTGTGGCCGTTGAGATGGCTCTGCGACGCGCCATTGTCAGACATGAAGCCAGAGATGGTCGAACGTTTGCGAGCAGTGTTGACGTGGCATGGCGGAGAGTGGCAGTGAGAAGAAGAGCAGTTGGAGGTGGACGCTCTCAATACTAGTGCTTCGGCAGCTCGAGGGCATGATGATCTCTTGCCCTATCTGAGCTAGTAACACGTGCGTGCTCAAATTAGTGGCTGTCTTTTTTCCTTCCTCCAAACTCCCACGGCTCCCTTTTTACTCCCTCAACTCCATTCGCATTCCGCAACGTGATAACTTGCTGGTGGGATGCATTGGGCTGACCACACGACGTGTATCTTATCGGCCTTCTTCTGCCACGACTACTACTCTCTACCATTTCGACTCAGCTCTTCTCTCAGCTGCCCTTTCACTTCTTGCAAAGCTATACCCCAGCTCTGACACCTGGGCTTTAATCTGAAGTCATTACCTTCGAAATGGAAGCAGTAAGGGATGGAAAATTTTCGCAACGCCTCTTCGTGCTATCTCCTAGATCTCTCATTCGTCCAACGTCTTCTCGGGTCATTATTGGCTGTATTGCAGCGTTGCGGTGAACAAATCCGCTGCCACAGCAAACACCCTTACTTTTGGACGTCTCATGTCTGTGAATCTGGTGGATGTGCACAATCAATGACATACTGCCAGGCGTTCAGAAATGAGAGCACGTGATTCTGGGTCATAACCCTACCAGCATGAGTACCTGCACTGTCTCGGGATTGTGCAAATCACGAAGAAGTCTCAACAAATTTTGATCGAGCAGTACATAACCAAGTCTGCAGGGAGAAATCTCATGAAAAGGGATGGAAGGCAGTTCTTGGGCTAGAAAGAACTCGATCAAGTTGTCGATAGATTCCTGCCAGGTCTTCTTCTCCGAATTGCCCGGAATCTAACGCAAGGCGTTCCACATTCAGCATCTTTAATAAGTTCGCTCATTCCTCTGCGACGCCAAGGTGATGAGCCGACGAGAGGTAGGTAGATTTCAGCCAGGTTTGGCATTATCAGGACACCACAATACGTTCAATGGTAACCGAGCGCGCTTATCCCCACATCCGAATCTCTGGAACGCGAGGGTGGTAGACGATCGCTTCCGCAATAACTACAACAGAAATCCGAACTTGCTTAAGCAACAGACACATTCAAAGCACAGTGCAATCAGATGCAGTAACAGCTAGAACTCTTTAAAGATCAGTTGTAACGATGGGACGATCACGGATTGGTGGTCAAAAATATGTCATGCCGTAACCTTTGCATAGTAAGGTGTGAGAAGAAGAGCAAGTGCAATCGTTTTGATTACACTAAAGCACTTTGACTCCGTCAATGTCTATAACGCAGAATCTTGCGAATGTAGGGGTTTCCAAGTATCGTTACTTACTCGACTGGGTCTGTCATCAGTTGAATGATCGTAACACTCTTGGTCTTGTAAAAGAAAGTAAGCCCTGCTTGCCTGAGGCCTTCCACCTGCTCTTACCAAGATGTTTGCAGCACTAGTACAAATCCACGAGGGCTGCCAAGTACAAGGATCCTGTTACACCATGCAATGCCGGAATGACGCATTCGAGGAAGTAAAAGTGCAATGAGAAACGGAATATGAAAGTGCTATGGTTCGTTGCCTTAACAATGCTGCGCCTTTGCTAGTTGAAATTTGTTCGCGTACTTTTGCAAATCAGCTGCTGCTGTAGAGATTAGGCGCAACAACAGATCCTCCTCACGTCGTGCTGACGTGGGCTACACTCCTCGAAGTTCTGCACAGCAGTGCTTTCGGCATCAATCGGTGCAACTGGGGAGGTATCGATATCTGCTGTGAATATGCCGGGATGTCGTGGTATCATTGCTCAGAGGAAGAGTATCATCTTGCAGCTCGAGTCTACAACCCACTACTTCGTGCCCACCCAATTTTCCAAATCTTTAATAAAGGTAAGTACTACCTTGCCCAGCTTGAGCCACTCCTTGTCAAAATCGGTTTCTTCAAAATCTTCATGATCCTCTACACAACATGTAGACTCGCTGACTTCTTGAAATTGCGCATGAATAATGTCTTCGTAGGATTTGCCGACTTCCATCGTGTCGTCATTGTATTTGGAAAGACTTCTTCTACCGAGTTGGAACAGGCTGGCGTTCTCTTCGATATAAGAACTGATGGCTCCCATGGCTTCGAGGAGTTCGGCCCCGATCTGGGTGCGCCGGACCAGACTCCAGCTCTTTGCTCCGACGGCGTTACGCAACTGCTTGCTCAATTCTTTGATGTTGTGCTCGACCGTTTCCCAGAGCTTAGGACGCTCACAACTCTCTTGAGCAAGAAATTCTGACTGACAGCCCTTGAGTTGGTCGAGTATTCGCTGCAATTGTTGGATAGTCACCTCGAATATTTCTGCTTCCTCAACGTATTGGTCTTGTTTATGGAAGAGAACCTTGGCTCTCGGATTGGGTTCCTCAGGGATCCACTGCTGCTTGGGCGCAGCGCGGAAAATTTTCTCGATTTCTTGGGCTTGAAAGGGAAGTTCTGGAGTGAACATCATCCCGGACTGCTTTGATCGATCAGCTACACTCCATGAAATCTGTGAATCCGTAGCTTACTTTCAAGGTCAGATTGTCGAACATGTCTTGCATGTCGATGAATGATTTTAGCGTGACGTGCTCTTTGAGCGCTAGGGGACCGGTCGTCTTATCGAACTCCTCAGAGGATACAAGGCAGGCTAATTCGTCCGGATAATGCTCAGTAACCGGAGGACATACTGCACGCTTTGTTCCAGAGAATATCACTTGTGGGACAGGGTTATTTGGTCCACCTGGAGACAGTCCCATCAGCATCTTGAAAAATCTCCTCGCATTGGAAACCTCCATGTCTTGACCCTTCTTCGCCGCTTCTTCTATGAGCGTTTCCAGAGTCTTGCCAATGTTCTTGAACTGTCGCCACTTCTTCTCGCCAGCGAAACGCGGTAGGTATTCGCCGGGATGATTCTTCCACCAGCGAACGAAAGCATCGCGGTGTCGAAATTGATGCGGAAATTCATAACCCTCGAAGAGAGCCCTGCAGAACAGTAGCTCTCCTTCGCTCCTCATCTTGCCGAGTCTCTCGTAGTTCAGAATGTGCCAAGTGAGTATTCGAACCGTATTGAGCTTTGGCGATACTGAAAACCATCCATCCTGATCTGAGAGGAGCATAATCTGCAAAGCTTGTACTGGGAGGCATTTCTCAGCGATGAAATCGACACGGACCAGTGTTAGGAAATTATCATCGAGGACCTGAAGCGTAATTTCTGGGTGCAGGCTGTGAGGGTCAGCAAAGATGCATAATTCCGAATAGTGCTTCTTACATCACTGCATTTGCCATTGCGAAGTAGCGGGTACGCCTAGAATTTTTCATTAGATGTTTCCAACATTGTGAGAAGGTCAGGTGCACCTGTAGTTCAGCACGACTTGACTACGAAGAACAAGCTCAATCGTATCAATTGGCGAGATGAGAGGGTTCGAATAGGTATACGGACGCGATGTCTCCAAGAGACGTCTAATGTCGTCGATGTAGGCAGGAGTCGATTCGACGTCTTGTTTCTGCGCCTTGTTAGGGTGTTGGGGCGCATTCTGTTCCGAAAGTCCACGCTTGTGTGATCGGCTACTGCCTTGGGGTTCATTTTGCGGTCCACTCTGGCCAGATTCGCGGGACAGGCCAAGTACCAGCTCCAAGGGGACACTGTCAGGCCAGAAACCGTGCTCCAGTTGTTGGCCATTGCCTCGAGTCCTGGCAGTATCTTCGTCTATGCCAGCGAGCAGAGCGTCATCATTCGATATTCCCGATAGCTGTTCGTTCCGTCGAGGCATGTGTCCGTCTTTGCCGCTGTAATTGTCGTAATCGTCGGAAAGCTCAAGAACACGCTTTACCGGCGGCACGCTCAGGTGCCCTGCCATGGTCACGAAGTGGAGTTACACACAATCTGTCAAAGAAGGGGTGTTCGAGAGGATTCAGTTGAATGGAGCTGTTTGACGGCGAAGGATGCCCTCGATACTTTTCCGAGTATGTGAAGTGTTGAGGAGTGTCGAAAAGAAAATTTCGTTGGTCTGTTTTGCTACAGACCAGGGCTGACTCATCTTCGAAATGTTTTGAATACTAGCATGGTGTTGACAACACGCTCCTCGGAATCCTACTTTCCCGTATGGACGAAAGCACGAATGGAAAACTCTGAAGAGCTCTCTTCTTCAGCAAGCACAAAATCATTTTGAGACCTGCTGGATCCTCGGCAAGTCCCAAAGGCGATCTCGCCAGGATTCTCGTGCATCTTGAACTCGCATCAATGACGAACAGCTATCTTAGCGTCGAGAAAGCTCCCATCTTTTATATGCCCGGCGCGGCAACTTCATGGTCATTTTGCTTGACGTTGTGGGATTTTTTTGGTCCAGTAAATGGGGCCTGGTGCTTTGAGTTCACCAAAAACAAGTAGAAATATTAAAAACCCTCAAATGAGGTCTCTCCCGTCTGCCGTCACTTCCTGCTTAAAAAGATCCTATAGGAGGTATCCCAAATCTTTCCCAAAGCCTGGAGGAAGTGAATAGAGGGAAGAAAAGTGGAGTTGGTGACACTCATACGTAGAGAAAAGCCCTACAGTCCAGCAGCACAACTATCTGAACATCGAAATGTGATTTTTGAGCCCTTCTCAAATAGAGAAAGTCACCCCACAAGCAGTGGCTCCGGATTCACTTCAGCGGAAATCTCTACAGAGTTAGGAAAGCATATGATAGAGTTTATAGCGCATGTTCACCTTGAGACTGAGTACCAACAAGGTAATTACTCGTGCGTGCTTGTGTTGTAGGTGTGGTGAGCAATTCGCTGTCGATATTGTGAGATTCGCGGACAGGATCGATCGAGGTGTGCTACTCGTGATAGTTAAAGACCGCGCTCGGAGGGCCTACTTCTTCGACCCATCAAGGATAGGGAATGGAAAAAAAAATACCACCAACAGCTCGCCGGAGGCCGGCTGTGGGGCTGAATAATTACGAATTAGCTGAGCTAACCAGGGGGTCGAACCCTACGAACGTTGTGTTTCTCCTCACGGAGGACCATATACTAAGCAGACCAGGGGAGCTGAACATCGTATATGGATAGCATCTAATCCCGATGTTCAAGCGTTGCTTGTCATGAAGTGAGTAGTAACCGCTAGCCCGCTCGACTATCATGTTTGAATTGATTTTAGTGTTAGGCGAGAATTATCATATGGGCCAAGACATTTCCATCACAAATTGTGGAGCCAAGAACATTGAATAATTCTGGAAATGGAACAATGCCAGCATCACAGCTCTTCCGACAATATATAGGGTTTGTCGGTGAGTGTCTCGAGAATTACAGGGCTGCTGAGGAGGTTCCTTGAGAAGCGAAACAAAGTGATGAGCTGGAGACTGTTGCCGATGTTGCCGACCATCGCCGAGGGCGAGAAATGGGTAACCTGTAGCTATTGCCTGCGGATGCTGATGAGTGCAGAACATGTCCGAGATGCTTCTGAGCCTCCCAACACAGGTATCGACCTTGCACAGCTGAAAACCCCTCTAGAGCGTGAAGGTAACAATGGTACCATCACATGTCAAGTCAACAATATCAATCTTCCCAGCTCTTTTAGATGTCGCAGATCTGCCGTTTCTACATCAAATCGCTTGATATAGACAGCTCAAAGGCGCCCTGATGGTGCTAACGAAGACAGGGACGATAATTTCGTGCGATTAACTGCGTCAGTGCGTCTATGGTGAATGTATGGGCGTGAAGGAAGAGAGGAGGTTACAGGAGAGAGCAGATGAGGTTGGAGATCTGCCGGTCAGATCTCGGCCGCCGCGAAAGTCGAGTGTCACGTGGTGTTCTAAATGATCTCAGGCGTAATCTCTTTTTGAGTCGCGACACATGAACCTCAGTCCATCTTCGACCATCGATATCGAGACGACTTCGTTCTTCTCAGATGTCTGAGTCCCTCCTTCAGGACGGTTCACTCACCACGTTGTGGAGCAGAACCAAGCAGGTTTCGATGGCGGATGCTTCTTGATTAGCTCCTGATGACAACATCATCGAGTCGCTGAAAAGTCGCTATATTATATCTGATAAAATCAACATCATCTCATTCCAGCTGGAAAAGACAATCACCATGACGCCCCCTACGCTCGACATCAAATTCAAAAATACCACCGATTCAGAGCTATACGCGACAATCACCGGCCTGGATTTGGACAACAACAGCAAATGGTTCGTGCTCAGAGCAGACGGAAAGACTGCCTACCACCCAGCCAATCCATCGAAGATTGGGAGTCCGTTGCAGGAAGACTGTGCCATCAAAATTGGAGGGCCGGGCGCGGAAAGAACTGTCACCATACCTCATATAGCTGGTGGACGCATCTACTTTGCCATCAACGAGCCAGTGACATTCTTCCTTAATCCCGGGCCTGCGTTGGTAGAACCGTCGGTGACGAATCCATCTGATGCCAATTTCAACAAGAACTGGGGTTTCTGCGAGTTTACGTTCAATAATGATCAGCTGTATGCAAACATCAGGTATGATTTAGATCATTAGATGAGGCCGACATGCCCAAAGTGGTTGACTATCTTGTAGTTATGTCGACTTCGTGGGTCTCCCGGTCGCGATCGCTCTAGACTGCGGAAACGGCGAGCACAAAAAGGTCCTGGGCATCCCGTCCGATGGTATATCGCAGATCTGCTCTGGCCTCGAAGCTCAGAAACAAGAGGACGGACACGGTTGGGACAAGCTGATCTTCAGAGGCAAAGATGGGCATCCGCTACGCGTCTTGAGCCCCAATCAAGCCTGTGTGATGGACGGCGCACTCCTTCACAACTACTACGAACCGTACGTCGACGAAGTATGGAAGCGCTTCTCCACCAAAGACATCACAATCGACACCATAGCCGCCGGCGTGGTGAAAGGGCGTGTAAAAGGAGACAACCTAATCCTCGATGGCCAAGAATTCCAAAAGCCTACCACGCGCGACATCTTCAATGCAGATGGAGGACCCTTCCGAACCGGACCCGATGCAAAACGCAACGCAATCATCCCGAGGCTGAACGCGGAATTCAATCGTTCAACGTACATCTGCCACGACGGCGTGTTTCCAGCTCACTCAGATAAATACTACAAGCATCCCGTCACGAACCATTACGCTCGTTTGGTTCATGCGGCGAATATTGATGGCCGTGGATATGCACACCCTTACGACGACGCATCTCCGCCGGGAGGCGGCGATCAGTCTGGATTTGTCAATGATGGGAATCCGAAGCTCCTGACGGTGACAATTGGTGGCAAGGGCGATACTACCGGCACGACAGAAACAAAAAGTGAACCCGAGCAGGCGACTCAGACACATCACAAGCATTTCTCTAGACTGGGCAAACTCATCGACAAGTTCAGTTGAGGACAATTCAATGCTGTTTAAATCTTGAGGCACATAGTGGGGCTGTGATTAGGTCACTGCTCCCCAGACAACTTACCGTGCCTCGTCATCGTATCTTCTCTCTCTCTCTCTCTCTCTCTCTCTTTATATATATATATATATATACGGGAAAGCAAAGGTGAAGAGGAGGGTTACGTGATGCCACGGTTACTCATCACCACCAATCTCAAGGCACGAGGAGTTATTTCAAACGAAGATGTGAAAATTAGCTCGTCAAGGTCTCATGCATTGATATATCTCTTCTCGATCGGATATCGGCCGTGCTGCTTTCCTTCTCTTTCATCAAAAGTCGCTCTCACGTGACCATTTCTGACCTTCGTGTCTCGACATGTCCCTCAACTACTCAAGTACGCTTTCCACTTAGACCAGCGCCGCCAATGGACGGTCTGTCTTCGCAGTCCATGTCTAAGGAAACAAAATGTCTGAAATGAAGAATCCCAATCCACTTTTACGCCGTCATCCTCTTTATACAGCCTCCAGCAGCCGACTCGCGTATGAGCAGGACATATAATGCTTTTAATGATGTTGATGTTGATGTTGAGATGTATGAACTTGGTTCGATCCTACTCGTGTCCGTCCGCAGGTGAGATATGGTAGGTGGTGTCGACCGTAATTAGGGGAAATGCATGCCGTGCAGGAAAACATAGGAAATGAATGAAGAAACCGGTCTTCTGGGTATCAATCGCTGTCATTATGCAAGATTCATGTGTTTTTTGCAATTCTCGTACACGACCCATGTGATCGAAACTGCTGGAACGACCTTCAGCAGATTTGGTGTGAGGCCTTTGAAGAGGCCACGGACTCCTTCGCCCTTGATTGTCTGGTTGAACACATCCGTTATTCCGGTATAAGTTCGAGGGTGTAAGACGGTGCCTTGACTTTGTAGTCGCGTTCGGAGGAGGTTCAAGGGGTAGACCATGCTTGCGCCAAGGGCGCCAGAGAATCCACCACAAAATGCAGTCAGGAAACTTCCTGGCTTCGCGTCATCTTCGTGGCATCCGCGTTTCTTCGCGTTATGTAGGGCTATGCGCCGTTTGAGATACTCGAAGGTGCCCATATCAATGGCTGCATAAGGAAAGATGCCAATCACGCCCATCGGTAGGCCGCGATAGAATGCTGAGATGCCGTTCGACCGCCACATTTTTTGCGCCGTTGCATATATCAACCTGTTACCTCGCAGGCCTCCGCTAACGGTCTCGCATTGCATTCGACTACATGCAAATAAGCGTAAAGTTGGGAGGAGGTTAGCAAGGTATTTTACTCACAACTTCAGGGTGTCCGCTGGATAAACAGCGAATCTGAGCTTGTTAGCCACTTGATCCCTCGAAAGACCTTCCATATCGGACTCACTGTGCGACCATACCACTTATGCCGCCGGCGACGAATTTTGGGGCGGGCTCATTTGGGTCTATTCCCAGCGTGCCAGTGCAGACGCGCTTACAGGCCTTTTGTGAAGTCAGTGATACCCTCGGCGCGATCCAGGAATTAGGCGATGGATACCTCGTAGGTGCCGAATTTGATGGCTGACTCAGGCATGATCTTGACAACGTTCAAACCATTGCCTATGAAATTAGCGGCGAACCTCGCTTTTGGACGAACATTCCGCCTACCCGCAAATAAACTTCGTATGCCGCCAGCAGCCCATAGTTCTTTCATTGCATTTGCAGACGTCATATACGCGCCGCGCAGGGCTTGTACAGGGGAGCCCGACTTGACGGCTTGGAGAGGATTCGGCCCATTGTTGACTTGTGCTATCAGGTAGACCTTGAGCCGATCGAGAGGAGCGGTAGTAGTGCGGGAGATGATGCCGGCGAGGCCTCCTGCGACAAAGTAGCCTGATGATGGCACCGTCATCAGTAATGGCTTTACTTTCTCATCCTGCTGCTGTGTCCAATCTGCTAATCCCTGTTCCACGAAAGCAGAAGCGAGATCAGCCGGCTGAGATGCGAAGCTTCCTTCAGACATGATTTGTGCAGAGGGTGTACTGGTGGAGTATTCGGCACGCAGCAAATGGTGCTGCGGAGTTCGACAAATAGCGACGAGAGCGGTAATGAGAGTCCCGAACAAAGGGGAAAGAAATTTGTGCCAAGTACCTATTCCTTGTATAGTCTCATCGCTGAGCTGGACGTCGCCTTCGGAAGTGAGTTTTATAGTAGACGAAAAATAGGATAGGACTTCTCGGAGGTCGGGTTCATCGGAGGGCATAAATAGGAGGAAATCGCTGTGAGAATCATGTTAGTGTAGGTTCGCACACGAGTGGGGGTTTTCAAGTGAAAGGGAAACACGGGTGTATTGGGGAGAACTGACGCCCATTCTCTGAACGTGACGGAACCGTCGCTGTTCGCGTCGACCTTTTCAAAGAATCGATCCAGCTTTGCATTCGACACGGCCAGGCCAGTACGCTGACAAGCAGCACTCAATTCCTGCCTGTCCAGTTTGCCATCGTGGTTTATGTCGATCTCGTTGAACAGAGTACGCAGTTGACTCTCAGTCTGCTGCACAAACGAGTGGAATTCTTGTACTCGATTAGTTTGTATTCGGGTCACTTATTCGATTGATGACTGACCTGGATATGTGATCCGTCCGTCGTGATTTGTGTCGATTGCTTTCAGCACGTCTTCAAGAAGAGTGTCGGCAAACTTGAGAGCTTTGCGTTGTGAGCATCGATTTTCTCCAAGCACATATCCCCCATCCACGTACGATGGTCCAGCTTCTTCAGACCCTTCTTCAAACCCTTGAGGTCTAGAAATCCACGTCGGTTGACATCAAGGGTTCTCCATAGCTCCTCCACGCGAGCATCCTGAGCGCTGGACGACTCGCGATCTCTCATCGTCCCTCAGGTGCTACGCGCTGTTTTCATGGTAGGCTGTGTTTGGGAGGGTCGGGGCCGTGAGACGAGCCAAAGGTAGGATGATGGAACGGGAATGGTGAGCGAGGCCTATCAACCATGTGTCGAGTTGCCGTGGGTGATAACGCTGAGGGGTCTCGTTTTTGGTCCTGCAGGTGGACATTGTGACGTTTGCCGGAGTGCTTCTGTAGCTAAGCCGAACTGGGCCGTGTCCGAATCCAAGGCTGTCAGGCTTGACACACCTTCAAATCAACGGCTCTGGACTGGTCGAGCCGTGTTTACCATGTCTACGTGGGCAGTTTGCGCTTCGTGAAGTACTCGAATTGAAATACTTGATCTGTCGTTGCTTCCCTTTTGTATCGTGTTTCTCCCCTTTTATGATCACTCGGCGAGTCCATGATCAAGCCCAATCATATTCGTAATCCTACTCCCGATGCGCTTATACGTTTATCTCATTGAAGGCTGTACATGTTGAGCCTGCTTCGCATCAGGATTCACGAAAACCTCAAGCTTAACATCCACGATGGCGGCAGATTATTGGAATTCAACGCAGAAGAAATACTGGACCTTCACGAAGAAAGAGCTGGCGGAGATTCGAAGAAATCTGGAGGCTGAGAGTGGTCAAATTGTGTCTCAATATCCGCTCCCGGACCGCAGATTGCTGAACATTTACTTCTCCCATCGTAAGATCAACCCGCGGACGGCGTGTACAGGCAACATTGACGAGATGCAGAGCTCACAAAACTAGCCAAGCGGATGCAAGTTCGTCAGCAGGCTCTTGCGACAGCTCAAGTGTACATGCGAAGGTTCTACATCAAAAGGGAGATTCGGGGAACCAATCCATATCTGGTTCTATCCACGGCATTCTACCTAGCATGCAAAATGGAAGAATGCCCACAGCATATCCGTATTGTTGTTGGAGAGGCTCGTCAGTTCTGGTCAGGTAAGCCCATGTTTGCTGAGAGCAATTCAGAAGTCGTGTTGATGAAATGATAGACACAGTATCGTCGGACACTTCGAAGCTGGGCGAATGCGAGTTCCATTTGATATCAGAAATGAACTCCCAATTGATCATCCATCATCCATATCGCACCTTGACCGATATGCAGACGCAGTTCAATCTTAATACCGACGAGATGGCTCTGGCCTGGTCCATAGTGAACGACCACTACTTTACGGATCTGCCCCTGCTTCATCCACCTCATGTCATTGCCATTACCGCCGTGTTCCTTGCAACGGTCTTGACGCCAAATGCAGGCACCACGCAGGCACAGAACATGCACAATGCCATGCAACAGCTGAATGCGAAGATGGGCGGTACATCTGGTGCTCAACCACGGGTGCAGAGCTTGCTCAACTGGTTAGCAGAAAGTTCCATCAGCATCGAAGCCATCGTCGACTGCACCCAAGAACTGATCTCGTTGTACCAACTCTGGGACGGATTCAACGAGAAGGCGTGCAAGGAGCAAATGACGAGATTCGTCAGGAATAGAGGCCTTGATAAGTAGATGATGCACCCGAGTTCGCCGGCCCGACGGACACATATTGAACAGCAAGGTTGGGACGGGGAACGACGAATCAGTCAATGGTCCAAGCAGTGCTTTATATCGATAAACATGGTCAGACTAGTATACTGTGCACGTCGATGATGAAAGCGAGCGTGCTCTGCCTCTTCTCTGATCATGGATGATGGATTCACGTTTTAATCTAAGAGTGGCATCAAGTACTCAATGATCAGAGCTGCCTCCTCCAAACGGAGTGTTGCAATATCGTTTCCCGCAGCGTTTACTTGGTACATCCTGCGGCGGTAGCAACGGCTTTAGCGAGGGTGTACGGGTGGGGATTCGAGCGTCTACGAGAGCGCTTCAAGTGTAAGAAGGTTCAAGGAGAACAAACCAAACGGGCAATGCCTCTTTCACATAGATGAAAGCGAGGCAGAGCGCCGAGGGCTGGCCAGCGCCAAGAGCTCTTTGCAGTTAGTGCAGGCCATCTCAAACGCGATGCGACAGGCTTGTTGAAGAGGGAACCATGCGCTGCGCAAACAGTGGATGCAGAAGGTTTGAGCAAGTGCAGTGCCCGTATGGAAGACAGCTGTGGGTTCCGACTTCTGACGTGATCAACGCACCCCTCCACGATCCCTCCACAGAGACGTTGACGTTCAAGTTGTTCAAGTTGTTCAAATGTTTTGCAGAGGGTCTTCCCACCAGAAGGGTAGGTAGCGCAATATCAGTCTCGAGGCTACCCTCAGCGTCTAGACGTGCGACTTAGGCAGGTTGAAGCAAGGGTTAAGATGCCGAATCGTCTGAAGGACGAAGGAGAATGGCGACCCCGGACGAGTGCAATTCTTCGCACGACGCTGAATGGCCGGCCGGAGGGGGCAGCATGGTTGGGCGGTGAGTCCGCATTATTAGCGTGGTCAGGTGCTCGACGTTCCGACGGGAATATCGTCGTCGTCCGTCGACTCTTGGCTGGAACTGCCGTGCGCCTCTGCCCCGAACGCTGCTGGCTCCCTCCTACTGGCACGCTGGTACTAGGAACTCTGAGCTGTCTTGGGGCATGGCCGAGTCGTGCTTGATGGCGATAAACTCGGAGATGATGTGCTCCCTCCTGGCACTCATGTACATGCTAACAGTACCCAGTACAAGCGCTTCGTACAGGTATCCTCAGGGACATGGCATCGAGTCGTGGCCAGGCGCAGGCTTCAAGGCTCGACAATCGACGGGCACCTGGGCTGCTGGGCAGTGCAGATGATAGCAGACTAGACCCAGCTCGCTCTAGCTAGACAGGCCAGTGGCAAAGTGGCAGCCTCCAGATGACCCAAGCTCCCGTCTCTTCCTGGTCCAACCACCATCCTCGACAAGATGCCTCACTCGCCCGCCACTCCTGCCCTCCCATCCATCCACCTTTCTTTCATCCCATTATTCCCATCTTCCAATTGTCGACATCCCGCTTGCACCACCATCGCAGATTCTTTCTTCCCATTGCTAACCACCATACCCGCCATCCTTCACCGACTCGCCTCGGATTCCAACCTGTCCTCTTCACCGACGGCCCCTTTGTTCGAATCCCATTGTTGTGTTGTTCGTCCTGACTCCTTAGCGCCTACGATCTCGGCTGCCAATCTCATTTCCCACCCAGCCGCAACGAGCTCACAACATCAACACCCCTTCCCACAACATTCTTCCAACCTCAATCCATATCAGTAACGCACAGCCGACACCATGTCAACACACAACTTCTATTATGGCAGCGGCGTCCAGCACCCAGGACACTCAAGCCTGCATTCGACGCACCCGCACCATGCCGGTCGATCAAGACGCTCCACACGGACCACTGGCTATCATCACCGCAACGAACAGAAGCAGGCGCGGCAGCAGCAGCAGGCCAAGAAAGAGGCTGCTATTGAGTCTGCTATGGAGCTGAGTTTCCGAAAGGAGTTCGAGGCAGCTCGATCATTCGACTTGGACGACGACGAGCAGTTTTGTCCCTTCCACCTGTTGACTCAGGACGATGTAAGTTTGTCCCTGTCACGATCATCAGCCTGATGTTCATACTCTGTGTAGCTGCAGTCCATATATTCGTCTGGCTCGGATCGGTCGTCGCTATCTAGTGGCTCACCCGAAACATCTCCCCTGCAGCACCAGATACAGCCCTCCACAAACTATCTTTTACCGCCATCAACCGGCAACTTCTCTTCGAACCCATATCAACAATCATCTTCGCCCCAGTCGATGCTCCACCAGCCCTCAGCTCAGCGCAGTCGCAATGCCGCCGCAATTCCCATCGTTGACCCTAGCACTCGTGCTGTCGCAAGCCCTCCACCTTCGGTCTCCCCTGCACGTCAAATGCACCAGGCGAGATACACAGGCAAGCACCGATGGCAACAATAGACGTCTTGTCCGACTCCGTCCGATGCGTCCTCTGAATTAGCATTTGTTGCGCTCTGCGTTGCTGAGCAGGTGAGCGTCCTGGGATGAATCTTCTCGACCTTCTTCGATTTCCATTACGAGGATATGCCCATACATTACGATCGATTCTCTGTACAAACGACTCGACATTCATTTTACGAAGATTTAACTCATGGTGTATTACTTGTCTTCGGGCGACGGCGTTACAATATAACTGAATGTTTTATACCAGCGATTTAGAGCCCATGCTGGACGGCTTAGTCACGACGGGATCCGCTCTTGTTTTCTTTGCTTGCTTCTATACATTGTTGGGTGTTTGGGTTATCATCTTTTGCATGGACAACGGAGTCTCTTCTCGAAAGAAAAAACACTTCTGGAAACCATCTTGTTGAACATGGCGAGCATACTTATCGCTGCATGACTTCGGTATCTCAGGGGATTATTACATCCGCTTGCTTGCTTTGGCCCGGCGGATTGACTGACTGTTACGACTGGGAAGCGTGGTGTTGTCTCGTCGGGGACCTTGATGGTGTATCAAATGACGGGCGATTTGTGATCTTTGGCTTATACCTGGGACGATGCGCATGCTGTTATATCAAGGGTTGTTGCTTTCGGTGTCTCGGGTGCTGATTGTACTCTTTGACGATGGCAACAGATATTTCCAGCGTTCGTTTTGTTCTCTCAGGGTCTCTGCTTCGGTTGTTGGTGTAACAGATGTATATGTGGACTGGATAGGGGTGGGGGCGTATATATTTCTGTATGTTTTTCGTAGTGTCTCACCACAAGACGGCTCTACCATAGCACCAAATCAAGACTTCTGACTCTCTCCATTGACTTAGCCCTCGAAGCTGTGTGGGTTGCCAAACACACTTTCCTGTTCCAGTTCCTCACTCCTTCCAGTACCTTCCACGTGTCCTCCCCGGCGCTCCCAAAACCAGTCCCAAACGGCGCGAAACTGGACCTCCCGTGTGCCCGTCCTCTTCAGGATGACGGTGACGGATCTTGCGCGCGCAAGGCCAACAACGGTGGCAAGGCGGGGGCTCGATCGGGGGGTTTTCTGGAACATTCACGATCCACATCTCAGGTAGGGGATGGAACATGGATGGGAGTAAGATCAGGAACGGTACGGCGTGGGGTGAAAACTCCACTTTCCAATACTCCACCTCCACATTGCATTACAAGCTGCGGGTGACGACCGCATATTAGGTACACGTTGTAGTTGTACAAGCATACTATTCTACCATAGTATGTAGATTGCACAAGCACAGTCGTCGATGCTAGATGGGAGATAGGAGGATGTAGGATGTAATAGGATGACGATCTTTCCGTGGTTTTTTGGTGTCTGGGGATGTTATATCCGTGGTGTTTTGGTGTTTGGGGAGTTGTGGTGTCCGGGGCATTGATGTTGGGGATTATGTTAGATTTGTGTTCATGTCGGGAGAGAGGGGAGGGGTTGAGTATTCTTGCAGATACGTTTTTCGTCTGTATGTTCTGTTCGTTTTCTTTGGGCTTTGTCAATGGTGGGTGAGCTTGAGATGGGATATGCTCAAGGGTGGTGGCGTTTTTTGATTGGATAGGTTGGAGAGATTGGGGAGAGGGATTAGGTATATGGGGAGGGATAAGGTAGATTGGAGAGGATAAGGTAGAGGGATGTGTCGCAGGGTGTGGAAAGAGTTTTTGAACTTGGGTGGTTGCGTGGGGAGGGTTTGGGAGGGCTTGAGGGGTTGGTGAGAGATGCGTGGTGGTGATGTTGGGATTGGAGTTGGGATTGCGTGGTGGTGTTGCTGATAGCAAGAGAGTAGTAGCATTGGTATTTACGAAGAGGAATTAGTAGTTGTTGGATCTTTGCGAGATGGGTCGGTAGGTTATATTATCTTCTTCTATGCTGGGAGCTGTTGATGGTGTTTGGTGCTTCTGTAATCACTCCCGCGTGTAGGTGTTATTGAGATGGGAGACTTGATGGGAACGGGGATAGGAAATGTGAGGCTGAATCGAGTGCTGGGTTCGTAGTCTGCAGATTTATTGTTTGGATATGACGAGGATGGATCTTAATCGAGGATTTTTTGTTCGTCTTAGACTTAGAAGCTGCATCGAGTGCTGGGGTTATAGTCTGCGGACAGATGCGGTGTTTGGATATGTGTGGGATGAATCTTAATTGAGGAATTTTATTTCATTTTAGACTGAAAAGCTGAATCGAGTGCTGGATTTGTGTCCTACAGATGTGTTATGTGGATATGAGTAGGATTATACTCAATCAAGGATTCTTCATTCATCTTGGAAGCGAATATAGTTTATTCGACGGTCAAGAATTCCTCTGTGATGTTATACGTAGTGAAAAGGCCAGGGGAAATACAAACTTGTGGTTTCGCATCTACCTGCTCTTCTCTTCGTGCAATTGTTGCAATATGAAGATGATATTTTGGCGTCATTTTGTCTGTGAGCATTAATTATTACCGTTTTCCGTTTTTTTTTTGTTGCGCTGAGTGTGACACTATACATAAAGTTGGTGACGTCCCTCCAACGAATGACATCTAAAAGAACAACAATGTATGAAAGAATCGCTGGACCCGAATTCTCTGGTCAGATCGCGACTTATTCTCTACGCTTTCATATGCGAGCTAGGGAAAAGCGCCGAATCGTCGTACTCGACCTTTGTATGATTATGGAGAGGGATTCGGTTCAGTCAGCATGTCTTGCGAGCAAGCCATATGTGGAGCAGCAGTACGGAGTGTTGCTATTGTGACTATACTCATGTAAGGATATTCGTGTGACAGAGATGGAGTGATCTTCATATGTGTGGGGATGGTAAGATAACTTCAGCTCCGACAAAGGACCGGAACCTCTTCACCCTTTGGACTCCCTCAGTCTTCTAGTCTTTGGATGAGTAAGAACACGTCGCCATTGGTACACATTTCCATGCCGAATTCAGGTACGAAAGTGTCCACGGTCTCGAACGAGACATGCCCTGGCGACAGTGACATCATCAAACCAATGCCGAGGGGAAACGGAAATGTACCACGACACACAGCTGAATATCTCTCTGGACATCAGGAAACGCTATCTGCCAAACAAGAACATCCGGGCTAGCAGTACTATCAAATCATCATGTCCATACGTCTCATAGCCTCGTCTGCGTCGCGTGGAATCCTGCGCCCTGCCACGCGCCTCACCACACAACGAACATTCGGCTCGACAGCTGTTAGACAAGCCGGGAAGGAAGATGCCTTGCGTAAGCCTATTTGCCCTCAATCCATGGATGAGAGCATTCATGAATTACCATGACTGCTGGAAATGGGACCATTGCTGATCAGAATGATTCGAACAGACAAGGAAGGCCGTTCCGACGAGATCGAACACCACAAGCAAGATTCATTAAAGAAGGTCAAAGAAGGAACAGCCGAGTGGAAGGATGCCTTGGCCAGCAACAGCGAGTCCATTGTACGTTGACTCGTCTATCATCTCCTCCGCTCAACCAGCAATTCTGATCCCGAATTGGCGACCAACTATATCAGCAGCTGCGATAAATGCTAATTGCTTGTCCTTGAATAGATCAAAGCGGACCGCGGCGAACTCGATGCCTCGAGCGAAACAATTGAGAAGCTACAGAAAGAGTCGGAGAAGCTCTTGAAGAACCAGAAATGAGTGGCCTGCACTTATGTTACCTCATATTTAATCGGCGTTGAAATATTGGCAGCAAGCTCGATGGAAGGCAATGCTGGTGTTCAGATCTGAAAAGCTCGGCAACCAGGTCTAGCTAAGTCGAATGACTTCTCATTTGTCGAAGATTAGAATTTAGATTGTCTCCTCGAAAAGCTTCCGTGAATGTGCTACAATGTTGAGCGACCGCTGGTCTTGCATACTGATATAATAGTCTCCCATTCTTGTCACGAGTCGAGACAAGGTGAAAGATTGGGGGGAAGGTGCTGTCGTCGAAGTCTAGAACTCTGAAGTGCCAGAAACTCGACAACAACAGAAATCATATCAACACAGCACTAATATGGTACCACGATACACGACACTTCGCAGTCACGCCAATGGCCTCTCCAAAACACCGTCGCCACCGGAGTCACGGCTTGAACCGCCGGGTGTGCCATCAATTTCTCAGCTCAAAAACGAGTTGTCTGAGATGCTGGAAAGCACGATGGGCGATTCTTGCAACAACCTCACTCTCCTTGACCTTGACTCTGGTGATAAACTTATCGACGTGTCATCTAGACCTATTTCTTCCTCCACTAGCAGTGTCACGGCGCAAAACGAAACCGAGGACGAGGTTACGCCAGTGGAACAGTGTGGAGCGGAGCGCTATGAGGTAAAGCAATACTATAAGGAACGAGACGAAGCAGGAGAGCTTCACTACGTCTCTAATGACGTCCGTGAGTACCACTTCCGACTCCTCCAAGCCAGCGACGCGCTCTCCGAAGATGCCAATGCGTGCCGGGAACACTGCTACTACCTGCTAGCTTCCGAAAACGTC
Source organism: Venturia effusa (assembly GCA_007735645.1). Classification (NCBI taxonomy): domain Eukaryota; kingdom Fungi; phylum Ascomycota; class Dothideomycetes; order Venturiales; family Venturiaceae; genus Venturia; species Venturia effusa. Next base: position 762,387 of record CP042195.1, read on the forward strand.
CGTAAGTCATCTCCCTATGTAAAACTAGAAATTCCAAAAGCTAAGAACCGCACAGCTCGAGCAGTGAGGTGCGGAGCCTTGTACCTCCTCGCCGAAAGCTCCAACTCCGACGGCCGCCGTCAAGAAGCCAAAGGATTCCTCGAACAAGCGCTCATTTTATGCGACGAAATGGACCGCGTCAACGAACAGCAAGGTGTCAATCCTGGAACGGTCCCTCACGAACGAGTTCAAGCACTACGAGCTCAACTCTTTACAATCAGCAACGCGATAAAAAGTTCCAGGGTTGTCGTTGTCTCGAGACATACGACACCAAGCAGCTCCAGAGCAAGTTCGCAGCGCGCTGGAGAACAGTTTGGATTTCTTGAATCACCTGCTAGCGTTGATGGTGAGGGCGAGCTTTCTGGCGGTTGTTCTGCGACGAAGAGTTTCTTAAAGGTACGGGCATCGAAGGAGGAGGAGAAGGAGGAAAAGAGTGAATTGTCGAAGACGAAGGTGGATAGATGTCATATCACGGAATTGGAGTATGAGCTCACGAGGGCGCGGGAAGAGGAGAGTCGAGCGAAGAGGAGGGTTCATCAGGCGAAGAGGAGGAGGGAAGGCATCGAGGAGAGACTCATCAAGACGAGGAGGTTGTGGCAATTGCAGAAGGTTTAATGGCTGTTCTTGGGATCGGTAAAACGGGTTTGCAAAGCTTGTTATTTGGTTGATATGGAATCATGCCACTGCTTGGGCAGGCATGGTTGACTGGATTTGAGCTGCCAAGGGTTTCGTGGGTGAGTGGTGCTTGATGTTCATCCAGTACTTTGAGATCCTGTTCTCGTGCTTCTCTACTTTATCTTCGAGACACTGTTATTCTTTGACCCGCACACTACGATATTTCTCGCTGATCCGACTCCCTTGACCTCATGCTTCCCTTGACCTCATGCTTATAGGGTTGCCGCTTGCCGCTTGATAATGTGTCTCGGGCAGAAAGAAGTAGGATTTACGTTTGATGTCCGCATCTTGCAAACAATCGTATTCCAAATGGTTGTAGATGTCAAGTAGCTGATCGATAAGCTGACGCGCAAGGGGTTTAGGTGGGAAGCCTGATGAGCGGATAAAAGGATGAAAGAGGGTTGCAATTTTTGTTGTCATCGGAATTGTAGTGAGTGTATCACTTTGTTTGGTTATCTTGAGGATTCCCTAGCGGCCAGCTGATAGTGAGTAGTACACTCGAAGTCTCTCCATTTCTCTCAGCAATCGCGTTGAAGTGATTTTGGTTCATTTCCTTTAGCCAATTGCCGAATTTGGGTGCTCAAGAATTTGACGAGTGGATGGACGGCCGCCAGTGTTTCGGCGTATTGGACGATGTGGACTGGGATGATCCCGTAGGCCCTCAACTTTTTGTAGGGAGAAGGCTTCTCTGTCGAAGTAAATTATGGCACGGCAATTGTCCCGTAGCAATAACATACCTAGTGCATATCTTGGACGCACCAATTGAATTCCAGTTGGTCTCACGGTCTTCCTACCGTGGATCCCCCAGTGACGTTCATTTGGTCGGATACAACGTTGTACTGTGGTAGTACAACTATAGTAGATCCACCGTAGTAAGACCGTAAGCACTCAGGGATATTATGACTACCAGGTTATTATTATCGCGGAGCTCGCGGAGCGATGACCTATATTTAGGCAGATACTACGATTTAAGAGCTATGCATCCGCCAGCTCTCCGCAATATTTCTCACCAACCACAAATCCACGAGCTTCATCCTCAGTCGAAATCTTATCAGCAATAATGCGATCAATCCACCTCACCCTCGCAGCGCTTCTTCACCTCGTCGCCCTCAGCGACGCCGGATCTCAACCAACTCACTGCACTCCCGCACCACCCAAATGCTCCTGGGAGAACAAGAATAAAGGCGGAAATTGGGTAGCGGTATGTAACGTACATCTTTTACTAAAATCGCCTCCGAGGCTAACGATTAAAGTGTAATTACAACGAATGCAACACCCACTGTCCGGGAAAACCGAAAAATCAATGCTGTCTCGAACATTTTACTGCACCCCGCCAGGGCCCTGGGGATAAAAATCCTCCCTACGAATACGATGCCATCGTGGAGTACTGTTACGCATAAGGTGGATAATGGTAGGCATGCATTGACGTGGGAATTATGACTTATGGACACGGAGTTCGGGGGAATTCTTTGACTTCTACCACCTGCAACAACCTCGCACTCCCCAACACCCACCACCTCACCCATCAAAAACCCAAACCTCCATCGACCTCTCATACGCCTTCCGAAACCCCCTCCTAACAGCATCGTACGACCTCGCTCCCCCCGCTGTAAACTTGTCAACCCGACGCCGTGAACCAAACGGCTCGAGGACGTAGATGGATTGCCGACGACGTCTGGTCTTGGGCACGGGGTCCGCCACTAACATCATCGCGAATAACTTTTCGAGCCATTTTTTGAGGATCCACGACATGTCTTGTTTGACGAGTGGATGGACGGCTGCCAGTGTTTCGGCGTGTTGGATTATGTGGACGGGGATGATTCCGTAGGCTCTCAGGTTTTTGTAGGCGGTGTGGAAATTTGAGAAGGCTTCTTCGTCGACTTTAGGGACGGAGCCTGGGGCGTTAAGTGTCTGGATGCGTGTGCCGAATGTGTGGGCGAGGATGTTTGCCATGATGTTGTTGTCGTAGACTTGGAGGGCGACGTTGAATTTGACGTCTTGGTGGAAATGTCTTTCGGTGATTGTCATGTTGAGGATTCTTTGGCGGAGCTCGCGGGAGAGACTGAGGAAGCTTGTGGGCTTTTGGGTGGGTTGTGTCATCTTGTTGGGTGCTCTGGTGAGGTTTGTCAGGACGGGCTCGTTTTCACCATGTAGAGGGAGTCAAAGAGGTGGACTTACTGATGGGCGCTGCTTGAGAAGGATGGAGAAGGGTTGGTGTAAGTAGGGTAATGGTAGGTGGTTGGAGTTGTCATCGAGCAATGCTCAACACTGGCGCCTCATGAAGTAAGGCAACACATGACGTTTCTAGCGCCTGGCCGTGTTGTTACAACACCTGCCGAAAGTCACTTCACATGACAAGCTAACTATGGGCTGGACTCGGTCGTGTTGCTTTTCGCTATTCCACTCTTGCGTTTTCACACCAGACCAAGGAACACCACCATTTTATTTACCTGATCAGGCAAGGGCCATATATAGGTATCGTGGCCATTGTCTTTCCTTCAGACCAGATATGCTTCTATCTTCCACTTCCTTGTAACAGGCTGAAACCTGGACTGCCCAAAGACCTTCATCTGCCAAAGCATCCGAAAAGCCACTTTGTCGTTGCAGCTTTATTTATGATCATGCTGAGCCCAATACTGTTAGCCATAGCAAGTACTTCCAGCCGGTACCCTCGAAAAATGTCTTGCCAGTCGAGAGATACAAACAAGCAACCCAACATTGAGCAATTTCCTCAAAGCGATGGGGGTGTAAGTAAATATGAATGTTCCTATGGACATTGAAGGCAGATCATTCGTCGTGCAGAACAACGACACTGCAGTCCAAATACCTGTAGAACCTTTCTTGAGTGCCAGCGCGCTCTTCCAGCAAGGACTTCTTCAATATCCAGGACGCCGCCTTCTGACAGTAAGCACGGAAGACTGACCGATCCAGATTTGGTTGTCGAATATTTCCAGCCTGAACGAGTGTCGTGATGGATTCGCACCGAGCTGAGAGTGAAACACATGCAATCGTAATAGTGGCGCGTCCTGCTTGGTCCATGATGAGAATATTGGGCTTGAACTTGGATTTCAAGAGCTCGTCATCGACGCCGAGGTTGATGCAGAACAGGACCTTGATGCGGCTCTAGAAATAATCTTCCCAAAGATTTGATTCTAACATATTCTCTCTTCTCCCAGTGGACTTTGTGGTGCAAGTTTTGTAAAAGAGTCAGATAGCTACCCGCCATCAAAGGGAGAGGAGTCTGAAGCAGAGCAGAGCATGTTTATCATGATGCTAATATCTGAGAAATCGCAGCGTAAAGCGAGTATAATGATCGGAGAACTCTTCATCATGTCACTCTCTAATTCTCGGTTAGAGTCTCAAGATAAGGTAATATAAATCGCCCAGCTCACTGGTTTGCATGAGGGCTACTATTGCCTGAAGATAAGTTGTTTGAGCACATCAAATCTGAAGGATAAGAGGGTTAATGACGTACCACAATCAGCTGGTGAAAAATCAAAACCTCCTTCATTCTAGTAGTCGGCAAATGGCTGCCAACAGCTTACAGATTGGGTATTATCAAAGAGGAACAAAATCTGGAGCACAGGAGAGTTGAAGGGCGAACGAGCAAATGACCCAGTGTCGAACTACTAACTGAGAAGACCTGCGGCCAATGCCTCGAGGTCCTCCAACGTTTCAGGCTCCTCAAGAGGGGCCTTCTTTCCTCTTCCTCTTCTCTTCGTGCCATTCCCGCTAGGCCCAATCTCATCACCAGAGTCATCTTCAAACCACTTCTTGGCTTTCTTCTTCTTCGGTCGCTCCGTCTCCTCTTCCTCGCTCTCCACATCAATGTCTGATCGCTCACTACCATTAAGTCCCTGAGCGTCGGCAATGAAATTGGCAAATGCATCTTCACCACTTTCATCGGGACCAGCGACCACAGCCTCGCCCCTCTTTGCGGCCTCAAGCTCCGCGTTCTCTCTTTTCCTGGTTTCTTTCCTCTTCTGAAGCTTCTCTCTCCTCTTAGCCTTTGCGACGTCTTTATCTTCAAGATCGGCGGCAGCAACTCTTTGCCTTTCTTCTTCCAAGAACTTCTGCCTCTGCTCTTCGGGCAACCCTTGGCCCTTGAAGTCGTCTTCGTTCTGCAATTCGTAGAGCGGGTGAGGCTTGCCTTCATCGTCGAATACAACATGATCTCCCTTATCCTTGAATTTGAGCAACTTCTTTTTGCTCCCTAGCCTCTTCTCTGCGCGTTTAGAGTCAATCAAGATCGGTTCCTTAGCTCCTTCGATATGGACGAGCTTTTTTGACCTCTTGTCGGCTGGTATCGAGTCCATGGAAGGTAGATCTCCATCGACATCAATGCGTCGTTTGACAGACATGAAGCCATCATCTTCCTCTTGCTCGCCATTCAGACCACCGTTGCCTTCAATCTCGCTATTTCCCGCTTCGTTGTCTTCGGCAATGAGATTCGTGTAATGATCCGTGAGAATGTCTTGATTGACACGCTCGAACATGCGATCATATTTCGTGCGAACACCATCCTGCTTCTTTGGCTTGGCTTTGATGTCCGTCTCAATTCCATCTCCGTCCTCCTCCTCATCGGATGACAAGCCATGGCGCGGTGCATTTTTCAGGGCGTGTGCATTATCGCCCTTCAAGAACTTGATTCTCGGGGCCCCTGGTAGACCTAGACTGGTGGCATACTCTTCTAGTGGGAGCTTGTCTAGATGGAAGATTTCCTTGTCTTTTTGAATGTATATGGATTTGACGTATGATGCAAATGATTTTTGCGCGAGATATTTGATCATTGGGTCCTTGAAGCACAAATTGGCGAGCTGAGTTGTGATGGATTGCCTCTTCTTCTGTCGCACATTGATCTTCTCGATCGGAGTCTTTTTCTGTTCAAGCCTCTTCAACATGCCTTCTTCTTCGCTCGGATCAAGCATCAAGATGGCGCGTCCAGCACGATTGTATCGTGCTGTTCTGCCAACTCTGTGAATGTAAGTATCAGCATCTTCCGGACAGTCAACCTGGACGACCCAATCTACGGCTGGAAAATCTAGCCCACGGGCTGCGACATCGGTGGAGAATAGACAAGATTCCTTCGCAGCAGCAAATTTGGCGGTAATTTCCATTCTAGCAGTCTGCTTCTGCCGACCGTGAAGATGCAATAAAGGAATACCGGGCTGCAATTTTCGGAAGGCTTCGTAGACATGTCGGACTTGTTTAGCGGATGAGAGAAAGACGAGGATCTTCGACTTTTTGCTGCTTTGAATGAAGCTCCATAATGTATCAAGCTTTTCCGACAGTGGCGTGAGGCAGTAGTTTTGTTGCAAACTCGTGGGTGTTGACTTCGCAGCTGTGTCGTGTACAGATATATATTCGTGGTCCTTCAAGCTCAACCGTGCCAAATCCGATATCTTCTTTGTTTGAGTCGCACTGAAAAGCAGCGTCTGTCTCTCCCTTGGCAAGTATTCAATAATCGCGTCCACATCCTTTTGAAAGCCCATATCCAGTATTCGATCTGCCTCATCCAGGACTAGCATTTTACAGTGATCGGCATTGAAGGTGGATGTCTGAGAAAGATGCTGTAGTATGCGACCAGGAGTGCAGACTACAATGTTCATCCTACTCAAGGCATCCTGCTCTTCTCTCAAATTCTTGCCTCCGATCACCAAGCCTGCCGCGAAGAGATGCCCCTTTCGCCCGATCTTGTACAACACCTCGAATATTTGAACCGCCAATTCACGCGTTGGCGCAATGACCATAGCACCAAGTCCAGCATCTGGGCCTATACATTGCGCTCGGTAAAGATTTTCGAGGATAGGCACTATAAATGCCAAAGTCTTTCCACTTCCTGTCTTCGCGGCCCCGAGGATATCTGTGCCTTTCAGCGCCAGCGGTATAGCTTTCGCTTGAATGTCTGTGAGTTCTACGAAGTGGGAGGATTTGAGGCCGGCTTTGGTGAAATCGGACAAAGGGAGGTCGGTGAAGTTCTTGTATGAGGCTTTGGGGTCCTGTCATCAGTTAGCAACTTTAGTTTGCACAAAGTGCATTCTTTAAATTGAAGATGCTGAAGACAAGCACAAAAGATGTCTCTAGATCATAGATCGTGAAGAAATGATCGGGAACAGAATAGACACACCAGGTCCTCAACTGCCTGCTCTAGCTTTTCTACGTCTACATCGTCTCGTTTGCGCTTCTGCGCGCCCTGCAGTTTCTTTGATTTGGTAGGCTTTCTCCTGCCACTGAGCTCTGCCGATGGTGCCATAACATGAGGGGATGTGGTTCGGTCTTCAACACATTTCGGGAGAGAAGTCGTTTGCTTGATCGTCGACTGATCTTCTGCAGGAAACTTGGCCATGAACTTTTTCCCGGCGAGTCAGGTTCGAGGTCCGAGACCGCGCTAAGATAAGAGCACGTGACTCAGATCATCGCGACAGCCATTGAATCGCATCTGAACCGCTTCAACTCAACATCAGCATCTAGAACTGCAACATTTTCAGGCAAAGTATACGACCCCTAATCTCTGCCATCATGGCGGCTTCCGATGACCTAGAGAAGTTAGATAAAGAAATCACCGATGTTCTTGACAAGGAGACCAAGGAATCAGAAAAGGTATACACTCTCACTGCCGCCTGAGCCTCAATGGCGTACTAACATGCTCTTAGGACGCTGAAATTGATCGTATGTCTCCCTTCAATTGCACCACCCAGTCACATGCGGTGTTTCTGCCTTCAAATACATCTAGGACTTGCCGCATCGAAGTCAATGCACCTGGACGCTATGGGGACGACCTTACACAAACCAAAGAGCATGCATCGAAAATCCAGAAGACTCTACTCCCGAATCATTCCATATGATCGGGGTTATATGCTCGCTTTGCGCCTTGTGGTGTTGAATTACGCAGCAGAGTTTACACGGAGATGGATATCATGGTGTCGCGCAGGCGACGATATGCATGAGAGAAGGAAGGGGAGCATGCAAACCGCGATTGTGGATAAGGAACGGAAATGGACTTCAAAATCACTGACACTTCCAAGGAATTCTAAAAGCTTTCAAGCACAACGCGTACGATGTCCTCGACCTCCAGCCAGGTGTTCCCGAGGCCGATATCATAAAGACATATCGCAAGAAGTCCCTCCTAATACATCCTGACAAGACCAATAACACTCGGGCCCCCGATGCCTTCGATCGTCTTAAAAAGGCGCATGGGATGCTTCTCGACGAGAAGGAGCGAGAACGCCTGGACGAATACATAGCAGACGCTCGCATGCTGCTTATCCGTGACAAAGGCTGGAGTATCGACACACATGGTGAAGAGCTTCAGAGTGACGAGTTCAAGACCGAATGGAAAGCAAAAACAGTATGGGTGATTGTGGACGAAGAAAAGAGACGAGATCGCCAAAGAGTGGCGAAGATGCGTGAAGAAGGTGCACAGCAAAAGAAAGAAGACGAGGAGATTGCCAGACGGAGGGCACAGCGTGACGAGAAGGAGCGCTGGGAAGCTACTCGCGATGATAGGATTGGCAGTTGGCGCGACTTCAAGAAGGGTGAGAAGCGCAAGGACAGCGATGGAGGAGCAACACCCACGGCTCCAGAGAAGAAGAAGAAAAAGAAGCTGAAGGTTCTTGCTTGAAAGCATATCTGATGACAGGGGACAGGATAGAATGGCATATGATCGCATAGGTCCTGACGTATGGCGCTCACGCTGATGTCCAGCTTTCCCTTGGGTAGGAATGCCTCATTGCTAGTGCTTTCATCCGATAACTCAGCCATGGACATCGGGAAGGTCGAATTGGCCTCAACGTGGACATATAATGTAGCAACATCCCCACAGATAACCAACAATACTTATTCTATTCACGAAGCAACCGACAGGATCGATGTCAGACGAAAGGCGGGAGTGACATTTTCTGTACAACCCTGGAAGCAATACTCTTCCCTGATCCTAGAAACCATACTTCGTAAATGTGCTGTCCAAAACGCAGAACATGGGACACCCAACAACTCACCCCTGACTGAGCTGATTCTCAAAAGCCGCATCACAAACTCCAAACCCCAAAAGAGCCAACCTCCCCCAAACCCCCGCATCAAACCCATCAAAAAAAGAAATTTCCCCCCATCCAATTATGTAAGCAGTTTCTCCAGCCTTCCCTTTCCTCCAGTGGAGTTTGCAGAAGCCTCATGCATGTCTCCCAGGAACATCCTTGTAAGAGGTAACAACGCCTGGCCTCGGATCGTACTCCGAAGTAGTAGCTACCTACGTGGTCGCCTTAGGTCTTCTCCTGCCGGTCTCGCTGCGTTTCATTCTTTTCGGCAAGGGGAGATCGATCGGTGAGAATTGTCCGATTCAGATGCATGCATGCAATCGTGTGCCTGCATGTACTACGGTATCAGGGGAAATAGACGTTAATTATGATCCCCCTGCCGCCTCCCTAGCTATACCACGCCCAACAGCCTACAAGTATAAACAAAGTAGTCTCATTTGAAAGAGACAGAAGAGGAGAAGAGAGTAGTCGAGATCTAAGAGGGAATTACTCGAAGGGTAGAGAGAGAAATCGTGAACAAGTATCGATGCATGCATGGGCCCTAGCCGGGGTCACAATTATTGTTTATTTCCCCTGATACCGTAGTATCTTGCACAGTAATGTAGCATTGTGCGTGCATGGGGATGCCCCACGTTCGCACGGACTCTTGGGCGATTTGGGATGGAGATGGAGGGGAAGAACTGAGGACCTTTTTGAGTTTTTGATGTGTATGGTTGGAGAGGTGGTTTGGACGTAGTTTTGAGTGCTGCTGTTGTGAGGGAGTAGTTCCGTTTGTGTATGCTCTTTGCTCTTGTCATTCCGGTCGTTTCTTTGGTGTTAGCCTCGGTCTCTTTGTAGGATAGCATCTTCACATTTTGATTCAGTGAGCTGGTCATTTCCCTCAAGGTTGCTTTGTATACGGTATATACAATCTGATATACTTTTCTGTCGACCAGAAGTTGAGTTGCTGGCCTCATCCCTCCGATCCTACCTACCCCTTTCCCTCCACTGTAACCCCCTCTGGTCTCTGCTGATCGACGCTCGCGCCGCCGGAACAGATACACCCAAGACCTCATCAAAGCATACATTCCCCACTGGTGCTTACTTGAACACGTGGGGCATCGAGAACTTTGACCGATCGTTTCCCTCCATCCGTCGCGCAACTGAGAAAGTCTTTGTAGCGTTGCGCATCACCTTTGGGCAAGTGACACTGGGTATCCCCATGACCAATTAGCTCACTAGGTACCTAGTTGAGAGACGGAAGTAACATGGAAGTTCAAACTTACGAAATTGTCGCTGCAGGATGAGCCGCAGCAAGTGTCGGTGTAGCCCGTCCTTTGGAGGACCTTTTGCCCGGTAGCAGGATCGGTACGTTCTTGGCAGGCTACGACTGCTCTTTCAGTTCTAGTCCGAGGGCATTCCGATGAGCTGGAGAACGGGTTAGTTAGGAAGTAGTTTATAACTTGTGCTCACGAACCTAGAGCCTATGAGGGCTGCAACGGCCATAAGAGAGAATAGGGGACGCATATCGAGTAGGTACGTAACGATTTGTTAGCGAAAGCAGTGGGCGACAATGGTTCAGAGTTTACAGTTTGCAAGCTGTTCAACTCTTTAGGGATATATGTAGGAAATGAGTGCAGCTATATTCAGCTTCGGAATAATCACCTACCGAAGATCTACTGTATAGATTGCAGGACTACTACAACGGAAGCCGGCGGAACGAATGTTGGTATGGTTATCCCTCCACCCCAATAAAATACACATACAATGTACATACAACGGAAGCCGGCGGAACGAATGTTGGTATGGTTATCCCTCCACCTCAATAAAATATACACAATATAGCTTATCTGTAGACTCCGATTGGTCCTTATAGCCTGTTATCGACTCTACTTAGATCCGGCGTTATTACGGCGGATCGACGTGCTAACATTATTCCCGCCGGAATCGGATACTATAGCACGTATTCCCTTCTTTTTGTTGGAAGTGTTGAATTGGCAGCTACCGGTCGCGCGATTCCCTATTAAAATAACAACCTTAAGTCATAGTATCTCAATCCTAACCAAATAATATTATCTCTAAGTAGAGATATAAGTCATCTTGATTCTTCCGTATCTCAACACAAAGCCTACTAGTATAAGACTATCTACTTCCATCTCAAATATATATTCACGAATCACCGCTCCTTGTCAAAATTCCCATCTTCCGCAACATGAATCTCAACGAAGGAAAATCTGCTTATATCGGCCGGCTATACTTTATCACGCGGGACGAGTCTTCATGGATTATTTTACTACTACGGAGAGATGAACCTACTATAATCTAACTAACAATGCCTCCGCCGGCTTCCACAACAAGCAGAAATTCGGAATCATGGTTAGTGAGAGTGGACCAAAGAAAAATCACGCAGACTACTGTTGACACAAAGTGCATAATTTCATCAAACGTGAAGAGGTGGTTGCCTTGCTAATCCTGCATGTTCTTCGTTGCCTGCCACCGGAGTGTAGGTAGGTATGCATGGACTACAAACTACACGTCGCACGTAGTGGCCGAAGCGGTATAGACCCCTTTTCGCCCCCCAAGCCCCAAGTTCCTCAGCACGACCGCTCCGACAACAATCATCACTCACTACAAGAAGCACAAAGAGACCAAACAGCTGCGTGCGCGGAAAAAGGGAGCAGAACAACAAAAAACAGCCTGGATGAGTGGCAAATGTTCAATGCCAAAAATGCAAAAATGGGGTATCTTCAGGTATCTCGCGATGACCGATTCTCGTCCTCCGCCTCCCCCGTCCATCCATACATCCTATTTATCCCCTCAACATCTCTCTTCTGGTAAATATGAAGACCGAAACCGCGTCAATTATTAATGCAACAAGTATGTCTATCCGCTTCTCGCTTATCCCAGATATCCCTGAACAGTGCTGATCTCCCGCAGATTTCCCTCTCTTCCTGTATACGCATGTCTATCACAACAAGACTTTTCCGCGGCTCTTTAAATACTCGGTGCCGATAGATGCTTAGTAAACGATGAGAGACTGATGAAATGGTATCTTCGAAACTTGACGGGAGAGATGAGGAAACAAAGTAAGAACGAGGATTATTGACAAGGAAATATTAATGTAGGTGAGGTACAAAGTGTGATACCGTCTTTCCTCACAGAGGAAGTCGGGTAACTCTAGTGATGGTGAGTGTATGTATTATCGGATGTATGTATTAATGAAGAGGAGGAAAAGCGTCTGGTCTTGTACAATTTGGTGTCGTATGCTCGTCTATCTTTCGATGATCTGTTTGATATCGAGGCGGCGTCGTTTGCGTTGATCTTCTTCGTCATCATCGGAGCTTGGTCGATTTTCCGGTGAAGGCCGTAATGAGAACTGGGGTCTAGGCTCACTCGATGAGCCGATCTGTTGCTGATGGAAGAAGTCACTTGTCATAGGTGTCGTCGGGGCGCTGTTGACGATAGGAGGGAGCTGCAGACTGCCCAAGGGCGCTGGCCGATGCCGCTCACGAGCGGTGTTGGGACGAGATTCCGGAAAAGCAGAAGGCGGACGCGACGAAGACGGCGGTGGAGGTGGGTACATGCCAGCCACTGCAGAAGTTGGGTGTCGGACGGAGAGGAAGCCTGGGTCAGCGCGAGCCTGCGATGGTGCGTAGCTGTATGACGTGGAATGGGAAGATGAAGGTGGGAGAGTTGTGATCAAGGCCGTGTGCAGAGTCGAGAAGGGAGAACTAGGCGCAGAGTTATTGGCATTGTAAGGTGACGGCGGTCCATGCTGTGGGAATGCCATTTGGGTTGGGCTTGGCTGTGGCATCGGAAGGTAGCCTCCTGGTCTTCCATAGGGGCTAAGCTGAGGCATGGAATGCGGTTGCATCGGCTGGCGTTGGAGAATCAAGGTAGCGAAAAAGGTTCTTGTTTTCGCAAGACGAAGTCTGAGGTGGAGCTGCTCTGTTCGACCACTCGCCATCCTGAATGAGAATGTCTCGCGTCGCTCGCTGTATCCTTGGCTAACCGACTCTGCAGCCTCCACGTCCATACCGGCCACCGACTCCTGCTCTTGTTGCTCCGGGAAGATTCCTGGTAGAAAGGACGGCTCTCGACTGCTTCTTTCATCTCGCAAATCGCTCTGAATACGCTGCAATGCCTGCTGGTGCTGTAGCCCGATGAAATCAGACAATGGACGGCCTCGAATGTCGCCGCCATCAGCGAACAGTCTCCTGATCTCATTGCTAGCCTTCAGGATACGCAAATCCATGTTCAGGAACGCAGTCAATGGAGCCCCACCCACTTTATGCGATTCAGGACCGGCCTGATAGTGTTGCTGGTATCGAGGGTCCGCCATGGGATGAGGCATCTGGCCCTGCGCTTCTACTTGCAGTCCCTCACTTCCAGAAGCCTGGGACCGCAAAACGCGGAGAGAATCCCCACGTCCATGGCCATGGACACCACCTCGCTGACTAAGATCACTGGGTCTCTGAGCGTTTCGCGCTGTGACCACCGCAGCTGCAACGGCAGCGGCTGCCGCTTGTTCCAGACGCTGATCGCGGTCGTCCCTTAGTCGTGGGCGACCTCGTTTCTTGTGTTCCACGTCGATACATGTCGCCTAAATCGAATGAGTTTTTGATCGTATCAGCACAGCCAGCAGAACTCACCTGTTTGCCAGAAGAAACGCAGCGAGCGCAAGGCCGAGCCTCATCACAACTAAGGTGAGCCTTTTTGCAATTCTGGCAAGCTCTTGCGACGTGGGCCTTTGCTCTCCTCGATGTTCTAGCGATGCGAGGGTTTGCTGGTCCGCCTAGCGATGTTGGTCCTTGGAAGGTAGCCATTCCAGGGACTTGACTTCTTGCAGTGGGCACAAGAGGCAATGGGCCTGGCAGCTGCTGGGTCTGAGAATAGCTCGTCTGGTAGTGAGGTGCCAGAGCAGGATGCGTCCCGACTGGTCTCGGCTGAATCTCATACCGTTGCTGCTCTGGATACTGAGGTCGGTACTGGCCATACTGTTGTTGTTGGTGTTGCGATTGATATCCTGCTGGCACGGCTACCGGCCCATCCATGCTACTACGAGGAGGCTGGCTCGGGTGAGTTCCTGGTGCACTTACTGATCCTCCAGCAGTGAAGCTGAAGGCTCCAGCAGATCTGTCGTCGGCGTAGTGTGTTGACGACCTTCCTGGTGAAGTAGGAGATCCTGACATAGGAGGAGATGGATATGCTCGGTCCCGGTGGGCTGAGTAGGACCACTTTGTTGGATGCTGGACCAGTACTAGATCTGGTCTCCGCTGTCGCCAACTCGACGAATTGGAGAGTGGTGGATTTGTCGTCCTGTCGAAATCACACATATCGGCGTGCTGTGAAATGGGTTTTCTAGAAATTTGGGGCAGTCTCAACACCCAGCTGGAAGTCTAGGCTGGAAGGCAAAGAGTTGGTAAAATGGCTTTCAAGTTCTTGGTATCGAGGAAAGAGCGAGTGAGGAATCGAGTGTGAACGTACCAGTCTTGCCTAAACAACAGCCGAGAAGATGAGGCTTAATACACCCTGAGATACATCAACCGTCTGCACGCCAGGAACGGGGAGATTAGTCCACGAGTTTAGAGCCACGGGATATGCATGTAGCTATTCTGCGTGCGGCCAAAAGAAAGAGACGAGGCGAGGATGTAAGGATTAGGAGTACCTTTATTTCAAAGTTTGGTTCAGTCGAAACATGGCATGGCCCGCAACAGGTCTACGGCGTTTTGAGGGTACCAGTAAGTTTCGTCGTCGAGTACGGAGCAGAGATATCACACTTGTACCTCTGGTACCAGTCCAATGCTGGGACTCGAAGCCAATGAGACGACGACAAGAAGTAGAAGCGGAAAGGTGGGTTTTCTGCAGCTGGGGAATGACGGGGTAAATAAAAGAGAAACGTTAAGACCATTTGCGGGAGCATGTACGTTAGGAAGATCTCCCATCCATCATGGCTGAGGTTGAAGGCTGCAGGTCAGGTCGCAGAAGACAGCCATGGCAAGGGCCACAGACAAGCATAACGGGTGTTTGGCATAGGACGACCTGCTCTAGGGGTCATTGAGCCGGCGGGGGAATGGGGTTTGATGATCAATATAACGACTAGGAGTAATAACGATAGTTACGGCTAGCGGATGGGGAGAGGAGGAAACTAGGGGAGGAGAAGTATCGAGGCAAGCAAGGTGCAAGGCGCAAGGCGCATGGATTGAGATGGCCTGCCTGGCTGCTACGTAGATGGGTCCCGTCGTGTCTTGTCAGCACGGAAAAAAGCCTCTCTGCTGTAATTTTTCTTTGGCGCTACGCATCGAAACGACGCAAGCAAGCAAGTTCCCTGGGACAACCAGTTCACGGGACTTGGCTAGCCCGTTTCCTCAGAAGCCCTGTTCATGCCTTGTTAATCGCAGCTGAGAAGCCGCCAGGCCTCGTTCGATAGGCTGTTGCGGCGGAGGAGGGTACCAATCAGAGCATGGCGCCCCAAAGAGATGTGCTCTGGGCCTCTGGGCCTCCAGTTCGGTTGAGTTACACGACCCGGGCACGACGAATAAGGTTAAGCATCGGCAAGGATGGCATGAGATTGCGAATGTGGCTGCGTTTGACAGGCAACGCTGTCAGCCCGTCGAGGCTCGAGCCCTTGGATTGGGGCATCCATCCGCTGTCTGTCCGCACTTGGACTCGCTTCCAAGCTCCCACCTGTCAATCGCCGTGCTTTCTTTTGCCGGCCTGGCATTGCCGGGTCAGAGTTTGGTCGAGAACAGAAGGGCTACGAGTAGCGTGCCCGAAAAACCACTGGCACCATGAATCCATGATCTGCATATACTCGACCGCCTTACCGAGGTGTGGCTGTGGAAAAGCAAAACACCAATTCCTGGTAGGAGGTAAGAGGTACCACCACGAAGCAAAACGAAACAGAACCGTGGAATCCGTTCCATCTGCTCTTCCCCCATTGCATCTTCTCTGCATCTTTGTTCTTTGTCTTGGGGTGTCTCCGTCTGCGACGCAACACCGGTGCCCGTCTGCGTTGGGCGTAGCAGAGGCCACGATGGAGGAACAAAGGGCTTTCGCTTCCTTCACGCCTCATGCACAATCCTCCCCTCTGGCGAGTTACCGCAGAGCAGTCGTGAGCCCGCAAGATGGTCTCGGTCAGACGCCGATGGTTGTCGCAACTTTCTTCCTATCTACCAGTACCGTACTCTCTGCACCGCTTGACCGTCTCATCGATGCCAACATAATCTGACGTGCATGACAGGCCGGAAGCTGAATGTAGACTAGCTTTGTATTGATCCATCTTCCTCCAGCATCTTAAGACTTGTAGTCAGTAACAGAGTTTGCAGCGACGAATGTGCACAAGGCCAAAACTAGGCAGTAACGTATTGATGTGCTCGAAGATGGAACGACTCGTTTGTGACAGCAATTGAACATTTCACAGCCTGGTACGGGATGCGGAAAGATTGTGTCGAAGATCTCATGCTGCGCGATCTGTGGCCCTTTGTATTATGCCGGCAGTAACCTCTGTACCGTGGTTCAAGCTGTCAGGGAATGACAATAAGTTCCGAAGAACGTTAGACTATAGCTTCCGGGTCCAGATGCGGCAATCGAGGCTTGACATGAACCGGTGGTACTGTGGTACTCGATTTAGCACTCTGACTCTGTGCTCGCATCGTGCTCGCGTCTTACCCTGATTGAGGTCTCTAGGATCAATCTGTTTCCGGCATGCACATCGAGTTGTCGGGCTAGCTCTCTCGCACAGTTCAAGGCCATCACAAACTCCAGGTTCCAAATCCGACGATCATGGTATGTAGCCATCTACGCCTGCGCCACACATGGACACGGGTGGTGAACACGGACTCTTGTTTATTTTCCGACCGGCGCCCACGCCTTCACAGGGAACACCTGAATTGGAATTATTGCACGCGTCTGTATCCAAGACATCGTCACCAGATGTCGGCAGGGCGTCGAGTCTTGTGCTCGTGTTCTGCAGAACTGGTCGTTTCAATGTCCTTCACCCTCGGACAGCTGCAGATCTCCTGCCGTGCCTCGTGCGTCCAGCATTCTTAGTTCAGTCCCAGATCGTGGGGACGGTCGAGTGTCATAAAGTCTCCTCTAAGGACGTAGGGTCCCACGGCGGGAGGAGCACAGAAAGTCCAGGGCCTTTCCAAATGCGTTCTCCGATGGACGTACTCCACAGCCGCAGAACGGGCCGAATTCATGGTGGAACTGGTCAAAGAAAAGCCCGTCCCGGAACGTACCCCTTCCATGGTTAGGCCTTGCCGCCTTCCATTCCTTACAAAGTCAGTTTGGGACGCCTGTCGTCAATAATACGGCGGACGTTAAGCGGGGACATGTAACGATTTCCAGGAAGCGGAGAATTGAGCGGCTCTGACGTGGGCATCTAAAGACCGAGTCAGTGGCCCAATATCAAGACTTTGGGTCCCTTTCTCCTGCGCAAATGGTTGCAAGAGAGACTCAAATCGCGACCGCCGCAACGACGTTCGAAGAGCTCTGGGGACACGGTGATCAGTACGCCACAGCACATGGCTCTGATGATATATCCAAGGGTCCCTCCTTGCACTATGTAGTAGTACCTTGATCCGAGGAGGGCCACGATCTAACGTCTGGACTCTGCTCCCACAACCCGGTATGGCATTGTCGACACTAGACGCAGCGAAACCAATGTGTCCCGGGTCTATATTTGTATACTACCTCCACTTTCACATCCTCACCCACACGGGGCGGAACCTATCCTACCAGCCTGCCAGTATCTTCACCGTGGTCGCTTAGGGCCATGTACGAGAAAATGGCGAGCCGATTGGATCGACCCCCGCGAGGCGTGCTGAGGCGCGGCAAATTGCCGAAAGGTTGCGAGAACAGCGGGCCTTTTTGCTCGCGAGGGGGGCAGGCATGTTTCTTCAAGTCGCCGTCTCGGACTCTCGGTGGGTTCAGCGCTGAGTTGAGCGGATACGTTTTGCACATTTCGCGTTTGCGCGACACTCCCGAATCCCTTTCTTCAATAGCCTGCGGCCCTTGGCGGCGTCCATTGCGCCGCTGATACCCTACAGGCTCCCCCTAGTTCTCAATGGGATCACGGGCAATAACAATCGACATCAAACCGTGGCAGTTGGGCCTTCTCAGATCCAAGTCTACGAAACATGACGGATTGCGGGAACGGCAGACAGGAGGCCTGACCCCGTACCAAACTATATAGTGGAGAGCATCGTACGAGTTTCTGGTATATAGACATCTCTGTCGTGTTTGACCTTTGCACTACCCCCAATAGCCACCTTTATGCGCGCGTCTTCTGTCCATCTATTTCTGCACATCTCCTCAAAGCAGGTTAGTCAAACATGATGATTCCTGACCCATGCGTCCATCGGATTTATTGAATCGATGGAAATCAAGTCGCCGGCCACTTTGATTTTTCCTATTGGAGAATCCCGAGCATTCAGGCCGGGATGCTCTAGATCGTTTCTGCAAACCACCCTGTCCTCAAACAAAGTGGCGCGCCTGAAAGAGGCATTCCTCGACACAACACAACCCAAATCTTCATTCCCAACACATCGATTGTGACGCAGCTCATTCATTGCGAGTGCGGACATCCGGAACTTGCCGTCGAGCTCACCACACCGTCTGCCTACCGAATGACAAGCCATCTAAACTTCCCCCATCGTCGTCGTCGTGGGGTCGCGGGAAGACGGCTCTGCCAATAGTCAATCATCTATCTCATGAGTAGCTAGCAGGTCAATATGTACGCACATCTTTGCCGACTCGACGCGTACAAGCATGCTTTGTAAGTCGTAGGATGTTGAGAAAAGCCGAGCTTGTACAGTCATCTTAGACCTTCAAAGTTACGCGCTTTGAATATGACAGATGCATCACCATGCACGCCTCCGTCCGTTCATCACCGGCAGCGAGCACTTGCCAGCTGCAAAACCGTTGTGACAGCGGGTTGCGAAGTGTCTTCATGCAACCAGCGAGACTGATCATCGAGCGAGCTCGTGTTCTGTATGTACTTACCATGCAGCGTTACAACCAAGTCGCGGAGCCGGTGAAGATGCGGGATGATACGCTTTTTTTCCCTGCGTATTCAAAATCACATCATGTATGCACGTACATAATCGAAACAACAACTGATTGACTATCCAGGAACGTTGGTCTATATCAGCCATACAGTTGAAGTCAACTTCGTGGTGGCACGCATTGAGCCGATTGACAGTATCAGATCATGGCCAATGGGATCGGATCACGAGATACAATTGTCGAACGTGCAAGCTATTCATTGATGTCCATCAGTGCATCGCCAGGTCTTATACTGGCTGTCTTTTACAACTCTTCAAATGCGCGTCGCGAACAATAGCTGGTATGTTCTGCACTGCAATCACCCTCATGACGACCTGACTCCTGAATCCATCCACATCGCCGAACGAACCTTGGCCAACGCTTATTCATGCTCTAGCAGCAATTGAGCAGGTGACTGACAGGCCGCCCACGAATTTTGACCAGGCTCCCTCATTGGCTCTGAAGTTTTAATCGGATTATTCAAATATTCGACGAGCCACTATGTCCTGCTTACTTGGGCAAAAGCCACCTGCCCGTCAACCGCATTCGAGCGGCCTGTCAGAATGCATGCAAGACGGTCACATTGCATGGATCTATGCATACTGAGATGCAGGAGCTGTTAGCTGCTATCATGGCTCGGGCGGGTCAGGAGACTAGAAGGATAGAATCTTTACATGCGTCTACACCACAGGCATTGGATCCGCGTGTAAGTGGACAGCCCGATTCTCCTTACCCGCTGACGCATGTTTATTCTCCTGCTTTCTTTTTCTCGCCCACGCACTCACTCATTGGTCTGGCCGATGCTTGCATTTGTGCCTCGCAGTTGGTCGGCTGATCTTTTCCAATAGGAGAGAAATGACTTTGCCGAATGTCGCTCGTTGCGACCATTGCAGCTTGCTCCCCGTGAGATGCTCATCTGGTGTACTCATTTGGTAACAAGGAAGTCACTTCATCGATCCGTGTAGAAGGCCAGAAAAGAAAACCCTACTTCGCCTTGCCACATGCTTTCTCATTCGAACACGCATCAACAAGGCCACTCGTGGGGCCTTCGCAGCCTTCGGGTGCCTCACAGCTTTCTCCGACTTCGAAGACAAAAAATACGTAAGTAACCACCGGGCGGTGAAGGAATGAATATCTCGTCGATCACATATGCCAAGTACAGAAAGACCCTTTCCAGTCTGAAACATAGTATCAAACACCCCAGGCATCTCAATGTCCTGTTGGCTGGCAGGGTCTTCATCAACTTCGACCCCCTAAATGCTTGCTTCCTCACTCCGTATAGTCTCTGACCACGCTGGGTCTGACCACGCTGGATTGATGGTTGCATATTGTTTGAGCGCTTTCGTCGCTGGACTCGCTGGGCAGCACCAAGTGCCTTGTGCAAATGGTAGAAAAGTCTCCGACTCTATATTCGTTAAATCGAGCGGTTTGTTTCATCACTAGATAGCAGTCGATGCTGAACTAGATAATCGAAAAGACATGCAGAAATACCACATGACTGCCTGCCCAACCCTCTCATTCGCCAACGTCTCCCCAATCACCACTATCCCATTCCTATTCGCCCATCGAAAAGCCTCATCCCAGAGTAGATTTTGCAGTCCGCCACTTCCCAATCGGGATGTACCGCGGCCCATTGCTGAAGAAGCCATTACAACCCTCGATCGCCCTCCACTGTTCCACATCTCCATCCACTCTCTAACCATCCTCTTCATCCCCCCTCAGACCTCAGGAAATCCTCACTCCGAGTCCATCACTCATTTCTCAAAAAACAAGACAAGCAGAATTAATTCATCACCAACACCAACATCACCAAAACCCCCTCACCAAAACAATCTACAAATCCCAGTTCAGTAATGACAATACCTTCTCGTTGCGGATATACAAAGAACCTAATACACTAGCAATGCGAATTGGGTCAGCATTCAAAATATATGTTGTAGTAGGAAAGAAGAGGGTTAGGTACTGCGTTGCCGAAATGCGGGTTTTGAGGGATTGGTTTAGAGACAGTATACGTCTATACAAAAGTCTATATACGCATAAATCTCCATCCCACCAAAAGAAAAAACCGACAAACAGAAATCACGGCGCCGGATACAGGTAACAGTGCATTCGAAACTATAAAACTACCTGAGAATAAACAAGCTCTTCAATATATGCGATGTGATCGTGGTATTTTCGAAGTCGCTTAATTATCGTAGGCAATAGAGGAAGGATTCAAACTTAAAAGTACATAGAGCTGTGTATACGATTCTTGAATTCAATCTTTTGTTCCGAATTCTTGTTGTTACTGCTGGAGAGCACGTTCTTTATTTTTTTTGCTTGAAGAAACAACACTAGAGAGAGGGAAAGTTTAGATTGTGCTTTCGCAAGACTGACTTTGAGAAAGAATTTAGGAATTTATTGCAGTATTGATGCTGAATTGACACATGGAGAATGAGAGATGGTTGGTGGTATTGCACTGTTGATAGGTTGTTCAAATTCCCCAAGTGTCAATGGATCAAAAAATGTCGTGTAATTGACTTGAAGAAGCAAATATTTCCAATTCGCATGCCCCAACAAATTTCCAATTCCGAATAATCATCAGGTAGGTAATGCGATATTTGCACGCCATAAAACGGAAATGGGCCTGCTGAGCCTTTGATGCTACGAGTACGAATAAATCTACTTCCTCTTCTTAGCCGGCCTAGCATTCTTCTCCTTCCTCCTCTCCTTCAACTTCCGTTCCTTGCGCACATCATCCACACCCCTCAACTCACTCTTCCCATTCCCATCCCTGAATTTACCCACTCTCTTCTCCCTAGCCTCGGTAACCCTCCTCTTCCTCACATGATAATCGTCTCTGAACCGATCCGCGTCCTTCGGCGCCCGGTCAGCCTTATGCCTGTAGCTCTTCCCATTGCTGATAGCATGTTTCGCCCCAGGCGCCTCCGTCTCTCCAACACGAGGCATGCGCTCGATCTTGTTGGATTTCCTCCACGCATCGAAACGCCCGCTGCGGAAGGAAGCATGGATCTTCTGTCCGGACTCACCGACGACGTATTTGGTTCCCTTGGAACCGTCCTCGTCGTTGGCACGTGCAACATACTTCTTGTTCTTCTTGTCCCACCGCATCCCTTTGGCCCTTGCGGGCTCAGCGAAGCCGCGCGATTCGTCGTTCGCCAGATCCATCGTCGCCGTTCTCGCTTCTACCAAGAAATCTGCTTTCGTGCCAGAATTTGTATTGGTGCCAGAGTGCACACCGTACCCTCTTTCCTGCACAAAGTCGGAGGTACGTGGCGTATACGAGATGAAATGCTCCGAGTCCTCCCACGAGTTGCTCTTGTCGCCTTTGCCTCCATTTTTCGAAGGTTGAGAAAACGTAATCTCGAGCTCCTCCTCAGAGGCAGAGTCCATGTCTGCATCATCAAGACCCTCGGGCTTAACGGCATCGGAGTCATCGTCGTCTTCGGATATCTGTTTTCTTTGTGAAATAACAGACTCCTGCAGCTGAGAGGATTTCTCCTGCGCTTTGACGCGGTGCGGCTCCATTTTCTCGCGAAGATTGCGAACTAAATCAGCTGTTTCGTTGCCAGTGCCTCGCTTGCCTATCTCAAATATTGTTTCTTGCGGTCTGAAGCCTCTAATTCGTGCCAGCATGTCTTCGCGTGCATTGTACATGGTGTCATCTTCTCCTTCTCCGAACAGCAGACTCAGCTCAGTAATGCCTGGCGTTGCAAGTACTTCTTTTGCTCGTTTAGCGCTTTCGCTGGACGCTGAACTGCGTGTTCTGTTGTAAAGTCTCTCACCCTTTGCAGCGACAGACTGCAGCGCAGCCAAGTCTGCGTCTTCTTCCAGCAGCTTGTTGATCCATTCGATACTCCGCTCAACCTTTTCTCTCGGCAATGTTCCCACGACAAAGTCTTCGGAAAAGCTCACCCCTTCCTTCTCCTTCCGACCCAAGATCAGCCTTCTGCTGAGGAAAAGTTGAAGATCAAGCATGTAGGGCACGTCCACATCACGACAAATATTGTAGCTCCATCCCTTCCTTCCTGCGCGCGCCGTTCTGCCCACACGATGAATGAAGATTTTTGGCTGGGAAGGAAAGTCGTAGTTGATGACATTGGAAAGGATCGGCAAGTCGATACCACGGCCAGCCACGTCGGTTACTACCAGTATGTTGGTTTTGCCTTGACGAAAATCCTCGACATTCATCGCGCGCGCCGTCTGGTCCAAGGAGCCGTAGACGTACGATACTGCGTAACCTGATGCGCGGAGGAGGGACGATAGATATTCTACATGATGTTTGGTGGCAGTGAAGATGATGGTGGAATGTGCAGTTGGGGCTTCTGTATTAGCATCGACCTTTGCTGGTCTCTTGCGCTTCCTTGGGTTGGTGGTTTCTGGTTCCGTGACCTTCTGGACTGGCGGTCCAGTGGGAATCCCAATGACGTCTTGGATGATGTGGAAGAGAGCGCCCTCCTTGTCGGCACTTTTGACAACAAAGAAGGCATTCTCTAAATCAGGGGAGATTTTCTGTTCTGCATCCAGTCGCACAAGTTTGGGCTCTTGCAGACCTGCTCGGGCGAATTCAACAAGCGATTTTGGCAAGGTAGCGGAGAATAAAAGCGTTTGACGAGAGGTGGGGAGGCCGTGTAGAATTTCATGAAGTTGTGGTGCAAAACCCATTTCAAACAATCGATCTGCTTCATCAAATACCACATACTGTATCGACGATAAATCCAGCTGCATTTCTACCTTCAGATGCATGAATCGCCCAGGCGTAGCAATGATGATGTCCGGGTTCGAGGTCATCGCCTTGAACTGCTCCTCGAGACTGTCACCACCAACGAGTAGGACAGTCCGCAAGTCTGTGCCTTTTCCGAGCTCTTTGACAACTTTCAGAGTCTGCAACGCCAATTCTCTCGACGGCGACATAATGGCGGCTCTTGCTCCGACCTTTGCGCTATGAGTCTTCAACAACTGAATCATAGGAATCACGAATGCCGCGGTCTTTCCAGATCCAGTCCTAGCCATACCCACAACATCTTGTTTGTCCAGTATCAGAGGTATGGCTTTCCTCTGAATCGGCGTAGGCACAGTGAAGCCCTTTCTTGTAATTGCTTTGAGGAGTGTGTTGTGCAGTCCCATGGCCTGGAATCCACCACCTTTCTTCACCGTCCTGCCTTTGAGATTGTCATTTTTTCTGTTCGCCTTTTGCTGTTCGCCCGCGATAAAAATGTCATCGTCTGAATCTCCACTGTCAAAACCGCCAAGTATCTCTTTTGTTTGCCTCTTGATTATGCGATCCTTGTTCTCTTTGAAGCGGCCGTCCTTCTTTTCGCTGTCGCTCTCTGCGTCGCTGCCACCAAAGAGGGCATTGGAGATGTCGAATTCGTTCTCGGAAGCGGCGGGGGAGACATCTCGTATCCGCATTATAATTATGGCTCGTACTGAGGATTTGTTCTCGTCTTCTTCGAAGTCGCAGAAATTTTGAATCAACCTGAGGTTTCGTCAGGGTCCAATTATCAAAACGTGACCGTGCCAATCTACGCGTCAACATCTTTGACGCGTAAATTGCAGCTTGCACAACAAGATATCACGCAAATTTCAACATGACTGGTAAGGTACAAACGCTCCTAGTAAGAAAGACATAGCTAATCAGTAACAGAATACGGCGGAAACTATGGCAACTACTCTAACACCACGTACAGCGCGGGCGGCGGAGCTGGCGGTGGTGGCTTCATGACTGGAGGCAGCCAAAACAGTCCCAGCGGTGGAGCTGTATGTTCTGATGAAGGAAGAGACGCGACCACTATCCTAACTTGTGGGTTCAGGACGTCAAAAATGACAGCTTGCGGCCGGTTACGATCAAGCAATTGAATGCCTCGGAATCGCAGGACAACACAAACTTTACAATAGACAATTCACCGATATCACAGGTACGCTGCGGAAGGCCGCATTCGAAGATAAATTTTGACAGGTCTACGATAGGTGACATTCGTTGGCCAAGTCCGCAACATCTCACAGCAAACCACAAACATCACATACAAGATCGACGACGGAACGGGAACGCTCGAAGCCAAATTATGGATAGATCCCGATGCCGATGAGTCCACGCGTCCTGCTGTCTCAGAGAATACATACGTGCGCTGCTGGGGAAAGCTCAAGTGCTTCAACAACAAGCGACACGTCGGCTGCCATTTCCTGCGTCCCATCACCGATATGAACGAGATCTCATTCCACCTCCTCGAGGCCACAGCAGTACATCTACACTTCACTAAAGGGCCGCCTGCTGGCAAGGGTGGTGCCCAGAATGGTGGCAATGCTGTGCAACAAAATGGAGGAGCGGTGGATTTTGGGGGTGGTGCAAATGGTGCGTTGCCGCCTAATACTTCGGCAGTGGCAAGAAAGGTCTATAATGTTATCCTCAACACGCCACAGAGTAATGAGGGACTACACATGCATGACATTGCGACACGGCTAGGCATGAATACTGCGGATGTGGGCAAGGGCAGTGATGAGCTGCTGGAGCAGGGTCTGATCTACACGACGGTAGACGATCATACCTGGGCAATCTTGAACACTGGCAATTTCTGAGGACTGAAACGAATGGAAGTCAACGATGATGTCTTCGGAGATGGTCGTATGTATCATAATGAAAGTATGGCTCCGCTGATCGCAGGCTAAAACTTTATGATCTATGCTTGCTCCAGCTCTTGCTGGAAGCTTGCACGCTCTAGTGAAATCAGCTGTTTCCAGAAATTCACCAGACTATCGATGTATCACAGGCTGTCCCTCCAGGCATTCCTAAGCTTAAATGAGCACATGCGACTTGAGACCGAGGTTGCGAATGTTCCCGTAGTGTTCTTCTCCACGCCAGAGTATGGTCAATAAAAGCGCTCTCTCACAGCTCCAGGAAATGTCTGTACCTCAGGAGACGCTCTTGAGTTCGGAGAGGGCTTTTGGATATGCCGATAGTGATACTGAGAAATAGTAAAAAAACGAGCTGGACGACCCAGTCTGCCAGACGGAAACCGAGTTCTTTAGACTAGGAACAACCAAGAAAAAAGTAAGCGATGATGGAGAGACGATGGTGTTGCTTCATATCGCTTTCGAATCAGTGATGGCTCATCATTGCTTCGCTCCAGAAATATGCTAATCGAGTTATGACGAAGAGGATGATAGAAACAAACCTGGACTAACATACGGTGCTTAGGTGTGCAGAAGCCCCTACGTGCACCATGGATTTCCACTTGAAGACAAATTTCAATGACATATCGCGCTCAGGCATTTCAAGGAAACTCCGCACTCGACGCAGCGGTCGTTGGAAACAACCGTTCAGTCAATTTCAAGCCCTGGAGAGGCGAGTGAGACCTCAAAATTCTTCAAACTGGTAATTCTACACATCACATTCCTATTTTGGTGGATCGTACGACCTAACCTCTTCTCAGCGTTTAACTTCCACCCTCCCCTATTAACAACCTTAACCATAGCAGCATGTCCAACCTTCGCTTCCCTGTAAAAACACCCGTGCGAGGCCACACCCGCTCCCTCTGAAATTCTCCTCCTTCCCGTGGGTATGCGCATCTTAATCCGCGCATCGAGATATATCTTAATCCGCCTGTTGAGGTGTAAAAAGAGAGGGAAAGAATTAGATTCTTCCTGATGGTCTGAGCGTAGGAGTGGGACTGGCGCCGTCAGTGCGTTCCGTCGTTGCAGGGTGTGGCACAGTTACGGGTGTTTTTTACACTGATCTCAACCTTCGCCTGCGGGCTTCTAATAAGGTGCTCCCCCAAATTCGTGTCCTTGAGCCTGTATTTGAAGGTCGGTATTACGAGCATGGGGCCGGCGGCGAGGGACTGCGTAGTGTTAGGCCAATGGGACGAATAATTATGTGCTAGGAGTAGACGACGAGACTGAGGAAGGGGCCAAGATTCATAGCATAGGGATGACTCACTCTTAACAAGTAGAAATCCCTTGGGAAGCCGGGAAATTGGTGCATATACACGACAATAGACCCTTTTCTTTTCTATCAATTATGTCAGTAGGATAGTACTCCTCGGGATCGAGTCTCGGTTCCTACTTGCTTGACGGGACGATACACCTGTAGTTTATCACCATAGTGTGTATGAGCGCGACACTGAGCAGCACAAGGCTCGTCCTTGGGTTGGTAAACAGGGCGCGCTCGCCCGTTCGTTGAAACACACCCAAGGGCTCCACTTTGTTTACAGAAATCGACGGCGGTCTTGCAGCATGGTTGGCCTATAACCCAAGCGTAGGTTATCGTAGGTAGGAGTGTGATGACTGGTATCAGAGTTAGGGGCTTCATAGTGCTGAGATAGAATAGTAGCGTTGGTTGGAATTAGGAGATATGTTCGTAGCGAGAGACGCAGTGAACGTGAGGGTGTAGCGATTCCTTTCATAGAGCCAGCCACGTTTGCTTGTACTGTGGTATTTGGCGAAAAGAATGTTAGTACATCGACCCGCCGTAATAAAGCCGGACTCAAGTAGAGTTGATAACAGGCTATAAGAGCCAATCAGAGTCTACATAGAAGCTATCTGTAAATATTTTAGTAGTGTGGAGGGATAACCATACTAATATTCCATTCTTTCCGCTGGCTTCCATAGTAGCCTATGTATCTCATTAAGGTCGGCATTTAGTCCGTATACCCATGCTTATGCCCATGCACCGGATTGTCTTCGGACACTTCGAATCGGTCACGGATGCCCACAGCCAGCACAGTTTGTAGAACGCCCGCAACCCAATCTGACTGCTAGACGGTGGTTGTCAGCGCTTCTCGTTGGAGTTTCGAAGTATGTACACCAATGTCGAACCATAATATTCAAGAGTGTAGTTCGAGTTCGTTGTTCGTATGCCCGGTCTTCTCCTCTTCCTCTTCATGATCGATCAATTCTACAGCCCCTTCTTCCCCCTCGCCTCCCTAGCCTCCCTATTTCCAAACGGAAACCCCGACACCCTCTTATCCTTCCCCGTCCTCCTACTAATATGACTCCCATCCGCAAACATCAAGCACCAAAGCCCCATAGCAGCCAAACCTCCACTCCCCACCGCACCAAGCACAAACCCACTGATCCCCGTCCGTGTATAATTCGCATACAGGTAAAAAGCCGTGAGAGTGTGGTACGCCATTGTAATTATCAAGGCAGGAGTGGCGTATGGCTTGCTTTCGTCGGCGGATGGGGTGGATGTGAGGGGGAGGGTGCCGGTAAGGAGGGTTGTGAGGAGGGCGAAGAAGAAGAGGGTTAGGCCTGAGGTGCGGGAGAGGAAGGTTTCTAGTGCTTTTCGCGCGTTAGTCGTATGTGTGTGGAGAGCGAGGGGGTAATGTACAGGAGGGCTGATGCATTTCTTCCGAGAGCATTGTGATGATGAGTTTTGGTGTGAGGAGGAGGGGAGTTGCTTGTATTGCGAGCCATGCGCCTGTGCCGAGGGCGTAGGAGTTTATTATCTGTTTCTGTGTCAGTTGTTGTTACCAAGGGATCAGGATGGGTGGTACCAACGTCCATGTCGATCAATTATTGCTCAATAGGAAAATTGTGTAGTTGTTGCTTGTTGTTTGTCGCTGCAGTAGAGAGAGGCCAAGTGCGGCTCTTTCTTAATTGAGATGACGTAGCGCGGCTGAATTGCCAGCCTCGTGGATCATGGAACCATGAAATTCCTCTTCGCATATCTAACTTGAGATGAACATAAATATAAACATAGCGAAATCCACACGATATGTTTCGCTCACAGAGCATGAAGATCGTCCAGGAGCTTCGAATTCGTGAAGTCCGGCTGATATGTCTACCATATTTACTCCCAGCGTTTAAGCCAAGTCTCGATCCGACCCAGCATATGCGAAAACAGCAGCATCAAACAAATCGTCAGATACCTATGCAAATGTCACTGGGAGTAGATTTGCTTGAGGGACTTCTGCAGACATAAGAATGTGCGACATATCGACTATACAGAGCATCAAATATGATTATGGAAAAAAAGAACACACACGCCCCACAATCTCACTAATAAGCACCCTTTCTCTGCACCCACTTCGGACTCTCCACAACCTCAACCTGTTTATACCCCGTCAAAATCGCCGGGCCCGCAACTAGCCTCACATCCTCCACCCTCGCGCCCTGCCCATCCAACGCCCAAAACGTCATACTGAGCGTATTCATCCCATGGTAATTCCATATCCCCTCCGGCACGGGGAACTTCGTCTGCGGACCTATGTTACTAACATATTTACCGAACTGCCATCCATTGACGAAGATCTGGATGCGGTAGCTTGAGATGCTCGTTGAATTCGAAGTGGGAATCGCGGGGATTGGCGTCTGTGGGGCAGAGACTGGAGGTATTGAAGTAGGTGGCGGAAGATTCGATGGCGGATTAGATGTATCAGATGGCGGAGGCTCTGAGAGCGAGGATGTGGTGTTGCTGAAAACGATAGATAGTGGTATATCATATCCTCGAGGCATGTTGAGCTCGAAAGTCGTTGTGAAGAACGCAATGCCAGCCTTCCCAATTCCTTGTATTGGCCCTCCTTTGACCTTCTCCCAGTTGTCAGTCGGAGGCGAAGGAAGATGATAGCCTTGTCGTTCTGCCCACAAACCCCCTTCATTTAACGGTCCCCGCGTCTTATCAGGATAGTATTCGCCTCCAAAATTTCCTGTCAGTTTCCATGTTACATCCTTTTGGACATGACCACTGAATTTGAAATCAAGGATACCACGTGGACTTTTCATCTCATCCGAGCCAACGATCCAATTTTCATTGAGACCCATGTTGTCAACGACAACTGTCAAGACGTGATCCCCGCCAGGGCTCAGTTGAGGAACATTGAAGGTCTTGTTACCAAAAGAGGCTGCGCCCGAACCTACAAAGCTGCCGAGAAAATTCGAATCC
This sequence comes from Venturia effusa, assembly GCA_007735645.1. Lineage (NCBI taxonomy): Eukaryota > Fungi > Ascomycota > Dothideomycetes > Venturiales > Venturiaceae > Venturia > Venturia effusa. The sequence goes on from CP042195.1 coordinate 792,045, forward strand.
AACCAAGCAGACATTCCGAATGCAGATCCTCCTTGGGCGTCGAGGTAAATGGTGGACTCATTGCCATTGGCTTTGAAATGCCCGCGATAGACTAGAGCTCCAGAATGATAACCATACTCGCTCCCGTACAGACTTGTTGGAGTTGTCAGGTTGCGGAGCGTGTTATCTGTTCGCCGATAACCTGCTTTGGGCCAAGAAGCGTCAGAATATGCGGGATCGATCTCCGGCAGAGAGTCAGTATAGCTCCAGGTAAGTTCCGCCAGGCTTGGCAGTGAGATACCTGGCTCATTGTACGTCATGGCTGCTGTGATAATGCCATTGGCATTTCTTTTGAAACCTAGATCCTGGCCGTTGAAAGTCAAGCGGGTCATATTTGGAGGGGCACCCGAGATGATCCGAAGTGGTTGAGAGAGTTGCTCGGTCGGCGCAAGATCACCAGTAAGATCCAAAGTGGTGTCCGAGACTCTGGCCGTGCGCATTAGGTAGCCTCCCTTGAGGATTACATGAGGTGCCCCAGTATTTGTGTAAGGTGTGTCGTCGGTCGGGTTCTGGGGAACATCGAGTACCCAATGCTGGTAAGCGGAATTACGGTCTGGATTTAAGTTAGAACTTTTATGATCGCCGTCAATCTCCATTAAATAATACTCTCTCATCTTCTTGCTGAGAGAACGAGATCTCACACTCAAGATCAACATTGCTGAATATTTGGCAGCATCCGGCCATCCGAATGCAAGTACTTCAGCGACGGTCACCTTGAGTGCAAAATGTTCAACTCGTTGTAAAGTTTGATTCGAGGCGATGTTTGTCAAAATCCTGGAATGCTAACGCCTCACGAACCACTTACCAATGAAGTAGATGTCAAGAGGTCCAAGTCTAAGTGCTCGATCAGCCGCAGTAGTTCTCCAGCTCAGAATCGTGACACCATTGACGACAGCCGCATTCACGCCAGATCCAAGTATTGTGGTCGGAAGTGTTTTGCCAGCGGAGAGGGAAACACCCATTTCATGTTGTTCATCAGGCCCAGAATAAACGATGAGCGTAGTTCTGCCTTTGAACTTCTTCCTGAACATGAGAGTTAGTAGAATTCTAGCCAGTCCTGACCTGGGACATGTCTTTACCAGGTGAAGATCTCTGCAGTAGAGTACAGCAAATTTATGTCTCCCATCATATAGTCAACTACATGAATCTTGGAATCTCTCCCGTGCAGTGACAACACACCCCCAGCAAGAGGGATTGTCAGATTGCCCGCGCTAGTGTTGATCAAACTTAAGCGGTACGGTGTAGTCATGAGTGATGCATAATCTGTGTGTCTACAATCACTTAGTGGACTCTGCACGCGGTTCTTTCAGTTGGCCTTACCGGACTATCAAAAATTTGGTCATCTTACTTTGAAGCGGTGTCACTGTTATATCACTCGAGTTTGTAAAGTATGTATCGCTCCTAGCAGGTCCAGGAACTGCGGTCAGATAGCTCGGCGAGGCAACCAGAAAATTCGCTTCCAACTTTGCTTCACTGTATTTTTCCCGATTTACGGATCGATCTTCAGTGATCGCAGAGCCGTAATCGTAGCTTGTGTATCCACCAGCGTGACCTAAATTGCCCCAATTGGTCCCGCCATAGGTCTGTTCAGGTCAGTCCAGCTCTGTTCAGGAGTACGAGTACACGAACCATGTAGAGATTAAAAATTGTTACGCCAAATCCAAAATTGTTCTTGTAAAATACTCTTTGGAATTCATGATTCAAAAGGTCCGAGCATTTTTCAAAACCGGGACCTCCCCAGGGATCGAAAGAGCCTCCTTGAAACTACACAAATTCAGTCAAAGCGTTGTTGAAGTCATGGAGGAGTGCAGACCTCGGGAATGCTGTACGGTGTGCCAGGACTCTGCTTCATATGCACATCTCTCCAATTGGTGGGCAACTTCCCAGCGCGCCAGATTGATGGATTCTTACAATCGAAGCCAAGAGGATAGCCATCATGGCCATATATATCGACAGCAGCAGGCTGACCAGGCGCATTGTGGCCAGAGGCACTAGCATCATTGGAGATGAATGGGACAACAATCCCCGCGGCCCGAAACTGGTCTTGCACATACTGGAAGTACTTAGCATCTGGAAATTGAAACCCAGGAGCTGCACCAGTGTACTCGTTTTCCGGCTGGAAAAGGATGACAGGACCTCCATTTGTGATCTGGGCTTTGGCAATGATGGCGCCGATGGACTTGACGTAAAGCTCTGTGGACGCGAGATAGCTCTTGTCCGCTGTTCGAGGATGGCCTTTGATTCTCTGAAGCCATCCAGGGAAGCCACCTCCAGAGACCTCGGCATTGATATATGGGCCAGGGCGCGCAAGTAAGTAAATACCTGCCTGCTTCGCTGCCTCAAAGAATGGCTCCAAAGCAAATACTCCCTTTGCACTGAACTCCCCTGGTTTCCCCTCGAGCAACGCCCAGTCAGTATAGAAGCTGACTCCGGTATAGCCCATGCTGCGGATCTTCTGGAAAACGTCGAGCCATAATCCTGGAACCGGTAATCGAAACGGATGAAATTCACCACTGTAGAACATTATTCGCTGCCCGTTGACCAGCAGTGATGAGTTATCCCATGTCACAATATTCTGCAACGGTGCTCTTTTGTAAGGCTGGATCCATCGTTCCGGACGTCCACGGATGGACCCAGCCAAAGAAGGTACAAAAAGAGTGAAGAGGAGCAGGAAATGAGTGAAACGGGTCATAATGGACCTCATTGTAAAAGCGACGAAATGAACGCGAAGAAAGGTTCGGAGATGTGAGGTTCGGGGAATAATGTGGCCATTGCTAGAATATCATGTAGTTCGGTCAGCCACGGGTTCCTATAGTGCTATACGATGCGGGCAGGCCATCCCTCATCTGTGAAGAGACCCAGCACCAATTGGCTTCGTCGCCGAGTGCAAGGATATCTGGCAGGTAACATTCTAGCAATTTGATTCCTCTGTTGCGACTGTAAGCCATGATCAATCCTCCGCAGGCTAATGCTGAGTAGAGTTTCACAGGCACATCTCTGCAGTTGCAACGGAACGAGCCTTTGCAAGAATACAGGGGGTCCGTAGCTGTTGTGATTGCGGTACAATCAATGCCATATTGGTTGGTGGTGAGTGGCAGGTAAACGAAGTTGGAGAAAGGTCTAGGGGAAATTAACCATCTAGCGCGCCAAGGCGTCTAAACGTTTTTCCAGATTAGATAATCTATCTCGTGTCATTTGGCTCCGCAGCCTCTGCTTCCTTACTTATACAACAGTAACGCTCCTCGAGATTTAAGGTCCAAGTATTGTTACTGTATTGCACACGTCAACTTCATTGTCTCACGCCGACCTTCTCCAACGACTGAGGTCGCTTCATTACGCTTCCTACGCTGTTCAACATGTTGTGGAGATTCAAACTTTTACGAGGGATCTGGTATCTGTAAGTTGCTGATGGTTTATGAAAATGCTATTACTAGAACTTCGACACTATGTATCTCCAGTCGCAAGCATTGCTCCTTTCAAGATAACGGTCGTCGCTCTCCGTGGCTTGCCGAATTGTGTAACAACCTAGGTATCGTTTCGCTATTGATTTCAACATCGCGAATGAGATTGTGTTGGCGGAAACTCCACGAGTACGATGTACACTTCCCGGACTTCATCCTCGGAGATAGTGCCAGACTGCCAAGCTATCCCATAGTCTTCGTTATCCTTACCCATGTTCATACCTAACACAATATACCACGTCCCACTGTCGTCCTCCTCTAAGAAGCATGCTGCTCCAAGAATTATCTAGGCATCTCTAATGCCAATCTGCGAAGTGTTGTGGCTTGTAAAGTTGATCCGGATTCCGGATGTCTCCCAAGGATTGACAAGTGAGTAAGTTAAGAACACCAGAGCTGAGCTGAATATAGATCCTCGGCACCTGACTCCCTTGTTGCTGGACCAATACAGTACTGGGGGTATCCGGCTGAGCCGACCAAACAAACGTTATTCTGGTGCATCCGCCGTGGGGAGACCGCAAGCACATGAAGCTGCTCACAACCAACCGGATCTTACGCATGGGATATATACTAGGTATACTCCCTCTTGTCAATTGCTTGTCACGGCGCTAGCAGCGCAGATTAGACTCTTTCAGGGTATGCAGTGCACTTTTCCAGCTGCTTCGATTCGATCTATGATTAATTATTGACAAGAGGGAGTATTGCGATGGAGTGTTCTCCGTTTGGACATCTCTTTGGCTGGATACCACCGTATATATCTTTCGCCTTCGGAACCCCATCTTACTATCTGACTGTATCACCCTCCAGCTTCCTCATCTTTCTTCATTGGCTTCTGCTCTTATCGTCTATGAACTCCGCCATGATCCCCAGTCTTGCGATCTTCTGCCTTCTCGCCTTGTCGTTCACTCCCGGGATAAACGCCCAACAGCGAGATACCTGTCCACAAGCGTGTGTCGAAGCACTATGGCAGTGCGGCAATTCAGTACGTAATTCTCGAGCCTGAAATACGACTTCTTACTTATCGTTGATTTCAGTTGGGTGAGGGACCGGGAGAGCCTGTACGTTAAGCATTTACAACCCCCTCGATGCTAGATGTGCGCTTAATCCTGCTTATACAGGGTTACTACCCCTGCCAATATTGGAACAATTCATGCAGATTCAACGGTCTTTGTGGTGCAATGGGTTAGACATATGGTCGTCGACTCAGATCGCGAGCTCTGGGTGAAGAGAGGGTCCAACGAACTTGCAAGCTTGACTTTGGCGGCCTCGAACTTGGAGTTAAATTGGCTGCAGTGATAGACAGCCCTAATCAGTACATTGGTCGAAACGGATTGGTTCATACATACATTATAGGGCTCACGGCCGAGAACGCAATTTAATTTGGCGAAGAACTAAGGTATTCAATTGTTATCATCATCATCGTGGTGGTCGTCGTCCTCTACTTTTCCACTTCCTTACTCAATCAAAGTCTCAAGAGACGTCAGAATCAACACGTAGACCATGAACCTGTAGAGAAATCTGGTTATATCGAGCTATCCCGCAAGCAGTCTCAAAGAGAACTTGAAACAAACATTTTTGATCGCAAATCACTAGTGGATCAGGCGAAGGATGTTTTCCAGCTCTGTAGGTAGCTGGATCGGCGCTGAAATAGTTCGGCAATTGATCCTGAATGGAATCTCTTCAGTGCCTCGTCCTTGGTTTTTTTTTTTGATGATAATCCGATTTGCGCACCCCTCGAATTGAGCCTAAAGCTCATGGAAGTGATAGATAGATGAGTCGTAGAAGAAGCAGGAACTTTTCATATCGAGATTGCAGTGTCCGTCAAGCCTGACGAGGCTCGCTTGGCATCGCTGCGCTCAGTAATATGGTGTGGTCTCGGGTTGTAGGAGAGTGATCGGTATTGGGCATCTCAAAACGGAAAAAGCGGGCGATGTTGGATCGTTAGTCATCAACTGCCGCAGCACGCAGGACATGCATAATGCCTAGAATGGAACGATCTTAAACGTTGCTGCTTTATAGATAGATAATCAATATTGATATGCTTCACAGTCGAGACGAACTTGAGCGAGAAGTAGAGTATCCAACGATGAAGAAAACAATGGCATATTGAAATAGATCTTTGGTCTCTCTATCGCTGTCTAGAGGTAGTAGTATTCCAATCCCAAACACATCATACACTGTTCCCTCGCCCAAATGTACCCAAGACATCAAACATTCATGACCGGCTCGCCGATTGGCGTCCCCCGGTGCTCACCATTAAGCTGCTGCTGCATAAGCATGCGTATATCCTGACGACTCCGTGCATCCTGTTTGAATTCTTTCTTAGTCAATGCATCCGCTTCCCTCCACCACGGCAGTTTTTCGCCTCCCGTGATCTCGAGTCCGGAAGAGATATCAGCATCTATCCTTTGCTGCCGAAGCGTCAGCACGTCGTGTTCACTGAGAGGCATACCCTTAACGATCAACCGTCTCTCATGGAAAGCGAACTCTGCTTCTGCCGTGTTTTCCAATACTAATTCTTTGGCCATCCATTCCCTTCTTCTCCGAGCATCTAGCTCTTCCACCTCTTTCCGCAACACCTCGCTGTCTTGTTGTGCCCATTGTAACTGTGCTTTGAGGAGGCGCAGGAGCTCAGGAGGAGGTAACGAAAGCTCCTCGTCGGTGAACCTGATATCCTCCGGAAAGTGCATGGTGTATTCTTGTGACGAGCCTATCGGCGCTGGCAAGTGGAGTATATTGTGATGTTCGTAGTCGAAGTCTCCTGCTGGGCCAATGGTGGGACCTGTCATGGGCGATACAGGTGCAGAAGCATTCGATATAGGAGCTTCTGCCTTGATAGGGGTCTCGTGCCCATTCGCTGCGCCGGCTGCTGCTTTCTCGCCCAGGCTCTTGAAGGTAAGCCTTACGCGTTGCGACTTGTTCTGCGGATTCGAGCTGTGATGTTTCGGCACAGGATCTGACGGTCGAAGAGCTTCTGTCTCATGGACGGTGCGCATGTGTTTTGCAAGGGCATCTGAACGTGTAAAAGATCGATCGCATTCTAATTCAATCATTAGCGTCCAGTCCCAAGACTGCAGCATCATGGACCATACCAGGCAACGTGCAGTAGAATGGCTTCTCCCTCGTGTGACTTCGCATATGCGCTCTCAAAGCATAGCCGCTCGCATGCGATATGCCCTTCCTCGTGCAATCAGCCCATTCGCAGCTGTACTTCTTCTGCCTGGCATGGATGTGCTCGTCATGCAAATGTAGCACCAGCAAGTCCATGTTCCTCAAATCTCCCGCCTCGCAACCTTCCCATTTACAGATGCTAATCTGCTCCCGATGACCGTATCCTCCGAAATCGTCGTCTTCAGCCCCAGGAGCAAGTGCGGTTGCGCCCAGATGCGGCGAACCAGGCACACTGCCTTCGCTATCCGAAGATATATCTTCTTCAGGTGGTGCTGGAGTTACATTTTCCCATGGACTGGGTCCGCCGGGTCCTGATATGCGAGGGCGCTTTGCTGGTCGTGTCGAGTCGACATCTTCGTGATCGCTCTCCAGGGACCGATGGGACTGGCGCGGATTTTCCTCTTGCTCTTGGAATTCATCGTCTGAGTGTTCAGAAAGCTCGGAAAGAGGCGATCCAGGCGATTCCATGGTGCTTTGTACACGGTTGCGAATGCGATTAGGAGAACGAAGCACTACCGGTATGGACTGTTTGCGCCTCGGGTCTCTATTTCGGAAGACAGTAGAGTCGTGTGTCCCAACAGGAAGACAGCTTGATGCGAATATGCTGTTCAATTTCGATCGTAGATGGACGGGTAAGCAGTATGATTGTGTCGAGATCTGGTATTCGTGTTGTGAGACGTGGAGACTCAAGTTTGGCACGTCCGCGCCGAACAGAGACGCCGGCGCCTTCTTGACCAGGGTTTTGGATTATGGAGTAGGTCCTTCGTAAAACACAACCCGAGGTCACTACCTCAACATACCACCAAATCATACTCACCACAGCGTCCAGAGTTCACCAAATAGGTGTCTACATCTCCACGAACTAGACACCAGCTCTCAACATCGGCAGGACTCCAATTCCTTGCAAGACCCGACCAAAAAGGCTGCGCATAAGCTTGGATATGCAAAGATACAGATGCATCAATTAGAGCAACGAACATGACTATGCGCGCTCAATGCGAGAATTAGAATGGAGCCAGCGTGTATCCATTAGACTCCTAGAGTAACCTTTGGTGGGTAGTTGTGTTGATGATGGTCCTGACGTTACATTGCCACTGAAAGTATACCTAAAGGTGGACATAATGCTCCAGTCCAGCCCATCGTATTTCACGTTATGGTAGAGAGGGATTGAGAGACACAGTTACTGCATCAGGTTGATTTTGGTAGAATGGGATGTTTTGGTACACCCCGCCAATCTTTTCACGATATAAATACGACTGGCTGATATCCGCACAACTACTGTAGGCACGGCAGGTACAGTCGAAGAGAAAAAAAAAATTCGATTACCGACCTATCTCTCATTTCTCTATAGCCTCTCTGTTGGCAGAACTATTCTAACCGTCTTAGCCAAATCCACCGTGACCATATGTTCATCATCCCAATCAGTGACAGACAAATTGACCGTTCGAAACGAATAAAACAAGCAAGGCTGCGAGCTGCAATCGCTGAAAACGCGTCGTCAAAGACCTCTTTCACTCCCTCCCGCTATCACTAACCCCATTCCTTATATCTATTAGGAGAAAATATACACACCCTCACATACACTGCTCTCAATAACCGACGTCCTCGTGATCCTAATTAACAATACGTTCGCCCATCTCACACAACAAGTCCAGAACAACTTCCCACCTCCCTCCCCTATCATTCTCGCAGTTGAGCTGGTGTCTAAATCAAGGTCTTGACAAGAGGGGTGGGAGGTGTTGTGTTGTATGAATCAGGGTCTCGTGTTTCGAAGGGAAACGGTATGGTATCGTGACCTAGTACTCGTTGTGAAATAGATGGAGGAGGAGACGTCGAGACTAACGGGAGGAGGTACGATATAAAGGTACAAAGGAAGTCATATTCAATAGCAGGTTAGTCGTAGCAGGGCAAAGCTAGGATGAAAGTGAAGAATGGATAATATAGAGTCGTTAAATGGTATATGGGTTCTGTAATCATCAGTGCAATTGAAAGGACAATAAGGCAGGTTCGTCTCATCAGGAAAGGATTAACATCCACCACCACCTGTCAATAAGTCAGTATATGTAGCTTTGAATGCAAAGACAAAACAGTGGAACTCACCGCCACATCCTCCTCCACCTCCTCCACAGCCCCCGCCGCCACCGCATCCTCCGCCGCCGCCACACCCACCTGATCAAAAGTTAGCACCAATATCGTACCTTCATATAAGTTGTTGACTTTGACTTACCCCCACAGCCTCCTGATCCACCGCCGCAAGCGCCGCCGGCAGCAGCCATACCGCCACATGTCCCTGCTGCACAAGCTCCATACGACCCAGCGCCGGTGTTGACCATACAAGGATCAGCAGGATAGAAACCACCGCCACCGACTACAGGGACACCGTAGGGATAGTACAAGGGCATGTACATTGGATATCCCCAAGCGTAGTAATAGAAGTAATCATCACGTCTCGGCTCAGGCTTTCCCTTCTTCTTCGCCTTTGCACAAGCTTTGTGATATGCTTTGTCAAGTTCAGCAGCTTTGACGCGCTGTTTGGCTTCGCTCTCTGGGTCGCGAACGGCGTTGTGAGCACTGATATGGGGCGAGTTGAGGGGATCGGACGGTACTTCGACACCGTGTAGTTTCTCCAAGGCTTGGACTTTGTTTGGCTTGAAGAAGCGGTCGAGTTTGGAGGTGTGTGATTCGCGGATGGCTTCACAATACCAGCAAGTACATTCCGAATATGGCTCGCCATATTTGTCGGCGTACGCCTTGGAGGTCCAGGTGAAGGCGTCACTCAGCGCAGTCTCCTCGATCTTGTCGTCGTGGTCAATATACTTGCCATAGCACATCTTATCGGAATATGAGTAGTATTCAAGAGGGTTGAGCTGGTGTGTGTGCCATGCCAAGTCAACATCGAGAGTCGGCACGGCGACCTTTCCTGGATTTTCGGCCATGAGAGTAAAAAATCTCTGGTACTTTTGCACCAGACGTTCCATCGTGCTCTTGAGAGCTGGTGAGTGAAGCCAGTCGATGTTGTGCATCTTCTCAACGAAGGAGCCTTGACGAATGACTGCACCAGCCAGATCCAAAGCAAAGGGTGAAGAGTTGAACCAATAGCGACTCATCATGCGGCGGATAGAAAGTCGCTCTTTTGGAAGCAGCCTCGTTCGCACCCCCTTTGCCTTGTGGACGAGGTTTTTGTCTGTAAGACCCTGCTCCCAGATGGACCGGACATCAGACATTGATACATTTGGGTTGTCAAGAAGCAGTAGAAAGCGATGGGATAGGCCTGCGTTCAGTAGGGAGTTTGGGAAGAAACTCTCGGGAGGACTTCCAAGCACTGTGAGCTTTCCGGGTTGTCCATCTTTGTTGAGAAGTGTCCCAGGGAGCGGCGTGTCAGATGGACTCATGAATGCTTGAACGTCGGCTTTGAACTTCAAAACACGCAGGTAGTCGTGGGTAATCTTGGTGTCGCACACACGGCAATGTGCCAGAAAGTCTCCGTCAGCGAAGCCGTTACCAGGTGTCATCTCGTTGGCAATCGTCCATAAAGAACCTTGAGTCCATGGGACTGAGATGGTGCTGAGGCACCGTGGGCATGAAAAGGTCTTTTCCATTCCATCATTCAAATTTGACCAACAGAGCCCGGTCGAGGTTTCAAAGTTCTCGACAGCTTGCACAGAAGGCTTGAATTCGAATGTGACGATATCGATATAGGGATCAATAGCGGTCCAGGGCAGAGCAGTTGCGAAAAAGTCGAGTTTACCATAGCGGAAGCAGTCTTCGAAAAAGCAGCGAGGATTGAGCATGTATGAGTGCCATACCATCAAGACGTCCAGCGGTGGCAACTGATCCGGAAGTGTCAATTGTTTGATGGGCAGACCGTGATAAGCCACTCTATCAAGACCTTTGACGGTGCAGAATTGGTTGCCTGTCAGTCTATTGCAAGGAGCCCCACCCATCGTTGCCGGTACACAGGTGCTGTACCATTTCTCGAAGCGAGCCACAGCCCGCGCAACATAGACCGACCATCGCTTCTCTGCAACTCGAACTTTGGCGAGGGCCTGGGGGCTCTGGACATGCTGATGAGTATCTGGCGTTTCTGGATTTTCGAATATCGGATCCTCGATTCCGAAGAGACCTGGTATTTGTCCGATATCTTCTCTGAGCTGGTTGAAAGCTTCGAGAAGCTTCAGATGAGCTGTGCATTGGTCGGCTGAGACATTCATGCCATTCTGTAGAGCCGTTAGCGTTTTCTGCCAAAATCATGGCTGCAGTAAAAATCTAGCCACCCAATTTTGGCACATAATGACGCATGGGAGCACGTTCTTGGGTCTTGGAGGGAAGTCGAATTGACCAGAGGAGAGGAGCTGGTAGTTGCTGGTTCAAGGTCGGAGTCATGATGTTCCTCACTTGTCACTTCCAAAATTGTTCGCCTACACCTCTCCACTCTAAAGTGGCGCATTTCAAGGCCCTCGGTCACTCTTTGACTTTTCGCCTTGAACATACGTCTCGAACCTCGCTCCTCCAATTCAAGGGCAATGTGAAATAAATTTGAATAGCTGAGAAAGCGAGTTCGCAAGTAAAGTCTCGACGTCGTATTTCCACCGACTCCCGCCTAGACGATCTTGTCATTCCAAGCTCTTACCAATCCGCTCCACACGAAGCAAAAACCACCATCCCCCCACCTTCAAGAAAACATACTGACCTTGACCGATGACCTTAAATCCAACCGCGCAAGTCTCGCACTCAGATCCTCAGGCGCTTCCTGTCTCGGTGGTTGAACAGAGTAAGAAGGTGGAAGTGCCTGCTCCTCCGCCATAAGCGAATCACGCTTCAGGTCGCTTCTCCCGTCCTTGAAATTCAAAGACATGATGTTAGCTTGCTCGAAAGTTTGGTGATGGTTTGAGAAGGCAGGGAAGCTTCACCTGGTCTTATATCCAGCGACATCCGTATCGCAGCAGAGTGCCATGCAGAGCGCAGGACCCTTGGAGCGGGCTGTGTAGGGGTTCGCCGGTGTTGCGTGGTAAGCGCTTGTCACTGGCTGGGGGAAGTCCTCTGATCATGGTTAGGCGATGCAGGTGAGGTGGTTACACGATGCAGGTGAGGCAGATCATGGACTGACTGGGGGTTTGGAGGCGGAGAAGTGTTGCACGTGTCCTGCTTCCGCCTTGAGCATATTTTACGCCCTCTTACGAAGAAAGATCACCAGCGTCGCACACCCTCTCGTGGTAAAGCTCAACCAGAACGAGGACATTCGTTGGCGTCCGCAGTTCGACGCTAGGTAGCGACCGAAGACTGACAGGATGGACTTGTTCGGTGGCGACTATTCTGATTGCGTCGCTTGTGCGAGCTGCGCCCACTTGGTCTTCACGATGCAACCACAACCACAAGCTCCGGTGAACAAAGTCTGCCTCGAGTTCGCTTGGAGAAGAAACGAGAATGAGTGGATTGCATAGGAAAGGTGGTTCGATTTCATGCTGCCAAAAATGTCCGCTATGTATGTGTGCTACCAAATGCATCAAAAGAGGTCCTAATTCACTCGCTATGCCTTGTCCTTCTCACTTCGTATCTCAATCTTTCTTGGCCCGGCTTTCTTTGTGTCTTGGTTCTCTTGAGCCTTTGCCATTTCGGGTGTACCAGCCGGTTTCTGCTTGTCGTTGCCCGAGAAGGGCGCCGTAGCCGTATCCTTCAAGCCTCCAGCAAGCCCGGTTCCGATACCACCCAGACCACTGCCGACATCGTAGACCTAAAGCATTCTCGATTAGCAACGTCTTCGTCTCAAGCCCAACAAGCAGATATGGCAATGTGCACTGCAAACAACAGTATTGCCATAGCAGAAGATGGCCAATCTCCACTCCCTCGCACAGAACCGATAAGATTGACCAAAAGCCTCTCAACAGCACCAAAATATGGGAAGATCAAACTCACCACATTAGCCCCCGTATCACCGACCCCCTTCAAAACACCCCCCACCGTCCCAGCCAAGCCACCCACAACCTTGCCACCCCCATCAACAACAGCCCCCGCAACACCCTTCTCCTTCTTCTCTTCCTCCCCACTCACCTCATCCGGCACCATTTCCCCCGGGATCTGAACCTTCCCTCCCTCCGCCCTCCCTCCCTCGTCCCCTCCCTTCTGCCCAATAACCCTCGCAACCTCCCCCGCCGTAATCGTCTTCTTCCCATCGAGCTGCTGCCTGAACTCCCGTTGGAGATCGATCTGTGCCTGTCCCGGCAGGAGATCCAGATCTATGATTTTGTTTTCGAGGACTTTGACCATTTTCGGTGGGAATTGTTTCTCTGCTCTTTCTACGAGGTAGTTTGAGGGAGGGAGGGAGGTGTGTAGGATTGTAGGATGGGGTTGTGAGGATTTGTTGCTGGGCTAGGCGGTGGGATATAGTAGGAGTATCACACTGTTGACATCGAGATTGGGATTGGAATGAATAGCATCAATCAAGGCTTCGAACTCTTGGAGGGTTTGAAGCTCTCTGAAGTCATGAGGTGGTACCTAAGGTACGACGCGCATCATGTTTTCTTACGTCATACCTGGAAACCAGCACACAGCAGCTAAAAGTTGGTCGGAAACAGGGAATTGGAAAGAAGTCATTGGGTGTACAGAACAGGAGAATCGTCGGTCATTTTCACAAGTTCCAAGAACGACACGCCGCATCCAGATCGACGCCGTTGTTGTTGTTCGTGTGAAAAGTCTGAAACGTATTTTGTTTAATCACCCGGCTATCCGTCTACGTCTACCTATCAGTCCGACCGGAGATATATACAATACAACCTTCCAATCTCGTACCCTATAATCAGCTACAAATTCTAGTCTTCGAGGAGAGAACTACAACGACAGGCGTAAATTCTTTTAAATTATAGACCCTTGAAAAGAGCAATATAGTTTTATTTCCTTACTCTAGAGGTAGAACTGTTTCCATTTTGTTGGTGATAAGACTGCTGCATAGGTCTAGGAAAGAAGGGGACGAAATCAAAGCGTTAAATCTCCTCATGATACGTCTACCTCTACGTCAACTTCTATGAAGTCCGATCTACTATCTCTAACCATGGAATCCATCTAATAAATCAATCCACCAGAACCAAGCACGCTAACTTGTCAAAAAGCAATAGAAACCACCAATACAAAACCCAGCCCTCCAACACTACGACCCCAATCACCCACGCCCCACCGCAAAGCAGTAAAAAGACATCCATTCCCCCACCCGAAAACGCAAGCATCCAAAATCCTCTAATTCATCGAGCGGCGTTCATCCCCCCCAAAACCCCCTCCAATACCCCCTAACCTCCCTCCCCGCAACAACCTCCCCCTCAACCCCCCAAAGCCCCCTCAACTCCCCCAACGGTTCCAAAACCCTCTTCCTCGCTTCTATCTCCCACTCAAAAGCCCCTTCATCCCCCTCAACCCTGAGCGGCGCAACTTCTTTCCAAACGAGCGTGAAGAACCTCAGAGACTGTGCTTGAGTGAGGACGCGGATTAATCTCTGCATCTTCTCTACTCTCGCTTTGATCTCGATCTCGCGGGGACACAACATCCCCATCTCCCCAATCCCCTCCATCCCCACCATCCCCATCCCCACCCCTTTCATCGCAGGTCCCGGTCTCGGAACCCACCCCCAAAAAACGCCCACCCGAACCCTCCTAACCCCTCTCAAAACCCCCCTTCCCGCATCCCCCCCAAAAACCCGCTCCAACCCCTCCACCCCCCACTCATCCGCCGAATCAACAACCCTCTCAACCGACACCTCGAATTTCCTCCAAAAACAATCCAGGACCTCGTCGCGCAGACGGTGGCTAGCGAGGAGGACGTGCGTGGGAGGGGGGATGTGACTGATGGCGCTGACGCCGAGACGGGTGGCGAGGGTTTCTTTGGAGGAGGCGGAGATGGAGGGGTTTGATGAGGCGGGGGGTGTTAGGTGGTCGTAGATGAGGTTGCGGAGTTCGGGGGGGAGGGTTGATAGGGAGCCGAGGCTTTGGGAGAGAGGTTGTGGGATCGAGACCGAGGTCGAGGTTGTGGTCGTTGAAGTTAAGTTTGGTGGTGGAGATTCTGTTGTTGCGGCGGCCCTGCTGCTGCTGGTGGTTGCATGGCGAACGAATGCCATTGCTCGATCTTGCATGTGTCGGATACTAGTATCGCGTCGTCGAAGAGTACTGAAAACACACACTCGCGTCAAGACTCTCCACGAAAACCCAATAAAAACCAAAAAGCGAAGGTAATGAAAGTGAACGAGAGTACCACAAAAAGACAACTGAAGTAAAAGACAACTGTGAACAATCTCACAACGAAAGGATGTTGTGCCCACAAGAACGAAAGGATATGCAACAACGAAAGGATATGCAGCAACGAAAAGATATACCCCCATCAACAAAACCGACATGCCAACAAGGTAATATAGAGAAACCGAGCTGAGAAGCGAGGCAGGGTAACCCTTCCCTTAGTTCCCCATCCCCGTCTCCATCCACTCTTTACTAGCCCTCCCACAATCCCACAATCCCCCAAACCCAAACCCCGAAAACCAAAGCGTCCCAAACTCCCGTCCCACTCCATCCGACCAACAATCCAGTAAGCGCTCGTTCAATTACAAAAGCAACAAATAACCGTCGTCCAGGGACAAAATTCCTTACCGTTTGCTGGCAAACCAGGACCAGGGTTGCGATAAAGTAAGGGTCCATTAGGGCCCGTGAAGACTGTGGAAGGGTCTCGTTCAGGGTTCGTTAAAGGTTCGTCCAGGGTTTCCTTCAGGGTCCGCCAGGGGTCTGGACCATCACCATCACCATCCCTCTTTCCAAACTTCGCGCGACCAAACGGAGAAAGACGAGGGCCAGAGTAGATGGTGATCGGCTACTCCTAGCACGCTGTTGATCTGGCCAGCATCTGCCAAGACAGGAAACGGCTGTCAACCTCTTCCGGTTGTGCCTCGATCGTACCGCTTCTTGGCCAGATGGAAGTGGTGGGAGCTCGCTTGAGATGAGTGTAGCCGAAAGTGCAGGTGTCAGCGGATTGTCCGCACGTGAAAATACTAGAAGGGTAGAAGCTTGTACGGAAATAAAGAAAATCACAACTGTGTTCAAGCAGAAACCTCTCCATTTGAGTCATAACGTCATAAATCAGAATCAATCTGTAGGAAATTATAGGATTACAAAAGCTGCGGACCACCAGCCAGCAGTCCACCGATGCCATTGACACTTAAAAGAAAAAGGTGAAGGGGAGAAAGAGTCGTAGTATCGTTGTCGCATCGCTATCGCCACCCTGACGGATTCAAAGCTGCCCCAATTAGTTCAAATGCCAACCAAGTTCATAATCATGTAGTCCTCCTCGCTAATATCGAGCTTCCTGCACACCCATCGGTGGTGGAGGCAGGGTGGCAGCATAAGGGTTGGCGTCTGCATACGTTGGTCCGCTTGGGCGAGGAGCTGCTGGATAACCGTAAGCTTGTCTGCCATAACCACCATTTTCTCTTCGCTCTCTTCGGGCATTTTCGCGCGCCTTTCTCTTCTTTCGTTTCTTGGCCTCGAGTTCATGGAAGCTATGGCGTGTCTCATTCATCTCTTTCCACTCGCTAAACGCTGACTTGATACCGAGTGCTGCAATGCCGACTGCGGCTGCGTCTTGTAACATGTTCTTACTCTTGCGTTTACGAGCCTCTTCGTGAGACATCTCGCCTTCCATGACAAGCTGGTGTCGCTTCTCCGATGCAACCATAGACGAGTATACACCGTGGGCAGCATGAATGGTCGCGACCGTTGCAAGACCAGCTGTAAGAAGTTCCTTACCTCTCGTCTTTTTTCTCTGCTGCTCTAAATCTGTTGTTGAGACAGAATCACTACTGCCATCGCGTTTTCGGCTAAGCTGCCCCTCTCCTTCTGCTTCTTCAGAGCGTCCTCTAGCGGTATCGCCTTCGTCTGGAGAGCCACCTCGGTCAGCACGATAGCGTGGACGACGGGCTGGAACATACGAGTCTTCACTTGACACACTTGGCGACCTACGATCACGTCCGCGGGATTTGGACCGAACACGATCATAGATGGCCTTGCCAGCTGCTGCAATGCCGCCGAGGGCCGCAACATCCTTCAGGCCTCTACTACGGGATCGCCCACCACGGACTGGGGACTCAGATCGGTCACGGCCGCCACGGCTGAGGCTCCGGAGACGGGACCTGGAGCGGGAGAGGAATCCACCACGAGATCGGGAACGAGAGCGAGACATGGAACGGCCACGAGAAGCTGAGCGGTCGCGTCCGCCATTGGCAAGACGATTGGCAGCCAGACCACCGACAACGGATTCAACGATGTGACGTTTGGACCTTTTGTTTGGGTCGCGGTCGAGGAAGCCATCAATTCCACCAGCGGCAAGAGCGGCGGTGGCGATACGCTGTCCTTTGGGTCCAGTCCATGGACCTGGCTCATTGCGACTGCGGACAGCTTCGATGACTCCAGTGACGACAGCGGCTTTGGCGGCTTGCTGCCATTTCTTGCGATTTTCGTCTGCACCACGGCTACGGCTTCGATAGTCGCCGCGATCAGAAGAGCTGCCTCCACCTCGACGGCGGGACTTGCTGCGGGAAGAGTTGGCTTTGCCAGTGACTGCGGCTAGCACACCTCCGAGGCCGACACCCTCAGCGATCTCCTCGACTCTTGACTTGCGGCGCTCGCGAAGTGGTGGCCTGTCGTATCCGCCGTCTGAGTAGTAATCGTCGTTGCGAGACTTCCTGCTGCGTCGAGAGGCTGGTGCGGGTGGCGGTGGTGCGTAGTCGGAGTAGTAATCGTCGTCATAATCGTCGCGGCTGTAGCGGGAGGAGCGAGGGCGTCTTGGTGGGTACTCTTCGCGAACCTTGGTGCGTCGATACTCGGCGTTTGGCGGGGGGAAGTCGCGCGGAATGTCTTCAATGCTGTCCTCTCGTCCCCGGTAGACTAGCTCGTTGGATGGCCTGCCGCTGCCTCGCTGGATGTAGGTGGTCTCCGAAACGTACTCCGGCTCTCGGTCCCGATATCGCGTGGAGCTGCCTCGATGTGACCGACGGTCGTCGTAGTCACGGTCGTAGTCAGACATGGCGCCGTGTGCTCAAAGTGTGGTTGTGTGTCCAAGTAGTGGTTGTCGTGAAGTTCCAGCCTGTTGCGAGGTGTGTTAGGAGGAAAGAATGTCTGGTTATCAGAGGGGAGAGTGTACGTACTGAAATGTTGGGATCGGTGATGAGTGTTTGCGCTCAGCGCGGGGTCTCGACTGGGTGGGAAGCAACGACTTGGGGAGAATGGGCACAAAACAAACAACTCGAGAAGGTTGGATCAGGAGTCGTTGGGACGGATGTGCGCAAACTCTTGTACTTGCTCGGTGCGGAGGCGGCAGGGAGGGTTCGCAGGTATTGCTTGATGCTGGGCCGGGTATGACAGTCACAGCCTTGTTTAGAGTGTTTGTCTCTCAAGCGATGGGCGAGCGGTGGTGGGTGCTGTTGGCTGAGGAGAGGTGGCCGACAAGGTCTTGCCTTCCGGTGAAAGTGCGCCCTGCTGCTTCTGGGTGAGGATGTCCCGAGGTCGAGTCTTTAGAGCAGGGAAAGTGAGCGGCAACGTCATATCACCGTGTGTTATGTGTAGGCATGGCCCCTGCAGAGGAGAGGCAGTGCGTGACTGTCAGACTGGTCCGGTGAGAGTTTGCACTCCGACAACTCGAACTGACTTCAATAATGCTGTCCCACACCGCTTGAGAGATGGCTTCGCTGAGGCGCCGTGGTGGTGTTGTTGTTGTACTTGTTGACACTGGCGTCTTTGGCCGTCGGCTTCTTTCTTCTCCGACAAGACCACCATCAAAACTGCCAAAGAACAAACTCCACTGACCGACCGGGAGCTTCTCAGACATCCAACCTCACCGAAACATCACACGCATTCGGCACGTTTGAGCAGGGAACATAGGCCTACGCTGTGCGGGTCTCCTCCAGCATCTCCCTTCTGAAATAAAGATATCTTCTGTTCTCGACTAATCATTGGGAGCGACTAGCTGCCCAATCGACTGAAAAATTCGCAGTCTCTGCCCAAACCACGGCAACGCAAACCTTGTCCCTGTAGGGTATGCCGTCATCGTACACAGTAGGCACGAGTTTTCCGTCGAATGGTTGACAGCACACCAGCAGACTAGCAGTAGATTTTGCTGGCATGATCAAATAGAGTATAGCAGGCACGTGCGTCGTGCTGACTCACTGGACATCGACTTTATCCCCGGACATTGGCCTCTTTCGCAAGAGACGTGATGTTCGGAACTGAGGTGCCCAAATCAGCGAAGTGGAGTCGCGTTGGAATTTGGAGGGAGCCACAATAGTGCCATCATCATTCTTCATGCTGCCGATAATCGCTTTGCTTCAAAACGATGGGAATTATCTTCAACTGAAGATGAATACTGTGAAATTTCTGGCAGTAATCATCTTGTCGTTACTAGGGCTTGCTTGTAAAGTCTAAAAACCTATATGCGGAAACCACGCCTTTCCATCGTTACAAAGGCACCAAGACGGACACAGCTCGATGGGCCGGACTGTGCCATGTCAAGCAAAAGCCCTGCATTCGCAAGAATTTGAAATCTCAGGCTGCTGTGAATAGACGTCGAAGTGCGTGGCCGAAAGGGACTTA
The DNA here is from genome assembly GCA_007735645.1 of Venturia effusa. Lineage (NCBI taxonomy): Eukaryota > Fungi > Ascomycota > Dothideomycetes > Venturiales > Venturiaceae > Venturia > Venturia effusa. The sequence continues at coordinate 811,321 of CP042195.1, forward strand.
TAAAGCGACCAGTCGTCGTCCAGATAAGCTTCTGGTTTCGGATATTTTATGTCTTGGGAAATGGAAGTGAAAGTGTCGTCGCAAGTATTATTGGAAAACCGTCTGAGTATCGCTGGTACTCTACTTGCAATAATTATATCTCTGCAGAGTGATGGACTTCTTCTTTTACTTTCTACTCGTGCTGTCATTCCATTCTCCCCTGTGAGCCACACCTGCAGTTGCCATACCTCGACCAATGGTGACGTCATGGCAAAGACGCCTCCAAAATTTTGTGACGGCCGTTTTCCCTTACTCCTGATCTCATTTGTGAAGAAGTACTCCAGCTGACAGTTGTCATCAGATGTCTGCAAATACCAACACAGACATCCTTTTGGTACGGAAATCGTACTGCCGTTACTTGCTCTCGCACTAATGTCATGGCAAGGCTGGAGCCATTGCAGCCTTCACAGTCGATCTCCTTGTCTATCCATTGGATACTCTCAAAACACGACTCCAGTCGCCAGACTACAAGAAGCGATTTACAAATGGCGCAACTAATACTCTCAACAAGGCCGCCATGTTCCGCGGCCTGTATCAAGGCGTGGGAAGTGTTATAATAGCTACTTTGCCCTCCTGTGAGCGCGCTTTATTTGGTTAGTGAGATGGTATTGACCAACTGCCTATAGCTGGAGCGTTCTTCACCACGTATGAAGCTGTCAAGCATAATATGACCGTGTACAATCCCGTCTTGAATGGCGACACGAGATTATTACCACAACCAATCATTCACGCACTCGCATCTTCGACGGCAGAATTGGTCTCGTGTGCGATTCTGACACCGGCCGAAGTGATCAAACAAAATGCTCAGATGGTCGACTCGGCTGCTGCAGCGAAGACGAATGCAACAATTCAGACACTGCAGCGATTCCGGTCCAATCCCTTGGGTTTATGGCGAGGATACACCGCACTTGCTGGCCGTAATCTCCCCTTCACTGCTTTGCAATTCCCAATGTTCGAAAGGCTCAAAGTGTTCATCCGGGACTACCGAGACAAACGAGGAATCAGAACAGGGACTTTGCTCGAGAGTGGGCTGATCACAGCAACGAGTGCTGGAGTTGCCGGCAGCATCTCCGCTGTCGTCACCACGCCAATTGACGTTGTGAAAACACGCATCATGTTGGCTGCAGCAGAAAATGCTGCCAATGAGGCTCCGAATCCCAAGCAAAAAACCATCGGAAAAGCCCTCAAGGCTGGAGGAGAAGGTCTCGTCGACGCTGTCGGACACACCATGAAGAAGAAGATCTCGAAGAAAAGCAGTATGCAGATCGGCCAGGAGATCGTGGCCGAACATGGCTGGCGCGGGCTATGGAGAGGAGGCGCGCTGCGTGGTATATGGACGATGCTGGGAAGTGGACTTTACCTAGGCGTCTACGAATCCGGTCGAATCTACCTCGCCAGCCGAAGAGGGGCGAAAATCGAAGAAGATGAATTGCTCTGATCTCTCACTACTCTATCGCACAATGCGGATGGGCGCGTCACGCGCGAAGCGAAACTGACCTTGCGGCCTCGATATAAGTCCAACCGCTCCAAAAACAAGAAACGCCATGCTCAAACAAGAGCCCCATGCCTTAAATCTCGAGAGCATCCATCGGGTCGATCTCGACCACTGCAACTGAGATATCATCATGCTGCGCCTTGACAGTATCATCTCTTTCCATTTCTCCGAGGTCTAACGTGGCATATCCTGAATCATTCCTCTTCACATCACCACACCTTGCCTTCCTCCTCGCCTGCACAGAAGCATCAACAACCATGCCCATCGTCACGCCATCTTTGGTCTTGATGGTTACTTGTGCGTTCACCAAGTCTATGGCGCTTCTCCCTCCCCTGCCTTCCTCGAAACCGGCGTACAGCGTCATCTCTTTCACGGGCGGCTGCGTCAAATACATGTTTTTCCAACTCGCCGTCTCACACTCCCAAAACTCTTCACCGATTCTCTCCATCTCGTCCTCAGACAAGGCCTTGATAAATTTCGGCCGCCATTTTGGGTTCCCGGTCAGGAGGTAGGTTCCCAAAAGTGGGAAGAAATTTTTCAGATACGGATTGTCTGTTTCTTGATCGGGAGATTCCACAAGCGCGGGTGCGAGGAACAGTTTCCGTTTCAGTAATGCCGAGGAGAGGATGATGTCGCGGATCGCATGTGATGTCTGCTGCAAAGGGAGGAGTTCTTGCATGCTCAGATGTGCAAGTATCATTTCCAGTAGCTCAGGCGTCCTGAGGACCGTTCGCACTGCTGATTCGCTCATCAGCCGCGAGTTTGGTGCTGTGCTGTGCGGTCTCGAGGCCGGTGACGTGCTAGTTGGTATCGAGGGCGACGAAGGTAGCGATCGTGTTCTCTCATGCTTGTTCTTGGTGACAGGCTCGTTCTTCCTCGAAGACGACAGACGGCTCAGTGCCGATTTGAGGCGCCTTGAAAAAGAAATTAACACCTGCAGACAGACGCAAGGGAGCAATATTACGTACCACATGGTATCGCGCATGCTGTAGGGCTGAATGAGCTGTGGTCTGTGAGTGCGCGGGAGCACTGAGGCCGCACTACTGCGCTGGTGTACGGTTTGCTCCGCTTTGTAGAAGTGAAGTCTGCTTCAGCCGGAGCGAGGCAGTACCACAGTCAAAGGGAGGATCGCGAGATCTCAGGCACCAGCTTCCAGTTTCGGCAATAACAGCGTCGTTCAGTCACGAATGACGAGTTAATTTAGGGACGCGAAGTACGATCACGCCAACGATCAATCCACAGATCGTCGGAACCTCAAAAGTAGTGACAAGACAGGATCGAGTGTGTGGTAAGTACTTTTGCAAGAAGAATATTCTCGGAGTGCGCAACCGGCTCGAAACAAACGGGCGGGCGGATGTGCCTGAGTGAATACTTTATACACGCACCGAAACCGAAAGACCAACATGTCAGACCCTGGTTCGCAGGAACCAAAACCGCGAGAACCGTTCAGACATGCGCCAATCGCGAGCAGGCGGATCCACACAATCCTGACCCAAAGAAGTCTGGGACAATGCTTTCCAAGAATGCGGGAGAGCTGACGTGCTTTTCCCTGCCAAGGCTGCTACGTAATTACGCTCCCGGTAAGCTCCCGGTCGGCTCAAATTACCTTCCTTCCTTCACTCCGTTTCCGCCGAGTCCGCACTGTCCGCTCTCCATTCAGTCCTTCAAGTCTCTCAACAGGCCATAGCAGAGCACGAGCACAAGCATTAAACCGGCCATCGGATGAAATCCACGCCCGCGATACGAAATGGGAAGGACGCGGATTGCAGCCTGAGTGAGCAGATCACCAAATGCACGCATGAGTCTCACACACCGGTGTCGATACATCATGTACATATACTCGTAATCCCACATTGCAGAGGCAGTCAGGTACACGAGAACAGGCGGCGTGTATGGAAATCGACACCGGAAGCCATCGGGCGGTGTCAGAGTGGCTTCGCGCTCCCGTCTGACCACGGAACGGGACCCTGATCTACTGGGGGTCGCAGGGTTCCGCGCAACGCCGTCGATGTTGCTCATGCACGCCATGCCTCATGTCATCATCTCGTTCTTCCGTTTTCGGGGTTGACGTTATTTGGTACTTAAGGCTGTGTATGTGTGTGCTCTTGAGCTTGGTCTTGAGCTTGGTCTTTGGGCTGTACCGCTGTACGGATGTATGTGTGTACTCTTGAGCTTGGTCTTTGGGCTGTGCGTGTGTGTATGTGCCCTACCGTACCAAAAGATACTCGGGGCTTGGATTTCTTGCTTTCTTGCTTTCTTGGTCCGGGATTCGGCTTTTCGGATTCGGGCTTCCAACCTACAACCTCCCTCCTCTGCAAGATTATGATTCGTGGAATCAGAAGGGATGAGGTGGGTTTGCTTGTTGAGGGGATGGATGATGCACCATGAGTTGGACATTTCCTTCTCTGTTTTCCCGAGGGGAGCGATGAGTTGTCGCTGTGGATTCATGTTGTATCTTACATATTTTGTGGGGTCATACTACGTAGTAGACGTGTGACGGAAGTGGAGACTGGAGCAGCGAGGCCGGACGGATCGATTTGCGAGATGCACGGAGATGCATCCGGGACGAGTAGGATTTCACTAATTATAGAGTATGCTTTGTTGGTCCCGGTTTTTGGGGCTTTGAGTTCTGAGAGATATTTGAGGGTTGTTGTGGATGTTGTTGTGACAGTGGTTTTTGGTTTGGAGGGATGTTTCTTCAATGTTCAAGATTACTATCTTCGTGTATAAATACGAACTCTAATCGCGCGACCAAAGGATCCGAGCAAGCCCAAACTCTTTCTAAGAAGTATTGTAAGATACGTATCGTAAGATACCGACCAATTTACCGAAACCTCGAATTAACGGTACCTCAACTCTCAAAGAGCCTAAAACCGTAAAGGTAAACTTAATACTCTTCTCCTACTCTTACAATTGCCGTCTACCATCGTACCAAACATCAAAAAGCAAACCCTCCGTAAGAACGATTATGTTAAATAACTCTCTTCTTACTCCAAGTTTAATTTCATTCGTCAAGGTATAATAATTTACTAACTGAAAACCTCTTGACGAGACTCCTATCTACCCCTCGCTAGCTACGTTTTCAGCTAGTATACATAACATAACCACAATATCTTATCTATAACTCATCAGCCAGAAAAAGCCATCACCCCCATCCACTAACAATTTCTCCTCAAACTCCCTCTCCCTCTCAACCTCCCTATCCCACACCTACCCACACAATCCCTACCAAAAAAAAACCCCCCGCCGCAACATCATCATCAGTATCATCCTCGTCCAATAACACACTATCCACAACCACGCAACACCTCGACAGATAATTATGAGCATAAAAAAACTCCGGACAAGGACGAGGTGGTTATCCCTTTCGGTCAGTATTGATCTACAGGGCCGACCGGGGGCTCTCGAATGAAGGCACTGGCATTGGCATTGGTAGGGTCGGCAGGGTCGGTAGGGTCTGACACGACCACGGCGAAACCCTCACGTTGTGTTGTACAACAACCGGAGCCTGAGCCTGAGCCTGAGAAATTTAGAATGTAGTTGTACAGCTGGACGGGACCCCTTTATCCAAACATTCCAAGGATGAAGCCAGGAGTTTGTATCTCAGAAACAATTCGACTCGGTGGACCCTGTTTTCCAACCCTTGATTTCGGAGCGTCACTTCGGAAATTATTATGATTGAGACAGGATCGGGTTCGTGTTTTTGTGGTTGTTCACTCGGAATTGGGATTGGGGGGGGGACCATGATTGAAAAGCTCTGAGTTGTTTGCTAGGTACGTAGATATATAGTTTGATGACTTGTCATCGGGGTCAAGATATGGACCATATCTTTAGAAAGCTCAGGCTGTCCCTTTCTGTTGCTTCGATGACGTTGCTACTCGTTGCGGACAGGGTATGGCTTTCCTCGTCTTCATCAATGGGGACAATTGGCACTGCGTCTTTCTGAGAGGTGGAGTCACACTCGGTATCACTCTCTTCGTCTTCATCTTCATCTTCGGATCCACTCGAAAGGGAGGCTCCACTTGATGAAGAGCTTGCTGAATCGCTGCTGCCTGCTTTGAAAGCGTATCGTTCTTTGCAGGCCACTGTAGCAACGATACTTCCACTCGCATGTACCAACGTGGCACAGACGAGATCGTTCTCGCCATGAACAGACCATTCCTCGTCCCAGCTTACCACTCCGCCCCTTTGCTCAGGATTTCTCCACATCCTCATCTTACCGTCTGTACCTCCTGCCCAGATTTCTGACCCTTCAGCTGTGGGGACAACATCAAATGACAGCTTCACTGCCGTTTTTGCCTCTCTTCCCATCAAACAGCCAACCCGTTTTCCCGCACCACGGATGTCGTACATGTGTATGCCAGCACTGTGCCTCTCAGCCACGTAGAGATATCTACCACAAGGTGACCATTTGACTTGTGACATGCCTTTTCCGAAGCGATCACTACCGCCTTCAACCTGGTCAGGAGAGAAGGTTGTGATGAGTTCGCCTCGGCCAGCTCCAGAGTATATGGCAATCTTTCGTCCCCAAGTACCCATGGCAAACATATCTTCCACGCTCAAGTCCATCGCTGAAATGATATCCTTTGGTCCAGTGATTTCCCGTGTCCAATCTAGACCTTTGGGGTTGTAGTGTCCGCTGTTCTTTCGAAACCCTACCTTCTTACGCTCCAAAGGCTCCTCATTGCAGCGGCTGATATCGAAAATAGCGAATTCTGCAATTGAGCCAGCGATGAAGTGCGTGCCCTCATGGTTGAACAATAGACTATGCGGCGCTCTCCATACCTCTGTTGTCGGACATACCAGAGGGTAGACTGCCCAGTTTGCTGCATCGAGGGCCAGGGCGTTCTTCAGTTTGATGCCGTTCTCGCGTGCGGCATATAAAATCAGAGTTGTGTTATGGTTCTGGAGATTGAAGTGTGGGTAGATTGCGGTGGAGAAGATGGGATCGGAACTCGTAACGGAGGAGTATGGTCTCAGTTCGTGAAATGTGCCCGGTGAAAGAAGATCCTCAGGTCTGTTCACTACTGGTTCGTGAGCGGTTGGAGGGAGCAGGACTACGAGAGACATACAGGATTATGGTCTCGATTGTGTTGTCTCCACTCGTTGTGATTAGTGAGGTCCCATCTGGAGTCCTGACAGAATCAGCTTTGCTGTTTGAGCCGCGTCTGCGAGCCAGTTATACCACTGTGCTGTCCTCGCTGTCTGCACCCAGTATGGTCCAGCGTTTGACCGTGTCGTTGTTGAGGATGAGCTACGAGACTCTTGTGCTATGCAATTGATCCGTGGATGCGCCAACGTCTCCAGCTGTTCAGATCCCATTTCTAGGACTCTGGTCTGAAAACGACCGGGCACAAACCTTCAGTCACGACTTCACGAGCATTTATGAAGGCAAAGGACGATCTTCGCCGTTGGATGTCAAGGTTGTGTTCGTCAAGGATACATTGAGAGATCCAACGGGACGCGACGCCACACTTGTGATCGCACGTCGTGCCTCATCTTGAATCTGCTCGACACGAAGCGGAAATCGAGTCCAGCGTATCTTCCAATTACCATAGTACACGTTAGAAATGAAACATAAAAATCGATATTATTATGAAACCAAGTCACCAAGGCGGCCTCAATTTTATATGCAAAGGAGCTATGACCATTATAGTAAAGATAAACTCGCCGGTCTCGCAACCTTTTCTCCCAACTACAACAGGCACACGACTAGACACAATCGCCGATGACCACCGCCCCATGGACTGATTCTCCATACCTGCGATCTCTTTTGGTGAATGGCTCGCACATAACAAACACAAATCATGGACTGACCACCAGCACTAGTCCGGAGCTCTCGCAGGAACCACAGTCGATCTCTCCCTGTATCCAATCGACACACTCAAAACCCGTCTCCAATCCACCGCCGGTTTCATCCCCTCTGGCGGCTTCAAAGGCATATATCGCGGTGTTGGGAGTGCCATTGTTGGGTCTGCGCCTGGAGCGGCACTATTCTTCGTTACCTACGACTCATTAAAACGACATTTGACCCCGGCGCCGAAAGTCCAGTATACGGCAGATGGCAGGGCGTGTATCCCAGCTGGAGGCGTAGCAAAGGAAGAGCAATGGAGAGAACCGTTGATACACATGGCAGCTGCTTCCGCGGGAGAGGTCGCCGCTTGTGCCGTCAGAGTCCCAACAGAGGTGGTTAAGCAAAGAGCGCAGGCAATGCAACATCCCACCTCTCTTTCAGCCCTCACGCATATACTATATCAATACCGGACGATAGGCTTCCTGGGCGTATGGAAAGAGATGTATCGTGGCTGGTCAATCACTGTCATGCGCGAGGTTCCATTCACAGTCATACAATTTCCTCTCTGGGAAGGTTTGAAATCGTGGAGGAGAGCACAGAAATCTTCACCTGATATTTCGGCGCTCGAATCGGCGCTGTTTGGGTCGGTGTCCGGTGCTGTAGCAGCAGGAGCGACGACGCCTCTGGATGTGCTCAAGACGCGTCTCATGCTTTCGAGAGAGAAAGTGGGAGTATTGGAGATGTTCAATCGTATCCTTAAGCACTCGGGTCCCAAAGCATTCTTCGCGGGAATTGGTCCAAGGATTTTCTGGATATCGGCGGGCGGGTCTATATTCTTAGGAACATATCAATGGGCGAGCAATACACTGGGAGGCGGTAGCGATAAAATCGAGGAGATTTAGAAGGTAGATCAAGACTGGGCATGTCTATGTAAGATACCAATACAAACACAGATGGGAGCCGGCATTCAATTGCAGGCTAAAGCTATCTCCTGCACCAGCTTTCTCATCACAAAGATAAAGTACAAAACTTTGATAGTCACGTCTTGCTAAGCCCTATTTAACCAGCAGGCGAGATCCAAAGCTCTCTTTTATATGACCTGACATCAGAAGACCGGCCCACAACACATTCTTTTCGTCCAGCAAACAGCTGCTTCGCAGCCCAAAAGATTCAGTCAAAGAACGCCTAAGCAGTCACGTAATAAACTCCACTGAAGAATACATAACAACAGATACGTAAGGCAACGCAGCGTCCAAGAATAATCAGATGCACCTCACTTAAACATATGATCTAATATTCTATGATAATAATCGACTATTTATTCTATCCAGTGCCGTGACTGATCTAGCCAGCTACTTCGAGATGGATTATCTTGGAATAGCGTATAGTATCAGTGAGTCGTGGATAACTGAATGATTGATTGAGGGAGGAATAGCGTGGGGTGAGGTGTGGGGTGAGGTAGGTGTGCTACCGTCCCGTCGTTTCTGTGAGTTATGGGATACCCAAGATAGTAAGCTATTCACAAGCGGAATTCTTTTTTTTTTTTTTTCCGAGCTGGAATCTTATCTTCGAGATTCGTGGGAGTGTTCTCTCGTAATAGATTCCATCTTTTCTTTTTGTGGTCTTGGGTGTTGGGGATGGGAGTGGACTGATAGTACTAGTAGTAGTAACTGAGTATACGGGGCGTCTCTACTTAGTAGGGAAAGCTGAAAGTATGGTACGAGTAATTTGTAAATTAGAATATAATTTATGGGAGTTTTCCAGTTCCTAAGGGATATATTTACGGGAGTAGGATTTGGACGTACTTGGATAGTAGATTTTAGCCGGTTACTACTTGCTATATAGTAATAGCGGGGAGTTATATAACATTACTACTTAGATTCGTACTTTGCTTTATCTACTACCTCCTTTAGCTTCTAGGATATACTATATCTTTAACCTAGGTTACCTAGGTAAGGTCTTGGATTTATTTACATTTTTTCTTCTCTTTAATTTTTTCTTCTTGAGAATTCGAATCTACTTGGCTCTCCACCGTTTTATCTATCGGTGGGATTATTTAAATATCCCTTTTAACTTCCTCTTAACTTATCTAAGAATCCATTCCCGTCTACTAGCATTCATTCCCCTTTCCCCTAAACTCCCCTTCCAAACCCCCCTACTCTTCCAAAAACACCCTCTAGAAAACAACCATTCCCACCTCACCCCAACAATCAAACAACCAACCAACCCCTTCCACCAATCTATACCGACCCTAAATTTCCCCCAAAAACTCCAAAACTCCAAACTTCCACAAACCCCCCACCCCCCCCTTCAAATCCCCACCCAAACGCCAATCTTCTCAGTATCAACAGCTCCCAACCTTCGAAATTCGATTTCTCGTCAGACTCCCGCGGGATCCTAAGATGAGGGATTAATTGCCGGCGTATAATAGTCGATTTCGTCGTATCCTATACAGGCAACAGGGATCTGACTTATGAGGTGGATATAGTAGGAGTTACAAAAAACAACGTCCCGAACTCCGTTTCTAGGTTATGGCCGATCACAGTCACGGGACTGGTACGGCGACTCAGGAACTTGGGGAAGGGATGAGGTGTGAGGTGATGAGCGACATACGACAGAGAAACGAGAAGATATCAGTGTTGTAAAGGGGTGAGGTGGGTATATCATATCATATCATGTACTATATAATACTAAACTACTTTTCGCGGACAGCATTCCCTCCCTCGTCCTCCAATAAACATGATACATGTCTACATTAAACCCATCCATCTATCCATCCTTCCAGCGACTAAAACAACAAATACCAATATCACCCCAATCCATGCATGCATGAGTCCGCTACGAGATATCCAAGCAGCTCGTAGGAATCTTACTACACACTAGTTAAAAATAAGAGAGTGGGGTATCAATCTCAATCCAAAGAACCGCTCGAAAAAAATCGCCAAAGAAAGCGCAGCAGCAGCAGCAGCAGCAGCCAAGGCAGGCTCAAAACAACAGCAACAGAGAACGCTCAAGAACAAGATCGCTGCGGAACAACAACAGCGGCACACTGCAAAACCCCAATCCCAGCCCCAGCCACACCAAATCGCGCACTCGCTCAAAAGATTTTCTTAAACCAGCTCGCCCTCCTATTCTGAGAAGGCCGTTCATCCCCATCAACGAAACCATAATCCTGATAGGTATTCCTCCTCGACACCCTTGGCGCATACTCCTCAGGTAAATCCTGATAAACGCTTCTCCGTCTCCTCTGCTTCTCATCGCCAGACTCACTGCTTCTGAGTCCAGCAACCTCGGGTCCACGATCGGTGCGACGACGTCTCTCACGTTTGCCATCGGCGTCGCGGGGACGGTCGCTGCGTTCGCGGTTGGATTCGCGAGGAGCGGCGGAGTCGCGGTAGGATTCTCCGCGGCGACGGCTGCGTTGTTGCATCTTGCGTCGGACTTCTTCTTCGTCGGTTGAGTTTGGTTCCTCGCCGGGAGTGGGTTCGATGACCGTCGCGGTATCTTCTGGTGCGAGGGGTAGTGGGTTATCTTTGCTTAGGCTCTCCACCCAGGAAGAAGTCTTGTCTTTGTCAGATCCGAGGTAGGGAGTAGCTTGGGAGCTCTGTCCGGCGTTGCGAGGATCGAAGTAATACTCAATGGGGTCTGCTCTGGAAATGCGACGAGAGGAACGATCGCCGGGCGTGCGCTTGGAGTCCATGTAGGAGGACTTTCGACGGTGTCCTGAAGGTCGGTCTTCACGTTCAGATTCACGTGGCATATCTCGGTCTCGGTCTCTTTCTTTTTGAGCACGTCGACGAGCTCGGCGTTCCTCCTTCTCAATGCGCTCCTGTTCATCAAGGCGAGCCTGCTCTTCTTCACGCATCCGCTCTTCGTCACGGATGCGACGAGCAGCACGACGAGCTTCCTTCTCTTCGCGCCTGCGAGCTTCTTCTTCCTGGCGGATCTGTTCGGCCCTTGCGATACGACGAGCTTCACGATCGCGTTCTTTCTCCTGGTCACGTTCCCTTCTGCGTGCAGCTCGTTCTTCATTAGCCCGAGCATCCTCGGCATTGCGCCTCTCTTCCGCGCGACGTGCAGCTCGGCGCTCTGCACGCTGTCGATCGGCCTCTTCGTAGTCGGTCGTCGCACCAGGTGCATCAGTCGTGAATCCCTCATCATCAACAGCTGTGTCCCGTCGCGACTTTCTTCGACGACGTTGTCGCTGCTCGAAATTATCATCGAAAGCACCAGACATTCGCTTGTCCCTGTTGCCCGAACCATCATCGCTTCCATAGTCATCGCGTCGTGAACGAGATGCTGAGAATGTTGGATCTGAAGTTCTAGGCTCCTTCACTGTCTTGCTGCGTGATAATCCAGAAAATAGTCCCATAATGCCACCGGATGAGGTTCGTGGATTGTGTCGTGATTGAGAACGACGCTTAGTGGGCGATGGTTTCCTTGATCTTCTCCCGAAAGGGCGCTCCTGGGAGTCAGCCGCAATGCCTCGTGTCCCTTCGCTAGCGTCAACGTCCACCAGAATCCCGTCGTCGTTTGTCGAAGATGTGGCCTCTGCCACGCTCTTCCCTTTAGGTTTCTTCGCCCCAACGGGCGACGATTCGGCGTAGGTCTCTAACCCATTGTCGACCATTACTGGCTCATCGTCAATGGCGTAAGGATCAGGGGGACCTATTCGCTGGGTGTTAGAATTGTTTTCCTTACTTGGCGAACATCGAATTTCCTTTCTCGGCGCAATTTCGGCAAGCTTACCTTTAGATTTGACGCGACGGCTGGCTGATGGGCCTCCACGCGCGCGAATCCCCATAACTTTGGCGGCCTTGGAAGAAACTCGTGGAAGCTCATCGTCGCCTTCTGTTTTTGTGCCATCTGTCCGTGATGGTGATGTGCGACGTGATTGGGGCCTTGATCTTGGGGTCGCGGCTGCGCGCACGGTCTTTCGAGGCGTCGGGGCTGACCCGAACAACGAGAATGTTGGCGCACGTTTCGGGACTGGTTTGGCTGGTTTTGGAGGGGAGGTCGTCTTCTTGTCAGATTCCGCGCCAGATGCTGCTGCGGCGGAGGCAGATACAGATTCCTTGCGCGCTGTTCGTGGACGCACCATCATTGGTTTCGCGTTCGCGCTGGCCTTTGGAGCAGGTGCTGGGGTCGCTTGCTTCGCCCTATCGCGGATCTGCTTGGGTGTGGATACTCCCCAGAGTCCCCACGCGGATCCTCCTGTTGTTGAACGGACAACCTTTGCGCGCTCCTTTTTCACCGGCGACATGGTTTTTGCGTCTGGTGGAGGTGTCGGGAGTTTGCCATCGGCCTGGGAATCAACAGCAGTCGTGCTACCCGATCCCTGAGTGCCCTCGGCATTGACTGCAGCCTTCTCTTGCTCAACTTCGGTTTCTGACTCAGATTCGGTCGATGTGTCGACGATCTTCTTGGCGACAGCGTTTGCAGCCTTGGTGGGTTTGGATGTTGCTTTTGACTTTGCGCTTTTCTTGTTCGTCGCGCTCTTCTTCGAGCTTTTGGTAGCAGCTTTCGCGCCCATATCTGCCTCTGGAGGTGGTGTTGGGGGAGTGAGATCGATCAAGGCCTCTTCGTCGACTTCTGGCGCTGGCGCAACAATGGGATCGTCCAATTCTGAATAGGAGCTTTCGTCTGAACCTGGAAATCCACCAGGAGCTTTAGTTTTGGATGGCTTCTTCTCAAGAACGACAACCTCGGGTTCTGGCTCAGGTGTTTTCTTTTTTGCAGCGAGTTTTGCAGCAGCAGCTTTGCTCGAACTGGTCTGCTTCTTAGATAACTTCTTAGACGAAGATTCCACGGTAACATCAATCCCCTTGTCCTTGCTTGGTTTGGCTTCTAATTTGGCTTCTACAGGGGGCGCTGGCGGTGGCGGCGGGACGGGAGGCGTCAGTGCAGCAGCCTCCTTGAGCTTGGTTTCACCCTTGAGTGCCTTGATACGTTCCGCAACTGACAAACCAGCAGTCGCGGATTTGGTCGTCGATGAGCTCGTCTTTATATCCTTTGTCGCGGACGCCGATGCTGACTTGAGATCATTCGTAATCGTAGGCAGCAATTCGTCTTCTTCTGGAACTTTCTTGGCTGACTTGCTAAGCGATGCCTTTTCATTGGCCGCGTCTTTCTTAGCGCTCTTCTTGGTCGATGACTTGCCTTTAGACCCCCAGCCGGCGAACGGATCATCTTTGTCTGACTCCTCGTCGCCGGACTTCTCTGCAGACTGGGCTGGGACTGGGGGTGGCGGTGGTGGAGCGGGCGGCGCAACCTCGACAACCTTTCCTTTTCCAGTCTTTTTGGATGTCTTCTTGCTCTTTTTGGTAGTTGAAGCATACATGTCCTCCTCCTCTTTTCTGGCCTTTGCTGCTTCTTCTAGTGCCTTGTCGCGTTCCTCTTGTTCGAGTCGTTCCTGTTCGATTCGTTCTTCGTCGATACGCTGCCTTTCGAGGCGTTCTTTTTCCTCCCGCTCTTGCTGTTCCGCGCTTTCGCGCTCCTCCTTGTCCTTGCGTTCGCGTTCTTCCCGTTCCTTTCTGAGTTGCGCGAGAGTGGGCTTTGCAGGTGCACCGAATCCAAACATGGCACCCCATCCGCTAGATTTCTTCTCCTCTTTCTTTTCTTCGATCGGAGCCTCTTTGGGTTCCTTGGTGACTGATGCTGAATCGTCCGGCGCGAGATCATCCTCATCCTCGCCTTCTCCAATATCAATAAGATCATTTGGTTTGTCGCTTGCCTTGCTCTTCGCACTCTCCTTGGTGGTTGATTTGCTGAGTTCAACGTCATCTGCCGTGGCCTTCTTTTTGCTCTTCTTTGACTTCTTAGTCTCGGGAGGTGCTTCGATAGCTTTCATGGCTTCCTCTTCGGGAGGCGAGGGTGCTCGCGCAAATTTATCATCCTCGTTTGCAGTCGCACCTTTCTTGCCCTTCTTTGCCTTGACCCTATTCGAAGCGAACGCCCAATCTGGATCCTCCTCGGCATTTGATTTCGTCTCTTCAAGAGTGGCAGATTCGTGAAGTGGAACATCAGGTGTATCGTCAATGACCTCGACCGGCGCATTCTTGCTGGCCTTCTTTTTCTTGTCTTTCTTGTTGAGGAATGCGAAGCCAGATGTGTCCTTGCTATCATCGCTCTTGGGCTCTTCGACAGCTGCTTTCATGATTTTGCTCTCGTCGATTGGATCCTCGACCTTTTTCTTGCTGCTGCCCCATCCAAATGATGCGCCCCAACCGCTTTCCTCTTTCACTGGCTCCTCTTCTTCCTTCGTGCCTGCGGGCGTATCCCATGAAGATCCCCAGTCGAAAGCGCTAGCTTTCGTTTTGGAGACAGCAGATTTGCCGGCAGAGATTGATGACTTGTTGTCCTCGGGCTTCTTTTTTGTCGTGAGAGTAGCAAATGGGTCACCCCACGTGCTGTCAGCGTTTTCGAACACTGCCAAACGGCTTTTCACAGTGCCCTTCTTTACCTCTTTGTCTTTCTTTGGTGCACCCCAATCATCGCCGAACCAGTCGTCTACTTCTTTCGTCGCTGCTGGCTCGGGTAATGCTGCGGGTTCCTCGGGCTCAGGCAGAACAATTTCCACCTTGCATTTCGGCACCACTTTGGATTTGGCAATAAGGTTTCCTTCGCCGTCGCACTTCGCCTTAGCCTTGCGAAGCATGGCTAACTTGGATTCCCCACTAACCAGTTTGCCGATGATTTTGCCATTATCGTCAATGATCGTGCCGTCTTCCTCCAATTCCTTGCCTTCAAGTGAAGCCAAAGTCAAGGCTGGAACCTCTGGAACTGCTGGACTTTCCTCGCCAAGGCCAGGTACCTCGCCATCAAAATCCTCGATCAGCCTGACCTTCGCGCCATCCACGATGTTCCCCTTGACAAGAAGATTGCCCTCGCCATCACAAACCGCTCTGTCTTTGGCAAGACTCTTTGCATCTCCTTCTGCCAATTTCGCAACCAAATTCCACCCCTTATCCCAGACCTCGCCAGATTTGTCAATTCTCAATCCAACAAGTTTCTCAAACTTGCTCAAATCTTCCTTCTCTTCCTCGACGGCTTCGACAACGAGGTTCTCGACGGTCTCTGCTTCGGGTTCCGGGTCAGCCATCGGCTCCTGGATCTTGAGCTCGACTCTGGCGTTCTTGGCCGTTTTCCCTTTTACTATGACCGTGCCGTTAGGACCACAAACCGCGCCCCTGGTGTGTAATTTGGCAGCATCACCTTCTACCAGCGTAGCGATCACATTGTAGTCATCGTCAAAAATGTCTCCAAACCGGTCAATCTTCGAACCTTCGATGGTCGCAAAGCTGGGTCCTGCAGGTCTCTCAGGCTCAGCCGGTGGGTCATCGAGGAATGTCGCGACGGTTGGTTCTTCGACGATCGGTTCTTCGACGATCGGTTCTTCGACGATCGGTTCTTCGACGATCGGTTCTTCGACGATCGGTTCTTCGACGATCGGTTCTTCGACCTTCGGTGGCTCCTCTTCGCTGAATTGCATCTCGATCCTGGCGCCCTTGACGATTTTGTTCTTGACCAAAACGTTGCCCTTCGCATCACACGTAGCCTTGTCTTTTGCCAACTTCTTCGCGTCGCCTTCGACCAGCTTCGCGATAAGGGTTGAGTTCTTGTCCATGATATCTCCATGCTTATCAATCTTGAGACCTTCTGCCTTGGAAAAGTCTGGCTTTTGGGGTTCGGCAATGGCCTCTGGTTCTGGCTCGGGCACGATCTCGCTTTCAGGGGCCTCTTCCGGAATCTCCTCCGTTTTCCCTGCTTCCTCTTCTGCGCCTTCCAACTCTATCTTTGCGTCCTTGACAACCTTGCCCTTGACAACAACATTGCCATTAGCGTCGATAGTAGCCCCTTGTTTGGACAATCTTGCTGCGTTCCCAGATACTAGTCTAGCCACACATTCCCAATTGTTGTCCATAATTTCACCGAACCCATCGATCTTAAGACCTTCAAGCTTCGCATACTTGGAATTCGAGGTCTCTGGTTCAGGCTCCGGCTTTGGTATCAGTTCTGGCTCTTGATCGACGACCTCGGGCTCTGGGGCCGCTGAGGTTTCTTCCACTTCATCGAATCCAGGTTCGAATGCGATTTTAGCATCTTTGACTATGACGCCTTTGATAACAAGGTTGCCCTCTCCATCGCAAACCGCTTTCTCCTTGGCTAACTTCTTCGGATCACCAGTCCCTTTCACCAGCTTCGCGATAATGTCAAAATTGTTGTCTCTGATTTCACCATACTTGTCGATCTTCAGGCCATCAAGTTTGGCATACTTCGACACTTTGGGTTTCTCTAGCTCTGGCTCTGGTTCCGGATCGTCTGTCGGCGGTGCTAAAGTCGTATCAGTACGAATTACTGTAATGAGTGTAAGTGCGCGATGAAGCGCAGACAGCGCATCAATCTAGTCTGAAAAACTACACTTCTAATGATGCGCGCGCAAGAATTCGCGATGCTGATTATCCAGCATGTTCGAGATCAGTGAAAAACGAGGAATTGTGCTTCCATGCACTGTGCCATCGCATTCGCGCCGGTAAGGATAAAATCGACAAATGGTGGTCAACTCAAGTCGCTGACAAAGCATTATGTCCTTGCCGGCGCAAACATGATGTTCTTACGCTCTCGAAACATGCGCAAGGCTGCACGAGGCTTCTTACAAACCACCCCACAATCTCTGAGAAACAAAACAATGTCAAACTTACCTGGCAACGCTTCCGGTACCTCGGGCGCTTGTGCTTCAGGCTCGTCCTGGAAAACCAATTCGACCGTGGCAGTCTTATCAATTTTACCCTTTGCCCAAACTTTGCCTTCCGCATCGCAAGTCGCTCCAGCTTTATACAATTTGGAGATGTTCCCAGTCGCCAATCTCGCCACGAGGACATTATCAGCATCCAGAAATTCGCCAAACTTGTCCACCTTGATTCCAGCGAGACTGGCGAAGGAAGGGGGCTCTTCTGTCGATGCTGGCTCGTCTTCGATGATAGGCGGCTCTGGAGGGGGTGGAGGAAGAGGAGGGGCTGGAATCTCAGGCACAACATCTTCCGGGAGTTCAGGGAGAACAAGCTCGAGTGTCGCATCTTTGACTTGCTTCATCTTTGCCCATATTGTTCCATCTGCGTGGCAAGTGGCGCCCGCTTTGAAGAGCTTGGATCCACTCCCTTTCGAGAGTTTGGCGATTACATTACCATCGTCATCTAAGACTTCGCCTGTCTTTTCAATCTTTCGACCATCAACAAGTGCGAAGGTAGGAGTTACTGGCTTCTGTATTTCTGGTTCGGCCACTTCTTCAGGAGGAAGGGGAATGGGAGTGATTACTTCCTCGATGGGGCCCTCTGGGCTCAGTTCTGGTTGAACCACTTCGACGCTGCCCACCTTTTTGTCCTTGTGGAAGACACCACCATTGTCATCGCACTTGGCTTTGGCTTTGAATAGCTTGTCAGCGAAACCCTTCACAAGTTTGCCGATGACCTGGCCATCGTCGTTCAAGATGTCGCCATTCAGTTCAATCGTACGGCCTTCCAGATCTTCCAATGTGATTGGTTTGGATGCTGGTTGCTCAGGTTCTGGGGAGGCGTCCGCTTGGGATGTTTCGATTTCTTGAATTTCGGGCTGTACGACCTCTACTCGACCTTTCGCCTTCTTCTCGTCATTACCCCAGACATTTCCTTCATGGTCGCAATATGCATATTTCGCATACAATTTCTTCGCGTTGCCACTTCCTTCTACCAGTCTTCCAACAAGTACTCCGTCATTGTTGTAGACGTCACCGACTTCATCAAGTGACAGATTCTCCAAATCTGCAAGAGTCAGTGGTTTAGAGATTGCTGGGGTTTCTGCGGCAGAGTCCGGAGCCTCGGTGGTAGGTTCTTCCTCTTTCACCGATTCCGCGTGTGTTTCTGGTAATTGGGGCTGAATGACCTCGACTTTTCCGGCGACCTTATTCTTCATCATAACATTGCCCTCCCCGTCACACTTGGCCTGTCCTTTGTTCAGTTTCTTTGCATTACCATCGATCAATTTGCCTATGATGTTCATATCGTCGTCGAGAATGTCGCCAGAAGCTTCGATCGTACGGCCCTTGAGTATCTCGAGAGAAAGTGGCGCATCAGTAAAGCTCACTTCTTCCTCCTTCTTGAGTTCCTCCACGGCTTCGGGGATTTCTGGCTCCACTGGGACATCGACCACTCCGGACACTTCGATGGTCTCGGGCTGAATAACTTCAGCTTTACCAACTTGCTTACCCTTCTTGTCAATGACGTTCCCTTCAGCATCGCACTTGGCCTTTGATTTGTTAAGCTTTTTCGGATCGCCTTCAATCAGTCTACCAATGACTTTAAAGTCTTGATCGAATATCTCGCCTGAGACTTCGATCGTGCGACCTTTGAGGATGTCTAAGGAGACAGGCTCCTCCACCATTTCCTGGACAGTTTCTTCGACGACATCTCCCTCCTTTTCTGGCTCATCCACAATGGCAGGCGGCTCTGCTTTTTCTGGCTGTACAACCTCCACTTTGCCCAACTGCTTGCCCTTCTTATCAACCACATTTCCCTTAGCATCGCATTTAGCTTTTGCTTTATTCAGCTTCTTGGCATCTCCTTCAATCAGCCTGCCAATGAGATTGCCGTCGTCGTCGACAACATCACCTGAAAGTCCTATCATGCGTCCGTCGAGGATCTCCAAGGAAACGGCCTCATCTATTAACTCAAGAGCGGTCTCCGGGACGAGGTTGTCCACTATCTCCGCAGCTAGGGTCTCGTCCTCGACAGTAGTTTCATCGGCGGTGGGCTGTGGTTCGGGTGCAACAGTCTGGACTTTTCCGACCTTCTTCTTCTTGGCACCGATAACGTTGCCTTCACCATCACATTTCGCACTGATGGACTGAAAGCGCACTGGGTCTCCCTCAACCACTTTTCCGATGACAACACCATCTGTGTCAAGGACTGAGCCATCAGCCTCGATATGGCAACCCTTGAGAATAGATAGTGGAGGCGGCTCGGCAGTGATGGGAGGCGCCTCTTGCACTTCTTGCCCGTCCATAGGTTTGTCGTTCTCAGCAGGCTCATCTGTAGACGCCATGGCGCCAGAGGTCGCAATCGTTACAGCTTTTCCAACAGGCAAGCCCGTGAAATTGATGACATTGCCTTCAGCATCGCAATCATACATCATTGAGGCAAATTTCATCGCGTCGCCCTCCACAACTTTGCCAACGACTACTTTATCCCGGGATAAAATTGTACCATTGGGCTCGATGGTGAGACCCTCGAGAATAGAAAGTGGGGGAAGCTCAGTCGATCCAGCCTCTCCGATTTGCCCGGGCTCAGGCACCTCCTCTGCTGCTTGTGACTCCGGAGCCTTTGTGACCTCTATAGGTATTACTTGAGCCTTGCCCAAGATCTTCTTTCCACTCTTGAAGACACCTTCCGCATCGCACAGTATGAATCTTTTCGCAATGACTTTCGCGTCGCCTTCAATGAGCTCGCCAATTGCAACACCATCTGGGCCCATAATCTTGCCGTCTTTCTCGCAGGGCAGATTCTTCAAGATAGAGAGGTCTGGTGTTTCGAAGCTTATCTCTGGCTCAATTGAGGGCTGCGGGTCCGGCTCTGACTCCTTTTCAGGTTCCGGCTCGTCATTTGGCATGTTTGTAATCGGAACGGGCAAAGTCTGACAACGCCCAACCACTCTGAGCTTCTTGTCGACAAAGGTTCCTTCAGCAGTACAGGCGTACTTTCTCCTGATGATCAACGGAGCATCGCCATCTATAAGCTCACCAACGGCAATGCCACCGTCGTTGAGTAGCTTGCCATCGGCTTCGAGCTTAAGACCTTGGAGAATGGAGATATCTGGTAATTCTGACCCTTTGGTGTCTTCAAGAACAACGTCCTCGACCACCTGGTCTGGCTCGGGCGCGTTCTCGGCAACCGTCCCCAGTGAGGTGGGCAGAACTCGAGCCTGGCCAAGTAGGTTCCATTTCTTATCCCTAAACTCGCCCCTGGTGTTGCAAGCAAACTTTTTCTTGTTGATGGCCTTAGCATCGCCTTGAATCAGCTCACCAACCTCCACCCCATTGTGGTCGAGGATTTTGCCATCAGGCTGCACCTGGAGACTATCCAAAATTGATATGTCCGGGAGTTCGGCTTGCTGCTCTGGTTCTGGCGCCTCTGCGGGCCTGTCTGATTCCAATTCAATGACGGGTGCAGGCTCGGGCTCCCCTGCTGATCCAATCGTTTTCGCCGTGGCGATGAGTTTGCCCTTGGTATTTTTTATTTTTCCCTCTTCGTCACAAAGGTACATCATTCGGGCGCATTTTGAGGCGTGGACCATGTCCTCTTCAATCAATTCGCCAACAACCTCTCCTAAGAGGTTCTCAATCTTTCCATTGGCAGAAACTGTCAGTCCTTTGAGAATGGAGAGTGGTGGTGCGCTGCTTGCGGCCTCTTCCTTCGTGTCTTTGTTGGTGGACGCAAATTCTCCCCAATAGTCATCATCTTTCGTGTTCGCCGTCTTACCTTTGCCGTCGTTGGCTGCCCAGCCCCAGACGTCCTCTTTGGGCGTCATCTCGAGAGCCCCCTTCTTGAGCTTTGGCTTCGACTTGCTAGTTAAGGAGCCCCAGCTGCCTGCGTTCTCGTCCTCTTTCACTACAGGCAAAGAATCGACCTTGTCTTCTTCTTCCTCGTCAAAATTGCCCCAAGACATCTTTTTATCAGTCTTAATGGTGCTAGAGCCCCAAGTATCCCATGACTTCACGGCTGATTTTTTGTCATCCTCTTTCTTCGAGCCCCATCCGCCCCAGTCTTTCGTGTTATCCACTTCTTCGATTCCACCAAACATTGAGCTTGTCTTCTCTTTCTTTGCCGCGGTGCTGATGCCTGCAGTGCCCCAGGAAGGAAGCAGGTTGTCATCATCATCGTCGTCTTTCTTTGATGTGTCCTTGGCTTCACTGCTGCTGCCTACACCAAATCCGAAGTTGAACTCACCGAGGGTAGATTTGACCCAACCGCCTGGACTTTTTGGTTTCTCTGCTTCTTTCTTTGCACCGCCAATTCCGCCAAAGCTCCAGCTTGAACCCCAACCAAGTCCAAATCCGCTACTCGATTCTTCTTTCTTGCTGGGAGCGGCTGACTCTTCAAAGCTCAAGCTAATCTTGGGAACGCCCAAATCATGCTCGTCGTTGAGACTGATATCCTGGAAGCTTTCGGTTGCTGGTGTGACCTCTTCGGCGAGTGCCTGTGTGAAAGCACTGTTAACGATGATACAAGAGATGGAGCTTGTCATTAACATAGCTAACCTTCGATTTCTTTCCCTTTTTCTTGCCTGTGCCTAGGCCAGTACCGGCCAGAAAACCGAACCCATCATCCTTTTCGGGGGCTGCAGCATTGTCTGCCCATATGTTTGTGCTCGCTGCCACTGTCTCTTCTGCCTTCTCTATGGTCTTCTTACTCTTCTTGCTTGCAAAGCTGCCCCAGGTGTTGTCAGCGTCGCCCCATTCGTCATTTGCCGTCGCCGCTGCTTCTTCGTCTGCCCTCCTCTTCGCTTCCTCTTCTTCCTCCTCCTTTTTCTTGTCCTCTTCTTCCTGCTGCTTCTTTTTCTTACCTTTTTTGTCATCCTTCTTTCCCCAGCCGTCATCACCCCAATCGTCCCCGCCATTTCCATTACCGCCATTGCCTCCACCACCCGATCCACCATTTCCGCTACCCTTGTCGCCTTCGTCTGTCTTCTCTTCCCCTGGGGGTTCTGACTTCTTCTCGGACGAAGGAGCTGCCGCTGCTTTTGATTTGTTTGCCTTCTTCTTGGCATGCGCGCGAATATTGTGTAAAGAAGTGAGATCGACTCGAGGTGTGATTAAAGGGTCTAGCGCAAAAAGGCTGCCTGTTCTTCGCGCTACACAAGAAACATATCGCGGAGGCAAGTCCGTTTCTTGTGTCAAGCGAAGAGCCACGGAATCGGTATTTGTGTAATCTGGAGGCAATTCGGCAGTAGTCTCCTCGTATGGAGGAGGAGGAGTTCCAGCAGGTAGAGTGGGAGGTATCCAAAAGAAGTTTTCACAGGGAACTGATTGTTGTGCAGCGCGTGTCTAAGATGTGTATTAGATATACCGACTGTCCAGAACAGAACCAAAATGACCGTGAATTCAAAATTGTGCCTCAAAAAGGCATTTCATGGAAGTGTTGTCCGTACATTTTCAGCCTTCCTGAGAAGTGGTCGCTTCACGTCTCGGCTCGATATCGCATACTGCATATGAATACAGGCCAGCGTAAACTCCAAGTCGCAAATATCGCGAGTGTGGTGGGTGCACCAATTATCCGATCCAGTCGTCAATCGCGGGGTCTTTTGTTTGCGCAATTCGTCTTCGAGCACATCGCCGGCGAGATACGCGACGCTGGCAGCCATTACTGTATGTAGAACACAAAGAACGTTGGACTGTTGGAGACGAGCGCATTGGATAGTCTGGCGGAAGCAGGTGGCGATGCGACGCGACTAAGCGGAGAGCTGTAAAACAAGAATGTCGGTGGTACAAACAAAGGCTATTTGCAAGAAGCACGACAACCTCCCAGTGCAGCAGGAGGAGGAAAAGACTGGTGGCCAGAGAAATAAAGTAGTCCCAACTACTCCGTATGACTGACAGCTGGAATATGGTGGGCAGTATGCGCTAGGATCCGTGAGAAGACGAGCAAATGTAGGGGCTAGGGATCCCAAGACACTCTCTGTGTGAGGATGGCTGGTCCAAGCTGCTTCCCTGATTCGTTCAGCTGGCTAGCCGCGTCGATAAGGCGATTGGCGTTCAGATCCTGTGACGGCCGGACACACACTGCTAGAACTAATTTGAGCCGCGAAAATGGAGTTCATAGAGGCAAAGATGATAAGCAACCACGGATGGATGAGAGGACGTCGAAGGAGAACTGGAGAAAATTTTGGTTAACGCGAGAGGGCCTCCCGTCGTACATGCATTCGTTCACGCATGGCTGCTTCGCTGCTTGCAAAGCCGGGAATGTTCTGTGGAATCGCTGTTGGTGTGGAGACGGAAAAGGCGAGGCTGCTTCCACTTCCTTTGCATGCCTACACCGCTTCGGAGGTCTTTAGAGCATGGCGTCGGTCGTATGCATGTGTTGACGGATTGATAGGTCGGCCCCAGGAATCGCGTCGGAAGGCCCTGCCAGTCCTGCCAATTGGAGTCGGATCGCCTCTTCTCGTGCATACTGGCGGGCCGCCAAAGAACAGTGCAATTTCTGGCTCTGATATGTGCTTGATGGCGACTGGTTGTCACCAATAGCTACCTAGGCCATCTCTTCTGCACCGACTGTGCATGGAAAAATTCTTGGGCGCTATTGCCAGGGGTGGGGGCTGTCGAAGGATTCGGGAGAACGTGACTGAAGCGTGGGCTGTGGTGGAACGCGACATCATCAACTGCGAGGCGTCGTACCTAGGGCCCATGGAAGCGGGCGCCGAGGTATAGTAAGTATACGATGGATTCGTCATGCCACTCGAAGACCTGCCAGTGCTTCTTCGGAGCATCTGACATGGATCTCATTGGATCTGCTGGAGTGTTTGTGTCCGCGGCGACACCACGATCAGGACTGAGGACAAGCGAGACGGCATCCCAGTGTGCAGGTAAGATGGTATTGAGTTTGGAAAGATGCTAATTCGAAACTTCTCTGAGATGAGGTTCAGTCTGCCAATACTGTTCACGTGTTCTTCCATCTTGGGCAGCAACGGCGACGACCCAGACAATGACACCACAAGCCCTGACATAAATTACAGTATGGTGTATTTCTTATCGATATCTTGTCATCGAAGAGGAACAGCATTTGCTTACGAATATCAGAAAGGTCTCGGCATCTGTCGGCTCAAACAGTTTCGGTCCTTGATTCTTTGGCCCTTACCACTGAGGATTTCAGTATACACGTATCTACCTATAATACCCGAAAGGATCGTTTGAACATATCTAGAATCACAACAACACGAAAGAACCACAAAGGGCAGAACTTGACGCCTTCCACGACAACTTCTACCTCAGCGTCCAAAGCCAGAACTACCCAGATCCAAATATGGGAATGACCTGCATAAAGGATAGATTCTACTTTGGCGAATGTTGCTCGTTTTACTCATTTCATCATCTGAACATCGAGACCGACACCAGGAAATCTCTGGCGATATCAAAAATCGATTCCGCCGAGTTTGTGAATACCGATCTCACATTACCCAACTTTAGGCGGAAAGGAGAATATCGTACTCCCTAAAGAACAGATGGGACATCAAGGTGGGAAAGAGCTCATGTAACAGCCTCAATCAAGGCGCGAGACTTATCAAAGTCAGGCGTGACGATATTCCTGCGATAAGATATCAACAGATCTGCTGCGCGGGTTGAAGATGGGACCTCATTTCTAGTACTAACCAATTGCCAATATCTGCCTATGGCTGATGGAGAATGCCATCCGTAGGAGCTGGTTCCAGTTGACTTGCGGTGCCATTCTCTGTGTCCTGCCGAGCTACGAAATCATCGGGCTCATGTGTAGGTTGCAGTCTCGCAGCTGGGTGCTTCTCAAAACTTGACATCCTTTGGTGCTTTCGAAGGATATACCGGACCTCAGGTTGAAGTAAGTCCGACTCCCTCTTCAGCGACTAGAGTATATCCTTTTGTCAGCACTCTTGACTGTTTACTCAACGTCATTTTTGCTACACTAGTCGTTCGAAATGGTATACTGGTCGCATTGAGAGGATTCTGTGGAGAAATATAGCTGTTCTCGAAGCTGGATAAAAAGGAGAGGTGATTAAGAGGTGTGATCAGCTGAAGTCCACTGTGTTAGAAAGAGGAGGAGAGAAGCGCAGGGAGAGTACCAAGGAAGAGTAGCTACCTGCAGCTCGCAAGCGCTGTTTTACGATGGGGTGTTGCTTCTTAGCCAGTAATTATATGATGATGTTAGACCGACATCGACTGCCCACGCTCTTGTGACCTTGAAACGTGAACTTGACCGAGTCGATCATAATGCTAGGACCGAAGTGAGCCTTGAAAATAACCTCGGATCGGATGGCTCTCATTTGCGCCAGATCTAGAAGTGACTCGTTACATCTTGATAATTAGTAAACTTGCTAGAACAATTTATATCCAATACACCTACCTGTCCTTAACATGGAGCAAATCCCCTTCGGATGCCTTATAGTCTTCTCAAGCTTGCAAAGCTCTCTTCTAAACCCCTAAGAATTCATTTCTCTCGAAGGAGCCAAGTATATTCGTTTTCGCTATCGTCTACGTGTCGATTCTTAGCACGACCAGAGATCTCAACACAATCGAGATGAGCGGATGATCTAAGGCAATTTCATCTTCGGTATGTAGTAAGATTACCATAACTATACTCACGCGGAAGTCGAACCCAGCTTTCTAGATTGTAATTTACCGTTTACTGTGTAGCTGGTCGTCCTCATTCGGTTTTCTCGATAGAGCGATCGGTGAATCTTTCCATTCGCGACTCAAAGGTACATTTTACAGAAACCAACTAGTCATCTGCTTGAGTCCAGGTAGCGGCGCCTGGGGTCGGGGATTTCCAGCCTCCGTAAATTAAATGTCCTAAACATTTGAAAACATTTGTTTCTCAAAGTTTATGTAGTACTTTCGAATGTACTGGAAGATCCTGTATGTGTTCTCGGGCTAAGACAACACCCCTACGCCCCTCTTATCGTAGCTTCAATTTGTTCTATCACACTTATTGAGTGGGGCGGAGCTTATCATAGTAGCTCTCAGTAATGAGTCGTCATAAAATCTCCAGGGATTTCCCCTTCCATCTAATGAAGATCAGTTTTAAATTAGCCGCAGACCATGTACATTAGTATTTTCCGGTTGTCTGCAAAAACACCCGAGGCGCTAGATAGGGGAGGTAACCGTCGAGCATCTGTCGTAAAGTCAGTGCTTTTACTACTATAATAAGCCTAATCTCGGACTTACCTCGGATACGGCTTACTATCGGCTTACGAACCGTACTACCTTCGTTGCTATATTAACCTATCGTATATACTACTAAGCTAAGGTAAGGAAGTAGATATATTACTAGAGTAACGAAAGATTACTATTCTACTATAGAGATAGGTTTCTAGCCTTAATCTCACGATACTTTATACTATAGTATTAAGTTTTTTTGCGCTAACCGTATTTAAATAATATATAAACTTAAACTATACGGTAATCGACTTAGATTACTATAGCTATCGTATTACTATAGCTATAGCTATCGCTCTCGGTATCTAATATATACGTATACTAGAGGCTTTATACTAGGTTACGCGGCCTAAGGCCCTCCTACCTACCCGTTTACGCTACCGCGTAAAGCCTAGGCCGCGCTACGTATTATACGTTACGGCGAGTAACGCTTTCGTTTTAAGAGTAATTCCGAGCGTAAGGGGCCTAACTACGAAGGCTTTAAGAGGGTCTTTAAGGGGGTAAAGGCCGAAAGTATAAGAGGGGTCCTAAAATCGTCCGAGGATAGTAAGTACGGTATTACCGGCTATAGTAGAGGCCTAGTTAGCGATATATAACGTCGTGGTATTAGAGAGCCCGATAGGATTAGCGTAAACTATATATTACTAGTAATTAGTAACTTATCGAGCGTATTTAAAGGTAGCTTAGATTAAGCCTTAGATATAAGAAAATTAAGGTTACTAGCCTCTCTCTCTAACCCTATTATATCGTCTTTAAATAGTAATAGGGGTAATAATAGCTAGAGGGTAAAACCGCGGACTTCTTCTAACCTTATAGTTAGCGAGAAGGAGGGAGAGACGGGTAATAGCCGTAATAGTAAACTAATAAGGGCCGATACGGTATACCTTATTTAGCTTACTAAACTCGCCGTACTCTTAAACCGTACTAAACTAGTACTACTTTAAAGCTATACTATTATACTACGGTAGGCTTCTAGGTTAACCCTTAAAAGAGGGTCGATAGCCTTAGAAAACTAGTTAGTAAAGCGTTATATAAAGGCGTTACCTTTACGGTTACTAAGGGTTCTAGTATAGCGGGTAAAGTTATAAAACTATAAGCGAAGAAGCTCCTAACCCTCCGTAATAAGGTTGCGCTATAGTATAAATATAGTAGTAAGCTACGCGGTATTATCTTCGGCTTTATAAGGAGTAAGTAGTAATAGGTCCTCGAATATAAGGTAAGCGTAACTACCGTAACCGTAATAAAGAAGCTTATATATAATAGCTAGTTTAGGTATATTGAAAGGTATATCCTCGTAAAGATAAAGCCGCTAGAGGTCTTTATACGGAAGACGCTATCTTTAAAAGAACTTATAAATATAAAGTATAGCTACCGTATTAGCTTCGTAATATATTACCTTATAGTTATTATACTCCTCCGTAGCTAGTTTAAGCTCGTTAAAGGTAAGGATTTAGAGTAAGAGTAGTAACCGTATAAGGTAGTCCGCCTTTAAGTAGAGAAACTTAATTCGAGATATATACTTACGAGATACGTAGTTTATAGCGGTTTAGTACTATTTAGTAGCTAAATTAAGGATATAGTAAGTAAGTCCTAGTAATAAATAGAGACGTTTTATTATACCTTTATAAGAGGACCCCGAGCCTATAGTATACCGTTAAGACTTTAAGTCCGAGTACTAGCCCTCTACTAGCGATATAGTAAGGACTTATAGGAGGAACGGATAAGGATAGCGGTAATAGGTTACCTATTACTATAGCTCGTCTTTAAGATAATCGTCCTTAAACTTACCCTATTAAATATTAGTAAGTAAAAAAAATAGTATAATAGTAATAGCTAGCGAGAAAACTTAAGATATAAGGATAAGTTTCCTTTATAAGATAGGCTAAGGATCCGTAATCCTTTAAAATCTTATACTATAGACGTCTCTACTAGTTAATTACTAGTAACTACGTATAAAGTATAAGATTTTAAAGGATACTCTCCTAACTTCAACCCCTATAGTAGAGTCGGGTAATAGGGAAATACGAAAATTACGCGTAGGTAGTACGAAAGTAACGGGCTCGAAAAGCTAGTTATAAGTAGATTAAAGCTTAAAATCTAAGTAGTTTAAAGCTTTAAAAACCTACCTTTTTCTTATTACTATCGTTAATAAAGCTATATACTACTTATAACTCCTACTTTACCTTATCTACGTTAAGGGTATAATATAGCGCCCTATATAAGTACTTTTAAATAGCCGGGTACCGTTTATAAGGAAACTTCCGCCGAATCGTCTCTTTAAAATACTTCTAATATAAAATATACCGTAGATAAGCCTAGTTTTAGTTAGTTTTAAAGTCCTTAATACTACGAGCCTCCGCCTTCGAGTCGTCGGTAATTATATAATAGACGAGAAGATCTAGCCGCTACTACTTTAGTATATTTATCGTAAACCTTATAACCTTACCCGGCTAACTTATATAGAGAAACTAAGTATAAGGAAGCTATTTACCGAACTAGCTACGAACTATAACGGTAAATAGATACTAGCGGAGGATATTAGTATTATAAGTAGTATCGAGGACGATAATATAAGTATTTTTAGCTAGGGCATCGAGATACTCGTCTATTAACTATATAAAGTAGTAGGTTTTCTTTCGCTTTAAGCCCTTACCGTACTATAAAAAGAACTCGGTATAGCGGCAATTCTTACGCTCGAGGAGTAACCGTAGAAGCTATAACTACTTATCTATAGTAAGTAGGTAACTATTAAAGCGAGGGTTATTTTTAGCTTTATCCTCTATACGGCGGTAAAGGTTATATAAGTAGTAATAAGTAAGCTCCTTTAAACTACCTCTAGTATTACTTAGGGCGCGGATTACTAACGGTTCCTTAAGAGTAGATAATACTAGCCCGCGATCTATACCTATAGAGATAAGGTATTCTCGAAGCGCCTAGTTTACGGCTTTATTATACCGTTAATAGTCTAATTCGGCTAGCGTATAGGTATAATATCTACTCTTATCGCTTTAAGGTTAAAGCCTTATACGAGTAATAGCTTTACGGCTTACTAGCTTACCTTTTTCGTCGGTAACCTCCTTTACTTCCTCGACGATATTAGTAAATATATATAACTCTATCGTATAGTAGCTACGGTTTATCGTAGGTTTAGCGGACTTACTAGTTAACCGTATAGCCCGTTTTTTATTCTAGTTAGCGTACCGAAACCTCTAGTATACTATATTATATTATAATACTAGGTTTTCGTATAGATTCTATATATTACTAATATATAGCTAGTATATCTCGAACTTATCCTTACTTATTATAATAGGCTTCTTAGCCTCGAAGATAGTATACCTTATAGCTATAATATTAATAGGGTTTCGGAGGTAATCCGTAAGCGAGGCCTACTTTACTAGCTTTAAATAGTTACTCTCGGTTTATAGCTTCTCCTACTTAGATTTCGGTACTATTATACGATACGCTAACCTCTTTCGAATAATATATAAACTTAAACTATACGGTAATCGACTCAGATTAAGGGTTAGTAGTTTATAGCTTTTTTTTTTTTTTTTGAAATCTCGAGATATAACGGTATAAGTACTTTAATAAGGCTAACTATATAAATATTATTATTAGTAATTAACTAGTAATAATATTTATCTACTTAGTAATAGGAAGTACGCTTACCTAGTTTTAACTTTTTTCTCTAAGTACTAATTTGTTCGGGGTTTTTCGTAATATTAACCTATAGAACGTTAGCTTTATTAATTAGCGTATACGGAAGATTCCTAGATAGGTATTATATACCTACGGTATGCAATACGGCTTCGCCGCGGTAGTTTAACGAAAATTTAGTATTTTAGTTTAAATAGCAACGTATACTATAAAAATGTATATATAGGTACCGATAATAATAAATAGGAAAATAATAAATAAACGCTTAGGCTAGGAAGCTATGGTATACCTAGACCGTTTCGGTACTTGCTATCGGCATAAGAGTAGCGAGAAACCCCCTAGCATTGTGGCCGTGCGAAGCTATATGCGTTGTGCCGATTGTGCATGGTTTGCACGGTTACGGGTGTTTCTACCAAGACCTCATTTTCCAGTTACCACCACAGTACTGGCCAATGCGGAGTTGCTTCCGCTGATCCGCATTGTCAAAATTGGAGAGACTGCGACTTTGTCTGTGAGCAGGGGAGAATTGACTGCAATCTGTTTCGCAACCGTGGTAGTAGCGATTTTGGACACGAGCATATATTCCAAGAAGCTATGCCTCGACTGACTCGCATATCTGCGGAGAAGTCTTTACTGGCTCCATATACAAGGCTCGGAAAACCCTCAAAGAACTGCCGAAGTCTGGTAAACTACCGGCTCTCGTGGATGACGGTGTTTTCATACCTGTGAGGTCGTGCTCATAGCGAGATTTGGTGCGGTCCGCCGCGCGCAAAACAATAACGATTTCTGATTCATGGACAATCTGGCGGCATGTGGCGCAGGGAGAAGCATGAGTGGTATTCCTCAGGGGGGCCTTGCAGAGAAGCCGATGGTGAAGTAGATGGCCAATGGGGACTTCACCTAGTGGAAAAGTCATTCCTACGAGGTACTAATGATAACTCGTGTCCAATATTTAGGGTCGTTTTACTCCGAAGCTCCACCGTTTCAATTATTTTCCGTTTGGAACCACGGCAACTCATGAATCAGCACTGAGCCTGAGGCGAGGTGAAGATGGACAGCAACGAGCGCAGTTTGAAGTGTCCAGCGAGTGGTTGAGATTCCTGGGACGAGAATCTGCATTGCACGGAATTCGTCCCGACAGGTAGGTATGCAAATCATGGTTTATTGCTGGGGAGGTTCGCGATCGGAATTACCTCAGTGTTGGACTCGTATCTTAGTGGCTTAACCTAACGATCGGCACCTGTCAGGCCCGGAGACTTGGTGGCTTGCGCATTTTCGACGAGGAAATAGGAGTATTACAGTACCTAGTAGTAGAGCCACGACTCACGAGAGATTGAGCAGCCAGCTCCTACCTGGCCCTTCGCATCTTACCTATACACTATACACGTCTCCGCAAGATATCACCCGACCTCGAATCTCCTGCAGCCAACTAGCCAGCTCCACGTCGGCACGAACAACGCATTTCGCTATTTGGTCAATCATCAAAAAGAAATTGCTCTTGAGTCTTCTCAACCAAACTTATCGAGATCAGCGCAGGGTCGTCCATCACGCATGCATTATCCAGTATCTCCACTTCAACATCCAAGTCGAGATTGCCAGGGAGAATGACCTGCTATGCAGGCAAATTCCCCCTCAATATGCTCTATCTCGACCGTCTTCCTCCATCCGACTTTCTACCTGATTTAATTCTGCCTGACGGCAATCGAACATATACACCCTCCCCGACCCGTGGAGACCGAACGCCATCACCTGCTGCGACTCCTCCAGGCATTGGCCAACCCGTCACGTATGGAAACAGCATGCATAATAGCTTTGTCAACTTCTCCAGAACGAGTCCTCAGGCTCACCATCGCCTTTCGATAGCCTTGTCAGATATAGAAGAGGTGGACTCAACGCCAAGGGGCTCGCGATACGTGGAGCACAAGCCAGAGGCATTGGCTTCTTCACCAACAATACGAGAAAATGGAGCTATGGACTTGGTAGACTGGAAATCGCATAGCCGCAGGCTAAGCGATGGATCAAGCTCAGTCCACAGTGATGAGCTTGAGAATATGAAATGGCCAGGATTCGACTCAGCTCATGGTGCTGATGTCGAAAGTGTCGTGCTCGAGGAAGAGGAGGAAAGGTACAGGGATCTCCCAAAAGTGGCCGACAGCGACGATACCAGCATGTTGGACGACCCGTGCCTTGGTTCGCGCGCTGGAGAGGAAGACGATGAGGACTTGTTGAGCAAACGTGCAGACATGATCTTGGCCAACGCAAAGAAGCGACTGAATGTGAGAGCACAAATACCCATACGCGACAACACAGCTGACTTTGTGACAAGGTAATGGAAGGGAATCTTCGAGGCGCGCGCCATTCTTTGTTGGCCACGCCAAGTTTACCAAAGACACCTCCCTACATTGTTGCGCTCGCCAACTTCTCACGAGATCGAACCAGCCCAGGCGCAAGATCACAGCCATTGTCTTCCACTTCACCTATTTCTCAAAACCTCTGCCATACCCGTATGCTGAATGACACCGCACCTGCTCCCATCCTCTCCACAGCACCTCGATTACCACTTCTTCAAAAACGTTCATCCAGTGCATTGGGATCATTTGCAGGCGGACTAAGTAGTCTAGAAAGATCGAGCTCTCTGCGAGGTGTGAGAAGTCAGGAGGTGATGCGCGAAAGCAGACTCCATAAATGGATGGAAGAAACAACAACGCGTAATCCGATCGAGTCTGGCATTGGTCGTACTATGAGCCAACAAAATTTTCATCGATCTCGCACTCCCTCGGTAGAGAGCCTACGACGTCCTACATCATCGGCAGGCGATATTCGCGCTCAGCTGGACGAGTTAAAAGGACGCATATTTAGTTTAAAAGAGAAAGCGCAAGAAGATCGCCTGAAGAGACTGAGTGTTAACAGTTTGAGGACCCCCAGTCCTTTCACGTCTTCTGACAAGCAGCATTCAGATGGTTACTATAAAGGCGCCTCAAGAAGCGCAGACTGGAGTCAAAACTCTTCTCCCACAGCTAAACAAGACGAGTTCTCTTCACCGTATTACCACAGCAATTCCGAGCCCAAATCGAGCCCTCCCAGAGCACTTGATGGAACGGATTATCCGGAAAGCACATATGAAGACGCTGAAGAACTTCTGGGAGACATCAAGGAAGAGCCCGAGGAATTGGATGAACCGAGCACTCCTTCGACCACGATGTACACAGAACGCCAGAAGGTCTTGATAGGTCCCCATGATCCGACACCAGACGAGCTAGGCGATAAAGACGTATCACACTTGACCGCGAAAGCTCCGTTTGAAGACGAATACCCGGAATACGAAGACAGCATTGAAGGTGACGAGGAGAGTCTGGATGGCCAGAGTGAATACCACGAAGCATTACCGGTGCCCGCAGAGCGCCATGAGGACCGCGCTGATGCTTTTGATTACGAGCACTTTTTCCTTCATAGCGCCATGGGGTCCTTTGTAAGAGATCGTCGTGGAAGCAGCGGCTCAGAGGACTCTCTGGAGACGACCCGACCTTCTTCACCACCTCGCCTAGCTAGCGTAGACCACACATCGGAAGACCCTCAGCTTCTACACCGTCGCGGCCGAAGCACGGAGTCCCTATCGACAGTAAAATCATTTGCGACCGCCGCTGAAGAAGTCAATTCCGATGATGAACCTGAAAATGGACCTGATCCTCTTGACCTGGCCACGGACCATCTCTTCGTTCCTCAAATACACGCACCTCCATCTTTATCCCCACAATCCGCAACACGATCCGCTCGCAATAGCCGTCATCTTAAGTCTGAAGTTCATATGCCCACTAGCGACGACGACAGTTCAGATCTCGATACGGACGCTGGGTACACGAATTCTAATGTTACGCAGCGCCCTGTCTCTGCTTTGGTGTCCAGTTTACTGGAAATCCATAATATGGTTGCAGGAGCGGAAATGAAAGAGAGCGATATGGAGCTGGTGGAGGGTGTAATCAAGAGTTTGAAGAATACTTGTGCCAGTTTGCAGAGTTTGGCTGCAGATGACTATGAAAGGAGAGTGTTTAGGAGGAGACTGGATGACGCGAGGCGGGCGCTTGATGGGTAATGCTCTTCGCTATCTAAGGAAGCTTCTGTTACCATTTTATTTATTTTTAGGAGGATTCTCGATTTTAGCGTGGCGTTGTTTGGATGATGGACACCTTATCGGCGGCCTGGCTTTCTTAATATACCTCGTCAGCTGATCGCGTTTAAGAGATGGAGATGGGTTTGGTATGGACTTATTAGTGTGTGTTTTGAATGTATGATCACAGGTGCGTCCACCCCGCGTTGCGATTAATGTGCAAACTTTACCATTGTCCTATGGCATTGTTCTTTTTGCTCTACAGCAGGTTCTACCCTGCATACAATGGCGGTGTTGAGCGTCTCGTTCACGAGCAAATTGCAGCCGCAGATATGCGGTGTTTGTGATTTCTGCGGCTGTAATGCTGCCCTGGCATGCTGAGTGTGGTCATCGGGTATTTGAATTGCATGTCTTTGGGAGATGCACATTCATATATGTGTCGACTGATGTCAGGTTTTGGAAGGTGAGATAGACGACATAAGATGTCGATGGAATCAGGTGATTTGCATGCAAGTTGGCTTTCATTTAACAGTGAGATTGATCATCTACTCTACATGTCCAACCTATGATAACAGAAAGCATGGAAACGGAAACACAGTATGTAACTCCCTATCCGATCTTCAACAGATCTAGGCTCTCCACTAACATCATCCTACACAGTAACACAAGTCCATAATCATTCAATCTTCCTCGCCTGACCAACATCAGACACACCAGTACCCTCAATGATCTTCGCTTCTACAACCTCAAACATCGGTATATCTCCAAGACCAGTAGCAATATGGTGCAAGGTTGGCAGGCTATCCCAATCCTTTCCAGCAAAGGAGAACTTGGCAGTCTTTGCGCGCCAGGTCGAGCTCACTCTTCGTGCTTCGGAGTGCGCATTGTCGGGAACCCAGACGGGGTACTCTGCGTCTGCTTTTCCTGGTTCGCCGACTGTTGGAATGTAACGGTATACGAACATGCCATCGCCCTCGACACCTGGAATTCCGCCAGGTGGTGCTTCACCCGGCGTGCCGTTCGACACAGGTGCACCATTTACTACAGATGCTGGCACCGACGTTTCTTCGACCTTCTCGAGCCCTTCCCACTCCAGCTCTCCAAAATTGGCACCTTGCCATCCTGCTCTTATCCTCATTGACGAGTCGCGCCTGTAGGAGTCTAGTGAGCAGAATAGTTTTGGCATGCCTAGCTCTTCACGACCGGTAATGATTGGGTCTGCAAGATTTTCGAAGAGTATTGGGAGGAACGTGCCCTTCAATATGGAGCCATCTTTCTTGGTATACTTTATGCCGTGGATGTACAGTCCCATATGACTGTACCCCCCGCCACCAAGCCAATCCATCCTGTTGAGTGTGGTGTTGGAGAACGAGGCATATGCGACTGTTCCGGG
Source organism: Venturia effusa (assembly GCA_007735645.1). Lineage (NCBI taxonomy): Eukaryota > Fungi > Ascomycota > Dothideomycetes > Venturiales > Venturiaceae > Venturia > Venturia effusa. The sequence goes on from CP042195.1 coordinate 846,735, forward strand.
CGTCCAGAAGTCGAATTGATCGTTTGGTAGCAGGTTCTGGAGCAAAGTTCGCGATGTCTTGAACTTGATAGAGGACGTGAGGAAGGTCGAGTGGGCCGCACGTCGTGGGCGACCGACGATGTCTTGCCTGGGTCCCGGCATGGGTCCGAATGCAGTGGGCATGCGTTTATATACATGCGGATTCCTGGCGTTCTTCCACTCTCTCAGCATCCGGGACGAGTGATCGAATTCGTCGTGACCAAAGTTGTACACAGTGAATTCATTCACTGCATGGGGTCAGTCTTGCATCCTAGTACATGGATAAGGGACAACACTGACTGTCTAGTGGCTTCCCATCGGAAGCAGCGATCTCGGCCATGTCACGACCTGCCAGACGAGTAACTTCCTGGATCCTGTTCGCACGTGCTTGACGACACTTCTGGTACAACTTGAGGCGTTCCGGAATCTCTTCTCTTGGGGTACCTCGTCCGAGCACGGTAGCCAGAGAAGCGGCGTCCTCGATGGCTTGACCTCCACCTTGGCCTTGGTCTATTGCAAATTAGCAATCAACATTCAAATCCTGCGAAAGGACGTCTCCACATACGAGGCAAGAAAGGATGGGCAGCATCTCCCATCAATGCAAGCTTGCCATTGACCCAATGCGGCAGAACCTTCATATCAAGCAAGCTCCACAACTTCAAACCCTTGGCATCAATATGCGAGATCAGCGCTGCAATCTTTGGTCCGAAGTCCTTGTAAATCTTGCTCATGCTCTCTTTACTACCACCAGCGTTCCATTCTGCATCATGTATTAGTCGAACCAATTTCAATGAGCAAGTTGAAAAGGCCTGAGTAGTCACCTACCATCAGAAGCATCACTTTCGTTACTTGGATGCATAGCCACAAAATTCAATAGCTCGTTGTTCGAGCACGGATACATAACAAACCTGCGATCTTCACCAATAAACATGGTCAGGATCCCTTTGTTCTCGACAAAATCCTTTGTTTCCGGGTCGTCAAGTAATGTCTTTCGCGGGATGAGGAAACGGAAAGCGCTTTTGCCTGAACTGAACGGTTTCACATCTCCGCCTGGGACGCAGGCTCTGGTTTTTGACTGCAGACACGATATCAGCATTGGCAAATCACAAGGTAGGAGCAGGAAATGATTCCAGAGGTGAGGGCTCGAACATACATGAACACCATCAGCACCGATAACCACATCGCCAGAAATCTTTTCACCACTCTCTAATGTTATGGTTGCGCTCTCAACGTCGACATCCACCACACGGCTTCTGGTTTCTAGCTTCGCTGGCTTTCCTTTCTTCGGCTCCAGTGCCATCTTTTTGAGAGTCTGATGAAGATGCACTCTGTGGACGAGTTGCCATGGCTATGATCTACGTAAGTACTGATCGTAGCAGAATATCTCGGATTTGTTCACGTTTTGCCAAATATCACCTTTACTCTTGATATCGATTTTCAGGGTCGCAGCTGGCATACTATATTCCCGAAAACCTAGCATTGAATTGCCTCCGATAGTCTCGGAGAAGAGACCAATCTTCCGGAGGATGCCATTGCCATTCGGTGCCAGATGGATGGCTGCACCGGTCTCGTTGGAGAACTGCGATTGTTCGAAGAGCTGGCTGATGTTAGTATCGACGTTCCATTTGTACGCAGTGGCTCGCGATGATAGGGGAAGTCCTTACGGTCACATTGTGGCCTTCACGTATGAAGGCAACGGCTGCAGTAAGACCACCAATGCCCGACCCCGCTATAAGGATGTTCAAAGGCTCTTCTTCTTTGTTCTGTTCTTGGATAGCCATATTCGTGAGCTATTATCAATGTTGTCAAAAATGATCTGGCAGGTTTCACGAAGGCGTATTGTGGAAACCTTTCTGTTCTGGTGCGCGCCGGCAACTAGGTACTCGTTCACAGCCTATCGCCACCTCCTGACCACCTCCTGACCACTTCCTTTTTCCGGGGTCATGCAGAGGAGTGGATCCGTTCCCCAGACCACGCATGTCCGGACGAGTGGAGGGGGGTTGAAAGATTCGCGTGACTGTGAATTACTACAGAGGTACGTAGTAAGTACCAGTCTCGGAATGTGGGCGCCCACCAAGGTCTCCTGAAATCATCGGCCGATGAAGCTTTTGAACTTCCGATAACGTGGGATGCCTGACTTCATTCATCCGATAAATGAAACATAGTCATCACAATGACATCGAGATGACCATAATAATAGTGATATTATATAAGCTTTTCTAGCTCTCCTATTGGCTGTTAGAACGCCAAGACGTTGCACGTAATTGGCGGCGACGTGAAGCACGTGACTTAGAATCGTGGCGTAGTGCCTTAGCCACTCTAAATACGTGACTTTTTTATGAGCACGGGCCACTTCATCCCCGTTATCCACCACGACGCGATGACATCGGATGAATGAAGCTCTAAAAAATGGTTATCGGCTCGAAATTACCACAATGAAGCCCGATGTTCATCGAACCGATGACATCGGCGGTCTTAACGCCCGATGATTGGAGACCTTGGCGCCCACATCCCGACATGCAGGAACAGGACTTCGATTGTCGAAGCATAGCGTAATATCACCGACAAGCTCCGAATAACTCAACTCAGTATATCATTTTATTCGAGTCCATCTCTTTGGAGACTCATCATCAACAACCAAGATTTGTCTATCATGCCGAACACAATCAAGGAAGATATCCATACTGTGGACGAGAAATCGTTTCCTTATGTTTTCGAGCAAAACGCGACTGTCAAGCTCAAGACTAGCGAAGGGTTAATTCGATGCAATGTCTACCGTCCAAAGACAACAGAGAAAGTGCCGGTACTAATCACATATGGACCGTATGGGAAAGATATTCCCTACAAAGAGTGCGTTCAAGTCCTTGACGGCATGCCCTCCCAGCAGGCTAACATTAGACCAGCTTCTTCCCCAAATCCTTCGAAGAAGTGAACCCAGAACATCACTCCGAGCATTCAGCATGGGAAACTCCTGACCCAGGTTTCTGGACAAAACATGGCTATGCCATCGTCCGTGCCGACGAACGCGGTTTGGGTCAATCGCCAGGAAAACTCGATACAATGTCCCGCGGCACCAGCGAAGCCTTTTTCGACGTCGTAGAATGGGCGGCCGAGCAATCCTGGTCCTCCGGCAAGTGCGGATTGCTTGGAATCTCGTACTACGCTGGTTCGCAATGGCGGGTTGCAGCCAGGAAACCAAAGGGGCTCGCAGCCATTGTGCCTTGGGAGGGTATGAGTGATTACTACCGCGACAGGTGTCGGCATGGTGGTATCTTGAGTAATGCGTTCATCAAGTTTTGGTGGGACAGACAGGTTGTGACGAATCAGTATGGACGACCTGGACGGGCGGCGAGGAAATGGGGGATTGATACTATTGAAGGTGATTTGGGCGAGGAGGAATTGGTCGCTAATCGCCAGGATCAGAATATCGATAATGCCAACAATCGATTCAGGGATGATGAGTATTACGCTTCGAAGGAATACTACATGGGCGATATCGAGGTCCCGCTATTGAGCGTGGGCAATTGGGGTGGTATCTTGCTGCACCTCCGTGGTAACATCGAAGGATATTGCCAGGCGGGTTCAAAGCATAAATACCTACGTATGATCACCGGACGCCACGATCTCCCCTTCTTCTACAAAGAGGAGGTGGAAATCCAACGCTCCTTCCTCGATGCTTTCCTCAAGGGCGAAGACCGAGGTGGTTGGTCCACAGGCAAAGCCCCAGCCGTCGATCTCGTCCTCCGAAAAGGCGACGTCGGCTACAACGACGCCAAAGCCGAAAAAGCCTACAAACGACGCACAGAAAACGAATGGCCCATCGCCCGCACAAAATACACAAAATACTACCTCAACCACGACCTCAGTCTCAACCCCTCAGACCCCTGCAACACAGTCCCCAAAAAGGTATCCTACAAAGCCCTCGGCAACCTAAAGAACCCGCAACTCGTCCAATTCACAACGGCCCCCTTCGAGCAAGAAACGGAAATAACAGGCTACATAACCGCCCACCTAAACATTTCCATGTCCCCAGACCCCACCGGCCCCGTCCCCAAAGACATCGATCTCTTCCTCACGCTCCGCCATATCTCGCCCGCTGGCAACGAGGTCTTCTACACCGGCACAGCCGGCGATCCCGTGCCCCTCACCAAAGGCTGGCTCCGCTGTTCCCTCAGGAAAGTAAACAAGGAGCATCCCAAGCATCGCGAGTACCTGCCCTGGAGGGAGTATCAGAGTACGGATGTGCTACCGGTGATTCCGGGGGAGGTGTATGGTGTTGATGTGGAGGTTTGGCCCTCTAATGTTGTTCTTGAGGAAGGGGGCAGACTTGTGCTGGAGGTGGCTAGTGGGGATACGCAGGGGAGTGGGATTTTTGAACATAATGATGAGAGGGATCGGTCAGTACTTCCCTTTCCATTTCTTTTCTTTTGTCTGATCCTTATCCTCGTTCTCTCTATGTCTGCTGGGAGAGAGTATGATACTAACATCAATTCGTGCAGATCCGAGGCCAAGTTCAGGGGTATGAATCATATCCATTTCGGACCCCATTTCTTGAATTATGTCACTTTGCCTGTTATCCCTCCAAAATGAGGGCGTGAACGATTGACTGTGGACGCACTGCCGAGGGTTGGGGTAGGGTGTTTGAAAAAACTGTACTTGGAATATTGTAGATTATAGATGGAATCTTGATTACTGTACTCCACCCGCTTTTGTTTCCTGTTGTCTGCCCATCGTGGTCATAACGAAGACAGGCTAATCCGACGGCGTTTGAGGAATGATATATGTCTCTTTGATTGTTGAATGTTACTCTCGGTTCATCTTGGTCTTTTTGTATCGAGGGATTTGAGATACTGGGCAAATATTTCACAGTTTTGGGACGACGGATTGAGATAGAGTAAGATTGCCGTGGGAAAGGCATTTATGTGATTGTCTCTTCTGCGATATGTCTTTGTCGGCGGGAAGACTTGCGGGTTCGATTTGTTCACCTGGATGCTTTTGACATCTTTACTCAACAATCTTTTCTTATTCAGAATACGTTCTTGTATTTATGTATACATATAATGATTGGTCCACAGATCTCATTTCATACATCACGCAGCAGAAGGCACAGTCTGACCAAAGTGCCCAATTGTGAATTGAGAATTGCACCTGTCACTCATTAGTTTATTGAATTGCTTCCGATAGAGATCGGTACTCACATATTGGTCAATTCCCACGTCTCGGCTTCCAGTCTCCCGTAAGTCCCAATATCATCTTCATCGCCGGCAGCACCAGCAACGAACATAGCCGCCATGAAATGATCGTCAGTAGCATGAGCTTGTCTGTACTGGGGATGCTTCATCAACCGCGTCATGCCTCTTCTCAGACTCGGACCACTGTTGTTAGAAATGACATCCTGAACTGCTTGTCGAAATTCAAGAGCCCAGTCTTCCGGTGGCGTCTCCTGAGCGAAGTTGTCGGAATATTTGAGCATGGGTTCCCACCTGTTACGGTAGAGATTGTGAACAGCACCTCCAGTACCTATGAGCAGATATCCCTCCTCACGCAGAGGACGGAGGGCTGACCCCACCTTCATGTGGAAGTGTGGCTCGAAGCGCGCGTTCATGGAGACGATCGTTGTCGGTGGGCAGCCATCCGGAAACATGCGGATGAGGATCAGATATGTGTCGTGGATCCAGTCGAAGCTTGGGTTTGGCCCCACGTTGAAACCGTCGTTTGCGAGCATGCTGATGCATCGTTCTGCGGTTTCGAGATCGGGATTCAGTTTGTAGTCCTGGTATTTGCTCGGGTGGACATATGCGACGGGCGACTTTGCGGGATTTGGGTTTGTGGCAACCTCGATTCTGTCTCCAGCGGCGTCCCAATGAGCTCCCTGATGTTTTTATGTTAGGAATGCCTTCCTCGAGATATTGTCGAAGTCAATTTGCTTTTGTTGTCCCATTCCGAATCGGTATCGCCAAGTAGTGTCTTGGTGCCAGAAGGAAAATACCAGGTTTTGATTGACATCAAATGAAATATGCTTGTTCCAGCAGACTCACCATCATAATAACACCCTTGACTCCATTCTTCAAGGCTTCGTCACCGCATTTCTTCCAGTAGTCTGCAGATTCGGACTGCTCGCCCAGCATCATGGTCGAGCCATGGGAGAAGAAGTGGACTGGAGTAAGAGTGGGCATTGCGTCTTTGGTGTGGGATTCCCATTGTGTCGACGCATGAGGGTCGCCAATATCAATGCTCGGAGTCGGCTTTGTGCTGGAGTCCAGCTCCAGAACGTCTCGGGGGCGAGCTCCTCCACATCGCTCCCGAGACTTCGGCTTTGTCAGCCAGGCGTTGCGGTAAGGTACGGCTCCACAATTGCTCCTCACGCTTCCCCTCCACTCCCTCTCCACACTCACACCTGCAAACACGGCAAACAGCATCTCGTCTCCTCCTGTCGGCGCCGTGCCCATCGTCCGTCGCTCAACCTGAAGCAATCAGAGGACAAGTCCTCCTCCACATCATCACATTGTCACACCACAGCTTGCTTATCGTCCAATGGTCCTCGGGGGCAGTCATTGACATGCCCGCATCTCCAAAGAATCCATCGCAGGCCCTATTTCAATGTGGAGACTGCAAGCAAAGTTATAGCCGAGTGGACCATCTCGCCCGTCACGTGCGGTCTCGTAAGCCTCCCTCAGCTGTCGACGACTGTGACAAACCTTGAGCTGATTCGAGTCACGTCCTAGATACGCACGAGAAACCTTATCTGTGTCTAGTGTGTAACAAGCGCTTCGCACGAACGTCAGTGGTTGGGCCCAGGGTGTATCGAGGCCGCCTGGCTAATATCACTGCAGAGACCTCTTGAAGCGGCATGGTTCTGTACATGAGCCCGTCAATGAGAGTTCCCCAAAGCGGCAGAGGCGACAGGAAAATGCCCGTGTAGCGCAAGCCTGCATTGCTTGTGCTGAGAATCACGTTCGTTGTGAGGAGTTGAAGCCCTGCAAAAGATGCCAAAAAAAGGGCATTCCTTGTCGCTCTGCAGATCAAGTCGATGACGAGAGCTCAGGCAACGCTGATGCCGTATCTGGGCTGCTTCAATTGTCACAGGAGCCAGTACCTCTTAGTCAACCGAATGGTACCAACAACTTTGAGCAGCTGGGCATGGAAGAAGAAACTTTGCCACCGCAAAATGTTGACCTACAAGGCATTCAAAATAATGGTCACAATGGCAGCTTGGAGTTTGCACAGCACAATGCCACGTATGCGAATCTCCCCATGGTTGCAAGCCAAGAGAACCAATGGAGTTTTCCACAGCCTTCACCTATTGCTTCTACCCCAGCACTTATGGCGGGCCAAATTAATGCAGTGCAAGAATTACCTGGGTTTCTGAGAAGTGTTCTCCCTGCTCCTCCAGACACAACATATTCCCTAGGCATGCCGGGGTACATGACTGGAACCTGGACCCCGCGTGGACTTTCAGGATTCGGGTTCGAGTCCAACCTGGAGTTGAACGATGTTGATTTCAGCTTCTTGGACACTTACAATAACCATATCCCATTCGACATCGAGACTCCTTGTAGCGACGTTGTATCTTCTACCACCAGAGCGGGTGATCAAGCTACAGCTTCTCGTTCAGAGGCTTTTCAAACCTCGGTCTGGCGATTCCACCCGAGACCTCAAGATCACGCCGCCGCGGAGCAACAACACCTGTCGCTCCCAGACGTGGCCCAGGGCGCGGATAGTCCCGAAGCTCGCATACGTCTCGATCGAAGGACAACGAGCCAGAAGCTGAATCAAAGTTGCCGTGATAAAATCATAGCAATCGTACTTAGTACTTGCAAACCGGAGACCATGTTCCGCTCTGTATCCGCTTTTCCTTCTGTGGAGTTGCTTGACATTGTCCTACAATACTACCTGACCTCGCCTATATCTGGCGCTGATACTTGGCTACACATTCCCACCTTTTGTAGCACAGCCAAAGATCGCACAGAGCTCGTGTTGGCCTCGATCGCTGCAGGGGCTGTCTTGACGCCCGATATTTCACTGCGAAAATTGGGTTTCGCGTTACAGGAAGCCGTACGAGTCTACTTGGCATCAAAGGTCTGTTCATGCCGCAAAAGGGCCTTGTCTGACGATCACTTTGTGCTGATATTTGGCAGTTTGAGAATGACAACAGCCTGATACGAAATCTACAGCTTAAACAGGCCTTCATGCTGGCTCTTGAGATCGGGCTGTGGAGTGGCAACAGCCGCAAGATTGAGCTAGCAGAAAGCTTTGTACAACCATTTTACACAATGCTTCGGCGCAGTGGTAAATTTCGCCGATCTAGTTATCCAGCGATCGTTCCTGGTAAAGACGATTCCGGTGAGGAACTCGCACAAAAATGGGCGAATTGGATCAATCAGGAATCATACATCCGCCTTGTCTTTCGCGCCTTCCAACATTCCGCGCAAACCTCAATGGCACTGCTGGCTACTCCCCTTATATCGTATGCCGAGCTGCTGTTACCATTTCCAGCACCGAAAGACCTATGGCTGGCGCCAGATGCTGAAAGTTGGAAACGAGCGTTTCTCTCTAGGCCCAATCCGACAGCAAGACGTCCTTCGCTTTTGGATTGTCTTAACGAACTGGACATACTCGGCTCTGCAGATATGATAGACCAATGCGATTCTTGCTTCGCTTTCTTATATTCTGCGTGGAGCTTTGTCTGGGAGTATCGTCAGCTCGTTTCGGTGGTTAAGCGGCCTTCATATCACTGGGACAATTCTCTCATCATGACATCACGATACCAAGAGCTTATCAAGCTTTTGCAGCATTTTCGATTTAGCTGCGCCGAATTACCAAACAGCACAAGAGAACGTCTTAACATCACGCTCGAGCTGATATTAATGCATCTGCATCTGCCGCTTGAAGATCTTCAACTCTGGGCCGGGCTTGAGGGTCAAGAAGAAGCATCAAGAGTGCTTCCGTCATTGCAGTCCTGGGTGAAAACTTCGACGTCTCGACAAGCAATCTGGCATGCTGGACAAGTCCTCCGTGCTGCCAAGCTTTTCCCGCCGAAGTTCATACATAATTTCAGCTCCATAGCTGTATATCATTCGGCTTTGGCAATATGGTCTTACAAACTGATATTACAAGCAGAACATGCCACAGATCGGGAGCATGTGATGGTACCAAGCAATGTCTCATTGCCTATCATTTGGCTCGACGGTGATGATTCTCACGATGTTCAAAGATTTATCGCGTTGGCTCGCGGAACGCCAAGTATTCGAGGGTGTCAAGGCTCAAGCCCTAGAAATCACGAACCAAATTCAGTCCTGGACGCTGCGATAGAAATTCTATGTGCGAATCATGATTCAACCTTGGGAGCACGACCTCAATTGGCTGAGAATCTGATCAAGCTAATGAAGGAATTACGGACCGCAGCAAAAGACGCTCGTGGTTAGCAGCAAATGTAACATCGATTTCAGATCCTTCGCTCTCATCCATCGTCGACCGTCGAGTCTCGGATACGCTTTTTTACAGGTCCCATTTTCTTCAGTGGCCGGTAGTCCCAACAAAGGCCGAAAGCGTGCAATCGGCCTTGGACACAGCCCAGGTATGCTTGACACGGAGCAGTGCATAGCAAATGCATAAATCCGACTCAGTATCATTAGCTGCTTTGGCTACAGTAGCGTTACAAATATTGTGGTCGGGAGAGCGAGATCTTCAGCACCAAGTCTTACATACTGGTCTCACAACGGCTTCCATCAGTGGTCGGAATGCCCTGGCAGCCATTTCGCGGTCGCAATCCTGATTCTCTTGCCCCATATTATCACAAGAATTGTTAAAAGTCCGGCGATACCCATCATCAAGCCAAAAATGCCGAATGGTTCGGCCGCGCCACTACTGTCAATCCATTCTCCAACAAAGAATGTCCATGCAAAACTGATAATGGCACGGAAGCAAGTAATCATCACAAAGCAATCGCCCGAGACAGCGTTGTAGGCGTCGATGATCTGAGGAAATTAGCCTATTAATCTGGTGCAAATCTGCGGCCGGGTCCGACTTACATAGGTGAAGTCAATCGATGGTGCTTGCATCAAGCCGAAAGACACCATACCGAGGCTGAATTCAAGGCCAATCCAACTCTTGGGATGGTGGTATGTAGCAGGATTACGGATATCATAAGCCCCAGGATATTGGGCACAGAACCCGAAAGTTATGATGCCGGCAGTAGAGATAGCTAGGGCTGGGATGGCTGCGCCAAGGCGAGATTCTGCTTCCGAGTAGCCATGGATCTCTTTCTTCGCTTTGCGCTTAGTCAAGAAGTCCGAGGTGAAGTAAGTGTAGATGACTCCAAAGAAGGCGCCAATGATGCCTCCGATGTTGATCAAACCAGCGTTCTCGCCCCAAAGAAATGGTGGAGTTGCCACAAGTGTGGGAGTAACAGTGCTCATTGTCACAATGCCAGCAATAAGACCCGATTACCAAAACATGATGAGCCAGACTCCTGGAAGACGGAGTGTCGGATATGGGGCAAGAAATTGATGGAGCAGACCTCCTCGTCGGGAACAAAATCCTAGAGAGCGGCCATAGCTGTAAGGCCTGAATGACGCAGACGAAGCATCACGTTCAATGTTTTGAACCGCGGACTTCTCATCGTTTGAAAAGGTCTGCTCGTTCGGTTTTATGGGGGAGCCATAGCTTAAAGACAGCGCTTGATTGCGGTCGAAGAGAGTTTCGGGCTGGAAGAGGAGGCACAGTACGAAGTTCGAGCTAGCCAAGATGACATTCGCCCAGTGAATTCACAAGACGCCGTTGGAGGCCGCAATGTAGCCGCCTCCAGTCCCACCAACAAGTGGTCCCAATGTCAAGAACACAGTATAAATGGCCTGTTCATTTCTTAGCAACGAGCCGAAGAGAACACGCTCTCGCATTTACCATTGCGCGACCTCGTTGATGTACGAAGAAGACTTCGCCAACGACATTGGGAGCGACAACATCAGCTGGTCCACCTCCAATTCCCATGAATAATCTTGCAGCGAGCAAGGAGTGGTATGACTTTGCAAGACCCGCCCACATTGAGCAGAGCGTCAACGTTAGCAAACTGATGAGCATGATTGGCCGTCTGCCGAAGACGTTTGCCAGAGGTAACCACCAGATGTTCGATGCTCCCAGCATCAAAACATTTACCTGTCAGAGTTAGCATATATTCAGTCCATCTCAGGACGACAGGGCATACTGCGATCAAACGCGTGAGTTGTGTAAAGCTTGGAGGAGGCGTGAACACAGCCGGCGTCGCATATATTGGAAAGGCACTCGCTATTGATGCCGAAGTAAAGTTGGCGACAAAAGCGAAGAGAGACATGCAAGCCAGAATTGCACCTTTACGCCAAAGCGGCCAATTTAGCGGATCTGCCGGGTTCAAAGACGGTCTCGGGTTGAGTTGGACCTCGTCCTGTGGTACATCTCGACCTGTCTCAGTTCTCTCGAGATGATGTGCTGTCCACGATCAGTCTCCGTGCCTTCGACACATCTTGCAATACCTACAGATCAAGCTGACTGTCCCAGGAGGGTTGGCGTTCTTGACCTCGTTCTTGGACAGCTTGAAAGCTCGTCGGAAACATGTCATCGTGGGTGATTACTAGGTCTTTTCTCGACAAGAGAACTCCTTGGACCGGGTTTCTGCTTGATATACATTTTCCAGAGGTCAAGTTTCGTTCCTCGAATTAGAGCCTTTTTCTGGGGATGTGGAGGAAATAGAATGTGGAGAACACAATCCGGGGCCGCGTGGGTAGATATAGCTTTGGTGTTTAGCAAGGTGCCTTGCCGCGTGAAGGCTGGGGACCAAGCAAGCTTCATTCTATCGAGGCAATAGACCGGCAGTTCCCACGGCTCAGCCTAACGAGGCGTACACGTACCTTATCAGCGCAACTGGCATCCCATCTCTGCACGCACTACTCCTCAAAAAAGTGATTCCAGCCGCGGACACTTTACATACGATCTTCTCCCTCAGAAATGCCATTGAAGCGGCCGAAATTCGATCACGAAGAAAGGAAAGTCACAAGGTACAGACTACAAGAACTGGCCAATCATGGCTTCTCATACTGACATATCAGTGAGATCTGCCGTTCTCTCGGACCTCACCCCAGCATTGTCCGAACCCTACTCCGGAAAATCCGACACTTCCAGCCTTTCCAGTCAAGCTAACGATGTCTCCATCCTCCAGATAGGTTCTGGATGAACCATCGCTCATCTTCAGCGCCTTCTTTCCGCCCAAAGAGATCTCCAATAAGCAACCGTGCTCGCCATCGCCTGGTCCGGACACGGTTCCACTTCCTATCAAGTCTCCTGTCTTCAGATCGCAACCACCAATCACATGGTGAGCCAACATGTGCCGAAAATTCCAATACATCCATTTCAAATTCGAATGACACACGACTGTACTGGACCCACCAGCTTGTATCTCTGCTTGCAACTCGATGTCATAAATGATCGTGTCTGGATCATCGAGGTACGCTTGAACCTTTTGCTCTCTTGCTGATGTTGGGACTGCAAAAGGCTTCAACGCATCGGGAACTACAACCCATGGAGAGATGGACGTCCCGAAATTTTTGCCGTTAAATGGCCCAAGAGGGTTCATCTCTAGACTTTGGATATCGCGGGCTGATCATGAATCAGTGTACCATAGACTCGATTCAATTGGTGAATACGAACCACTCCAATCATTGATAATCACAAATCCGAAAATGTGGTCCTCAGCATTCGCAATGTTGAATGGTTGATTTCGTGCGAGTGGCTTACCGACAATGGCTCCAAATTCGAGTTCAAAATCCAACGCTTTTGACGGACCGAAGACGATACCATCTGGACCGCGATATTGTCCTAGAGGCCTTTCGATGGGAGTTCCTGAAACGAAGATACTCGATGCTCGACCAGCGTACGCGATTGGAAAATTCAAGAACGCAGGCGGAAGACTTCTCTGACCAAAAACAGCCTCGCTTGCGTTCAGAACGTGGTCTTGCGAAGCAGAGAAATCTGTAAAGTCGCCGATGCTGACAGGCATGTGCATTTGTACTTTGGAGATATTCTCTGAGCTCCCCGTTGAAATGCTGTCCAGTTCTTTTCTCAATGCGAGCTCTCGAATTCGTTGCCGCACATCTCGATGGATCGGTCCGCCTAAAGCTGCGATTTCATTCAAAGTCGGCTAGATTTGTTTTTGTTAACACTATTTGCGACAGAGTGCTGGAAGCACGACATACCAAACGAAACAGGCTCTCCAAAGGGGCATCGATACCCTTGAAGGCACCTATATACGCCAATTCCGCTAGAAAAATGACGGAACTTCCGATCCGCGAAACACATTGCGGTGATGGATGAAGATCTGACGATGCAATTCCGAACGGGATATTGTTCACTCCAAAATCTTCAGCGTAGTCTATCATTTCCGATCTGGCTCCTCAACATTCTTCAGCAAAGTTTCTCAATGTTCACCTGGCGGTCCCAAATATACATGCGAATTACCTAATATACGGGCCTCTATCCACTGTTTCCAGCCCCTACTCACGGCTAGCTCGGTTGTGGCAGTGACGTCAAACAGCGATTATCCCCCACCTCCGGGACCACAGCCTTGCACCCGTCCACCATCGATACCACTCGGGAGGCAAGGCACAGACAACATTTCAACCCTTGAATATGCTTCAACCTTAAATGTTATTCCTCATCGAAATCTCTCAATAGATTGAACCACTCAGCCATCTCAGCAAACCACCTTCGTCTACTACAACAATCGCTCGCTGACAAACCTCCTCTCGATTCAAAATGGCACACGAAGGCACCCTTCCGAAAGTAAAACGCTTCGTCACCACCCACAATCAAGAAGGAAAAGCCATCTTCTCCTCCAAATTTGAGGAGGAACTACCCAGCGACGTCCTCCCTGGCGACAGTGGCGCCGCCTTCCTCCTCGGCTATACTACCAACACCTTCCCCGTCAACCTTAACGGCGATGCCGATTTGAAAACCTACGAGGGCTATATCGAAAACGCCCCCGGGATCACCATCTCCACCGGCACCGTCCTGCGTTACGTGGACATGGCGCCCGGCCTCCTGAGTCCCATGCACAGGACCGTGAGTCTGGATTATGGGGTCGTGCTTGAGGGGGAGGTCGAGTGTGTGCTCGATTCCGGGGAGACGAGGGTGATGAAGAGGGGAGATGTGATGATACAGAGGGGGACTAATCATGCTTGGAGAAATACGAGTAAGACGGAGTGGGCGCGCATGATGTACGTGCTTCAGCCGAGTCGGCCGCTGGAGGTTGCGGGGAAGATGTTGGGAGAGGATTATGGGGGGATGAAGGGGGTTAGAGGTTCTGATTAGGTTTTGAAGGGGGATTTTGATGTGGACGGCCTTTTGCTCAGTAGTAGACGTAGGCTTCGAATTTGTGTCTTGTGCTTTGTCGACTGGTCCGATATTTATTTTTTGGCTGGTCTCGACAGTTGCAGCTATCCAATTTCTGGAATTTAGATTTTGGTGATTATGAGTGCCGATAACATGTCGTTAATTGATCAACTAAGCATCATTAAGTCGACAACAATAGTACTCTCAAACTCAGGCATTTCTCTTTTCGGTGTTCTCGAGTGTGAACTTGGTGAGTGCATTGAAAGTTCGGATGAATTAATTTGATTTTCCCATGACTGGAAGTAGGTGATACATATGACAGAGTTATGGATGGAATTATCAAGACAGGTGATTGATTGATTGAATGTACGGAATACAGAGCAAAAACTTCGATGTGAAGTCTCAAAAGCAGGGGCCAACCATCGTCATCTTACATCTTATCAATCTCGAGATCTCTGCTTAGGAAAATTCCGCTTCCTGAATCCCATCTCCAACTCCCCTCATCCATCCAGCCATCGAAATCTACCATTCCCCACCAATCTTATAATGAAAAATCCCATCGCTAATCTTACCCCCCGTCGCCCTCCACATCCTCGCCATAATCTACAAATAATCAGCCACCGCATCGCGCCGCGCCACATGGCGCACAGGGCTCCGAACTCACCACATTCGTTTGCAAACCCGTGAACATGGTGGCGATGAAAGCATGCTCAATCGGATTCTGATAGACGCGTCTTTCCGACTGATCCAGCTCGCGGTTGACGGGTCTGTATGCGGGTATGCGTCGATAATGGTCGGGCCAGTCTGGAGGGTTTGAGGCGCGTGGGACGGGTGTGTCGTTGGGTGCTGGGTAGTGTTGGTGCGGAGTTTGGGAAGAGGAGTGGTGGAGTTCGTAGTCGTTTAGGATGGAATAGGCGGTGTGGGTTATTGGGTTCTCTGTTGTAGTGATTGACATTTTTGGTGGTGAAGATGGGGAGGTGGGCTTTGGGATTTTTTGTGATGTCTAGGAGATGAGGAGTATTCGGAAGGCGGCGTTGGTCTGTCCAGACTGTCGTCGGCCGCTCGGGATATTGGAACCTTTGGACTGGTGTGACACGCTCCGGGATAGTGGAGGGTTCAGCTTCGTCTGGGGTTCATGGTGGTTCCGATGTGGGGGACATGACGTCCCGAAACATCTGAGCTTCTTCGTGAAGCTATCATGATGATGGGTTTTGTCAAGTTCACGAGCCTGCAATAGGCATCCTGCAAACAACGGTAATGGCAAAGTCTCAACCCTTCTCTCGCATTCGCGCAGCGGCTGTGGACGGCAGGCTTGCCAATGTCTTCGAACGACAAAATCAGCTGAAACGACTTCATGCTGGCCTCGTCAAGGGTGCTGATTCGATTCAAGAAGCTATTGTCAAGGATACTGGAAATACGAAGGCAGAAGCAGCCGTTGAATTCTCCCTGACTCTTTCCATTCTGAAGAAGCAGTTGGCTTCACTGAACCCAGAGAAAGAGTTGGAAAAAGAGTATAGGATTGCCAAAGGCGTGGACGCGGCGGATCGACGGGAGGCGATTGGGATTGCCTACATCGAACCTGCAAAGCATACCTTCTTTTATTCTGTGGTTGTGCCTCTGAGTGTGGCCATTACGGCGGGAAATTGTGTCATTGTTCACGTCAGTCACCTAGTGCGTGCAACCATTTCTGCAGATTGCTAACCATCACGTAGTTGGAGAACAGCCTAAAAGATCTTCCAAGCCTTCTGCAACGTACTCTTCTCAGTTCTCTTGACGCCGACATCTTTGCTGTTGCCAATTCGAAACCTACAGATACAGCATTTCTTGCATCTTGCATTCAAGTCTTGCAAGAAGGTTCAAAGGAGGAGACGAATCCTCTTAAAGTGCTATCACCACCAACAGCTTCTGTTCTCGCTATTGTCGACCGGACGGCCAACCTTGAAGAAGCAGCGGAGGCTCTGTTGATAGCACGATTCGGTTTCAATGGCACCTCCCCGTATGCGCCTGATGTGGTTCTGGTCAACGAGTTTGTGAAGAAGGCGTTCTTAAATGCTGTCATTCGGAAGTCCATCGATTTCATGACAGGTCGACATGGAAACGGCGTTGCCAACGAGAAGAGCTCGAATAGTAGGCGGACACAAACGACAGAAGATTTGTCGAGCAAAAAGGGAGTCAACGTAATCACATCTGGCTCCAACGGCACCATCGCCGAGATCTCCGACAGGTGGGCGTATCTCTCCATTTTCGATTGTGACTTGATCACTAACCAAGTCCACAGAAACTCCGAAATCTTCGCCCAAAAACAGACAGGTACCTCACTCCTAATTCACAGCGTCCGAAGCCTGGACGACGCCATCGACCTCGCCAACAAAAACGGCACCCTCCTCGCATCCTACATATTCGCCAGCCCATCAGCCGGTAAATACCTCAGCCAATTCGTGCACGCCCACACGACCTTCGTCAACAACATCCCCGTCGAATTACTAGTCGGTCCAGCTGCCCCCCTAGGCTCCCCCGTCTCAGCCTCGTCGCGATACTCGATGGAACAATTCACCCAGCCGAGAGCGACTTATACCCAACAAACGGCCGAATCAAACACCTTGGCGAAGTTGATCGTTTCTGGCGATTTTAGTTTGATTGAGCAGGTCACGAGAAGCGCGACGGCGGCTCTTCCGGTTGGGAAGGGAAGACCGGAGAAAGCTGCGCCGTTTGGGTTTTTTGAGCAGGGGATTTTGACGGGGTTGGGTATGGCTCTGAGTTCTATCGTTCTTGGAGGTGGTGGGTTGGTTTATTATGGGTATAGATTGTGGTCGAGGAGATGAGTTCGATTTTGTTCATGTATATTAGTGTTGGCATATCGTAATTCCTAAATTGAGAAAATGGAATGATGCTCTCTCTCTTTCTTTCCGCATCACCATGATTAGCGTGGAAAATGGTGTGACTGGGAGTTGCGAATCCTCGTTCAAGAAGGCCAAAACCTCATGTTCTCTTTTTAGTGCTGGTGCTGGAACATGCATTGGAGCACCGAAAAGCGATCTCGGGATGGAGATTTCTGACAAAGGCTCAGAAGGTCTTTCGACTTTCGGAGGATCGACAGTTATCTTTCTGTTATTTTGTGAAACACATTTTGATCGGATCTACAGCGTGCTGGGTCGTGTAAGCAGCTGGCGTACCAATGAAAACTGCTCGATTCTTCTAGATCCTTTACTCAAGCCCCACAGAGATGCTCGATGAAACATCAAGAGTAGACCAAAAGGAGGGTTTCTCGTTCTGGGAAGGTCGAAGCTACTGGCTGAGTCTGGCTTCCATGAAAGAGGCTGATGGTTAGAGATAATTTGGGTGATCAATAAGTCTCCTAATCTTGACGCAGTCCTGACGATCGATGTTTCTTTTCACTTGAAAAGGCTCGAAACTCAAGGTGTAGAGGAGGCTACTTGACATCCCTCCGATTCCTCTCTCCAAAGTAATCCTCACCACTCACGAAGCTCCCCACCTGGTCCAACGAAACTCGGACTGACCCACGGCTCCGCACTCTGTGCCAGTCTACGAACCTGCTCCTCATCGACTTCAACCCCGAGGCCAGGACCAGTCGGAAGATCGATATACCCACCCGTCACCTTCCACACCTCCGGATTCAGCGTATAGCTAGTCAAATCCTGTCCACCGACATTATAATGGATCCCCAAACTCATCTCCTGAATCGCGAAATTGGCGCTCACAGCATCGACCTGCACACACGCCGCCAGTGCTATAGGTCCCAAAGGGCAATGCGGTGCAAGAGCGACATCGTAGGTTTCGCACATGGCCGCGATACGTCTCATTTCTGAGATACCCCCGACATGGCTGATATCGGGCTGTAGAATGTCTACACAACCAGCTTCGAGGAATGGTTTGACGTCCCATCTGCTGTGTAACCTCTCTCCTAGGGCGATGGGGATACTCGTCAGTTGTGCAATGGATTTGATGGCGTCTATATGCTCTGAAAGACACGGTTCTTCGATGAACAGCGGTCTATGCGGTTCCAGAGCTTTCGCCAATTGCTTGGCCATGGGTTTGTGGACTCGACCGTGGAAATCTACTCCCGCGTCCATGCCTAATGCCTTGACTGTTTTCAGCCGCTCTACACAGCTGTCCAATGCACTCGGAGAATCAAGCCAACCCAGACTTTCAGTGCCGTTCATCTTGACCGCATTGAACCCCTGAGCCTTGCGAGCCAAACTAGAAAAGTCTCATTAGCAAAACCCCCTTCAAAGAACTCGAACTGGCAGGTCACCAACGCTTGTTGCTCAACATCTCCCGGTCGATCCCCTCCAATCCAGGCATACACCTTCAATTTATCCCTTACCTTACCTCCCAGAAGTTGATAAACCGGTACACCCAATCTCCTCGCTACAACAAAAAACACCATCAGCAACCCTCCCTCAAAACACCCCCAAACCCCCAACCTCACACTCTCTGCTCACCTTTCAAATCCCACAACGCAATATCGATGCCAGCCAACGCACTCATAAAAACAGGTCCCCCTCTATAAAACCCAGCCCGCCAAGATAATTGCCAGATCTGCTCGATATCGCTATATACCCCATTTCGTCAGCCCCCTTGCCCATATGAAAAAACTGAACTAAGCGTAGAAAATGGGGAAAACTTTACTCAGCTTCGAGACCGGTATACCGCGTAATCCACGCATCGAGACATCCTTCCACGGCTTGTGTATGGCCTTCCAGCGACGCTTCGCCCCAACCCACGTTCCCGTTTTCATCGGTGATTTTGACGAAGAGCCAGCGGGGTGGGAGGCGGAAATATTCTATTGAAACGATTTTGCACATGACTTCAAAAAAAAGAGAGCAAAAAACGAAAAAAAAAACCTGGCTTGACGAGCTATGTTATTGTCGATTTTTCTTTTGGATTGGCAAGTGAGGAGGTATTTTTGTAATCTTACCCACCTACCTCTTGGATTCTGATCCGAGGTTTTCAAGTGGATTACCGGATACGGCCAATGATAAGGGGTTCGGAGTAACCCGCTCTTTTGGCTTGGAAATTGGTTTGATACCTAGTTCGCAGATGCACCGGCACCGGCAGAACCGTGTGCAAATGCGGTCCCCACAGTATGGAACCTCGGTGGGGGGCTCGCTTTTCCGGAAAAGTCTGATTGGTCAGGGATGAGCGATTGCGGGACCGGAAATCGAAACCCTGGCGTCGGAAAAGTGTTTACTTATCGTTGAGGGCCCAATCAACTGGGAGTGATGTTCGATGGTTGGGCGTGCAAAATTGTGTCAAAGACCTGGATCCTCATTTGTAAATATTCACGTTGGGAGGTATCAAAAAGCGATCAGTCGTACACGCAACGCAACTCTAAACCCATTGACATCCGAAGCCGGGCCTAGGCTGATTTCCCATTTTACTTCGCGGATTTCTGAGCCTTCTGCAAAGCCTTCCAATCTTCAACAGCCTTCTCCAACATCTCCGGACTCGCTTCCCCGAAGATATCCACACCCAGCCTCGCCGGGAAATTGTACCTGTGATTCCGATCAAGAGCATTGATCCTGTTGAAGATTTCCTCTGAAAGCTCAAAGACTGTTGCGAGGCTTAGCTTATATTATCCATCCATATTGGGAATCGTGGAGTTTATGCGTACCTTTTAGATTATCTTTTATTCGAGAAGGTGTCACGGATTTTGGCAGCACCACTGTCCCGCGTTGCACTGCCCAGCTGATGAGAAGCTGTGCGGGTTCTATTTCCAGGTGCTTTGCGAGTGCGGTTACGGTCTTGTCGTCGACGGCTCTGCATGGAGCCGTTAGATTTGTATGCTTCACGTCTTGGAGTTGAAACTCACCTCGGTAGGTTGTAAATGTTGTTCCCAAGAGGACTGTAAGCCGCAACCAAGATATCCTGTCGGAGTCAGTCGCCGTTGTTTTGCAGTAAGTTGCTCACTTGACTTACATTTTCCTGGCACCACTTCAATAATGCAGGTTGTTGCAGGTATGCATGTGCTTCAATCTGGTTGACCGCAGGCTTTATCTCTGCTCTTTATGCGATAAAGTATCAGCTAGCCTGTGCAACGAAGCGGCATAGATTTCGTGAAAACTCACATTCTCAACAGTTCTTCAATCTTCTCCTTGGTGAAGTTTGAGACACCGATGCTTCTGACCTTACCATCTTTGACCAGTTTCTCCATAGCTTTCCATGTTTCCCGGATGGGCACATCTATAACATCGATTTGTTCTGTGGTTTGATTGACGGGGAAACGCTCTTCATCATTCGTACGCCGAAACGCAACTGGCCAGTGAATCTATCCTAATTAGTAGCCATTCTCACATCTCATAGAGAGCTTCGGGTCTCACAAGGAAAAGGTCAAGGTAGTCGGTCTGGAGGTCAGCCAGCGATATAGCGAGCTGACGCTCCACGTCTTCAGCCTTGTGGTGCGTGTTCCATAATTTACCCGTAATCTAAATTCAATTAGTGGTTGTTGAGCGAAGCTAACAATACTGTGGCTACCATACGAATATCTCAGCGCGGGGTATACCAGAGGCTTTGATGCCGTCGCCGACTTCCTTTTCATTCCCATAGACTGCTGCTGCGTCTATGTGGCGGTAACCAGACTTCAATGCGCACTCTACTGCGTCTCTGACTTCATTTGGCTTCGATTGCTGCCAGGCAAAAGTTAGCGCCAATCCCAAATCGATCGAGGTTGAGAAAGCATGACTGACCCATGTTCCAAGCCCAACCGCAGGAATAAGGTAGCCAGAATTCAATTTGAAAGAATGATTGAGTGACATTTTGAGAGTGATGGGTGAAAGTCGCGATTGCAGAATTGTCTGAACATGAACAAATGTGCAATGGCCATACAACAGGAGATGGAGAACAATGCGACCGAAAAAATGATCCTCAACGAAACTCAGAAATCATCACCGTCCTTTGCCACAGTTTCGGGTTGAGCCTGGCGATACTTCCTAGTGATGGCGCTTTTCCGGCTTCCGAAGCAGACATCCGGCTCAAGCACACTCGCCAAGTTCCCTGCTCAGATCTGCCACGCGCATATGCATCTTTTTGCATCAACATCGCAAAGATAAGTTCGGGTATTCAAAGGGAAAGAGAAGCACTGTTGATCCCCAATTATCCGAATTGATAGACTGCAGTTGAACGATCATGACAACAAGCAGTCCTAAGACCGTGCTATCTCCTCCAACTGGAGTGTTTGTACCGGTGCCTACATTCTTTCATCCTAATTTGCCGAGCAGCAATTCTCTCCAAGCCAAATTGGATGTCGAGACCCAGGTCAGACATAGCATTCATCTGGCGAAGAATGGTGTGCGCGGCCTTGTTCTTCTGGGATCGACGGGGGAAGCGATCCATCTCTCGAGAGATGAACGCTCCCAACTCATCTCTGCCGTTCGCGAGGGCCTGAACGACGCAGGGTTCCTGGAATATCCAATCATGGCTGGGGTACTCACATACTCTGTAGAAGAGGCGCTGGAGTGGCTGAAAGATGCTGCTCGCGCAGGAAGTGATTGGGGTCTTGTCCTAGTCCCTGGCTATTTTGGGACCGCTGCCAATCAAGATAATATCAAAGAGTGGTACAAGGTCGTCGCAGATCATAGCCCACTGCCCATCCTGATGTACGCATTTGTTCTGCCTACCTATACTTTGTTGAAGCGGGCTAATGATTTGGCCCCAGCTACAGTTATCCCGGAGTGACGAACCAGATCGTGGTCGAACCGCAAACGTATGCTCACTTAGCACAACATCCCAATATTGTGGGTTGCAAAATGTCAGCAGATCTGTTTAGCTCCATCCCTCACTGCTCTCGCATTTCTCACTAATCACAATCGCATAGGTCCCATGGAAACGTGTCCCATCATGTTCAAGTTTCACTGGATCCTGAAATCGATCACGACAAGTTCAGGGTGTTCAGCGGATTTGGACAGCAGCTCGGTCCAATAGTCCTCTTTGGCGCAGCAGGTGTCATAGACGGCCTGGCCGCCATATATCCACGGACTGTGTCTCGGTTGATGGATCTCGCCGAACAGCGTCCCATCGAGCCTGATGCGCTTGCGGAAATCCAGTCTTTGCAATTTGCGGTGAGTTGCGCAGAGGAATACATCGGAGCTTGGGGGATTGTGGGGATCAAGGAAGGAATTTTTCGAGTGCTCGGCATGGGGAACCAAGAAGGTGGAAGACTGCCTCTCAAGGGTAAGTTGTCGGACGAGCAGTGGAACAAATGGAGCGTCGCGATGTCCCGGATGGAGGCTTTGGAGAAGACGATTTCAGCTCCTGCATAGCATAGCATTCCAAGATGTCAAGGCGAGTCTCTGTTCCATGCATTGTTGTAGATCACAGCACGGAATTTCTTGCGCTCTTGTGCTCGCCATGCAACTATCAAGGCTGATCGACAACAACGAGAGTCTCACTGCATCGGAAGCTTGACATGCTCCTTCTTCCGCTCCCTGCTCGTATGCTTCGTATTTGACATCTAGAGTGGCAACTTTAGCACTGCAGGCGTGGACAGGAGAACGCCACGTACTGGGCCCTCGAGCATACTCAGGATGGATGGAGGATATTGCGTCTCGGGTGTGGATGGGCTGAATACCAGTGCTCTAGATCGTGGTTCAACGATTGTAATGGTGCCAGATGGACTTTGCGATGACGGTCATGGGCCGATCTACGTTTCGAACCTGCGGCCGAAGATACCTATGGTGTTGCTGCTGTCGCACTAATGCGGCCTTTCAACCGACACAGTTTGTTGATGAAATGATGTGCTTCTGAAGGTGGAGGGAGTCTCAGAGGTTGGTGTTCTTCTTCACCCTTAGTCTTAGTGCACGCGACGAGCAAGCGGGGTTTGCAGCACGGGCCCGTAGATCTGAGACCAAGACCCAGGTCTTACTCGTCTCTCCAGATAGGCCTCCATTTTTGGTACTTTAAATTCGGTGAGTAAGGTAACCATCAATCCACAATTATTGGCGATCACTATCCGGCGAATCTCGAATTCAATTGTCAGATGTCAAAGAGAATGTTACTAGCGATCATATAATTCAATCATACGAAGAAACAAAAACAAACATCACGAGAGTAGATGCAAGTGAGATGGTAAGATCGAATTCTGATACCCTTTCGTCACTCTCACAAGATCCTTCGGTTGATGAAAAGAATCTCCATCCTGCAGAACTTTAGACTTCAAATCGTCGCCCTGTTAATCGATCCTGAAAATATCTCAAGCCTGCCTGATAGCTAATGTTTCGTTCCAGAAAGAGATCGTCAGTAGACGTATACGGTAACAACATTGTCTTGCTCTTGTAGCTTCTTGTTGGTGCGCTTCAAAACGATGCGCATGATCCAAGCACATATGACCACGCCGATGGAAAACGCTATGCTGGCCATCATAGCAGTGAGGAAGCGAGGAGCATCTGAGTCAGGCCAAAGATAGGGCGTATAGACCGACGCCAGATTGCCCAACGTATTTGCCAAGGCAATGGCGACTGCTTGCTTCTCGTGTGTTTGCCCCAAGGTGCTGGCAGTCCATCCAAGGATGATATTGTTCACCCCGTAAGTCGCACCCACAAACAGAACGATACCCACATAGCGTGCCGCCGTGTTGAGGGTGGCTACAGAGAGTGCGAACCCCAAAATTGCGATTGCTTTGGACACTGTTATGTGCCAGGTCCGTTCGTTGAAGCGACCTGATGACCAGGACACGACAATGCTGGCTGCGCCGGCGACAAGATATGGGGGACAGGTGAGAACAAGGGTGACTGTTGTGCTGAAGCCAAGAGTTTTCACTGCGGTGGGAAGAAAGTTCTTAAATCCGTTGGCAGAGAGATGGAAGTTGTCCATGAGACAGAAGATCCAAGTACGGTAGTCGACTACTGCTTCACGCAGGCCTGTCCATACGCTGGATCCTTCTTCTCTGTGTGCAGTTGTATCAAGTACCATGCGGCTGTGCGCTAGCTCTCTCTCTGGGACCGTGAGCCACCTCGTTTTGAGTGGACTATCTGGAAGAAGAGCGAATGCCCCACATGAAACTGCAATGGAGAATGCACCTTGGATGATGAAGAGCCTAGAGGTCTTGGTAAGCTTTCTTGCTCCAGAGTGGGAAGTGCAAATCGGAAACAACTCACCATCGCCACCCGGCAAGCCCTCGCACTCCATCAAGTCCTGCAAATATACCTGCAGCAATCAGTCCAGAAAACGCGCTGGCTAGCATATTTCCTGTGTAAAATATGGACATGCGAGTAGCCACCTCCTTCTTGGTGTAGAATCGACTGATCATGTACAGGGCGCCCGGGTAGAACTAAGGAGAAGTAAGCTCTCAATACCTCGGCAGCATGGTTATGAGAACATACAGGAGCCTCAGTGATCCCTAGAAAAAAGCGAGCAACCAGCATAGTCTTGTAATCGTGAACAAGGTATGTCAGCAAGCTGACAAGAGACCACATAGCCATGAACCCTGATACAAAGTGCACGGTTAGCTAGGTTAAAATGGAATCATGTTCACTACATACCAGCCATGTAGTATGAAGGCCGAACTCTATTCAACAGCATGTTGGAGGGAACCTGTCCGCACAGGTATCTAAGAAGGGTCAGAAAACTGGACTACCATTCAAATGAGCACGCTTGAATACCCGACAAAAAGGATGGAAACACATGTGTTGTATTGTGAGCCTTTCAGCTTTAAATCCTTGGATAGCGAATTGAGCTTGCCATTAACCATGGCATTGCGATCGAGAAAATTGAAGAAATACATGAGCCACAAGATCGGCTGCATATTGTTAGCATTCTTGTGTGGCTAAAATGATTGGCATTGCGACTTGCTAGCATGTACAGATCGAGCTTCTTGACTAAAGCAAGCTCCCTGGGGTCTGTCTTGACATGAGCGCCAAACTTGTCGACAGTACCCAGCTTCTCGATAACTTGGTCGTCCACGCTGGCATTCTCAATGTGATGTGCGGCGCCAGACTTCAAGTCCATGGTTGCCATGTTGATTCGTGTAGGCGATGGAGAATTGCTTCCCTCTTTTTTTGCTAACGAACCGCGGGGTACATATATATCATTGCCATAGCTCAGTATCCTGACACTATCCTACGCTTTCCTGTGGGTCTTGCAAGCATACTTCGCTCTGCCCAGAGCACATTGTCAGCTTTTCCAGGTTGTCACTGGGATACACGGTGTCTGGACACATCCTTGATCGCATGGTGTCCGGAAAAGTGGTTCATGCGGGATGCGAACAGCGGATGAGGCTGGCGAGTGGGCTGAGAATCCGGGCAGCATTGCGGGGAAGTTGGTGGGCGTGAGGATGGCAACTGAATGTACGGAGTAGTGGTGGAGGCAGGGTAGAACGCCGTCCGGCTTAGTAATCAAGAGGGAGCCCAAACGGGGCCGATGTTTAGCCGACAACGCGTTTCAGTTCCCCCCATGCTCGTTCTGGACTCTGGACAACACAATTTGAAGCTGGAAATGCCTACTTCCGTCCTTCGAGCTCCAAATCATGGAGCAAACCTCTCCGATCGGCCTTCAAGTGCGCACTGGTGAGTCGAGCCCTCCAGCTCGTTCTCAATTACGTTCCACAAGGCGTAGAAAGGAGGAGAGAGAACGCGTAAGGGTGAGTAGAGCATGTGACCGGTGTAAGAGGTGAGGAGAGCTTTATCCGTCTCTTGAATGCCCAAAGATCTGACTTCGGTGCAGCAAGAAGACACGATGCTCCGGGAATTGCCCTTGCGCGCTCTGTACCCGTGCTGGTCTGCGATGTGAGTATACGGCCTTGTACAGCCGGGGCCGATTGCCTTCTGTTATTGTGGATAATGCTGTCGACGTCTCAAGGGTGCGAGGAGGCTCAACTCAATCGCTCCCGTCTGGACAAGCCACGAATGGTACTGCCCATCAAACTGTATCAGATGTGGATGCTGGCGGAGGGCATGTAGGCGAGGGACAAGTCGCCTACCAACAAGACCACAGTACGTCCAACTTAGATGCAATGGGCGTCATATCGTCACGAGCTTCTCCAGTGCAGACGGACTTACAGACCCATTACGTTGGGCCTTCTTCAGGCGTCTCGTTCCTCCAACGCGTTCAGAAAAGGCTTCATCAAACGAACTCCTTTACCCACAGCTCTTCTATTTTTGCGTTTGGTGATGCTCCTTTGCCTGATTTTGATCCTGCCTTCTTCTTCTTGCCCCCAAAGTCTGATGCGGAAGAGCTGGTGGCGCGGTATTTTGATTTTGCCGTGCCAACCCACCGCTTTCTACACCGGCCTACGATAGAGATGTGGTTGGATGAATTCTACAAGACTAAGGGTGTCATGGGCAATGAGAGAGATGCGCTTGGACGATCGGCTCTGCTACTGATGGTCTTTGCCCAAGCAACAGATTACATGCCTAACTCCAGCGCGCAAGACAGTTCCGAAATCAGGCATGTCAAGACTTTCATGCCATCGTCGACGCAGACGCCTTACTAATCCTGTCTAGTGCTCTATACTTCCTAGCCGCGGATCATCGTCTTTCAAAAGAACGTGGAGAGGTTCGATTAACCAGTGTTCAAGCTCGGCTTTGCCAGTGCTTCTATCTCTTATCGCAATCACGAATTAACCATTGTTGGAGCTTATTCGGGACAACAGCGCATCTTGCTCTGGCAATTGGATTGAATCGACGGCGCAGATGGGACACAAGTAGTAGACACGACCTCGTTGAACTCGAGTGTTGCAGGCGCGTATTTTGGTGCGCCTATAGTCTCGACAACTACCTAAGTGCTTCTTTGGGCCGACCGAGAACATTCAAGGACGAAGACATCGATCAGGTGGGTTGTGCCCTTAGTCATATCTGATACATCAAGCCTTCATTAACATCCTATTACTGCGTCAAAGGAACTACCCATTTGCGTAGATGATTCTTCCATCTTTCGTGATCGCATCCAGACGAGTTTGAATAGATCACAGTCGATCATGTTTGCACCAGTGGCGCATATAAGGTCAGTGCGCTGAGATTCCTTGACTTTCAATACTGATGCTGGGGGCGAAGTCTATCCCGAATTGTCAGTCTCGTCCTCCGCGATCTCTACCCGATATGCCCCTTGACAGTACCCGATCGCATGAGATTTGCCGCCCAATATTCTTCTGATTTGTGGAAATGGCGATCGAATCTTCCACAATTTATGGAGTCGGAGGAGCTAGACTCGTCAATGTTGCTCCCGCTCTACCAACGCCAGAGGAATGTGCTAAATCTATCATTTTGGCATGCTCTCATTCTCGTCTATCGACCGTTCTTGCTAAGCAATTTCGCGAGCCTGACTAGATTCAATAACACATCTTGCCCCGAGACGGTGTATGCCGCCGAGACGGAGAATAACGTGGCTGAATGCCTAAAAGCTGCTATGAACATAGTAAGAGTGGTAGACGACTTAGTGCAGGCGGGCCAAATGTTTCGAGCTTTCTGGGTATGGTCCTGCGTCTGTCTCCTTTCAAGCAAAGACTAAACGCGCGCAGTTCACAGCATATTTCTCCTTCTGCGCCGTCGTGGTTTTGTATGTCTACTGTATACAGCAGCGATCCTGTTCATCAGAGCCACATCAGACTTTCTTTGAAGCGGCAGTGAAGTGTCAGGATCAGATACATCGCGTGGGTTCGAAAGAAACCTTGCATCAACGCTATTATGTTGTGCTTGAGGAACTACGTCGCGAGGCCGTCAAGCAGATGGATGGCGAATCACGCTCAGCCCTCGCTAGAACATCTGATGCGCAACACGCAGATCAAAATATGATACCACGAGACGCACAAGATCAGCACTCGGTAGCTGAGCAGAGAGGCTTTGATCAGTCGCTGAGCACAGCATTGAGCAATGGCAATGGGTGCCGAACGATGTCCGACGAAACTGTTTTTGCTGATTTTGGTGAAAGTCCTAATAGCCTGATGGCGGAGATGACCAGCTGGGGCGAGTTTGCTTCTCTGGTAAGTTCAAACTGTCAGATTCGTAACATTCTCTACAAAGCGAAACGCCATGCTTATATCTATAACTCCCCATCTAGGTCACAGGTGGATCAGGTTTGGATATGTTATTCAGTGGCAACCTAAATTCATCTTGGGATGCACTTCCCAATGACTTTGAGGGTTTGGTGTGACAACAATTGTGATCGCCAGACTTTTGCCATTGGAGGTGATGAGCATCCGCAGAAATTCTATGGCGCAATCAGTGAAGCTTACGCCATGGCAAATTCCAGTCTTTCTACGATACACAGCAACTCTCGGCTCAAAATCGAGTCGCAGACCTCTTCGTAACCACCAGTCTACGCCTCGTTTTTATCATCGTCACTCAGTGCATCCGGGCGTCCGATTAACGGCTTTGCGGAATCAATGTCGGCGGGTCGCACAAATGGCTTTTCCGAAAGCGTGCGATAGCGGATGTAATAGTCGTCTTTTCGTCGCACCTTTTCCGTGGCTTTATCCGTGCTTGAGAACGCCAAGACTCTATCCAATGACAGGTTGATCCGGACTTGCTCCTTGGTTGTTTGGATTACGCGAGCTCACGGTCCAGTCCTTTGCTCATCCGAGTCTCAAGGGTCAGCAAAACGTTGATTCCGAAAGATGGATCACGAAGCCCATACCTCCTTGACTTGATCCGAGTCGAGGGCCGACCCTAGCTCCATGTTTATCAACATCCAAAGACAATCCATTAGCAGGACAGTCAACGCATGTATGTATGCTCTGAAATACTGTCCCTTCATTTTCCATGGTCTACGGCTGCCCAAAAGATATTTCATCAACGAACACGCCGATTATGACCACTACCGCAGCCCGCATCAAGCCTCTGGTGTTTGATGCTCCGAAGGTACCGATTGTGACGACCAATGCGGTGCAAGTCGATACCATCAGAACAGTCGATGATGTTCTACTTAATCGAAAACGAACAAGTCCGACGGCACCTCTCATATCATATCCCGTCACGCCACGTGGGAAGACTGACTACAAGGACTACTCGGCCGAGGACTTGAATCGTTTCGTAGATGAAGCTATTCGCCTATACGCCAGCTCTGGCTTATTTCCAGAGGTAAGTTATTAGCTCTCTTGATTTATTGAATTGCCGGCCCCCTGATTATTGGTGTACAGAATGTCCTATCAACCGAAGCCGAGACAGTAGCCATATTGGCGCCGTCAAACCTTGACTACGTGGTTTCAATCTTCGCTCTATCGCGAATGTCATTCTCTGTATTGTTTTTGTCGAACCGCCTGTCGACTGAAGCATATGTTAGCTTGCTCCAAAAGACCAGATGCGTTAAAATGGTCTGCGGGGCCGGTAACAGGAAAGCCGCAGAGCTGATTCGAACTCAATACCCAC
The DNA here is from genome assembly GCA_007735645.1 of Venturia effusa. Taxonomy (NCBI): domain Eukaryota; kingdom Fungi; phylum Ascomycota; class Dothideomycetes; order Venturiales; family Venturiaceae; genus Venturia; species Venturia effusa. Next base: position 876,425 of record CP042195.1, read on the forward strand.
TCTCGCTATTCGATCTGGTCGAAAAGCATGTATACGACATCCCCGTGCCTTCCGGTCCACCGCTTTTGATGCCTCAACTTCATAACGTGTTAGACAGAATAGCATTTATTGTGCACTCGTCCGGATCCACTGGTCTCCCGAAGCCCATCCTCCAAACACACAAAGCGTGCTTGTCGAACTACTCTAGCGGCATTGGGTACAAGGCGTTCTTGACATTGCCCCTGTATCACAATCATGGCATCTCCACTCTATTTCGAGCCATATTCGCGGGAAAGAAGATTGCCATGATGAACGCAAACTTGCCCCTTTCGGCGGGGAACCTTGTTGACGCTATGGAGTCTGTGGAACCCGAGAGCTTTCACGGTGTCCCGTACGCGCTGAAGTTGCTTTCAGAAACTGAACGAGGTGTTCAAGCTCTCAGAAAATGTAAGCTCGTACTCTATGGTGGAAGCAGCTGTCCCGACGAGGTTGGTGATGAGCTTGTCCGACAGGGTGTATATGTTGTTGGACATTATGGAGCGTATGTATATTCTTTCCTCTCATGTTGATTTCTGGCTAAATCTTGGTTGATGCCAGAACCGAAATGGGCCAGCTCATGACAAGCTTTCGGACCCCAGAAGATAAAGCATGGAACTACATGCGGCCACTGTTCTCGGCCAAGCCATATATTCGAATGATCGAGTGCTCGCCAAATGTCTATGAATGTATCGTACTGGATGGACTGCCTTCCAAGGTGCTTTCCAACTCATCAGATCCGCCCAATTCGTACCATACCAGTGACACTTTCAGCCCCCATCCGACCATTCCCGATGCATGGAAGTATCTCGGTCGACTGGACGATCGCATAACGCTTATAAATGGCGAGAAGGTATTGCCGATACCCTACGAGCACCACATCAGGCAGAACGAGCTGGTCAGTGAAGTGGTGTTATTCGGAGTCGGACGGGCCATGCCTGGCATGTTCATTGTGCCGAGCGAGAGGGCGAAACAGTTGCATAGCTCGGAACTCTTGGAGACTCTCATGCCACTCGTCGAAGCGACCAACTCGCGTACGGAGACTTTTGGTAGAATATCGCGGGAGATGATCGAAATTTTGGATATCGACGTTGAATACCCGCGAACTGACAAAGGCACAGTCATCCGGGCAGCCTTCTACAAGCAATTCACGGACCGCATCGACCAGCTATACTCGCGATTCGAAATCCCCACGAATGGAGGAAGTCGGAATCTTTTCACCTTGAATCTCGAGGGACTAGAATTGTACCTCCTCAATTTGTTCAAAGACAAGATCCAAGTGCCTGGAATCGACCGGTCTACAGACTTTTTTGATCTTGGAATTGACAGTCTACAAGCCATTACTGCACGGGGATACATCATGCGTGAGATCGATCTCGGCTCCAAGACACTGAAGCAGAACGTCGTATTTGAACATCCCAACATTGAGAGGCTGGCAAGGCATCTGTACTCGATTCGCACTGGAGACGTCTTGGAAGACCGGAGCGAGCTTCAAGTGATGGCTGAGCTTGTTCAAAAATATTCGGTATTCCCTGAACGATCGCCAGGTTTATCAACGCCAGATGGGGAGACGATTGTGAGTAAACCAGCTAGCCATGATATTTGACGGAATTTTCCAACTGATCACGAATAGATCCTTACTGGAGCGACTGGTTCTTTAGGAGCGCATATCCTCGCTCAGGTGGTGAAGAATCCACAAGTCAAGATGGTGTACTGTTTTGTGCGAGCCTCAGATCGCACGTCTGCTGAAAAGCGAGTGCAGTCAAGTCTCTCTTCCAGAAACCTTACCAACTTCACAACAGAGGAGTCGGGAAAGATCCAGTGCTTGCCAGTGGATCTCAGCAAAACAGATTTCAGCCTTGATAGCAGCACGTTCAAAGATATCATGGGATCCTTGACCGTTGTCATTCACGCTGCCTGGGCGGTCAACTTCAACCTCGGTGTGCGAAGCTTCGAGTCCCATCATATCAACGGAACCTACAATTTATTGAACGCCTGCTTGCAGACGAGCACTGTGGACCCAGCCAGACTATACTTCTGCTCTTCCATTTCGGCGGCAGCAGGAACGCCTTTACCTGCGACCATTGCAGAGACATACATTGAAGATTTCAGTCATGCTCAAGGCATGGGATATGCTCAATCTAAGTTGGTGACGGAGCATGTTATCAAGGCTGCTGCGGAGAAGACTGGAATGTGCGCAAGGGTGTTGAGAGTCGGTCAGATTGTCGGGGATACTGAGTTTGGGATGTGGAACACGACTGAAGCTATACCACTGATGCTTCAAAGTGCGGCCACTATCGGCGCCTTGCCTGCATTGCAGGAGGTGAGTGTTTCCTATATGACCCAGACTCATTGTGATTGACCAAATGATCATAGACACCATCCTGGATGCCTGTCGACAAAGTCGCCCGTGCCGTCCTTGAACTCTCCCACCTCACTACCAACAATTCAACAAACCACAACATTCAGCACTCAGACACCAAAACCGTGTACCACATTCAAAACTGCCAAACCTTCCACTGGACCCAAGACCTCCTTCCCGCCCTCCGTTCCGCCGGCTTAACCTTCAAAACAGTATCCCAGCGACAATGGGTCAAAATGCTTCGCGAAGGCGAACAAGATCCAACCAAGAATCCCACCATCAAGCTCCTCGATTTCTTTGCTGAGAAGTATGATAATGAGAAACCGGGACGGGAGGGCCTGGAGTTTGCGATGGAGAGGAGTAAGGAGGACAGTGAGGCGATTAGGGAGGGCTTTGATGTTCTGGGGAGTGGGTTGATGAAGAAGACGGTGATAGGTTGGGGACTTGGAGTTGGGGCTGTCTAAATGCTGTCTAAATGCTGTCATTCAGGATCCATCCTTTTGTTATCACTCTTGTTCGCAGCTTTCATGTTCACATTCTTACTTTTTCTCCAAATCTCGAAATGACTGGTGGATCAAACAACCGTCACTCTGACAAGCGGGAAGTCCAGGAGTGCTGTTTTGGCATTTCGGGCCATTCCACCATATCACCCATCAATTCAATACGTCCACCATTTTATTCCACACCCAATCCGCTGCCTTCCGTGGAGAGGAAGATCGAAGCAGCTCCTCTCAAAACACTTACAACCCAACCAAGGAAACAGGCTAGGATACTCACTTCTATTCGGCATACATCATCTCCCACACCTCCAAGCGTAATACCATGCAGACAACCCCATCAAAGCGACTATCCCTCCCTCCTTACTCATTCCTTCCTCCCTCCTTTTTCCTTCCTTCCTTTCGCACGAATCCCCTTTTCCAACACACATACACGCGTAACCAACCAGCCAGCCAATCATAGCAATAAATGAGTGAGACCATCATCATCCCCACACTACTCCCAAATCCCATCTCCTTCTTTCTCACCGGCCCTTCTCGTCCAAATGAAGACACCAAAACACGCATCACCATCATCATCATCACCATCCAAAAAAAAACACCTCCCAACCCAACCCAACCGCGCCCTTCCACCAAACAAACGCCTTCCGCCTCGAATCAAACCCATGAACCCCACAACACCCTCCAAAAATAAAAATAATCACAGCCCTCCTCCTCCTCCTCCCAGTCACAACCCACGCCGCCTGGTCCACAGGATCCAAATGTCGCCAATCCCAAATGGACAGTTGCACCACCAGCTTCAGCAATACGCACGGGTATGGGTGTGGGTGCGTCCGCGTAAACCGGGCGCGGTACCTACTGCGTAAAGAAGCCCCATCCCATCAATCCCCCGGGACGACGACGGGATCTGTGGCGACCGAGTGTAGTAATAAAGCGTGTTTACATTTATCCGTTCCCCCGGCCGGCGGGTTCATCGTTTTTTGCGTAGGAGGCGTGAGTTTGTAGACCCCCGGCGGGTTTTTTTTGGGCGGTTTACTGATTTCTTTGGTTTGGGGGCGTTTAGGTTAGAGATTTTTGGTGAGATGAGGGGGAGACGGGTTGTTTGTGTTTGTACCTACGGATTTTGATGCTGAGGTTGTGGGGAGGGTGTGTTAGGGGTTTGGGGGGGTTGGGGAAGGATATGGGAGGTTGCTGTGGTTGAGGATAGGTAGCTTGCGTTCTTTCGGTGTATTGATCGTAGTAATGGGATATGGACGGTGGACTTTTAGTCAAGAGGGAGGTAGTTGAGACTATTGCTTGAGTACCCTCAGATAACATAACATCACTTCACTTCAATTTCAACCTTTCCCCTATTGTATTGCTTTGGTCATGGTATCCCTCCACTCTACTCTAATTACTAATTACTAATTACCAACACCAATCCCAATTCCCTAGGTAGAGTACAACAACTCAACTTCCCGCCTACCATACCCAACTACCTTTCCAAAAAATACCACTACATAACCCACACATCAACGAAACCATCAACAAAAATCCATCTCAACCCAAATCCAATCAAAATCAACAACATCGAAAAAGGAAAAAAAATAGTGGCCGGACATACACATCGCAGAACCAAGCACAAGATCCCTTACCAATCACGGGTGAATCACACAGCTACTGTACAACCCAACAGTAGTATGACCAAAAGCAAGACTCTACACACCCAAATCCCCCAGACAAGTAAGTAAGCCTAAGTAGAAAGAGAAATAGTAGAATTCCCATCAAACAACAATATCACCATGTCTCATAACCCACGCCAATGGCAAAAAATCTTCCCACTCACTGCCACCTCCAAGCTCTTAAGAGAAAGAGGGGTTTCATAGTATCATCCGGCGCAGTTAGTTGGGCATAGGTGTGGGTGTGATCAAAGGTCTAGATATTACAAGTAAGAAAAATCATGTTCCAAACATTCAACTCGTCCAGATCCAGACATTCCAACTTCTCAGGCACCGCCCCTGTGCTAATTCCCTATGCCCATTTTTCATCCCATCCTCTTAACCAAATCCTCCACCTTCATACCCCCTCCCACTCCGACTCAAAGTAACGCCCAGACCCTTATGTACCTCGACCTGAAACCCCTCAAAAGGCACCCTCTCCCCATCCACACTGATATACCCAACCCTCGCCCTCGGCACGAGTCTAAACCCATCAACCTTCCGATACCTAACAACATCCCGCTCAAAATGTCCTCCATTCTCCACGGCCAAGAGCAGTTTGATACTGGTCCATCTCGGTATATCGCCAGCGATGGTGACGAGATCGATGCAGCCGTCGTTGGGCATGGCGGCGGGGAAGAATTTGGTGTCGGCGGCGACCCAGGCCATGTTGCCGGCGTAGAAGTTGCCCAGGTTCGGGTAGGGTTCGAGTGTCCAGCTTGAGGGGATGGGGTCGTTGATGGTGCCGTATTTGAGGGGTGGGAGGCCTTCGTCTTCGCCTTCTGCTGATGGAGATGCGGATCTTAGCTCTGTGTCTGAGGAGGATGCCGATATGTGTTTTGATTTCGGAGGCGGGGAACCTATGAATTGTTTATAGGCGGATCTGATGGCGGCTTTGTCCTCGATTGCGACGCCGACGGCGAGGTCGACTGGCCAGAGTGTCTGGCCTAGGAGACGTTGGAGAAATCCGAATGTGAATCTCGCGCTGCCCATCCATCGCAAGTTCTCCGTGGCTAGGTCGCTTTCTGCCACGATACCTACGGATTGTGAGAGGAAAGACAGTGTCCTCTTCTCTCCTTGTGTGACAGAAACCAAGTCAATCGGTGTCCTAATCCCCTTGACCACTGCCAGTGCCGCGAGAGACGGACTGTCTGTCCCATTTAGATTAAGACTCATCGCATTGCCCGTCCCACAAGGCAACTGAACCACCGCAAGTTTCGCAAGCGCCGTCCTCGCGTTCGTTCTCTTTCCAAGCCCATTGAAGACTTCATAAGGTAGTCCATCGCCAGAACAGCAAGCAACCACATCCCAGCGGTCTAACTCCATCTCCTCGGCCAATTCAACAGCATGTCCCGATCTTTGCGTGGTTGTCGCGTCGGGATAACACTTTGCCGCCTTGAAAATGGGCTCGATATCTCTCGTGTAGTATTTCCGCGCTTTGCCGGCCCCACCGTACGGATTGATGAAAACCTTTATCCTCTTGTGTTTTTGCGACTTGCCATATGCATGGTCCAACAGCTTGTTTTTAAAGGCATCGAGACGTGGGACCGAGACTTCGTCGACTTCGAGGGTGAAGGTCTCCGGACGCACGGCGTCCTTGTTAGCGGAGGCACGTTTGGCATAGGTGATGAGGATCTTCTGTTCCGATCGTTCGGCCCAGAGGATGTAATGGTAGAGGATGACTTGGATGCCGATGGCTACTGAAACAATTAGTATGCGCGATTCGGGGTACGCTAGATGGTGGTGGATATACTCTGCTTGCCCGGCAGCAGTCCACAACAGTCCTTTGAATTCGCAGCAGGATCAGAGACTGGGAGTCTGTCAGCGATGGAAATTCGTCAATGAAGACATATCGTACGGTGTACATGGAGCGACTCTTGGGTCAGATCCAGCCTCCCAGAGCCAGCGGCAAGCACCAGATACTCGGCAACAACATGCTGTGGGCTCGCGCTGTCGTCTTCGGGCACCTCGAATCGATCCTCAAAGGGACCATTGTCAGCGTCAGGCCGCGACATGATTGTTTACCAACATAAGTGCTCGCGACCACATCGGGAGACGGGGACGGGTGAGATATTGATCACATCTCCGTCGTTTGCCGAATCAGGGCTGCCTGCCGCAGAACCCAAACGTATACAGCACAGACCAATCACAGAATGCGGCCGGAGTAGTGGGCATTGGACACAGGGCATGAATATTACTATATCAATTGGATTTCTGTCAACGGCCTTCTAATGACCAGCTTCGGCTGTTGCATCAAAACCTTGTCAGATGCAGGTGGTCCTTTTTTCGACGCCAGCGACACCACCAACAACAGCGCAAGCAGCGAGTACAAGAGCCATCGTCGCCTATGATCATCTCCACAACAGTACGGTGAAGCCCTTCTGGCTCTCCACTGACCAACGCACGAGGCGTCAGATTGGTCTTATGATGCAGTGGCTTTTAGTCCTTTGAGCGACCCTAGGCTCAATGCAAGACCTTGTGATCGACTCCGTATCCGCACAAATCCAGTAATGGCTCCATTCTCTCCATCCTTTTCTATGCTCAGATTGGCGAGAGCATCCTCACCTGTATTTTGTTAGCAGTATGAAAATAGCGCGGAGAGTGACAAGACTTACCAAAAACACTTCTTGCGTACAAATTAGCGCTCAAAAATTGGCAATCGCCCTTCATGCTGGCCTCAGGCGTCAGGCAGCTCATGTTCGTCGACGCCATGAGCTGCGTCAAGAACTCGCGCAGTGATTTGCCCTTGGAATTGATATTGACCTTGTTCTCCCATTCGAATTCCGTCCACATGGTGCGGAACTGCGTCTCTGTGCAAACTGCTGGCTGGATGTAATCCATGATGTCCACGTGCACATCGTTCAGAATCACCACATTACTCTCTGTCGAGCTGGCTCCATCGTAAACAATGTTGCCGAAAATGACGCCTGTATCCGTCGACGATACTTTGATCGTTGCCTGCACGTTCATGAAGTCGTGAGGTGCAAGGTTCTGGACGATTGGCTTCTCCACCACCTTCAAATCACCGAGCGTCGCAAACTCAACAGTGAGGTTCTGCAGAGTATCCGACACTTGGTTGACCAATAAAACATCAAGAATAATGTCGAACTGGGCAACCTTGACATAGGCCTCGGCGTATACAGCATCTGCCAAATGATTAGTGTCTAGCCGCTATGGATATGAAAACCCTTACCAGAAAAGCCTGTCAGTTGCACCACTCTACTCAGTTTGGACGACAGATCTTCAGTGGCCGCATCTCCTCCAGTCGCTTTTTCCAAGTCACGACCAAAATCGTCAGAGCCATCGATCCCAGACTTCTTCGCGAGCTGCCGGATAGATACGACGTCATCAATTTGAATAGCAGACTTAGCCTTTTCAATTGAAGCTTTCTCTGCGCGCTTTTCGTCCTCGACCGCCACCATCGAACGGAAGGCTTTGCGCGTATCATCCAAGAAACTCTGCTCCAATTCTTTCTTCGACGAGAACTCGCTGAGAGCTCTCACACAGCTCATGATGCGGTCCACTGAATCTTCGTCGATGGGTTGCTTGACAAATTGGGACTGGCCCACTCGAATGATTGAGATCAATATCAACATGGCTTCCGCTTTGAGGGCGTTGGTTCTGAGGGCGTCTCCAGAGATCTCGCTATGCCTCATCACCAACTTGGTCAACGTGGCTGCCAGTACCGAGGCGAGGTAGTAATCTCCATCCAGAATCAAGCTACGCAAGGGCGGTTTCGATGCTGCTCGCACTGCCTCAAGAGTTTGCTTGGCAGTTGCCTCGCTTGTCAATGCCGACTCGGTAGCATAAGTGCCGTCTGCAAGCACTCTAGATCCGCCAGGAGGGTGAGGCGCCTTAGCGCTTCCATTGCCATTCGGTTCTTCGCTCACTGGGGCATCACGAAGCTCCTCCAGAGCTCTCTGTTCGCTGGAAAGAATGGGAATCTCGCCTAAGCTGGAGCGAATACGTTTCCAGGCATCTCGAATCTCCTTCTGCTCTCCAGAGTGACCAGCGTATTCACCAATAATCCATAATGCACCACGATAGACTTTACCTGCCCTGGCTTCACCCAAGAGAGCTGTGAGTCTATCCACAATGCTCGATCGAAGACTAGGAATTTTCTCCACCACTTCTTTTACGAATGCAATGACATCAACTGCACTTGTGGAATTGACCTCAGATATGAAGTCCATGAGCGAACCGACCACATTCGCAGCGACTTCGCTGAAGCGTATGGCTACTTGATGTATGGAGTCGATCAGGAGGGTCCTGTATTCGGCGTTCTTCTCGTAGCTGTCGTCGACGGTCTTTCGTAGTTCTTTCTGAAGTAAAAGAATAACCTCCTCTACCGTTCTTGAGGTCACCATCTGAAGTCCAATGTCGAGCGCTTTTTTCCGAACATCGAGATCTGGAGACGATAGCACGCGCAGAACTTCCATGACCAAATCATCCAGCGTTCCCTGGTTCTTCTTCTGCAAGCCCGCCACTTTCTCCAGGACTATGAGCTTGACGTTGTTATCGGGTTCTTTAACTGCTAGCTCGAGGAATTTGGTCGCTGCCGCCTTGATGGCCACAGGGTTGCTGGTGAGGGCGCATAAGGATGATGCAGCTTCGTATGCCACTGTTGAGGCCGGCGCCTCCAAAAGATCAAATATGAGCCGTAGGTATTTGGCTTTCCTGTCTTGATTTGTCGCTGAATCTTTGCGTATGAATGCGAGGTATTCGAGTTGGAGTAACTCGTCGGCATTGACGATACTGTCGAAGATGCCAGAGAGGTACTTCAGAGTGGTCTCCGGGCTGATGCTACTGAGCGCGGCAAAGGCGTTCCGCTTGGCTGTAATGTCATTCTCTTCCTCCAGAAATTTGACGAGAAGTTCGGGCGCGTCTGGAATGAGACTTTCGTCTCTGTGATAAATTGAGGCTATTGCAAAAGCCGCCGTTTTCCTGACATAGGCATGTCTGTGTTCCAGACACTGTCTTGTTGGTGCAAGGAGCGGCTCGATGAGTTCTGGATCGGAGAGCTTGGGAAGGAATCTGGGCAATCGTTTAGCAATACATTTCATACAGATCAGAATTTCTCGAACCTGAGCGTATTGCCACGTATATACTCATTGGGATGCTGCAGGTCGAAACGCATGTTGTTGGTAACCAAGATCCACTCCTGTCTAAGCTTCCCGTTGGAATCGTGCTTGTTACTGAGCTCGTAATAATAATACAGCAGCTTCTTTAACAGCTTTGACTTGCTCGGCATGACAAAACGAATGATATGCATCAGTAGATCCGGCATGCTGTTTCCTTGAAGCATTTGTGAGAGTATCCTCTTCATGGTTTCGATTTTGGTATCATCGCTGCCCTTCTCCAAAGACTGCTTCAACTCTTGCACTGATGCTTGGGGGGCATTGTCATGGCCCACAATGGTGTAGGAACTGTCCAGGAAAGTCGCCATGGCGGTGGTCTGTATATAGCTGATTCGAGGGGTGTTGATTTCGAGGGTAGGAGAAGCCGTGGGTCCTGGCCAGCGGATGTGGGTGTGCTCGTGGGCAATTGGGATTGGCCGTGTTCAGAGCGACGTGATCCAGTCCTCCTCCTGAGATATTGAGAAGTCCCGTGTTGACATTGATCGCAAAGTTGATTCAGCAGGTGGAAATGGAATCCGTGGCATTATTCGAAAACGTCCGTGCGCTCTGCGAGCTGGTCGTCGACCCTCTTGAGCCTCCAAACCTCGATTACCGAACAATCACTCATCATGGCTTCCTCCAATGCTGCCGGTTCGAATGAGGCATTCTACGTGCGCTATTAGTGAGTTCATCTCATGCCATGTTCGAATTATGTCTAACCATATACCAGCTCTGGGCACTCAGGCAGATTTGGGCACGAATTTCTTGGTAGGACGACGTCTGCGCATCGACTAGGGACAAATCTAATGTATTTCAGAATTCGACTTCAGAACTCTCGGAGATGGACGAAGCTCCATGGTGCGCTACGCCAATAATTCAAACTATCGTAACGACTCTTTGATAAGAAAAGAGAGTGAGTAGCCGCACGTCATGCAGGACAAGTTAAGACCTAATGATAAAAGTGTGCGTCAGCTCGCTGGTCATCGCGGAAATCAAACGCATCATCAAGGATGCCGAAATCATGAAGGAAGACGACACGAAATGGCCCCAGAAAAACAAGGACGGACGTCAGGAACTCGAAATTAGACTCGGAAACGAGCACATCTCATTCGAGGTGAGGAAGTCTGAATCGAATGAAGTGATGCAATGCTCACCCTTGAAATCAGACCGCCAAAATAGGCTCTCTTGTGGACGTGACCGAATCGCAAGACCCGGAAGGCCTACGTGTGTTCTACTACTTGGTTCAAGATCTCAAGGCACTTGTCTTCTCGTTGATCTCCCTTCACTTCAAGGTGAGGTCGCGCATCTTCCAGAGATTCTCTATGCTAATTTTTGTGTAGATCAAGCCTATTTGATTCAGAAAACTGAGGTTGATGTTGGCATTGGACCTTGTATGTTCGCAGCCTATACAGTAGCATCAAATTTCATTAGAGAGGCGGCCTCATTATTGCCGCCGGCCCGCAAACATTTTGATTTCCGGTTCGTTCTTCTATTGACCTTGCTCGTTTTGCCACTAACCTCGAATGCAGTGACTTTGGCCAACATCCTGCGGATCTCGAAATGAAACAATGCATGATCACGGTACTTAGACTCGATGTGACTGCCGGGACTACGTTCGCAATTTTGCCTGAAAACAATCATGAGATATGCCAACGGCGAACACGGACTGGCTTACATTCGCACCCCAAAGAACCAGGGTCTTCACCAGTGTTCGGCCTCGCTTTCCTTCAACCTCAATAACTTGAAGATTGAAATGAAAGCCATTGCCGCAATTGGCTGATGTTTTGTCTCTAAACCAATCTCCACCGGGTGACATATATGTAGGATCTCGTCCCATTACCGGACAATCTGTGGCCATGATATTCTTGTCTCTAACGGAAAGCTCACGATTCCGAGCAACTTATCTCGTTAGCACAACACGGCTGATAACACACCACGCATCAACAAATTGAAAAAGAGTGGACCCGCCTCGAGTCGAACGAGGGTTTACCAGCCACGAGTACCAGACCCACACATTGAACCAATTTCAGATTCAACGCCTGTTCAACTCACATGTGTTTACAGAAACGAGGATCAATCTCGGAAGACGGATCTCGCTGAGGGCAATATCGGGGCAAATTGAGCAGGAACCCCAAGCGCCGATGGTTAAATCACAAGGGGCGCGGGAAAGGCAGAGCATGGCTGATTGTCTTTGACCACTGGACCACGAGCCCAGGTGCTGGACTCTTTTGCTAATAGAGTGTATTATGCTGGAGATGAACTGATTGTGTAGTTTGCCTAACGGCTTGACCAGACTCCGCTAATAACTTTTCTTCCTTTACACAGAAGCCGTACGTCCCAGCTGCTACGCGATCTAATTTGCGGTAGATCGAGCCAACAGCGGTGACACCTCTGCCTCGGTCTACAATGGCAGAGAACCTGTCCAGTCACCTTGGAAAAGAGAGTGGGTATGGGCGGCAAGATTCTGGGCACATATCCAACTGCAGTTATGAAGGGTGCAAATTCAACATACGCTTTTATGTAAACATTACCGAAGTGTAGGTACACATTGCTGAAGTCAACCGAAGACGATTACGTCGTCACTCGTATCTACGAATTTAAATACATCTCAGAGATCGCTCATTACGAGCCTCGTCCGTCAAACTCGCGTCTGCGTTCTAGTGAACAAATAGAAGATATAATTTCTTGAATCGCCAAACCCATTCTCCATCGTCTTGACAGTTAACATGAGACCCTCGATGATCCCTGCTTTATTCCTGGGTCATACCGAGATCTCATCCTTCTAATGGGTAATCCCCAAAACTCAAGCCGACGACATTCCGTCGTCCCCTCATCCGCATCTACCCACCAGATAACCCAGCATCTCCAAGAACTAACCACCTAACCCTCAGACGCGGCATCTATCCAGACTCAGATATCAAAAGCGGAACCTAGATCCTCTAGATCGAAGGTCTATAGCTATACTACACTTCTGCTGGAATACCTACTCTATCCATCGAACCCAGAAGGCTACCTAGTTCAAAACACCTCCTTCAAAAACGAAGAGACAATATTAGCGTGTATATACATGCCCTGCTGCGGCCAAACGAGTTTGGCGATTTTGGCTTGTTGTTAGTTTGGCTAGAAGCGGTGATAGGGAGAGGTAGGTAGAAGCTGATCCGACTCCTCGATTCCTTCTTTTTTCGCGCTGGTTAGCGGGCGGGTGGATGGGTGAGTAGACGCTCGTTCCTATACGGGATGTGAGTTGAGAAGGGTGGGTTTGTTGCTTTGGGGGTGATTGAGGATCGTTGCGTTGGGGATGTGAAATGGGTATCTTACATGTCTACAACTGGAATACAAGCTCTTTTCATTGTACAAAATCCATGTCTCTGCTCCTGTTCACGGACACCTACTTCTCAGCCAACAACTTCCTAACCCCTTTCACCAGATAAGCTTTCTCCTCCTCCGTAGCATCACCACTCCCCGCCCATCTAATCCTACACTCCCGATCCACCAAAAACACAGTCCCAGCACTGAGATTAACAACCCCAATCGTCTCCGCCACCTCCCCGGGCAATCCCTTGAGTTTAAAATACCTGCCCCATTCCCCCCTCTCCATCGTCCTCCTCAAATTCCATGCAAACAGATTCCCAAACCAGCGCATAACCGGTTTATCCTCGACATCAATCTCTACAATCTGTCCTTTCCCCGCATACTGCTCGACCAGCTTTCGGATCTCGGGATTTTGGTGGTCCCTCGATCCGAAGAAAGAATGACACTGACTCCTCGCCCACAGTCTACTAAAAACCCCAACAACCGACACTTTCCCAGCAAGGACTTTAGTCGTACTACTCTCCCCGCCCTCCACAGCATCTTGTCCCCTATCCAACGTCCCCCCCCTCAAATTCGGAAACCACAGACTAACCTCCCTCTTCCAAACGCGCTCATTGGCAATCCAACTCTTCCCCTTCGCATTCTCCAATCCCTTCCAGTTCTTGAAGTACGGCTGCGCGACGGCCTTTTTGAGTTCTTCGCGTCTCTTTAAATGTCTCTCCCAGTTCCCGAAGTCTTGACGTTTTTTGGACCAGGTGCGTGTGTCTTTTGTGGAGTTGTCGGAGGGGCGGGGTGGGATTGTTTGGCCGATGGGGCGGCCGAGGAGTTGGAGTTCTGAGGGTTTTAGACCGCGGCGAGGGATTGAGGAGGGGTGTCGCGGGGTTTGTGTGGGGGTTTTTGGGGGGAGGAGGTTTTTTGGCGGGTTTTGGATGGGTTTGGGGTTTTGTGGTTGTGGTGTTTGATGGAGAGGTTGGAGGGCGTGGAATTGACGGGTGGCGCATGAATGGCAGATGGATTGTTCAGATTTTCGTATGAGGGAGCGTAGGAGGAGGAGTTGGGATGGTTTCATTGTTGGGGTTGCTCAATTGATGGGGGTAGATGAGTTGTGAGGTTCACGACATTTTCTGGAAATCCTGGGAGATCAGCTCCCGAGATCGGCTAGCGTGAGGCTCGCAAGGCTGTGTGCATGAAACAAGTCACGAACAGGACTCGTATTGATCGATAAGCCAGCTTGCGCGTTCAAGTTTTTTCTAGCAGATTAAGAATGAAGAGCTTTGAGTTAGCAAATTCGATATGCAGGGAACTGTGCATGGTATTAGACACCACCAATTTGTACAAATCTGAGGGATTCTGAGCCTCCATTGTTTCTTGACTTCAACCAAAATTGAGGCGTCCAAGTTGACCCGAGAAGACAGCTGCATCTTACAATGCGAATGGACGTCTGTACATTAACCGACATAACTCAAAGCTTCGCCCCCTTTGCAGGTCGAGGGGGCAGCAGAGTCTTGAAAGCCTCCATAACTCTAGGGCTCAGCGTATACTTCTCTACCTCAGGCGTACTATCCCATTGCCTCTTCAACAATTCCTCATTGACTCTCCACCGCGCCATTTCTTTACCAATCCATTGCGCAGCATTCTCTGCCGTCTCTGCAACCCTCTCCATGGGAATTAAATGGCCCGCTCCTTTGATCACGACTTCGACAACCCGGCCAGCCTTTGCACCTCCAGATCCACCCAAGCCCGTTCCAGTCATGGCCATTTTTTGGGAAGTGAATACAGGGTCAGAGAGATCCGAGGTCTCGCCGAAGATGTAGAATACACTGGGACGTAGGTATGGGATATTTTGGAGTGTTATGATCGCGGCTGGAGCGTAGAATGGGACTGTGTCTCCTTCGATTGGCACATCAGGATGGGTCACTTCATGAGGAGGAGAGTTCGGAAGCGGAGGCATATTTGGACGCACGAAGGTGAAAACTTCTTGGTGTTTCGAGGTTGTGAGCGTCACCTCTTTCTCGTCAATACTCGTGGTGATGTTTGGCGTTACGGTCGGTTCAAGAGTCACAGCGGCGCCCGTTGCAGCAGGAGAAGGCTGAGACTTTGGGTACACTTTCGTAGGCAGGTCTCGGAGTCCATATTGGATCCATAGCTTCAAGACTCGTGGATCCCATGTTTGATAAAAGGGGCTGCGGGCAAAACTTTCTGCAGCTGCTCTCCTGGATGGCCATATGTCACGGCGATAAGCTGACATGGCGGCTGGCTGGAAATTTCCCTTGACTGAAGCTCTTGCAGCGAAGACGGGATCGATCAAGACTAAAGTTTCCAGGAGTCGAGGATGCATCAGGGAGAGATTTACTAGATTGTTGCCCCCCATGCTGTGGCCCACACCGATTATAGGACGGGGCATGTCTGCGCGGAATGTGTTTATCATATGCAAAAGATCTCGTGGATGGTCAAACCAGCTCGCTATCTGGCTGTCAGCGTTGTCCTCTCGTTTGTGTCAATAATTTCCATACGGTCATTCCCGAGCTTGTCTTCATTTAGTACACTACTTATTCCTTGATGTGCTACATCTGCTATCCATATACTTCTAATCCTGAAGCCTGCGGAATTTGAAAGTTTCAGCAGTTCATCCCACAGCGGCTCGTACAATTCCTTTGTTGCCGTTAGATCAGGTCTGTATGTCTCATGATATTCTACACTACCTTCGGAAAACCGTTCGCATGCCCGCCTATTATGGTGACATCACCGGGCTTTGGTTTGAGGTTATCCAAAGGGGTATATTGCTTGATGGCTAGGTGGAGGACTTCTTCTTGAGAATGTAGTGTTGCGTGAGGATATCCTCGGATATGTTGACATGGCAAAGTGTGCTCCTGCACCTTGAAATGTGATGTTGACATTGTGCAGGGTATATGGGTGAAAGATGATGGTCGAGCCGAAAGAGACGAGAATTCTTTCCAGCGAAAATCAGCTACCTATATCAGCGATCATGACCATTTGTCCGGGCATTGCAACCGGTGAGGAAGGGAGAGACGAGGAGGCCTCGAGATGTCGGGCTTCCACTCTCCAAGGGCCGAGGCCGAGGTAGAAGCAGAACTTGTGGGGTCTCCTTGGAGATGCCTGAGGTGTCAGGACGGCAGTTGAATGGCAGAACTGCAACCTGTGCAACCTGAAGTCTTCCACAATGACGCCGATATTGAATAAGCAACAGGAGTAGGCTGGAGCTATGCCTACTATAAGCCAGCCTACTTTCACTCAGAGCCTGGATAAAGAAGAAGCGCCACTCCAAGCCATCTTTGTCAGCCATAATCGAACCCATTCACCGCACACAACAAAGCGCTGCGATCAATCAGTAATGTCGTCTTCGTCAATTGGCTTGGATTCGCTTCTTTTTACATTGTGCTGGACTTGCCAGAGTGTTCCAAAACTCACGTGATGACGCTTCATGCCAGATCCGCGTCGCATTGATATCCAAACGCCTCCGAGTCGCGCGCATTTTCACACCTCGGACAATTCATAGCCACCATAACAGCAATGTCGCGTCCCGAGCAACAGGATGAAGTGCCTCAAGGCCCAGGCATCTTTCACGATGCTATCTTTACCATCATCCCTAGTGATGGCTTGAAGGGAGAGGAACTACAAGAGGTACACGCGACTTCCCCAGTCCATACCACAGATTTTAACGCGTCCAAAACAGCTGGCGGATCTTCTGGTGGAAGGAGGAGGGAATTACCAACAGCTCGATCCAGAGACCAATCGCATCGCCGATATCAAAGAGCTCACGCTTATCATCTCCACGACTGCCGATTTCCCGGACTACAAACGCGCTCTCGAATCCTTCGTTCACGTCGTCAAACCCTCTTATATCCAACATTGTATCGAAAGGGGCAAACAGATGAATCCACGCCAATACAGCCCGGACCATAATATGTTTATGAGTGATGTCGTAATCGCATGTGGCAGCATCCCTCCTGGAGACCAAGAAGCCATCGCTGGAGGCGTCATAGCTATGGGTGGCACATATTCTCAGGCAATGTCAAAACTCGTCACGCATCTCATCGTATTGGCAGACGATGACTCCCGAAGTAAAACTGCGAGGGACAAGAATCTAAAATGCAAGGTTTTGATACCGCACTGGTGAGTGAACGATGCGCCTCTTCAGCTTCTCTTCCCCTCTGACGTCAATCAGGTTCGACGACTGCCTCCGTCTAGGTAGACGCATTAGAGAGGAACCGTATATGTTTCCAGATCCAGAGATTCTATATCAGCAGAGAAATCCAAAGCCTCCGAAGCCACAGATTAGCGAAGACGTCAAAGGTGCCTCTTCACCACACCCTGTTCACATGCCTACACCAGATCTCAGCTTCTCCGGATCTACACGACGTCTCACTGTGTTCAAGGACCGAAAACTCATACTTTCAGACGACCTCGCCATCAGTACATCCCTGCGTAGAGTGCTGGAGGACCTCATAACGACGGGCGGTGGACATGTGGTGGAGGGATTGAATGAGTGCGACACACTTGTTTGCCAATACCGGGAAGGTGAGCAATATATCACAGCAAGTCAAGCTGGCCGAGAAGTGGGAAATCTGGGATGGCTATATCATATGATAACACACAATCAATGGACCTTGCCAACTCGAAGATTGTTACATTACCCTGTGCCGAAGAACGGAGTCCCCGGATTCGCGGAATTCACAATCAGTGTCTCCAATTACGCCGGCGAGTCTCGGCTTTATCTGGAAAATCTCGTCAAGGCCTGCGGCGGAGCCTTTACAAAGACCATGCGGCAAGACAATACACACCTCATCACAGCACACACAGCCAGTGAAAAGTGTGACGCGGCTCGAGAATGGAACATCGAATTAGTCAATCATCTATGGTTAGAAGAGAGCTATGCCCAACATCGCGTTGCCGCATTGACAACAAAGAAGTACACTCACTTCCCACCGCGGACGAATTTGGGAGAAATTGTTGGCCAGACTCGGATCGATAGACAAGTAGTAGAGAAGTATTTCTATCCGCGACCGACTGAAAAGAAAGGAAAAAGGACAAGTAAGCTATCGAGTGACGCGCCGAATATGCCTCAGGAAAGCTCGAATCTGGAATCCTTGGAAACAATCGATACTGCCACGCCACCAGAAGCGCGTGAGGGAACTGATAATATGGATGTGGATGAGGAACCGCCTGCGGCCGTGCAGAAAGGCAAACGAGGTCGTCCATCGAAGACCGCAGTGACAGATGACGAACAAGAACCGCCCGCTACAGCTGCGAAGGCGCGACGCAGTAAAACAGAACCTGGCCTAAAAACTCCTGCGCTCCGTAAATTCGTGGATTCCGAGAAAGAAAATGTAACGCCTGGTACCAACGGCTCACGAGGAGCGAAGGCTCGAGCTATGTCTAAGTTACATGATGCGGCTGCAGATATAGCACTATACGATAAGGAGAGAAAGCGAGTAGGAGGTGTCACGCATGGACGAGATCGACGGGAGAGCACCATAGACCCAGACACGCCTGCTGGTAAAGAGAAGAGAGGTCGCAAACGACAATCGACAGAAATGGAAGCAGAAGCAGACGAAGAGACAGAAGAAGAAGCACCGGCAGCTGAAAAGAGAGGAAAAAGAGTCAAAAGTGGAGAGAAACTGCCAGGCATCGAGTATCGGATGGTACTGACTGGCTACCAACGCTGGTTAGACGACCCGAAATCAGAAACGACAGAACGAAACACGCTTCGCAATCTTGGTATATCTATCGTCGAGGACACAACAAAGGTGGATATTCTGTGTGCGCCGAAGATTGTGCGGACGAAGAAGTTTATCAGCGCCCTCGCGCGGGCGCCGTATGTTGTGTCAACGAGCTTTCTGGACTTTTGCCTGAAAAATCAGAAAGTGCCTGATCCCGACAAGTTCACTTTACAAGACCGAGACACGGAAGAGAAGACTGGAATCAAGCTGAAAGAGAGCATCGAAAATGCAGAGAAGAACAATGGTCAACTCCTTCAAGGCTGGCAAATTTTCTGCACATCAGATGTCACTGGTGGTTTTGACACATACAAAACCATCATTGAGGCCAATGGCGGTGTTGCTATGCTATACAAGGGAAGAACAGCGATGAATGTGTCCAAGCGGAGTTTCAATGGAGGGCCAGCACGCGCTGGTGCAGTAGAGAGCCAGGGGCCCGACGATGGGAATACTCTGTACCTGATCAGTGGCGAGAAACCGTCGGAGGTTGGACTTTGGGACAAATTCAAGCAGATGGCTAAGGCGGTTGATATGGTACCCGTCATCGCACGATCAGATTGGATGATTTCTGTAGCAATGAGGCAGCTGATACATTGGGACGACAAGTGGAAGCTGTAAATGGCCCAAGGATGGAAACGCATGCTGGTTGTCTGTGGGAGCAGTCGATCTTAGCGCTGATGGATATCTTTCATGGACCTGTCTGTTGGTTGCTGTCTTAGCGAAATGTAATTCTGAGTATGCTTGGCCAGCTGAACGCGCAATGTAGATGCTCTTTGTGCTCAGATGAGGCGAGTTAAGCTTCATCGCATTTGGCCATGGTATGGACGAAATTATGAGGCAAAACAGCACCGCTAAACAAATATGAGTGTACTTTCAATTAATGATTAGAGTCTCTGTACTCCCTCTTCTCAACGGAAAACCAGAAAGTAACGCCAACCAACTGTATGATTTTCTGTTGATGAAAGGGAGCAGCGTACTAAGAACGTACCAGCTGAATATTCAGCTGTTTGTTGGTGTGTTTCTCCCCATTTTCTTAGTCCATACTGGGTGAACTGCGATATCCTTTCACAGAACAGTGAAGATTGTTTGTACATTCCGGCTGACTTCCTTGGGCTCCTTCATTATGACCGAAAACTGGAGAATAAAGTTTCTCCAAGGCCATCTCAAAGCAAATACCGCACGCGGTCAAGTTGGGATTGCCTACACAATAAGTAGACGTTGATGTTACCTAATTCGAGTTTCGGATCTAACAAATCTAAAGTCCGAGATCTCACCATGCATCAGCCTCCAATTCCCCCAACTTCATATGCGAAGACATCTACGCGATCAATTGCTTCGATAATCTCGCCTCACACCAACAGCAAAATGGCCGATCTCCAATCTCTCCAAAGTCTCTCAACCTCCTCAACAACCGTCCTCACACCATCAACAACAACGACGAGCGAAAACGACAACAAACCCTTCGCCTTCCCACCCCACTACTCCTTCCCACCCTTCTTCACCCTCCAACCAAACCCGCTCACCCTCAGTTCCCAGTTTGCCTCCTGGTCAACCCTGATCCTCTCCTACTGCCGGCACAACCGCATTTTCCAACTCAGCCCCGTCGAAACCTTCAACACGCCCCTCTTCGAAAACAGAACCATCGCCCGCAAACTCAGTATCCCAGATATCCTCACCGTCCTATCCTGGATGTCCGGTAAAGAAGGCGGGAGCCGCGTCGAGTGGATCGGTAAACCCCCGTCTAAGAGTTCTGGTGGGTGGATCCCTAGTGCCGGCGGTGGGGAGGTGGGAGGAGGGCGGTGCTGGATTTTTTGGCGGCGGCCGGAGGAGTGGGCTGATTTGATTTTGAGGTGGGTGGAGGAGATGGGGCAGAAGGGGGTTGTGCTTACGATGTGGGAATTGGGGGAGGGGGATGGGACGAGGGGGTGGGATTTCCATGGGATGGATGAGCAGTTGTTGCAGAGGAGTGTGGGCGTTCTTGTTAGGAGGGGGAGGGCGCAGGTTTTTGGGGAGAGTGGGTCTGAGGGTGTCAAGTTCTTTTGAAATGGGGGGGAAGATGGGGTGTGGTGAATGGCGTGTTTTATACCCGTGAGGATTTGGATAGAGAATTTACCTGGAATGAGGGCTTATGCGGTTGGAAATATGGCAGATGGTATGACCTATTGAAGTTGGTTTCTGCAAGTCGGATACTGACAAATTTATGGCAGGACCCATACATATCTTTGCAGCTACGAAAGTCACGGATGGAAAGATGATCATCCACTCAATGATAACTCTACCTGGATGGCTTGCTGGACACGGCCCGAGTCTTCTTCTACTCATGCTCACCCCATACCGGAAACAAGACTCAGTAATGCTCACGCCTGAAAAGAACGCAGACGACATCAAAATAATTACTATGATCATCAGAATTTCAATTCTGCTATCGGTCTTAGTATCGAACTAGTAGCAGACCAAACCAAACCAAGATGCGAGCGAACAATGTGAACGACAAGAAGGGACTGGGAATGCTTGAAAGCAGCGCCGAGAAGGGTGTCTACATGACAAACAACCTCTCTCCGTCAAAGAAGGCAGTAGACAAGCTCTCACTTCATCTAGAAGAATACATCTACAACACAAGTACCCATCAACACCACAATATACTCCAGCCCCACTGCTCACCACCATCACCAAGCATCCAAATACTCACAAACCCCTTCACCACACAGCAACCCCAAAAAGCAAAAATATAAACTATCCAAACCACATTCGTCCAAGAATAAAAGAAAGACAACACGAACCGGGCGAGCCAGGATTCGAACCCGGGTCAAACGAGCGAAACCACATTCCATGGGTACATATTACCTAGGGATGAGGATATCGTCTCCATCCCATCGGACGGAGCTCACACATTACACGCTCGAGTATCGTAGACCAACTAGACCACCCGCCCTTCGTTACTTTTGTCGCTGTAGATTAGTAAGGGGTGTGCTTATACACTGACCACCATCAAGCATCCAACCATTAACACACAACACCTCTTACCACACGACACACGACATCCCCCAAAAGCCAAAAAGCCATAATTCAAACTATCCAAACCACCCACATTCCTTCAAAAATAGAAAAAAAAAAGCCAACAGAAACCAGGCGAGCCAGGAATCGAACCCGGGTCACTCAAGTGAGACCCCATACCGATTACTCACTCGTTTTCAGTGATGGGGATAACAACTCCATCATTCAGATGAAGAAAGCGCATTACACGCTTGAGTATCGTAGACCAACTAGACCACTCGCCCTATGATGTCTTTTGTCTTATTTTGGTAGAGGATGAATGGTAAGGGGTGAGCTTATGGCGGAAAAGAGATGGTGATGGTGGTGCTGGTGATGGTGTAGTGGATTGAAGGAATGGAGATAGAGTAGTCAGTAAGATACGTGGAAAACCAGCTAGAACAATGGTAGCGAAGCTATACATGACTGCCTCTAGTGAAAATGGGTGAAATATAGAAGATGCATTCGACATGAGACACGAGGCGGAAAGGGGAAGGTAAGGTAAGGAAAGAAATGAAATGAAGGAGGAGGAGGTAAGTTACAGACTTGTTGGATACGAAACTTGAAGAGAAAGGTCGGCTGTCCGAAGACGATGATATGTATTGGATTGGAAGCGTGGTATTACGTCTCTGGTGATTTTAGTGAGAAAGCATTTCGTATTCCCTTGAAACGACCTGAAAGCGATCGAAAATAGATGGTCTCCTGAGAGCAATTAAGAACAAATGGCTTCCTGAGAGGCTACCTGTAATTGCAACTAACAGTGACCACGAAGCGTGACTGAAAGTTTGCTCCCGTGGACTCCACCCTCGATACCCTTCATAGCCATTTGGACTCCACCTCGGAGTCATGATGAAGGTAGTACAGAGGGCCCATCTCGTCCACTGTACTTTCCCTCATATTTCAACCATCTCCCAATCTCTGAATAAAGCTTTTCGGTCCCATCCTCCGCGTGACGCATTGCCAACCCATCCTTCACATCTCATCCCCCGAAAAACTATCCAATATCAAATTCCAAGACCGCTTGTTAACCTCTCCCCCCTCTTCCTCTTCCTCATCATCATCGCTTTCAAGTCCTACAACATGCCCCCGAAGCTCACCCTCCTCCTCCTCACTATCCGTCTCCTCAAAGACCTCACCATACCACGGTCCATGCCTTTGAAAACGAAGATCATCCCTCAGACCCGCCACAATGCGATTCAGCTCACGAATCTCCCTCTCACGCGTCTCCAACACATCTCTCAGAACAATGACCTCCACACGCGCAGCGCCAGCAGCCTTCTCAACCTCCATCTCCTTCTCAGCCGCCGCCATTTCCCGATTGACTACCTCAGTCTCGCGAGCAATGACTTCCATTTCACGCTCTTCGATCGGTGTGTCGGTATTCGAAACACCCAAGACCTCGTAACAGCGGATCTTGGAGAAGGCCTTGCTCAATTCGTCTGTGAGGAGCGTTATATCCGCAGAGGCGAGGATAGCTGTCTCGGATAATCGCTTCACGGGTCTGCGATCGCGAAAGTCGAAGTCAGTGTCCACGGGTCCTAGTATTTCATAGCGCTTCACTTTGTCTTCGGCCTCTGCTAGCTGAAATCGAAGCTTCTCAACTTCTTTTTTGGTCCTGGCCTTCTCCTCTGCTTCGCGGGCAGCGTCCCATTCAAGACACTCGTTGTGGTATCGCATTCTCCAAAGCTCTTCGCGGAGTGCAGTATCATCGGCCTCTAGATACTTGATGTCGGATTCGAGTTCCTCCTTGGTCCTTTTAGCCTCGGCTTTGACAGTCTTGATCTCAGTGCGAGCGACCTGCACTTCGAGTTCGAGTCGTTTGATTTCGCGTCTTGCAGGCTTTCCCATATCATACTCCCGACGCCAATACGTAGTGTATGCATCTTGGAAGACGGCGAAATCGTCATCCTGCTGACGAAGCAATTCGTCTTTCAACGCAGCACGTCCTTGCGCATGGTAGAGGTCTTCGCGAATGCCCTCGACTTCAGCCTCATGGTCTTCGCGAATTTGTGCCACTGTCGTCTCGAGCTGCACAACCAGCACATCCTGGTCTTGAATGATTTCGTCTTGCCCTTTGACGATCTCTGCATGCTCGTCTCGCTCGGTCTGGAAACGTGCTTCGGCTGCTTCGAAAGCTCTCTCATGCTCCACGCGAGTGCGAGCCAGTTCTTCAATCACAAGATCCCGCTCGTGCTCGCTTGGATGCTGAAAATGGCTTCCTTCGGTCAGGTCATTGCACTCGTCGCACTTGAGCCTGTATTTTGCCTCAAGTTCTTGGAGAGCTAGACCGTAATTGTGCAGCTGAACAAGCAAGTCTGAAGTCTCGGCTTCTTTTAGGCTAATGAGAGCATCGTGCTCCTGCGCTTTGAGCTCTGCATTTCTGATAATTCTGTCGGTGTTCTCGCGTAAACAATAGAGTTGGTCCTCGGTCTCATCGACCCGTTTGCGGCGTTCTTCGCTTTCTGCAGAGAGCGAGGCGATTTGCTCTTCTGCGGCTTTCAGTCTGATCAAGAGTTCCTGCGCCGCTTTCCCGTCCAATTCCCTGAGGACTTCACTTGCTGGCTTGAACGGATCATCGAATTCTGTACCGAGGATTTTGGGCGAAAGGTCCTCTGTGTCGTCTCGGAAAGTGATGGACCTGCCGAGGTGAGCACCATAGTCACCCTCGGACACAAGCGTATGTGTGCTCTGAGTGAAGTCTGGATCAACAATTTTGGCGAGAGCATTATGCAGGGAGTTGGAATCGCTGGCCTGAACAATATCAAGAAGGGTCACTTCGTCCCAGTTGCCTTGCTGCGCGAGATCATCTTCGTGGCTGGGAGGGAGAAGTGCGTCTCGTTGGTGTTCAGATTCGTCGCTCGCTGCCACTGAGAAAGAGTCAGAACCTTCGGAGGTCGACGATTGTGTCGCATCCACGGTGACGATTCGGTTGTCGGCCAGAAGTGGAATCTGAATTGGGTCATTGTGTCGAGGGATTTCTGTCGATGAATTGCCAGACGTTGGCGATACTGCAGCTTCGGAAATTGTTACGTCGTCTTGTGGCTGGAGTTGCTGAGTATTGCACTTGGCTAGACCTTGGTCGTCCGGCTTGGAATGAGGATTGAGCTTGCTACGCGGAATCTTCGACTTGAGATTCGAAGATGCGGTACCACCCAGGTATCCTGGAGGCGACATGGTGCTTGCTACTGATTGAAGGCGGTGCGAACTTGAGCGATGGTCGAGCTTAGATGGCATGCGATGAGAAGAAAGTGTTAGTCGAGATAAGGATGGTGGTTTAGAGTAAGTGAAGGACTTCACTTCAGATCTCAGATCTGGGCTCAGCACCGCTGAGCCGGGTAATCGATCAGATCTGGATGAAGCGGGTGCAGGTATCAAACTTTGGCCGGGTAATGCAGTAGTGGCCATAGTAGGTGTCGGATCTGATCGCTCAAGGATCTTCTTGGCTGATAGCGAAGTATTCGACATGGCTCTTTGTTCTGGGTCCGATGTGCTTGCTTTATGGATAGTGCAAGGCTTGGTGAAGACAGATGATGATGCTTTTCAAAAGACCTTCTACCTTTCGAAGCTGCTGCTACCTGAAATGTGAACAAACAGGAGGAAGAATTCTCTAATATATAAAGAGGTGCCACTTTAACACCCTCAGCAGAGACACACCCTCGATCAAACACGATTTGGTCTTGTTCAATGCGATGTCTCGACGATTCACGGAAGTGCAACATTTGTGACAAAAAGGTTCTAGTTCGAGAAGTATTGAAGTATTCTGTAGTACAGTCGTCAATGGAAGACCTGATATACCTGATGTAAATTGATTCGAACCTAGATACACTAGGCTGGAATTAGTCGTGTAAAAGTGGCAGGGGAAGTAGTACTATACCAGCCAAAATAACAACAGGTGCGTCGCTGGATGGTATTGACCATCAGCTAGCATTCATGGATGCTCCAATGGATATTCGGAGCGTGTAGCGTCTTCTGTATCTAGCGCACAAATTCTTGAGAAAGCGAATTCCGGCTGACCCTGGGTGCTGTTCGATTCAGTGACCTCGTTTTGCCCATTTTCACCCCGGCGCTCATGCCGTATCCGCTCAACGGAGGGGCCCCAACATTGTTCGGGTCGATAGTGTTAAGTGCCTGACGCGAGACGCCTGTGATACCATCCACGCCAAAGGAACTTTGGTTTTGGTTGATGCCCATCGGCAGACGTGTGCGATGTGATGAGGGTGTTGAGAACATGGGCAAACTCTCTGCGCCCAATCAGCGTGGTCAATCTATGCGCTTCGTGTTGAACTCACGTGAAGTATATCCACGGCTAGGTTGTCTTGTATGCTGCCATGCTTGAGGCGCTCCTGCGCGCTGGGCACGCAAACCATCTGCACTCTCAGAACTGCCACTGCGAGGACGATTGTAGAGTCCTCTTGCTCCTTGGAATTCACCGCTGACACCGCCCACGCCCCTGGAGTACACAGCATGCGACTTACTCGAAAACCTACCGGCAAGTGGCCCCTGAGATACTTGTTCGGCCACTTCTGATGCAGCATCTCTTGCTTGAAACCTCATCTTTTCTCCTTTGAGCTCTTGATATTGTTTTTGCATGTCTTGAAAGGCTTTGTTCTTGTCCTTGAACGCATTGCGGAGGTCCAGATTCTTGTTCTCGAGATCGGCATATTTCCGATCTGACTCTGGGAGAGGGATTAGTGAAATGAACTTTGAGCGACGGTGAAGACGCACCTGAGAGGGCGTCTTGGAGCTTCTTGATCTGGAGGTTCGCTTGGGCTATGATGGTGTCGAGCTGCTGATTGATATTGTTATGCTTTTTGCGAAGATTGCTGGCAAGATGAGATTGATAGGTACTAGGCTAAGTAAGCATAAGGTGTAACGAGGTGAGGGAGGAACAAGCGCTCACATCTCTTGATTGACTTGGTAGTTGTAGAATGAAAGACCTCGACCAGCACATTCCATGATGATGGTGGGTGTTAGGCCGCTCAGGACACTGGTCTTGTAGTCTTCGGAAGGATCAAGCTGGGTGATGACAGCATCGTCTTGGTTCATCAGGCGCACGCCACATGCGGGACATTGTCGAATGCCATCATTTGTGGGTGCAGAGAGACCCGTCTTTTCGGCGCATGGGAGGCAGAGGATATGGCTTTGTGAGATACGGTAAGTGAATGTTATGAAATGGAACAGGCTCTGGTTTACCTGCAGGTGGTGACAACGGCCTGCTGCAATATCGTCTCCCGACAATCAAGAATATTGCATCTCCAGGAGAAGTCAGCAGCCATTGATTGGACGAGGAATGGCGAAGTTGAAGGAAGAATTGACAATCGGAGTTGCAGGTGAGAAGTTGAGGTTGCGATAATGAGGTCGCCGAGCCTTCTGAGAATGGCAATTACGACCAACCTTACAAGATATCATCACCTCTCGATGCTTCACGGCAGTGTCTACTAGGGACTTGAGCTTAACAGAGAACAGAGTTTTACCTTGGCCCTACCATTCTGGAGTAGCCCTTCGTGGAAAGAGACCTACTACTGGCAACGGGTTCGATATGAGAAAAGCGCGACGACAGCTGAAGTTAGGCTTCACCGAAAG
This sequence comes from Venturia effusa, assembly GCA_007735645.1. Lineage (NCBI taxonomy): Eukaryota > Fungi > Ascomycota > Dothideomycetes > Venturiales > Venturiaceae > Venturia > Venturia effusa. The sequence goes on from CP042195.1 coordinate 903,776, forward strand.
CGCTCTGGCTCTCCTTTGGCCAGAAGAGATTACATCTTCACGGCCACAAATACAGACTCAACTACGTGTCGAGCGCTGCGATCAAAGCAATCCCAGCGTCGTGAGTGCTTGGAGGCGAAACGAAAGATAGGAACAGATTGCCTTCGAGGTCAAGATCCTGTGGAAAACTGACAGGATGGTTAGTCTCACTTGCCTTGAGGCTTGAGCAGTGTGAGGTCGAGGTCGAGGACTTTGAGCGTCGTCTTCGTGACTGAGGTGAGAAACAACACCAATACATGACTCGCGTGCATTCAAGTCTCCTAAGACCTGACAACCTCGAGACAAATCTCAAGCCAACATCCGCAAACGCAAAGATGAGCTATCCAGATCCCTCAGCGCCGGGCGACTCGCCCAATCCAAGTCGCTTTACGTCGCAACAGATATCAGCAGAGGATCTTCTGAAGTCGCAAACTGAAGGCCTCGTGACCCTCTCGGATTATCGCAAACGCCGTCTGGAAGCTATTGAGCTGCGGGAGATGGGCATACTGGGATCAAATGCAAGCTCTGGCTCTAATACGCCTGACGGGTAAGTTGAGGCGAGTCGCGATTGGAAGCAGAACTAATTGGCAAAGTACAGGGCGGAGACACCAAAACCCGTTAAGAAGAAGGCGAAGAAGGGTATAACGAAAGCCAAGGGGAAATTATCATTTGCCCTCGATGATGAGGAGGAAGAGGATTCGAGTCTCTCTGCCGCGGTTACTCCACGGTCAACGTCGAAGTCGAACACGCCTCGCGGCCAAACCCCAAACGAAGATTCCCAAGATGGCGATGACTCCGCGACAACTCGAAAGAAGCTGAAGCCGAATGCCAATGTTGCGGTTGTTGCAAAAGCGCGAACAAAGGCAGTGTTGTTGAGAGAGGCACAGGCAAGGGAACAAATGAGGAAGGATTTCCTCGTCACGAAAGAGTTGGTCAAGAATACAGATATCGTGGTACCTTTCATCTTCTACGATGGTGCGAAGACACCTGGTGGGAAAGTAAGGGTCAAAAAGGGCGACCATATCTGGGTATTCTTGGATAAAGCTCGGAAAGTAGGCGCCGAATTGGCAATCGGTGAGGACAAGGGAGGAAAGTCATGGGCAAGAGTTAGTGTGGACGATTTGATGCTCGTGAGAGGGTCGATGATAATACCACATGTAAGGAAGCGCTTGAATACTCTGTACAAGGGCGGTATGCTAATACCTCTCCAGCATTTCGAATTCTACTACTTCCCGGCCAACAACGTCAAAACCCCAGATGGTCCGATTTTTAGCTTCTCTGCAGAGAGAACTTCTGCCACTCCCACTACGCTTCCCGAAGAGGTGGCTGCAGCAATAGATCCATCAACCTATGACCCTCTTGCTCGGAAGGATAAAGAAGATAAAGAAGATATGTCGACAAAGGTCCCGGACAATGAACTTGAAGGCTTCAATGATGAGCCGCAATCAAGTAAAGTGGTCGATAGGAGGTGGTACGAGCGTAACAAGCACATATATCCAATGAGTACGTGGGAGGAGTACGATCCGAAGCAAGATTACAAGAATGGCGTTAAGAAGGATACTGAGGGGAACTCTTTCTTCTTTTGATAGTCAGGATTGATAGTCGACATCGAAACGTGGAACTTCAGATCCAAGTTGCTGGCAAGTCTAACATGGCATTTCGAGTGAAACTTGTAGAGTCCAGCCCAAGCTCAGTTCTTAATCTCTGATTGTCCGGAGGTGTTCTGTTAGCGGTGGCGCCTCGTACTCAATGCTCACCAAAAATATCATTCCTAGAACTTCCGATTCGTGAGCTAGCCAAGTTTGACTATCTTTCTGATTTAAATGGCTCAATCGACATGCTGCGGAGCTTTCTCTACGATTCAATGACGAGCGAACTTGAGACATGTGCCTTACTCGTGATCGAATCTCACAGTGATCCCGATATTTTCCGTTGAACCACTTCGAATGTCCAAGGAATGAATTGCGGGATACATACTGAGGGCACTTTGATCATTTAGGATGATCTGAAAAGATCAATCTTGCTTGTTAGAATTTTGCCTAAATCTCCTCAACTATTATCTCCTCATCGACCGTGCCATTGGACCCATCCCCAACTTATTCTTGAATTGTCTTGGCGACCATTTACGTTGTAGCATGCTAGTCGTGATAACAAGGTACAGATCCCAGGGATTCTCAATCCGATCTAAACCCATAGCTTCCCGAGGTGAACTTTCCGCTCCCTCTTCTCGTCTCGGCGCCGACCACAATATAGTCATATTTCGGAGTCCGCGCGATGCGCTCATCAATCCCGAGTCACGAATGTGATCCTCTCTGCAGAAGTGTGGTCAAGCACAAGACCTTGGATGACTTCACCAATCGCCAACCCTGAAGCACTTTTTATAAAGAAAGTCGGAACGGCCGTTGAATCTTGGTAAGCACTTGAAATGTGCTGGGATGACGGTCTGAACGCTCAGCCCATCAGAAGCATCAGCTCAAGCCTCCTGCATGGACCGTTCCACGCCTTGTCGTGTTTCGTCAACCAGTTATGCGCGCCAGCCATGATATCGACGCCATCATCAACCACCCAAGCGAAGGGTGAGGTTGCAAAACAGCTGCCTAAACCTACCTTGTAGACACTTTTATATACTTGTTATTTTGATCTTGACAGATATTCGCCACTATTCCCTTCATTGTCGTTGTCCTTTGTGGTTATCAAAACACGCCACCACAAGTTCTGCCCTCTCGACTTTGCGCGTGAGGAATCTGGGAATCCTGGCGTATTACCAGATCGCGAATTTACACACTCCCCATTTGCGTCTTGCAGCGCGCAGAGGGAACAATTGAGTTCCCGGCGCTCTACAAAGATATTGCTCCATCCTCAGAATCACGTCCTCGCGGTTTACCCAATATGCTTCCATCGGGGTCGCAACCCCAGTCGCGGGACGACTATTTCAACAATACCTCGCAGCAACCAAATGCCGATATGAGTCCAGATGATACGCGTAGGGATAGCGGAGAAGCTTCGATAGGGCTGAACGAACTGCAGCCTAAGGCCAAAAGAATAGCATGTGTACTGTGTAGAAAGAGGAAGCTCAAGTGTGACGGAGCCAGGCCAGCATGTGGAAGTTCGTAGAGCATGAAATCCTGGACGATATCTGCAGTAGACTGACATTGCAACTTTTTAGCTTGTAGGAGGTTATCCCATGACTGCGCATATGATGAGGTGAGGAAGAAGAGTGGACCAAAGAGGGGATATGTCAAGCTGTTAGAAGCCCGGTTACGTACGTTCATATATTCTCCTTCTCGCGATCAGATTTGCTGCTACACGAATCGAAGTCAAGTAAACTGATTCCCTGTGTTACAGAGCAAGTTGAGACACTTCTCAAGACCCAAGAGCCAGAGCAACAACAGAAACCACCGAGTCCTACCACCAATGTTTCCTATTCGAGCTTCCCAACCACATCAGACCCGCCGCCGACGTCCACCAACTTCATAATTGAGAGTAATCTTACCTCCATGAATGAATACACTTTGCCCACAGGTACACCGATGGGCGGCATGACAACAGACTTTGGAACGGACGGCATGAACTTTGACCAGCCTGGCATCTCGGCTGAGAACGCGGATTCCTATCCTTGGGAAATGATTGGACTGGGTCTAGACGAGCCATTGCCGCCTCAGGAGACCATTGACGATTTGTACAGACTCTGTAACCAAGAACAAACTACAATTTGCTGACTGGGAATACAGATATCGGATATACTTCGAAAAGATACACCCGTCTTGTCCTTTAATACATCGCCCACGCTTCTTTGCATCACTGAATCTTGGACCACAACTGCGGCCGCCAGTAGGCTTGCGATATGCTATGTGGACAATGGCTGCGTCTGTGACAGACAAGTACGAATCTCTGGCCGAACATTTTTATCACCGCGCGCGAAAATATCTACAAGCAGACGAGATGAGCGGGCACGGAGAAGGTATCATTAGTGTTCATCATTGTCAGGCATGGATCATTGTGACTGTGTATGAATTTAAAAATATGTATTTTCCAAGAGCATGGCAAAGTACTGGAAGAGGTGTGCGGATGGCACAAATGCTAGGATTATCACGGATCGATGGCTTTGGTCTTGACGTGAAACAATGCCTTCCACCGCCCAAGGACTGGATAGAGCGAGAGGAGCGTAGGAGAACATTCTGGATGGCATTTTGTGAAGACAGATATGCGTCCGTAGGCACAGGATGGCCAATGACTATTGACGAACGAGATGTAAGTTCGCGAGCAATCAATCCAATATCACTAGCTAACACGCACCTAGATCATGACCAATCTCCCCGCATCGGAAGACGCCTTTGAGCAAGGTATTGTAGAACAGACAATCTCGCTGGAGCAAGCTTTGAAACCAGCGGGAGCCCAGAAGCTGAGCCCCTTATCTGGAGTAGTCATCATGTCTTGCATGTTTGGCAGAAATTTGCTGCACCTCCACCGGCCGTCTCCCGACGACAACGATGACAATCTTAATGGTGAGTTCTGGCGCCGACATCGACGCATTGAAAGCATCCTTTCGCATACAGCACTCTCGCTTCCCGATCACTTGAGACTACCCGCAGGACTGCCAGATCCTAATGTCGTCTTCATGAACATGGCCATCCATACTTCGGCCATTTGTTTGCACCAAGCAGCGATCTTCAAGGCAGACAAGCACAAGCTACCACCGAATGTTGGTTCAGAAAGTAGAGTCCGATGCGTGACGGCAGCAGCAGAAATTGCTCGAATTATGCGGATGCTGAGCACACTGGATCTGTCTACAGTAGGTTCTGAAACCGACGGAGCAGAGCTTATCGCTAACCTCCGCAGATGAACCCTTTCCTCGCCTTCTGCTTGTACGTAGCAGCTCGTGTATTTGTACAGTACCTCAAGTTCCGACCGAAGGATGAGCAGATGATCTCGTCACTCCAATTCCTCCTCGCAGCCATGCATGCGCTGAAGCGTAAGAATCCTCTCACGGAGTCGTTCCTGGTGCAATTGGATGTCGACCTCGAAGGTTTGGGTATGGATTTTGGTCAGAGGCCACTCAATCACGCACGCGTGGCGGCGGCCGACATAGGGGTGGAGTCGATAAAATGCAGCCCTATATTTGAGATCCGCGACTCGCAGGCTGCGAACTCAAGATTCAATCGATTTGGTGGCGGCGTACCTACATACGGTGACCATGGCCTGGGTAAACACGGCAAACCTACCAGTAGGCCAAGCACAGAAAGTCCAGGTCCACCTTTCCACAACACACGTGCCAACCTCAACATGGCTGGCGATGACACGCAGGCGCAGTCATTCGACTACCTCGGAGGCATGAACGACTCCTCGCCATATAATTTGCCAAACCGAAATCGCTCGGGTCCAGCTGTAGGCCAATACGGTGGAACGAGAGGGACGACCAATTCAAACCCCTTGACCGATTCTCTCTCACCATCTGCTTCAGATGCAAGTTGCTCACCAAACATGAACAACGACCAACAAAGCACGCGAAGCAATTCTCAACGAGATTCCTCCTCGTACACCTCCTTCACTCCTCCCTCGATCAGCGACAACACCGAAACACGCCACAACAGTATCAACAACACCAACTCTCCTGCCGCCGCCGCCGCCACCACTAACAACAACAACACCAGCACAAACCGAAACAATATCCCCGCAATGGCCGATAGAAACGGCTTCTCCATGGACACCAATTTCTCAACGTTCCAACCAGGCTTCCTAGGCCAGTCCAGCGACGCCAACGACACTAGCGGCATGTTCTCATCCCTGGGCGCGGCAGGTTGGGAAATGAGCGGTATCGAAATCACGGGTTCAACGAGTACGGGTCTGACACCTGGGCCGACGGGTCTCACCCCTGGACCATGGTCCAACGAAGAGTTCTTCAAGAGTATGGGTGCCGGGTGGGGGAGTGGTGGTGGTGGTGGTGACGGTGTGTTCACAGATCCGACACCGCAATCTGATGAGAGGAGGAATGGTTGAGGTACACGTATCATCGAAGGTGCCCGGTTTTCTTCGAAAGGGGCTTGTTGTTTGATGATGGAAGAATGGGTTGGGCTATGTATATGGGTTACACGCCCCTCCCTCTTCTTCCCTTTCCTTCACTTCGTCCATTGCCCTCATCAGAATCTGCATGGGCGTTCTCTCCATTCTCTCTTAGAAAGCAGCCTTTTCTTCTCCTTTTCCTTTTTCTCGGCCTCGGCCTGGGCTCGGGCTTCTCGGCTTATACATATACATGCATCATGGCGTTGATGGGGATATACCTACCACCCAACTCCAACTCTGGCTGCTCGCTGGCTGGCGAGTTGTAGATGTTTTTGTAATATATGACTTGTATAGAGAGATGAATGAATGAATGAAGAGAATCATGAATATTCTAAAGGTTTGGGCATCTACCAGCTGACTCAATGCATACACTCAACTCCTGATTTATACTCCTGTTTTTCTCCTAGAGCAGCCTGGTGCGGTGGCTTTCATGTCGATGATACGCGTCCTCCACTTGAAATTTGGAAGCTGATAAATGTACTCTGGACCAAACCTTAAAATCGCTATAGCCGTGCTCGATTCATGTTACAGCACATTGATAATACTCAGACTGCATACATTACTCCAACGCCCCGACTATGCCAAAGGATGTTCCTGTCTACTCCTCGATGGACTTGACCTTCTCCCAACCACCGCTCAATCTTTCCTTCCAGAGTGAGACTTTATTGTCGCCTGTGCTCACCGCCAAAACATTGCCACTCAACGACCAACTGACACGCCACGCAACCGCGTCGAAAGTGAGTGTAGCCGCGGTCCAGTCTCCAGCGGTGGGGTCCTTGCTCGCCGTGGTCCAGATCTTGACAGTCTTATCTTGTGACGCGCTGGCGATGTAGCTTTTTGTGAGAATAGTGGGAGCCCATGACACATCTCTGACCCAATCGCTGTGTCCAGTCAATTCCGAGACGCAATTCCAGCTACCCGTTTCAGTCGAGAAGTCCCAGATCTTGACGAGACAATCGGAGCCGCCTGTTACTATCCTCCTCAATGGTGCTGTGTTCTGTTGTGGTGCCGCGCTTGTGACTGCGCCTGCGGAGACGGAGGGGGCCCATGAGACAGAGTTGACGCCCATGCCGTGTGCTGCAAAGACTGTGGATGTCCATGCGTTCTCTTTCAGTTCCAAAACCGAGACTTGTCCATCGCTCGAGGCGCCTGCGACTATGCATCCGCACTCATGAGGTGCCCAGGCCACGAGATTGACACTGGCACCGTGTCCCGCAAAATCATACGCTTTGCCCCAGACTCCCTGTGGCTGTTCTTTCCAGATGACAATACGGCCGTCGTAGCTCGAGGAGGCGAGGAGGGTACCGAATTGTGGGTGGGCCCAGGCGACGCACCATACGGGACCATCGTGGCCTTTAAGGGTTTCGAGGAGTTTGTGAGAGTCTTGGGTTGGTTGGGAGGGATCGGTGGTGATTTCGAAGATCTTGATGGTACGATCGGAGGAGCAGGTTGCGAGACGGCGTCCGTAGTAATCTAGGACTGCGTCGTGCTGTGGAAAGTTTTCAGTTAGCTTTTTATGTTGGTGCAAGGCGCATCGTTGATACTATGCGATTTGAGCAAGGAGAAGCGTCGAGAAGGCTTTCTTCTGGTTCCACGCGCTGAGCTATTGGAGTCCGGAGAGGCGAAGGTGAATACGGGAGAGTGCTTGGCTGGCGTGGTGCGAGAAGTCTACTCAGTGGTTCGGGATGTAGGTTCGGGTTCATGGTGTAGTTGTTGTACTTACAATCATATCATCGTGAGAGTTGGTTATCTGGGCCTAAGTTCTGTGAGTATAGCTCTTTCTCCTCTGGAAGTGTGGAAGTTACCATGATTGTTGTATATTGGTTGCGACTGCTTGCACTGCGGTGTTTAGAATGTTCCAATTGTCAACATCGAGTTCAAGATCTGGCCTGGCTGTCATGTGTGACGTTCAGCCACAGTTGCATTACTAGTAGTAGTACTTCAAGTTCTAGCCCCTTTTCAGATTCTATCGCGTATCAACCTTCATTTTTCGCTGAGTCTGAATATTACTATCAAGCGATCTATTGCATAGATTTAGGAGCACAATTTTTTCCTTGAATTTGCTGTTTTGTCTTCTCGCCTGCTCTATTGCAGAGCATTCGACCTCTCCACTCAAGCACGCAGTCAGCCTCAGCAATTGATAGCCGGGCAACGAAACTTGAAGCTTGATGTCCTTTGCAATACCTTCAATCCAAAATCGAGCTTGTTGAATTCCCATCGAACTTGAGGAACATATTTTACAAGCTGACAGGGCATTTCCGGTCAATGCACAGAGACCGTGATCCAATGATTGATCGGGAAATGCTCGAGTGCTTGGGCAATGCTCGAAGTGAATGCTGCCGGAACCGCCTTGAGGCAAATAACGAGGAACCTGATCTTGACTAGAAATCTGATGGATCCTCTTTCAAGGTTCTGTTCACGCGTCGTGGGCACCTCCTTAACATAGTAGGCAGATTTATACCGCCGATATCACGGCCTCGGCCTCGGCATACTCGTGAATGTACAAAGCTATTATCCTTCAAACCATCTCTGTCCTCCATACCCAAAATCCCTTCTTTGCTTTGTAAAATCGCCATGGCTGACGCTCTCTGCGGACCCTCGAATGCTCTTCAGCAATTCCAGAAGCATTCTTCAGTCGACCGAACTCTCCAACAGGACCGCTTGATCTCCCGTGCAGGCGCATCACAGGTAGCTCTACCTTTCAGATGCCAGAGATACACGCTGACAATATTCAGTCTTTTCGATCGAATCTAGGATCCAACCAAGGAGCACTAGATCCTGAATTCGAAGCTTTTCAGCAAGGACTCTCGGCGCATGCCCCGCCGCAATTCGATGCTCATCATTTACAACGATTTCCTCCCCAACCTCAGCAATCACACTTTCAAACTCCAGTCGCGCTACCGGACTGGGCAACCGACTTTCAAAGACTACACATATCCTCCCCAAGTCATGTTTCGTCACAACAATCAATACGACAAGCACCGGTAGCGAGGCATTCTCCACAAGCATCATGGCACCAAGATTTCATGCAAAGTCAAGCACCCCAAAGGCCGGCTTTTCAACCTATATCCTCTATGTCCCAGGGGTACTCATGGACAAATGGAATGCAAAGCCCGCGCTTCATATCACACGCGTCTCAAGTGTCTCAGGGAAAGCAAAAGGCGGACGAGAATACACGCTTCGATGCTGCGGCATTTGAGGCAGCCTTCGACACAGCACAAGCAGATGCTTTGGCAGCGGAGATTCAGGCAGAACGAGAAGAGATAGACTTTCTCGTTGCCCAGAAAGAAGCAGAGCTCAGTGCACAACGTAGCGCGCAACCACAAGTGAACCATCTTGCAGATCTGGATTTGTCGCAAGACATGGACCAAGAATTGACACACGAGGAGCCGTGGCCTAAAAAAATGGCTACCGAGTATACACAAGCTCTTATGGATGAATTGGACCAGGAGAACTTTGACCGTACATCTCAGCAGCTTCAGACCGACAAGGAGAAACTAGAACCGGAACAAAAAGGCTTCACAGACGCGGAGCTAGCACGGACAGCTGGTGCTTTGCTCGACAGCGTATCTCACGATACATCAAGCAAATTCCAAGAATCAGTGTTTCTGCAATTAATGCGCAGGATAAGAGATCATGAGATCAGAATTGAGGGAGAACAATTTGTCGAGGTCAGTAACGACCTTTCGCTCTCGTCATTCGATGAATCATTTGCCTTTGAACAACAACCTACATCCTCAAGCACAAGCGGGGAACATTCGCAGGCCATGTAATTAGCAAAATGCAGCCACAGATTCGCACGCTATTGCATTATAACCATTCCTATCATCTCTCTCGCAATACGCTAGCCTTACAACTTTGACCTGCTCTACCTTGGGCGAGGCTGCGAGGCGAACGATCCGCGAAGTCGGCCCCGCGTGAATCGTTATCCGGCTTGTACAAAGTCTATCTTGTATACCCGAGGCCTCATGCACCAAAACTACTGCTGGTCACGTGAGAAAAGTGCTAATGGTTGTCGTCTTCCAGAATACTTCCCCATCAGGGACAGCGTCGATCTTTGCGCCAAAAGCAGAATCCCTTCCCTCGACAGAAGCTTGGGTTTTCCCGGAAGAGGACCAGGAATATGATGTTATGCTGAGCCAGGAATGGGGCGCGGAGACGGAGTTCATGGGCGAGGGTGAGTGGAAGTGGCAGTCTCCTTGAATCTCGTTTATACCTCGTCAAACGCTTAATTTCAAAATGTCGCTTGATTCTCACGGATCGAGTGTCTGTATGGAGAGAAGGCCCAGCATTATCAAGGAGTTCAATTATGAACAGCTTGGGGGCCTTTCAAACTGGAGACGGTGAGCTGGACTCCGTATTATTATGCCTGCTTGGCGGTCAGAATTGTGATTCGCAGTCTCAGAAGCTGATTGCCGATCTTTAGCCATCACAGACGTCGAACTTTCCACCCGGCTCAACCTACCATCACGTTCTCTGACACCAGAAATCGATCCTCCAGCACCTACCTTCGAGGTTTGGAGAGAACGTCTCGCTCTTCCAAATCCGGAGATTAGCTGACCAGAGACGGCTTACTCCAGCATCGGTCCCTGGAGACCAACCCCGTCCCCAAGCGGTCACCCATTCTCAAGCCCATTTGAGTGAATCGCTTCACCAGTGATGAAGAGGAGGTTGTCATGACTGTCTGCCGCAGTTTCGTTGACCAGATCACCATTTTTGCTTTATGATATACCCTGATTTACATTTACACCGCGTGCTTTTAGGACCAATCACTCCCTCCTTTTCCTTTCCCCGGTGTCTTCCATATGTTTGTACGCTGTCCACTTTCCAATGGGGTTTCGGTCTTGCTTGTATGATCTATGCGTTTGGGTGTGCTACGGGTGATGATGAAGACTAACGAGACTCTGAAGAAATACATCAATCTCATCGACCGCCCCTTCCTACTGTTGTGGGTATTGGTGACGAGACGGGTGGCAAAGGGATGCTTGGTGCTAAGGGTTGTTTCTTTAGGAGGGATGGGCAGATCTTTTGAATACAGGAGTGGGATATACGCATGGATGAATACGCATAACTAGGCAAATAGTCAAGGGTGGTTGTGTTTGTCTATGACATGGAAACTGATAGATCTACTCAAGAACGCAATCACAGTGTTTGTTGTTGATTCACTACGCGTCCTTATTCAACAGAGGGTAAGATGGAGAAATAAGGAATCATTAGGAAATCCCAGTTTGTCCACTAGCACGTGAGTGTTTACCCCGATACTACTACACAGAGATTTGTCGTACTGACTCCCGACAACAAGCGCGATTGTTGGTAGTGAAACCTGCTGATTTCAAATTCGTAGGATTTCAGCACATGTTGATCTTGCAACCATACCCTCCTGAGTCCTTGGTCAACCGCGATAAAGTAACAACTCTTCTCGGTTCTGATTAAAAGTCTTGGCCGACATAGATCTTGAATTGAAAAAGGTTCTCGGATGTGGATGTTTGAAGTGTTGGTGTAAGAGTAGGGAACCTGCATTGTTTTTACTTGACGCTGTCGAGAGCCATCGAAAGCTCGATCTTCTCATGGACGAGCTGCAATAGCTTCGAGTCAAAGGGTGACCAAGCAGCATCGGCACTGTCAGCTTCAGCCTCTGGCTTAGGCTTATTTCCGACCTTTGGTGAGGTGTACCCACCAGCAGGGCCAAGGTCACATGGTTCCAAACGCTCAATAGAACGGTTGAAGTTCTAGCAACATCTGTCCTCATCCAAGCTCATTTCTCTCCACTGATTATCCACGCCACATTCTTCACCAATAACTCGCCACTTGATATCAACATACCTCACCATTCGACCTCTCAGTGCCCAAGGGAAACCACCTTCTGCAATGGCCGAACGAGCAGCACAAAGCTTCCTCCACTACTCGCGCACGTCTTCAACCCCTCAGCAAAGTAAGTCAGGAGTCTTCGCTTGCCTCTGCTTTCAACTTGCAGCCCAAATCTCCCATCCCTCCCTCATCTTTTCAAGTGCGATGACTACCTTATTTTCCGGCAGTGACCTACCATTCTGACCAGAAGAGAATCACATCTACTGACCATCTACTAGACAGTGCCATCTCAGATTGTTGCATTGCTGAATTGAACAGCATACCAAAACCACCTTGGGATCTCAACCTCTACGTGAGCGCATCGGCTGCAGACTCGCCTGCGTGATTTTCTTCAACGGTGGTGGGTGGCGATGGCTCCATCAACTTGGGCGTACCAGACATCAGTGAGGACACATGTGCACATTTGCTCAACGGCGAGCCAGAATTCAAAATGTGGCGGGTACTCGTGCAGTCCCTCCTGCTCTTTTCCTTCTTCACCTTCATTCCCTCGACACAAATTTTACCCACACACTTTTTTTGCATCTTGCCATTCCCCACCATTTGCATTCATTACTCCATTACACTCTTATCACTCCTTTGCACACTCTTCACCCCTTTGCACTCTTCACTGCATTCTTCATTGCACTCTTCATTGCACTCAGCTCTCCTTTGCACACTCAGTTCTTCTTTGCACACTCAGTTCTCCTTTGCACACTCAGCACTCCTTTGCACACTCAGCTCTCCTTTGCACACTCAGCACTCCTTTGCATACTCATCACTCCTCCGCACTCTTCACTACTTCACGTTCATCGCTTCTCCGCATCCATCCCTCTTTCGCATCCCCTACTCCTCTGCATGTCTCACTTTCTTTCTCTGGTCGCTCCGAATCTTTCCATTCCATCACTTCACCGTCCTGGGCACGACGTTAAATCTGCCTGACCTGGGATGTCTTAAACTCTAGCCCGACCATTGGTATGGCGCTGGGCTTCGGCCTAGCGGGTGCTTCATCTGTCGCTAAACTTCCCGACCTTCTTAGCAAGTCGTTAAACTGCCGGTCTTGGGAGGACACTCAAAAGCTCATCCCGACTGCAAGTGTCGCAAAACTACTTCTTGGGCCGAAGCGAAAGGCATCCTGACCGCGACGTCACTAAACTAGTCGTGACTGCAATGTCGTTAATCTATTTCCCCATCACCTCCATCACCTCCATCACCTCCATCACCTCCATCACCTCCATCACCTCCATCACCTCCATCACCTCCATCACCTCCATCACCTCCATCACCTCCATCACCTCCATCACCTCCATCACCTCCATCACCTCCATCACCTCCATCACCTCCATCCTCCACGACCAGCACCAGCACAAGCACCACGACCAGCACCAGCACAAGCACCACGACCAGCACCACGACCAGCACCACGACCACCACACCTCCAGCACCACCACACCGTCACGACCACCACCACGACCACCACACCGCCAGCACCAGCACAAGCACCACCGCCAGCACCAGCACATCGCCAGCACCACAGCACCGTCAGCACCACAATCAGCACCACAATCAGTCAGCACCACAATCAGCACCACAATCAGCACCACAATCAGCACCACAATCAGCACCACAATCAGCACCACAATCAGCACCACAATCAGCACCACAATCAGCACCACAATCAGCACCACGACCAGCACCACCACGATCACCACCACGATCACCACACCGCCAGCACCACGACCAGCACCACGACCAGCACCACGACCAGCACCACGACCAGCACACCGCCAACACCGCCAGCACCACCACGCCGCCAGCCCCACCAGCACTACAACACCGCCAGCACCACCACGCCGCCAGCCCCACCAGCACTACAACACCGCCAGTACCACAGCACCGCCAGCACCACCACACCGCCAGCACCGTCCTGGGCACGACGTTAAATCTGCCTGACTCAGGATGTCTTAAACTCGTCTCGTCCATAGGCATGGCCCCAGTGGGCGCTTCGGCGCTAGACGTGAAACTACCCGACCTTCATAGCAAGTCGTTAAAAGGCCTCGGACTCGAGAGGTCGTTAAGCTCGTTCCGACCGCAAGTGTCGCAAAACTACTTCTTGGGCGAAGCGAAAGCATCCTGACCGCGACGTCGTTAAACTAGGCTTGACCGCAATGTCGTTAATCTACTTCTTGGGCGAAGCGAAAGCATCCTGACCGCGACGTCGTCAAACTACTTCTTGGGCGAAGCGAAAGCATCCTGACCGCGACGTCGTGAAACTACTTCTTGGGCGAAGCGAAAGCATCCCGTCGTGAGAGGACGTTAAGCTCATTCCGTCTTGCGAGGACGTGAAGCTCATGCGGAGTCGGGACCTCCTTAAACTCATTACTCTTCTTGGGCTGAAGCGAAACGCACCCTGACCGCAACGTCACAAAACTAGGCTTGACCGTGATGTCGTTAATCTACTTCATGAGAGGAAGCGAAGCTCACTCCGTCTTGAGAGGACGTTAAGCTCATGCGGAGTCGGGACCTCCTTAAACTCATTACTCTTCTTGGGCTGAAGCGAAAGGCATCCTGACCGCAACGTCACAAAACTAGTCGTGACCGCAATGTCGTAAAACTACACTTGACCGCAATGTCACAAAACTACCTCGTGGCTGGGAACGGATGCGGTGCTGCCGCCTGGAGCTTGTTGTCGCAAATTTCCAGGTGAGTCTTCCTCTTCCTCTTTTTGACATGCTCACACAGCCTCATGAGACACATCCTCTCTCGCCACCACGCAGCCAACATTACACTGCTGCATCGTTGCTTCGCCAGCCTTCGTCAAGATATTTTATGTGAGTTTCTTCCTTTTCTCTCCTCCCCTTTTCTCGACGATTCGCTCGTCGCACCTCACAGATCAGCGGCCTCCAGAGCCATCGCCCACAGCGCATCGCGCAGTCAACCCGGTATGTCTGCAATTGCCATATCTTCAGGTAAGATCCATTCTCATCCATCTCGAACATCGACTCATCGCACAGCCTTCAGGTCTCGAACTCCAGCACGCTTCCGCATCGCCATCGTCGCATCGAGCGCACCACCACAACATCCAGGTGAGTAATTTCTTTTGTCATGCGACCCCGGATGTCATTAAACTCGTTCGTCCATGAGGCCAGGGACGCCTGCCAAGAAAACTCTTCCGGACTCTGACCTTGTCTTAAACTTCGTCCGTAGCTGAGCGAAGAACTGCGTTAACAACTCCTCCGACATCCAAGTCGTTAACTGAGCTCCCTCATGAGTGAAAACTGATGTCCGTCCTCGGCATGACAACTTAAACTGCTGCCTGACCTTGGAATGTCGTCAAAACTTCACCACAACCTTGGACGTTGTAAAACTACCGAAGCTGGGAACTTGTTAAAAGCATCCGCGACCTGGGCCATGTCGATTCTAAACTGCCTTTCTCCTTTGTCCTTTTCCTTCTTCTTCTTTCTTCTTTCCTGTCTTTTCCTATGTAAGCTTTCACTGTGCCCTTTCTTTCGTAAGCTTTCTCTTCACTGTGCCCTTTCTTTTGTCAGCCTTTCCCTCTTCTCTCTCTCTCTCTCTCTCTCTCTCTCTTCCTTTGGGCTGCCATTTAGTTGAAATCTCAAAGGTTTATGTGGAGGAAGTCGGACGATGAGCTCGCACCTTCACGTGGTGTCCGACGTGAGTAGTCCTTCGGGATGAAACCAAGACGAGCTCGACCTGCCATTTACCTGCCACGTGTTCACAATCCATCGCTATGTGCTTCGTGTGAATTTATGTGGAGGAAGTCGATCGACGAGCTTGCATCTTCACTTGGTGGTCGGCGTCTCGTATCCTCGATGGGGAAATGGAGACGAGCTCATGTACTCGTCCATTGCCACATCCTGGTCTTCATCGGCTCGCCGATGAATTGTGACGGTGGTTCAGCGATTGCTTTGATTGGAGGGTTCTCTGTAATAGGTAATCGAATTCCATCTTGCGCTTGGATAATGAATTGTTCGGCAGTTTTCGACGCCATTGCTCGTCTTTGTCCAATCAGCCCAGTATCAGTGACGCTCATCTTCGGGCGTCTTCGTGCCATGGCAGTAGTGATGAGCGAGAACCCAATTCGAAGGACCAACGGAGCCACTTCATCAATAGGTGTCAATCCTCCCGTCGAATCGGAAACAACGCCTTCAATCGCGCAATGTCCTGTAAATCTAGAGCTCTCCGTAAGCTCGAAGAAACTCGATGGCGAATGATGGCGGCACTAGGTACCACTCCAAATCCCACCAACGCATTCAGCTCGTCGAGCGATGCTGCTGCGGTAAACCGGTGAGCCACATACCCCTGATTTTGCGCGAAGAATGAATCGACTGGGTCTTTGATGTATCGTATCGCGGATTTGCTGTTTGGTGCCGCTTTTGTTATTCCGTTGTAAAGCATGAAGCGAGAACACGGGAGGAAATTGGAGTGATTAGTTCTGTGCAAGGTGAGTGGTATGACAATCTTATGACAACGCGATAATAGTCGCCTTGACGATGACGCCGAACTCATTCCGAAAGGAAAGAGCGAGTCGATGAGGAACTCAATCGGCAGCGCACGAATCCCTTTTGAGCACATCCGAGTCCTCCTTCTTCATGGATGGATAATCAAATCGGAAAGAAATGCATGCAGTGGTCTGCGTCGCTACACTTATGCTCAGATGCTTGGATGAATACGTAGATCGGCAGATCTGGATGAGATTTGGCATGGAAGAAGGGAAAGCGAAGTCCGCGGATGATTGGAAGATTAATGGGGCACGTAGAGAACCATTTCGCAGACTCGATTTAGGTATGCCGATCGCTTGTTTTGCTGCTTGATATTAGCTGTGAAATCGCAGTTGCTTAGACTCTCTTATATAGAATTATATTTTAAGAATAAGGATCCTCCACGCTTGTGTTCTGTTTACTTGCACTGATGGAGGCTAACATCATTAAGGTAGAGACAGTGCTGTTATTGTATACTGACCTCGACACGTCTGAGAACAAATGGAAGTATCAGGACCCGGCAAGTTGCAAGACTTATCCTACTTGGATAGTATTCGAATGGCACTGATTAGACGACAGGAGATCTGTGTCCTCGATGATATGCTATGCTCGCATCGACGCAAGGCAAGACCAAGTACCTCGTACCAGACCGAAGTGATGACCTTGCGACAACCTCATGAATGAGCTGATAACTCAATAGACCCGTCGATAGGTCTTGTTTGCAGGTTTGCTCAATATGGATATGGCGAAAATCGTCCGATGTTCCATTTATAGATGCAAGCAGAACACCGTTATTTGTGAGATAATTGCTTTGCATTATTCACGCTATGTCTATGAAATGGGAGGCAGCCGGGAGTATGATCAGGTCCTTGAAATTGCTTGAAGGGCAGTGGCTTCATATAAGGTGCCAGGAGGGATGTGGAAACGTGGACTGCTGGTGGGATGGAAAAGGCTTTTGTTAATGATTATCGGAAATACATCTTGTGTTTTGTGCTAATAAATTCCTGAATAACATGAATTTAACTTAGTGAAAATTGGATAATTTGACAGGACCAAATAATAAAAAGAGTTAGAATATACCAAGACTGGAAATGGCGAATGCTGTCACTCTGTAGATTATAGTCAGTCTTACAAGTGTGTGCGACCACGAGCATGGTGTTCAAGCCTTTATATGTCGCTCTTTTGAAAACCACAGCTCGGAGATGCGTATAGTGTCGAACTCTGCAAGTGACCAATTGTCATATGCCGCAACCACGCGTCTTCTGATTTCGTTGGTCAACCTACCTCTTACCTCTTACCCAATGCGCAGTCGGCAATCGGCCAAGAAAGGCGCTACCACGTATACAACGCATTCGTGTGGAGCACAATCTGCTATAGACTCGGCTCAACTGTCTTGCAAAGTATGTTGTCCATTGCCGTTCCCATGAGCTTCGACGCCATAACAGCTGCCGGGCGGGTCAAGTTGCCGACTTCGAGAGTCTGTTGTTAATTGAGCCGGGCCAAGGCCGATTATGTCCACATCAAGGTGGTGTGCTTCCTGTCCATTTGATGAAAACCTGCACTACGGCAACACTCTTTTGATGGTACTACTAGGGAAGTCAAGATTGCATTATCGAGGATAATACTCATCATCAAGGTCATTGATCAGTCCCTCCTTACCCATGCAAAAGATCGAGATTCGAATCGGCATTGCGCGAAAGCCGAGCGATCGGGGACTGTGAAGCGCAACGCCGACATAATGATAAGGTGTGTCGTACCAGCTCAAGCTCCCGTGGCTTCCCATCGCGGTCCTTAGCTGTTGCACTGTAACATGACCAGCCGAAGTTGGCCTGTCGTGACGCCAATTCAGCGAGAATGATCAGAATTGACGGGCAACTCAAGAGTCAAGACATTCCCTTTCCTTTAGACATCGGCTCACACAGCGTCGGACAAGTTCACGGTCCGGCGAATCGGCTCACAGCTACTCCGCCTGACCTTGTCACAACAATTCGGCCATTGAAGGAGGTCGAGAAATCGGCCTTCTCGATGGATACGAATTGTGGCCGAGGCCGATGGAAATCAGGGAATCGATACTGATGACTATTTTGAGAGGGGAAAAGATGTCTCCGTCTTCGTCCAGGGGCAGCTGCAAAGACTTGATCGACATCATGGATATTCCCGTGATCAGGACGCTCCTGCCGGATCCAAGGAGGCGCAACAGCAATCCTCCTCTCCGTCGCCAGGAACAAGGCATCAAAGGTTTAAAGTTTGAACGCCAACTCTCCGTATCGACAGCAGCATCGTGAGTACCAATCCATCTCGGTCCGGCATACACAGTGTCCCCCAGTAATCGTACCGCGCAATACGGGGTATGATGCACGCCAATGACGATCATCAACCACGAGACGCAGGAACACTGACAGCTGTCCGGAATAGGAAGGAAGCTTGCCATCCATCGGCGGGGAGCAGGGAAGACGCGGAACTCCCGGTCTAAGTAGTGATAGCCGGATGACCCATCTCGTGACTTTTCCGCAATTGCGGGATCATCTAAGTTGTACCATTCCAATCTATGAGAGTTGTGTTGGTATGAATGATTACATGGAAAGATGAATCCGTGGAAGCTGTGATGACGTGATGACGGAATTGGACGGCAATGAAATGGAACAGTGGTAAGAAGGACTAGGAGATTTTGCGAGATGAATTGGATCAATCGTATCGCTCTACGGTGAGCCCTCTCGACGCCGATAGGCTCGATTGCGATACCGCAGAAGACAACACGCGAAGAGAACAAGTTCAGCTTGGTGCAGGTGGAAAGCAGGTTTGAGCACGTCTATCTCTCACATAATGAAGAACAGAGAGGAGGCTTTGCAATATCTTTAGCAAAATTGAAGCCAACTCAACACCATCACAAGCGGCACCGCCAGAAGAAAATACAGTGCTCTCGTGAACAAAATAGATCTCAAAGCGCCCGTCTGCGTCGACGACGGCAGCCACCTCTGAGTTGGGCCTGAGACGATCATGAACTCTGATCTGGTCGTGCTAGACAAATGTCGAATGAGCATCGTGGCGGAAGTGATGGTCGTTCTAAATTCCTCTGTTTTCTCCACTTCTGGCTCACTTGCCACAGAGGTCGGAACGGTCTGCTTGGTGTTGATGGTGGTAGGGAGAATCATTTCGGGGATGCTGGATTGGAGAAAGCGTGATTTTTTGGTTATGTGACGGGTTGGAAGACGCTGCACGATCGGTGCTGGAAGCATTGTGACGAAGTCTTTGTAACTTCACGGAGGTGCTCTGGCCATGGTGAACAAGGAGTGAAAGAATACATTGCAGAAGGATCGAGAAATCTTATTATGCCAACATAGATGTGTCCCAGCTCAGACAATCTTAGTGTTCTTACGAAGTACAGTCTTATTTTTTGGTTGTTGTCCTGAATTGGACGTTTTTCAGCACTATGGTACAGTTCGTTCTGAGAGAAGGTTCTCCTCTGTGCGTACCAAACAGCAGATGGAAGTCGCGAAGACCTAAGGACATCTCCCAACCTTCACAACCATTCCAGACCTTCTTCACACCAACCTTACATCTTTCAAACACTATCACGCTCAGCAACCTCAAAACCAATAACAATGTCCGCCACGCCAGCTCGATGCTGCAAGAAAGACCGCTGGCAGCAGATTAAAGCAAGCGACTGTCCTCACTACTCGTGGTGGAATGAATGCCAAAGGAAGAACCAGTGGGAGAAAGCATTGGAATTGATAACTGATGACGAAGTGAGTTGTGATGGAATTATGGCCGCCGGAGTCTGCTATACTTAACGCTTCATTCGTAGCATCCGCGGCCATGCGTAGGATCCAGCTGCTGGGCAATGAAGACTAACGAAGCGGGTGTGCCATATTACTACGATCACTGCAGAGACCCGCAAGAGACTAGAAAATATCACACCAAGCCGACAAGTTTGATGACCAAAGAAGAGGTGAGTTTGCCCATTCGATCAATCTTTCCGAACTCGATTGACCTTTGAAGCGCGCCACGGCGGAGAAGATCCTACCGTGGGTAAGATACGTTCACGAAGATGGGCGAGTTTCCTACTGTAACCAAGCCACCAACAAATCAATGAGCGTTGGTGAGGTACCACAAGAAGTGCAGGATATCCTTAGCTTGGTAGCTATTGACCATGAGGAAGAGATGGAGAGAAGAGAAAGAATTAGACGGCATGACGATCCAGTGAAGGAAGCGGAGAGTCTTATCGAGGAAACCAGACGTCACCTCGAAAGGTATGAGGCAAGAATGCGTGGACGTGCAGATTCGAGACGTACTCTAAGCTCAGAACAGAGGTCTAGAGGATCGCTGGAAGGAGACTTACCGGACAAACCGCCAACGTACTCCGAGGCTGCTGGTGCAACAGATGATCGACCAGCTAAGCGAGGAAGCATCTTTAAGAAGCTCAAACACATATGGCGTTGACGATCAGGCACTATATGAACAATCAAGGCCGACCTGTTCAGCGCGTTATGATTGGCAATCATATGGTCTTGGAATACTCAAGTTGTCAGTCCCTCCATGATGCAAGGCGTCGTTTCGACTTATCAATACTTTTCGCATTCTTCGACGAGACAAGAATTTTAGACGATGAAGTCGTCGGCTCGCTTCGGTCAAATCGCGCGGCGGCAAGGGAAAACCTCATGAAGCATCTGGTTCCTCGGCTTAGTTGAACCTTTGGTGTCGGATATTCGCGGTGGTGAGCAACCTCGCACGGTATCGCCAAGAGCTGGGCTCTCAAACCTGCTTTCTATGGTAGAGAAATGCCGAACTATCATCGCCTTCCATATTCATATCAACTTCCAAGTTGTGCGCATTCTCGTCGGCACCGAGACGAAACCCGTTGCGATGCAAGCTTCATCCATGCTGCTATATATCTTTTAGCCACGCAAATGCCAGTGTAACTCCCAAGAGCGTGATTACGAGTTCCGGAGTTTCTGGATTGTGAGTTGTCGGAAAACCTACCGCCAATTTAGTTCTTGGTCGCACAGCATTAGAAGTCGTCGGTCTTTACCGCTACAAACGAACAGACGGTGAAAATTTCCTTCTCGCAACGAGATGAGTCTCACACCGCCGGGATAGTGCATGTCTCGCGGGTCGTGCGGGATATATCTTGATGAGTGTGTGTAACCTTGCCTCTGGGACAAAGTGACAGAAATCTCCGACATTCTGACTTGCTCAACTGAGCTCGCGATGTATGACACAAACACACAGAACAGGACGCCGAATTGTCGAAAACATGATTTTACAAGTTTGGCTGGACTGTCCTCCTGAACGGGAAAGCAAGTGTCATCATTCTTAGCGGGGAAGATGCATGAAAAATTCTGAATGAAAGGGACTCGGAATAAATGGAGAACAGTTGGATGAGTTCCCTAGGTAAATGACGATTTGATGGCCTCGTGTCGGAGGTACAAGATTGTAATATCAAGTAAGAGCACCTCCCGGACAGGAGACCGATCGTAACATCGCCTCACCCGGTCACATTTGTGAGGCAAAGCAACATAACGACGACGTAGTACCATGAGTATGATGAGTGTGAGGGTGAACGCAGGAGGCGAATCTCGTCCGAGTAAGCTTCCACATATTATTCTTATACCCGGCCGTCGACAACCCTCGTGGGGAGGAGGAAAGGCGGGAGAAAAGACCTTGAAGAACTCTCCACTCGTGGAAGGGAAAA
Organism: Venturia effusa; assembly: GCA_007735645.1. Classification (NCBI taxonomy): domain Eukaryota; kingdom Fungi; phylum Ascomycota; class Dothideomycetes; order Venturiales; family Venturiaceae; genus Venturia; species Venturia effusa. Next base: position 925,892 of record CP042195.1, read on the forward strand.
TCACCAGCGAGGAGACTAGGGTCGCACAGATGGCCGAGGCTGTATGGAAGCATTGCAGAACATTCTTCAGCCCCGGGGTTTGGGATCGTCTCGTCTGTCAGCGAGAGCCCATTGGTGGTACCGACACCGACCCCATACATTCTCATTCCACGTGCATACCGAGCGGAACTCTCTAACTCCACTCTGGGCAGCAATCCAGATGGAGCAAGCCGTGCGCTTTCTGCTGCCGCTGCGAGACTTGCGAGACGTGCGAGAGCTTTACCCGGTACCAGGAAAATTGCCATCCACTGTTTTCCGGCAAGATGAGAAAGCTCGGGGATCTCTCGTGAATAATGCGCTTGCCTGGAGACTCTGAGTGCGGTGCTGTGCTGGGCCGGCCTTCTGACAGGGAAAATCGAGGGACGGAAAAATGGGGGGTTGGATGTGACAAAGAAATACCGGACTGGGGTTTCTTGCGTTGTATTGACATTTGGCACACCGGAATGAGGTTAATCAGATTCTCTGTACTGAAGACGGACCTTGGGTTGTTTGCGTGAGATTTGAGGTCCTACGGGCCTGAATCCTGATATTTACTTGGTCGAGTTTCACTTCCGTCTTGCGGAGAAGCCGGGTTACCTTACACATGCGCAGAGAACATCAGTCTTTTATTCGCAATCTAGGTGTCTTTCGTTTTGCGGTCGACAGGAGACTCGAACCAATACGCCAGATTGAGAAAGCGTTTCGTTCACCCTGATTACAGAACAAGACTCCAGATCCTAGCTCAAAAGCTATTTCATTCGCTGTTATTTAAAATCTGTGAATAAAGGGCTACGGTAGGGCTTCGTGGTTCGTACCAAGGTAGCACAGACCAGAGTATACCCAGAATAGCTGTTGAGGCCGTGAAAGGAGCTGGAATGGGCAGGTTTTTCGAACAGCAAGGCCTTCCTTGCTTTCCAAAAAGCTACGCAGATTCCAAAGCTGATAGGCCCTCTGCTTGGACTGTGGCTCGGGGGCCTATCCTCACATGTTGGACACCTTATTGTCCGGGCGATCGATCACGAAGGCGATCGCAATCAAGATCGATGGGAGCAACAGGAGGGAGAACTCTAATGCGGAAAGACGTGCAAACGAGCGCGGCACCGACTATACTATGTATACGATAGCTACTCTTTTGGAGTTATGGACACGACCCGAATATCACAGATAGTAGCACGCCCGTCACGTCGGCAGGAGGATCCCGACGCATTGGGCAGGAGCAAAAACGGTCGAAAGTGCATTTTACTACGTACATACCTACGCGGAAAAGCAACCAGGGAAGACTCGCTATTGGTGAGCGTGTGTTTCTTGATCGAGTCGACCCCCAGATTCCCCATGAGATTATTTGGTGGCGTTTGGAAAAAAGAATGGTACCCACCCGGACGGATTCGTAAAATACGTCCCGGACTCTCCTGTGTTTCCCTCTTATTTTCGCGTGCCTCGCAAAGAGGCGGTATCCGTAAGAATAGCACTGTGAAGGCAAGGTGGCATGAACATGATGTTGCATTGCGTGCTCGCCTGGACCTGACTTCGCAGGATGTCAGATGCTTACCACTACTGAGTCTGGATGCGAGGAGTGCACCCGTTCAGGTTTCAGGCCGCAAGCAGAATGTGCGAGTCATATTATTGTTCAGAGCTGCCCCCCACCGCCGCACCGAGATTCACACGACGATATGCTTTTGGTGGCTCTGGAGAGACGCTGATCCCTGCGTCCAAAAGGGCCCGGCGGATGGGGAATAAGATTCCGTCGGCGCAAACGACCTTGGGTGGCTTGTAGGTAGCGGCGTGCGCAAGCAAGCAGCTGCCCGCGGGACGTTATCCCGGAACAGAATGTGATGGGGACGGAATGGCAGGGAGGGCTTCTTTTCGAGCGTGATGGAGAATGGTCCCCCCATGATTGCCACCACTGACAACTGTGCCACTGACCAGGCCAGGAGCGGCGAGTGGGGGCACCATTTGATCTTGATTTTGTGGGAGGGATTCTTGATTCCCGCCCTGTGATGTCTACCTACCGTACACGCACACACTCCACGAGACGGACGAGGAGGAGGTGACGTGTAGACTCTACGATAGATTGCTGGCAGCCTGTGGTTGCTGCAGAGGTACAAGACTACTACAAGCACACGGAGAGATGTGCTGCGCTGTTCTGTTCTATTGCTATACGAGTACCACCACCAGTCTCGCCTCTCGATCCCATGCCGGCTCCGGCTCCGAGCAAGTGACGGTGTGTAGCGACGGCCAAATGAGGAAACCAACTGGGAGTGAGACCGAATGCCACAGTGTCGTTCGCCGAGAGACACCTCGGTGCATCCATCCCTCGCGGAAGTGCATCCCTGCTCCCGACCAGTGGGAGCGCTCGAGCAGTGTTGCGGTCAGCACGTCCAACGAATCGCGCCCCACGCTTCACAGGGGCGGTGAAAATGCCGAGAACACATCTAAAAAAGAGTCAGACACTTCGTGTGTTTCGACGACTATAACTCCAGCCCTCCCGCTCTCCCATGCGCCATCCTCTGTTTTGAAAACGAAGCCCGATATCTGTCACTCGGTTTTATCTGCTCGATACATCCCGCGCCACAACCTCCTGATCCCCACAACCACGCCCGCGGTACTTATACTCAGCCTGCCCACATCCGGACGCGCCTGTCGCTGAGGTATAATAAACAATCGAGGCATCGCCGTCAACAACACCTTGCCACAACCTTATACTCATGTGTGGATATTCATCGATAATACACCCACACCATTTCCTCCCAACCTGATCTTCGCAACAAAGCGGAAATGAACTTCTCATACTCGCCCAGCTCATCGGCCTCGTCGTCGCCCATCTCTATCGGCTGGCCTTCGCCTTCAGGATCAGAGTCCTCTTCTCCAAGAAGCATCCCAGCAGCCTCGAAGAGCAACATGGCCTGTGCCTATCCAAGCTGGCCAACCGGTCCAGCCCTATCGCCATATACCACGGGCGCACCCAGCGCTTTCATCAGTGACGAAGATCTATTTCTCGATGAGTTGCTCGATGGAGAAGCACCTTTCCTCCGCGAAGCTCCAGCACCGCCGAGAGATATCCCTCTCCCAGCCATGCCTCTACAGCCACTCTTCGCTCAGCCAAAGCCGAAGAAAGAGTCGCGCAGACGCAGCTCTGCAAAGAAGGTCAGACGCACTTCGAAGCCTATGTCGCCCATCGCAGAATCTCCAGAAATGCAGGGGTAAATTTTGACTTGGGCGTATCATCAACGCCATCTGAGTAAGTTGCCACACAGTCGCTACAATGATGAACATCGCTAACACAAAGCAATAGTAACAACAACTAATCAATGATATCACCGGTGCCGGTGGATCGCATCGATCAAACCAACCACCGTTGCTCTAATGAGCCAGCCTCGCGTGTTTGCGGCGCGGATCCGAAACACTCGGGTCGACTCCTGGTGCCGCAGTATATACGCCACTCCTTGCGTGAGTCGCACAGGAGCTTCCCTGGTGGAGTTTGGTGTGCGGATTTGCGATCCGCACCCACCGCCGTTGTGGCTTGCCTAATCCCGGGTGGAGATTGGCATGTCTTAGTCCAGAATACCGAAGGCTGGCTAGGGGAATGCGGAAGAAGCAACAACATGGGGAACAAGTGAGGGAGGAAAGGAATGAGAAGATTCCCTTGGCGTTTGCGTTTGCTCTCATCTGTTGCCTAACGAGGATATTTTGATACCCACCTCGATAGAGACTCTGTTTTGAATTCCAGCTTCATGTTTACACCATCACCGACCATTCCATTCCCGTCGTTGCTCTGCATGTGATAATCGCTCGCGCTGGACCGCGAAAACGCGTTGTGCACACCCGTTCGCTGGTCAGGCTTCCGGTCGCAAACTCTATTCGAGGACGTGACACACAACCTGATACATGAACGACCCCTGATCGTGAGTCGTGACGGCCACGGAAGAGTCGTGACAGCTTGCGAGTCTCGCATTGGTTGATACACGGTACGACCGACCTATTATTGACTCACACTCGCGCGTCTCTCCTCCACACTGCGGGGGAGGATTCTAGATTTCACTGTCACGGACTCCCATCCTTCAAAATCGAGGTTTTGGGCCTTCATCAATCCCAGTCGCGATCTACAAGCATGCACCCCGGGCGGCCGAGGCTGGCTGATCTTCATGGCCTGGTTCAGGCAACGAAAAGTCGGGATGAACCGCAATCGCCGCGGAAGCGCTCGGTTGGTATGCACGGCAATCACACAGCGAACATTGTTGCTAATTCTGGCTCTCAGGTTAGCAGCTGCAGCAGGGTGGCCGACCGAATGCAAGGACGCGAATACATAAGAACAATCCTCATCTTCCGCGAGGTCCGGATCGTGAACGAGGAAGCCAGGAGGTACGCTGCGTCTATTTTGGATACCTACCTATTGTGATTCTCAATCCTTACAGACTTCCTGTGATCCGGTTTGGGTGAAGCCGTCGCATCAAGGGCCTTCCGAGTGTGGGGATTCGGGAGCGAGAACGCTTCAAGTGGAGCCGACGCGATCGTCGCGACTTCGATGGGACTGAGTCGATGCAGACTCGTATGCAAGATTAGGGCTCCTGATGGATCTAGATCATCTTCGAGATGGGACATGAATCGTGCCGACTCTGGTCTTTGAATCTCTTACACTTGGGCGATGGAGAAAGTTTGTTCTCTTGTGCTGAAGCAAGCATTTTGGGACAGTAATGCGGACGCGTCCCTGCTCCCTAATACGTGTTCAGACGCCGAAGACCAATCGAACCGATGCCGCTCCTTGCGATCATCCGCGATCCAGGACGGAGGTAGTGTTTCCACAAGTAACAAGCTTCTCCTCACCAAGGAAATTAAGAGCTATTCGAAGGATCACTATCGACTGGGAGAAACCAAGGGGAAAGTGTAATTGAGCATCACGAGGAGCGAATTGGGAAATAACGGAGTGGAACCTTGCGAGCTGTGGAGTATAGGTAATGTCGAATCGCAGCGCAGAACGATAGAAAGAGCATCTCTGTGGACAGCCTCCACCTCACTCCACTGGTCCATACTCCACAGCAACAGCCCGAGACTGTGATGGACATTGAAGTCCCATGACGATGGGAAAAGTCGCGTTGACCCGATTGTACTCCTGTGAAACAACCACGAATGGTAAGATACCTTGAGCGACAGGACGCACGCATACAACATCATTTCGAGAAGCCGTTGGAAGTTCCACCTGCCAGCTTAGTTTCCGAATGACGGCACCGAATCACCAGGATCCGTATGAGGCTTTCTATTGTGTGCAACACGAGGATTTCCGCTCGTCTGGTTCTGTGATTCGTTGCAGATTCAATGATGGGTTCGATTGCTGAGGTGTCATTTCCAACAACGTTGGTAAGGTTGGAAGCGGGAGCGGGAGCGGGGTACGGTACCAGCTTTCGTCGGACGGAGAATAACACATCGATTCAACAACACACAACTTGCAGACTCTGCGATACTCTAGACTCCAATATTCCCGTCGATATTTGCTTACAACGTTGTCTGGTCAAGTCGAGATCCAACATGAGGCGCTCACGAGTCCCTCTGGATTTGGTTCCCGCGTTTCTCAGAAATCCCAGCCTCGATTTCTGATTGGCTTTGCGGGCTGCGGCCGCCTGCGCTCGGGAGGTCTCCTTCAGCCAAACAGAACATCGCTTCTGATAGCTGCTGTGCTTGGCACAGTGCTCTCACCCGATGCCGTCCATGTACTCGTATTCGTGCTCCAGTACATCTGGAGCTCAACAGCTCCTCAATCATTCATGTACCCCTTCACAGGCTGACGCGCTCGCGGATCAATTCAGCATCGTCTCTCTTCTCTCCTGTCGCATTGCTCCAGTCTTTATCGCATGTACTTTGTCCAAAAGGATTCTTGCTGAGCGTTTTGTGAATTCTGCATCTTGGGCGCTTAGCCACAGCTCTAATTCGCCGTGCTTCTCGCATCGTGCACATCCTCTAACCGCCTGCTGCCATTCCTCTCACCTTTTGTTGTACGGGCATCCTTCCAACTCTTCATCAAAGTCCCAGAAGGCGGTTAACTGCATAATCCTCGAGCCCCTTGTCCCTGCCTGAAGATTACACTGGGAACCCAGACATCGATGGTGTAGAGGCTTACTGGGAGAGCTCTAAGCGCACGAGTTGCTGCGTGGGAGCCCTTTGTACCTGTCGAGGGACAGACACTTGGGTCAGTTTTATCCAATTTATGCTCCGACCATTCCCCACCATGCGCCTTTCCATGTGGGGTTGTTCCTCGAAGAGCTTCATTGTCTGGTAATGAATGCAGACCGACTAAACTGCAATCAGGAAACTCGAAATGTCGAGCTTCAGATCAGAGTCTCGGACCTCCTCACGCCAATCGAACAACCGGTCCAATTCTCAGAACCAACATCGCAATGATGTGATCGCACCGCCACCCCCTAGCCTGACGCCTGCGAACGATACTCTGGAAGCTTGCGCCGCGACTGCTACCTTCTTTCTGTACGCGCAACGGAACGTTATTCTGGTTCTGCATCATGATACCTTGGCCATTGATCGCCGATTCGAGAAGCACAAGGAAGATGTCTTATGGATAGCGGTGGACAATGTCAGCGATAGGGGAAGCGGTCGCCTGGTGGTCAGCTACGATACCTCTCAGACGACAATAGTATGGGATCTCATGACAGGACATGAGGTCGCGAGATTCGCCGCCTATGAAGAGATCCGAGTCGCAGCTTGGATGAAGAATTCAAACATTGCCTTTGGTCTGTATAGCTAAGAGCTGCGATTATGATCTGCCTAACAAGGTACTAGGAAATTCACAGGGGAACGTGATCCTATTCGAGCCTTCAACATCGGAGCACATTTCAGCGCGAACCATATTCGATCCTATAACGGCTCTGGCACCATCTGGAGATTCACGAACATTTGCAATCGGGTATGCGCATGCACGGCCAGTAACACTGGATTATGCTGACAACGATTCATAGATATATGAATGGCTCCATACTGGTCGCAACACTTCAACCATTTACAATCCTACACACACTGAGCTCGAACCGAGCCCCTTCTCCACTGAGCAGATTAGCCTGGCATGGCTCCTCATCAAAGCAAAAATCAGACATGCTAGCGGCTCAAACTATTGACGGCGACCTGCGTGTATGGAGCATTCCAAAAACACCAAATGGAGAAACTCCCAGTGTGATCCGCGTACTTTCCAGAACTGAGAACGATCGCGCCTCAGGTCTCAATTGGTTTGGTTGGTCGAAAATGGGACGAATAATTCAATACTCCGCAGGGTACGTTGATCACACGCTAATGGGTGCGGTCTCAGATCGGGCGCTTAAACAACAATTTTGGAATCGTGGCTGACGCCACTTGCTATAGGTTGACCTTTGTATGGGATGTCAGGACGAAACGGGTGACGTACGAGTCTGTACCTACTGTCGACGGCCTTGTGAGCATCGCCAATTATGGACCGACCGCGACTCTTTTCACACTGGGACGGAATCACACTGTCCAGCAGTATGACCTGAACCCAGCGGCTCGGCCAATGCTTGTACAGAACGTGCAACATGTACCCGCTCAATTACCACCATCGCCACCAATATCTGATGGAGAGGGATTGAAGTCGGCGCGCTATGCTACTGCCGGACCTTCTGGCAACCCAAGGCCGAACCCTTCAGATGCCGATCGACCACCAAGCAACAACATTCCCGTTTACTTTGAGGATATTCACAGTGAGAGCGAGTCCGATGTTCCCATGTCCCCACTGGCACGCATATCGAAAGTGGACCCAGATGAAGATAGAGACCAGCTAGGTCCTCTGAGTCCTGTATCGAGTAGGGCTTCCACCACTTCCAGGTCATCTGCAGGAGGCAGAGGTGCCCGTCGGCTACAGCATCAGCATCAGCAACCACAAGTACAGGAGCAGTCAAGGATAGGAAACCTCAATGATCTCCGGTATCAACAACAGAATGAGCGGCCAAACTCGCCTGGCATGGTGTCAAGTAGTGCACAGAGTGTGAGTACAGCCACCACATTCTCAATGGGCTCAAGTCGTCAAGGTTATCCACAGAGAGCTAGACGTGAGAGTATCTCGACAAGGTCTCTTCTGTCCACTTCAACTTCTCACTCAAGAGCCAGCAATGGGAAAAGTTCTCGACTCCGGCAAGAAGTTTTGCGAAGTCCAGAGGAGACTAAGAATCTGATGGAGATGGATTTGTTCCCATACACAAAGGCAAGACTGAGCGACATTCCCTTCAGGCCTCCAATTTACGACCAAAATCGAAGGACACCAGACGACCTTCGCATTCAGATGTTGAATGTAGTCTTCGGCTGGCCTGATGATGTTGAGGATTTGATTCGTGACGAGCTGGCCCTACATCCGTCAGGATCCGCAAGTTCTGTTATGCTCTCGAAGTGGCTTGGCGACCTTGGAGCTGACATTGCTGCATCAATGATTGGGTCAGAATCAATGACTTCGTCTGACTGGATGTTGCTTGCCTTGAGCTCCATGGGCCAAGACTCGCAGAAAAAAGTCGGGGAGGCTTTTGTGCAAAGACTGCTTGAGAAGGGCGATATTCACCCAGCTGTTTCTATTCTGCTCGGTCTTGGCGAGTACGACGAGGCCGTTGAGGTATACGTATCTCGAAAGTATTACATGGAGGCAGTGCTATTGACTTGCCTGTTCTTCCCAACTGATTGGCAGCGGCAGTCCTATCTAGTACGTAAGTGGGGAGAAATTGCTGTCGGCGATGGCCATCCGGAACTCGCCGTCCGCTGTTTCTCATGCACAACTCTGGAGTCATCTGAGCCTTGGTTCTCTCCGCGAGCTCAGGATGCTGTGTATGCGACACAGCAAATGCTTATGGGTCCAGATACTCCACTCAGCTCAGCATCGCCAGTTTCTGCGGGAGGCAGCACTCGAATCCGTCCGACTCAAGCTGGATTGAAGTTGGTCACCAATTTCAATCAACCTTCTGCTCATGGTCCCAAGTCTGCGATTGATGGTAGCAAGACCCCAATGGTCTATCCGGGCGAGACACCAATCGAACCAGCGGTCATGGATTCTGCCTTCAGGCCGTCCTACAGAGATCCCGCTTCAGCAATGTCAACTCGTACAGCAACTCCTGGCGGCTATGGTAGAAGAAGGTATCCATCCTCAAGACGCACAGAGGCTTCTGATTTGAGCCTGACGACACCCTTGGCTCGTATGCCGACGCCTATGACAGCCATCAAAGGGATGCGAGACGCTCCATCAACGACACAAACAACACGAACTCGCCGTAGTGCCTCGACCAGTCAAGCAAGCTCCTTCCTGACCGCTTCAGAATACCAGGAAGATGACCGAGGGCGATCGGGTCTTCCATCACCAGCTCAAGGCGTGTTTGCGCGCTTGAGGGAAGAGTCAGCCAAGAACCATCGTGGTGGGTCGCGAGAGAGAAAGCCATCTCAACTCTCCTTGGACAATATCGACATCGTCATCGACCCATCTCTTCCAAGTGGGGCTACTCAGAGTTCTTACACGAACATGACTGCTGGCAGCAACAGCATGCTTGGTGATGCATACGAGACTCGCCGAGGAGCCACCAGTCCCGGACCTTTGCGCACAGGCGTGAGCATGCAGAGTGCTAAGATTCGTAGCATCGATCAGTTCATCAATAGTCTTGATGAGGCTAACTATCAAGCTCCTGATCGCACTCATGATGCTCCAGAACGGCCTGGCAGCCGCTCAACCCGAAGAGCACCATCTGAAGGTGGGAGGAGAACACATGTCATCAGACCAGCCAAGCGATCTCCATCCTCTCCAGTTTCGATGTCTCCGGATGACCCGGCTTTGCAACTGAGCAATTACAACTTTGACGATGAAAGATTCTACAAGAGAGCTTCTCCCACCGAGTCTGCTCCTTCGGTCAGCATGCATGGCCGTGAGGCCAGGGACTTGGACCGAAGCAGAGGTCCAGGAGGAAGATCCGAGTCCAAGTCGAGGCGCAACGAATCTGCCATCCGTATCGAGACGAAACGTGAACCGTCAAGGAGACGTGGTGAATCTACAACACGCGAGCGCTCAGGAAGACGTGCCGAATCTCGTGAACCAACAGGTAGACGAGCCGAATCATCAAGACGGGAGCAGTCAAGAAGCAGGAACCAGAATGCACGTCAACCCAGCTACGAGGAGATGGTCAATGAACGTGAGGGTCGTGGTAGAAGTACCGTCAGAGGTCCAGGCTCCGCAACTCGTTCTCCCTCTTCGCCATCGGGTAATTTTCCAATGTCGCCAGCAGGATCCAATATGGGAGGTGGCAGATCCAAGATCGGAGAAAGAGTTCGAGAGAGAAGTATGAGCCGCGCTAGGAACCGATCACCAGCGGGTAGTGCTGCTGGCGGACGCAAGACATCGCCAGATCCCACTGCTAATGCTCGCAAATCTTCCCGACCGCCAGTCCCAAGGTTGCAGACCAACATGACAGATCCAAACGTCCTCAATAAGAGAAAGTTGGCAGCGAAAGAGTTGGAAGAGCGACGATTATCTCTGGCAAGACGACCTTCCGCACCTCCTATCGTTCATCCTCATGAGCTGATACCGAGATCGGCTGGCACACCTTCAGCTGAGATGATGATGGGAGGATTCTACAAGCATCACATTCCCAGCGAGCATGAATTGATCCGAGGACATACTGCTGACCCGCACATCATGCGTAATCTGGCATCGGCCACTTCTCAAGGAGGAGTGTCCAACAAGTCTGTGCAAATCGGTCTTCCAGCAACTCCAAGAGCCATGCGTCACCCCAAGTACATGGGCGAGGGAGAGGTCGAACAAGTCCCCGCTGTGCCAGAGATTCCAGCTACCTTTGGACGTTCGAACAATGATAGTCAGAATGAGCAGTACCCACAAGAGGAGGACAACGACACACTTGGCTTTCTCCCCACGACAACCTTCCAGCCTTTCAACGCAGGACCGTCGCGTTCTGCTTCTGCGCCACCAGAGAAGTTGTCTGCTCTGGGACATCAAAGACGCATATCTCACACCCGTCAAGGCTCGTCACACAGTCGCAAGAATTCTGACAGTGGTGATATCATTGTGGTGTCTCCTGGCGGCATGGGTAGCGGAGGTGGTCTTTCATTCTCGAAGACGATCGATCAGACAATTCGGGAGTCTCAGATCATGTTCGTGGAGCGTTCGCCCTCGCCAGACGACGAGGATATTCCTCCCGTGATGCTTCCTGAGCTTCAACACCTTGCAGGTCCAATGCCACCGCCGCCACCTCCAATGCCTTTTCCACCACGTCAAGACAGTGGAAATGCTCCAACCTTATCAGCTGTTGCGTTCATGCCACACGAAGAGGAGCAACAGCAGCAGCAAGTCAAACCGACCCATTCTAGATCAAACAGCAACAATCAGATATCTCAATTTTCTGCTCCGGAGGTGACCACTCCAGGTGGTTCTGTCATCACACCTGGAGGGCACAGACGTGGTCGTAACAGCATCAGTGATAGCGTCGGGTCCAAGTTCTCAGGCTTGCGCAATAGGCTTCGAGACAGAACACCAAGTCGAACTCGTAATCCCGCGATCTCGCCGCCCATTCAACAGAATCAGCAGCCCACGCCTTTTGAGATTGTAACCCAGCAGCAAGCCCAACGCCAACCAGCTCCGTACGAGAATCTCCCTCAACAACAGCAACAACAACTGTTTCCATACGAGAATCTACCCCAAGCAACATTCGGCCAAAGCTTGCCACAATCTACTTTTGGGAAAACGCCATCACCTTACGAGAGCCTACCTCAACAATCCCAACGCCGACCAAGCCAGGGAAACGTGCCCCAAGCACGCATGCCATACGAGACCCAAGTCTCAGCAGCAGTCAACCCATCAGCAAGCAGTGGAGCAGCCCAAGCCCGCATGCCCTACGAAACCCAAGTCTCCGCAGCCGTAAACGCAGCAAGCGGTACCGTCCAAGAACAAGCTCGCGAGCAGCAGCAGCAGCAACCAACACTTCTCCTCCCCTCGACGACCTTCGGCGGCTACAGGAACCCAAAGGAAATAGCCCGCCAGCTGCGCGAGGAACAGATCCAACAGCAACGCGAATTCGGTGCTGAGATATCGAGGGACGGTGCTGCGACGGCTCCGCCTCGTTCCACGTCTGTGTATGGTCGACGGGATAAATTGAGCGCGAATTTGCCGCCGCAGCAGTTGCAACCCGGGGCTGGGGATAGAGGGAATATGATCTGAGCTCAGTCGCACCTGCAACACCGTTGCGGATATATCCGCTCAGCTCATCACCAACTCATCTTCGCTTGAATAGCGCATCGAGTAATTGGGACATTTGTTCCACCTTCCAACCAAACCTTACCTTACCTTCGATCTCCGTACACGAATCTACCTTACCTCTTCACATACACCCGCCACCAAAAAACCCGTTATCCCTCGTAATGACATCTTTCACGGCCGCCTACATTAATTTAAACCTCAAAAACTACCACCACCTCACCACCATCCTCCTCAACCCTCGCCCATTCGAAGAGAGCAAGGAAGAATTCGCATAACCAGCATGAGCGCGCCCCGCTACTACCCTCGAAGCTATCTCCTCACCTCAACTTCATGAACAACCCGCACCAATTAACCTCCTCAAACCTCAGCGTCGCCCCGGTCTTTCAGATGCATCCATCCATCCATCCATCCATCCATCAACTCATATCCCACCAATCAACTCAGATCCCATCATCCCGTCCCATTGCGTTTCGCGTATGGCTTCGCACGTAGCTTCTCCTTCTGGAATTTCTCATCGGTTGCTCAGTTACCATTTTGCGCGATTTTCTGCTATTCCATCTTGACTTTATTTATATATACCCTTCTCTGTAGGAACATTGGGGACACACACAACACAACACACATAAACACTTGAATACGGGACGGTCCTTGTCGGGTAGTAGGGGTGGAGAGACGAGATGAGACGAGATAAGGCGAGGCGAGATGAGACGAGGTGGGAGGCGAGGTGGGAGGAAAGGCGTGTGATATGACATTTGAAGACGATCGAGCGAGGTTATGTGGGAGAAATCGAGCAATTCGAATGGAACCAAATAGTCAAAAACAATTTGATGCTCAGCCTCATACTCAAACTCGTACTCATACTCGCTACATCATACAGACCATCACGTGCCTTTCCCTCTCATCACCCACTCCCGTCGCAGCCAGAAATGTTTCAGTTACTAAGTACCGGTACTTCTGCCCGGTGGCACAAATTGATATCGTTTCGCAAACCAGTTTCCTGCTCTCATTCCTGCCATAGTCGCGTCCAACCTCGCTTGCAGTCCCACCAAATTTCATACACACATAATCTGTATACTCAAGGATCTGCTCATAGAGGTGTATTTCATGTATGATCCTTCCGTGACTAGCTCGTGGCGTGACGTCCTTAAGCTCGAGCCCTAACCGCTCGTCACCTTGTTTGGAAGTCTCACGAGCACCGCTGGTTGCAGATCCATTGATGATTCTTCAGAAATCGGTCCCTCGTTGAAGAAGCCAGCCCATCATAGTGCTGGGATGAAATCCCTCGAACTCATGTCAGCTATCAGAGATCAGCAGCTGGAGTGAGGCCAGGAGCTGGAGAAGGTGCTGGCGAGCTTGGGACCGGTGCAGCCGCAGTCGATGCTGCTTGGACAACAGGACTCACGGGGACGGAATTCATTCCCACACGCCCACCTCTACCGCCGCGCCCACCTCGACCTCCTCTGAAACCTCCGCGCTGCATCTGAATAGGAGCCATGGGCATATGTCTGTTTCCCGGTCGATCTCGACGCTCAAGCACCTGCACAGCTCCTTGGGCAACTTTGACAGAGCCCGCGGCACAAGCTTTGCGCAAAGTTTCGTTGTCACCGAATGTCACATAGGCAAAGCCTTTCTTGCGATCGATTTCGACTGTATCGACTTTACCAAAAGCCGAGAGAGCCTCTTCGATGAGAACCTCAGTGATGCCCTGAGAGGGATTCGCATGTTTGAGAAAAGCTTGGCGATTCGTAGAGGCCGCAGGCGAGTTTATTGGTGAGGCAGCCGGCACAATATCTGGAAGAGTTGATGTGACTGAGCTTGTTGGGGTCATTTGGGCCCTAGGGCCTTGCGGAGGATTTATTCGTGCAGCAGCAGGAGTTTTGGGTGGTTGCGTCTGTACTGGCTTTTTGAGTATGGTAGGCTGAGCTGGACCAGTTGGCGCCTTCGTGTTTACATCCGATGCCTGCTCGTTGCTTGATTTCTCTGTAATGGCAGTCTTGATTGGTCTTCTTCCACGCGGTGGTCTGGGCTCCTTTCTAGCAACAGCTGCAGACGATGCTGGGCCTGTAGAGGTAGTACTTGGAGCAGCATTCTCCCGGGCATTGTCGCGGGAAGACTCCGCTATTGTAGCTTGAGGTTCAGATGCAGGTTCACGTACATGACGTCCAGCTGGCGCCAAACCTAAATCTCGTTGAATTTTTGCGGCAACGCTGATGGCTGGTGCAACACGATCGCGCCTCCGCTCCACCGGAGGAGCCGCAGAGCTCGTTACAGCAGCAGCTTCTCGATTGAGCACCTTGACTGCCTCTTGAGCTGCCTTCTGGGCCTTGGTCAATTTCTTGCCCTTCTCTGGCGACGTACTGGCTGGCTTGACAATCTTCTTATCCTGCTTTCCAGGCGGAGATTTGCTGTCCGCCTTGGGGCTGTCCTTAGGCTCCTGTCTCGCAAGTTTGGCGGCAGCAACGGCAGCAGCTTTCACGGAACTTGGCTTCTCTTTTGCTGCAGCCTTCTTCTCCCTGAGATGCTCAATCAAAGGAGTCGTCTTGACCACTTCTTTCTTTGCTAATCCTTCCGTGTCAGACACTGCTGGTTTGACGATGGGATTGGTTAGTGACTGTAGGAATTCGATGAAATCTGGATCTTGGTCGATTGTTGCCTGGCGAGCATCATTTCTTTTCTTGCTACTAGGTATCTTGTTGTAAGGCGCGAATTCGAGTGAGGGTGGTCCAACTAGGGCAGGATCTCTGTGCGAGTTCTTTGCGTCTACGAAAGAGAGTTGTAGGACATGGTCGGAGAGAGGCTTGAGGTGCGCGCTATCGTTGACATGAAGATATGCTCGTGAGGGACGAGACGGTTTGGCAAGACTATGGTAGGATTGTTAGATGTTGCCATGTAGAGAGAAGTAATTTGAACAAAGTCAACATACTCCTTCGAAATCTTGCCCGCTTGGTATCGGAACCAGTCGACCTTTTCACCGCCTGCTTTCCACTCGCCGCCTAGAATGTCTTTGAATTCTTGCTCAGTCAGACCAGGAGGAAGGCGGCGGATCACGGCCTTTGTACGCGGAGAGACAGGTTTGGACCGTGCTGGGCCTGAACCGCGGGACGCATTGGCCGGCGGGGATTGCTTCTGAAGGACTGCTGCGGGGACAGGCAGAAGGCCGTTGGTCGGTTGAGCTGTCGGAGGAGCCATGAGCTGAGACGAGGTGAGGGCCGGAGTGTGAGGGCGACGAAGCTCAAGAGCTTTGAGTTGAGGTTATGGCGAAGGCATTTGAGGTAGGAATGGTTTGACGAGTTGAAGCTTCCCGATTGCCAGTATCAACGTTGTGCCTGCCAGGTCGAATAGACGAGAGTGAGAACGAGGCTTCCTTGGATGATACTATGGTGTTGAGAGGGAGAGAGAGGTAAGGTAGTAGGGAGGCGTTCGAATCTCACTTGGACATGGACATGTGCTTGTTTGTATCTCTTGTCTCCCCCAAAATTATATGATATTCATCGGAGCTTTGATACGCGGAGCCGACCACCTGCACGAGCTTGTCCATGTTCACAGCTCACGACAAGCCGCTCTATCCACCAACTGATCTCATAGATACCCAAAGCCAATGCTATTTTTGCCTGCGCACGGCACCAGATAAACGTACCCAGAACAGGTTCGGGCGCATCTTGTCTGCATACATCGACTCTTGGGCGGCTGTATTGTCCTAGCGTCACACGACAACTACGAGATCACCCATTATTACGAACATCTCAGCAGCCTTTCTACCCCCGGGCGTCCTCATATACCATGGCCAAAGATAGCGATGTGCCTCAACCAGGGCCCGCACGCCTTTCGAAAGGAGCTGGGCCAGATGAATGGCTGGAGCAGGCGAAACAATGCAAGTACCTGCCGGAAGCTGATATGAAGCGGCTGTGTGAGATAGTGAAGGAATGCCTTATGGAAGGTAAGCACGGCAACCGTTATACTTCCGTGATTTAACCACGCTGTACTTGTTTATCTCTACTGGGCGGCCTGTCGGCGCATGCTTCTCACGATTGCTAATATTGCCCCTCATCTAGAGTCAAACATACAACCCGTTCGAACACCTGTGACAGTCTGCGGCGATATCCATGGTCAATTCTACGATCTTCTCGAGCTATTCCGAGTCGCTGGTGGCATGCCAGATGGCAAGCGGCCCCATCCCTCTCCCACACCAAAGAAAGGCATATCTGCTGCCGATATCGAGCCTCCTACCACAATCACCGACCCAAAGGCGAAACGGAAAATGAAACGGAGATTCCAGCAAGACGCAACATATACAGGAGGTCCAACGAGTCCTGGCACAGGCGACGAGGAGGAGGAGGAGGAGGAAGAGGAAGAACAAAGGGGCAGGAGCCGAAGTGTCAGCAACCGGCGGAGTCTGTCTGGCGATGACAGTGAAGGCCCGGACAGGAATGTGAGCAGCTCAGGAGGTAACGGACAGCAGAACTACATTTTTCTGGGCGATTTCGTGGATCGAGGATATTTCAGTCTCGAAACGTTTACGCTGTTAATGTGTTTGAAGGCAAAGTAAGGCTCGGTGTGGTTGTGAATCGGATTGCAGTCATTCTAACAAGTTCAAAGATATCCCGATCGAGTCACGCTTGTCCGAGGCAACCATGAGTCGAGACAGATTACCCAAGTCTATGGGTTTTATGAAGAATGTCAACAGAAGTATGGGAACGCATCTGTCTGGAAAGCTTGTTGTCAAGTTTTCGATTTTCTCACTCTTGCGGCGGTCATCGACGGCAAGGTTCTCTGTGTACATGGTGGCCTTAGTCCAGAGATTCGTACCCTAGATCAGATCCGTGTGGTCGCACGTGCTCAGGAGATTCCTCACGAAGGGGCTTTCTGTGATCTAGTATGGAGTGATCCCGAAGATGTCGACACGTGGGCAATAAGTCCAAGAGGCGCAGGATGGCTGTTCGGTGACAAAGTCTCTACAGAAGTATGGAATTGTCCCATTCCCGTATTCGGACACATGCTAACTATTGCCCCAGTTCAATCACGTAAACGGACTACAATTAATAGCCCGCGCCCATCAACTTGTGAACGAAGGCTACAAGTACCATTTCAAGGACAAGGACGTGGTTACTGTATGGTCTGCTCCCAACTACTGCTACCGATGTGGAAATGTCGCCTCGATCATGAGCTTAGAAGAAGACCTTGAGCCCAAATTCACGATATTCAGCGCAGTACCCGACAACCGCCGTGCGGTTCCAGCAGGAAGAGGAACCAGAGGAGAATACTTTTTGTAAAAACTAGGTTACACTCTGTACGACCTTAATGTAGCCCTTCTGGCAAAGTCTTATGACGGTGTATGAAGGAACTGGTACCGAATAACCTTTTTGGCATAACCCTTGCTAGCATCACGGGTCCGGCGTTGTTGACACTTCTTGATAAAACCTGTATCATATACATCTGACCTGTACGAAATACCTCTGTGTTTGACCACGTCCGTTCGTTGCTCTTTGGGTTTCATCGCTCCTCCCTCGTGACCTCACCTGGCAAACCTCAATTCCAACCTCGACATGACACGGCATGGCCCTCACCTCATCCACTCTCACGAGAAATGACGAGTATCGTGGTTCCAATACTGGAGTCATGAACAGCACCCTTCCAGACGCTGCTCCCTGCTACTGCTGCGAACTACACAGCACTGTTCAATAAACACAACGCATCACCTCGCTTCCCAGCCACCTGGTCGCTCGCTCCGTCATCCAGAAAGCCCAGGCTAAGGTCCGGTATCTCGCCTCAAAGAAGGTTCCCTCAATACCCGCATTCTCGTCTGGAGTTACTAGTGTGGGTGAGTTATCTTGATCCTTGTCTGCTATATTATCAGGTCAGCTAAGACCTAACAAGTACGGAGACGAGCCGTCCCAGACCCAGAGCCGAGTGGATCGAGACAAAGAACGGCCAGTTTTGACAGGTGACGGACAAATGCACCAAGCAGAACGCAACGTCGACGATTTCCATCGTTCATATGCAAAGCCAAGGGATACCCAGCCTTGCACCAAGATGCGTATATTTAGCGTCTGGACAGGATGCATTTTAAACAGGACCTCTGCTCACCGCCTCGACATTCCGTACTCCATATTGCAACATGCTACACCCATCCACGCGGGCGCCAGTCGCAAGACGGCTCAACAGTTTCCAAAATAGTGGCTGACCAGATTGTCCAACCCGCGTGATACCTTCCCGCACGATGGGAAAGCTCGTGTGTGCCACAGATGCAGTCCACAGAACGGGTAGAAGCATCCTACCCATGGGCTCACTCCCAGATGTGAGGCTCTCGCAAGTACAGCTTGTCAAAGTACTGCAGCCCGCCCTAGGGGGAGAAACGAATGCATGGCAGCTTCTCGAGCTTCGGCGCCAGCCATCGTCGACGCGTGCCGCAGCAGCACTGCCATCTGGCATCATCGTCAGTCATGTCACGCTGGACACGCTCAACTTCCGTACGGCTTGGGCCATTGCGCATCGTCGAGGGGCGAGATTCATGCAGACGAGAGGTTGTACCAGTAGTTAGTTGCTACGTGTTCGCGCGAACCCACCACCTTAACGCAGGAGTGGAAGCGTGCATGCATGAGATGATGCCTTGTCCATCGCCTAATAATCTTAGCAGTTGCTCCCGACGTATCTTGAAGTATCCAGCAGCGATTGACTTGATCCTGATCCTCCATCGTGGTCCATTCGTTTTTCCACTTGACAAAGACGCTGCGGACCAGCGAATTGACCGCTGGCAACCAACAAGCATCCAGCACAACCGAGTAGGCTCTGTCCTAGTAGAGCTTGTGTCGACCACGCCTCCGAGAGTGAACAAGGTCAACCTTCCAGGCTCAGGCTTCCCCTGTCGCTGTCACTTACCGTCGCGAGGAATAGAATCGAAGAAAGAAAAAATCCTGAAGCTGTCACTTGCCGTAAAGCTGGGGCCTTCGCCACACCGCTCGGAGACGTCACGGCCGTTCGACAACATCAACAACAACAACAGACATCGCGTATAATTTTTCGCCGCGCGTAGCTATGCGTTGTCCGCCCTCTGGAATTCTGCCAGCCTCCTCACCACGGGTTCTATATGAATGACGTTTGCTAGCACACGAGCGGAGGTAATTTGAGACTGCTTGGTGCTCTCATTGGACGTCAGTGAAGCTTCAACCGCGAATGAGAGCGCGTGTAAGACTGTAGAAGTTCTGCTCGGTCTCAACCACCCAAACAGGTACCAATTCACCAATTTGGAAAGCTTGCGCCTCACCAAATTTCTCCGTCAGCTTCGAGCACCTTGAGCTAACAATTGATCAAGTTGAGCCCGTCTGGCTGCCCATCACGTCTTGTCTGAAGCCACCACATTCCGGATTGTAGAATTTTCGACGCTCTGGATGCTGGACACCTTTGTATTATAGTCTTTCTTCGTTGCACATACCCTTAGACGACCCATCCCGGCTTCGTCTTTCATATCATTCGCTGGGTTGGGACCAGTCGTCTTCTCCTTTCCGTAACGGGCGGCTTCAATTGCTTTTTGACCTCTTTTGCTGGCATATACCTAACCGCTGCGGGCCCGATTGCAATTTTGGCCCAGCCTTATTCGTGTGGTTCAGGACTAGCATTGAGGTGGCGCAACGACCTCATCTCCGTCTACGAAATTCGAAGTCGTCCATAAGTCAATTACGGCAGCAAAGACGGTTGGGGCACAGCCGGATTTTGTCCATTCGATGGTAAGCGTTTGCTGTTTTATTCAAACTTGAGCAAGCTTATGGTAAACAAAGGGCGCGCCCTCGTTGTCTGAAACGACGCGTTCGTGCCTTGTCAAGCTGTCCGTGTATCTCTCGGAACAGTATCATACTAACATCGTGAAGGTCTGGAAATGGCATCTTCGGACGTAGACCAGAAGTACCTGGGTCGCATCGCCTCCCACACCAAAGAAGCCAATCCTCTCGTCTCAAAATCACTCTACCAAATTCTTGGTCTCTCCGTCATCCTCGCGCGCAAACTGTTCCGGGCCAGGAAGCTTCGGAAGCTCGACACTTCGAGGGACACAAAGTCACTCCAGCTGTATCACCAAATCATCTGGCTGTCTCGAGAAGGACTATCCATTCTGGAAATCTGCGTTCTCCCATACACTCAGAATGGAGAGTTGGGACCAGAATGCCAGGTCATCGCAGCGAAACTCCGAGCTTCGTTCTACCATATCTTTTGTCTCTTCCACAACAATCCACCCATCTCAACCACTATTGCAGCAAAAGGCTCGGCGTCATCTATACCGATGCCATTATCACCTCGACTTGACACATTCAATCGACGTACGCGAAGTGGCAGTGGAGGATCGCAACCAGACCCCACGCCTCCAAAACGAAACTCAAAAGGCAAGAAACCCTTGCTTCGCGATCCCATCGATTCGATAACATCCGATGCTTCCTTTCTCACAAATCCTTATGCCGGGATGCAACCTGGTACGGCGTCACCAGGGATAACGCCACAACTCCCGCCAGGGCTCGCGCCTATTCCACCTAAGCCATCTGCGTTTCTTTTGCCCGCAATCGACTTCATCCCTCTTACAAGCGCCCATTTTCGTGCCGTTACGATTACAGCTACAGCCTGCCTACCAGGTGCGCATCCTTTACGACTCTCAGTAGCAATTGAGCATGCTGCGTTCCTCTGGGATTGTGTTCATGATCACGAGGGTGCACGAACTATATCGCGTCGAGCCATTCGTGCTTTACAGGAGGGTGAGGAAGAGGAAAATGTCACTGATGAGGCCTATGACGATGCAGTAGAGATGGTGGGCCAGCTGGGACGTACAATGCGAAAAAAGAGCTGGGAAGGCACACCTCAAATCGGCGCCGATTCTACATCTTCCATGGGAAATCCGTCACCGGCACCTCCGAAGAAAGTGTCGCCTCCACTGCCACCAGTCTCGGCACCTCCGCCGACTGTTCCAATCCCAATAACACCGCGAAAAGCTACCTCGCGAAGAGACTCAGAAAACACTCCAGAACTTGGCGGCAAACCTTCGAGTAGAACGTCCAAAATATCTCCGAAAAGCCCAGCACGCGAACGCCGCACCAGCAAGGGCAGTAGTCGTCATTCTCGCAAACCTAGTGAGAGTGGTGGTCGTAGTACGAGGGAACAAGTTACGCCACGAGATCAGTCAACGACAGCCAGAAAGAGCAATGAAGTCACGCCTCCTAGTGTTCCAAAGAAGGACCCTCAGTCTTACCATATCGTGCCAAGTCAGACGCCACCAAGCTCGCAACGGCGAAGGCCAACAGAAATACCACCGATTCCTCCTCCAAAGGATTACACTCAGACCACCCCGCCAGGGCCAATAACACCACGCACAGCAAGAGCTTCAGCGCCTATGGGAAGATCTAGTAACGAGAACACTTCCTCTCAACGCGTAAGCTCTCATCCCACGACGTCGAAAAGCCAGCCTCCACGCGAGCGTAGACCAAGTACGAGTCGCGGATCTGGCCAAAAGGTTGTCTATCCACGGCCAATGGACGATTCACCGCCTCGTGCATCCGATCTCGACCTATCCGGAGGTCCTGTGCAACCTGTTCAGCAACCATACCAATCTAGCATTCGACCTGTGACTCAGCCAAGCGCACCGGGCCAGAATGACCATTATCAGAATGGGTTTCAGAACGGAAACGGCGCGTCCTACGAATATGTCGGCATCAATGGCGATGGGGCTCAAGGCGGCTTCTACCCATCTGACGAAGATGGAGATCGCAGAAGACCGGCCCACAGGTGACGGTTGCCCGGGCGAGGGCGGAAGGACGAGGCTACGGATGATAATGTCAGACCGCTGTCGCCTAGGGCTACTACTGGGTGGAAGAAAGGAAGGAGAAAGAAGAGTCGAGGTTTCCGATGCTCATTGATGTGATGAGGAGGATTAAAGAGATGAACGAAAGATGAGAAGAAGACGCAATATGATAATGGCAGGTGAGATGATTAGGATGCATATAAACCACAGCGCGACATGAGGCGGGACGCGAAGCGAAAAGAACAACATCTTCGGCATGAGTTTCGAATTGCGACCACGATATACATAATTACCTGATCGAGAGACATGCGCTAGCTTGTCAACATACACACAACCAACCCTGGGCATATGTGCGACAAGGGCATGGAAAAAGCAGGACCAATCCGTCTGTTTTGAGCTGATGGGATTGCCGATCTTGCTTGCATATTACTTTTCCATAATTTCTTCTTTCAAAGTGCGCAAGATACCCCCTGTTTGCATGAAAGGAATTGCCACTTCCTTGCGCGTTTGGTGGCTTTTCGAACTTCTGGGCATTGAGAGGAATTTTACTTACTTTTGCTTGGTTTTTATTCCTGTGGAGAGGTTTTCTGAGGTAAAATTTTGGTGTGTTTTTGATGTTGATGGGGATGGTGTGGGTTTTACTTTTCTTTGTAGTATAGAGGTTGTTTGTAGATAGGATGGTAAGATGGGTGGTGGATGATGGGAATATCATTTGTTATAAACACATACTCTCTCTCTCTCTGATTCTCAGCTGCGTTCGAACTTTGTGTTTACCTACTCTCTAGATCCGCAAACCTTAGAAGGGTTGAAAGGGTATTCCTCCAACACCACCAGATGGATGATATTATGCGCAATTTACATCTACATTTGTGAGATATTCACTATCACATTCTTAGTAACCCAAACACAACTCCGCATATCCCAATCGATTTCAAATTACAGAGAAACAGAGTATCATTGCACATCCTTTGTAACCCCCCTCACCACCAATCGAGACTTGCGAAAAGATGAAACGGTCCTGAACTCTAACCCCACAACGCCAAAAAGCCAATACACACGAAATATACAATGCAAACACAACACACGCCAGGAGTCGATTCTGGACCTGGGTTTATTACCCCGCTCTTGGGACAGAGAAAAAGGGAGCGATGACGACAACCGCCCCTACGATAGATCGTCGTGAATTGCTGCTGGACGATATGGTTGGATTCGCTGCGAAGGGGTTGTTAGAGGAAGGATTTATATTGACTGTGGCGGACGTAGATAATAGAAACCGTGCAACTGATTTTAAATTTACAATGAGGGAGAAAGAGAGAGTTAACCCTTGAGGTGCGGTGTGAGGAAGTAGTAATTCCCCTTTCTATTCTAAGAGTGTTCAATGGATTTGGAAATTGGAGATGTGAGGTATATGTATATTCTGTATTTCCCACTTTGATCTTGAGATGATGGATATGATGAAAGGAGGGTTATGGATTTTGTAAGCAGCAGTCAGTGGAAAGGCTGTATCTGGTGTTGGAGACTAGTTATTTCACGCTAGTGATATTGGGTAGTAGTGGAACTGTAACTTGAAGTCTATTACTAAATGGTACCGAGCGGCAAAAGCGGCGGCTTCTGCCGCTGTTATAGATCATCGTCGCAGAGCAGCTGGACTGCGTGGCTGGGAATATGGTGGAGGTTTGGTTGGGGAGTTGGTGGTGTATGTGAGATACTAGCTAGCAGTTCTGTTGATTGAGAGGGGGATGAAGAGAAAGGCGAATTGATGTATAAGGCATAGTAGGGATTGAATTGTAATGGACTGGGGAGACTGTTGTGGTAGACAGTAGTCTCGGAGGTTCTGCAGTTGATCTTGGGAACAGTAAGATACGAGGTGGGGGAGGAGAGTTAGAAGCGAGGCTTGCTAGGGATATTATGTTGATAAAAAAGTCAAGCGGAGATAGTGGAGAAGAAGACCTGATCAATGGTTATCGAATTATATGCTCGTCGGCCCTTCTATAATTACTAGTAATCACTACAAGTCCAACAACAACCCTTCGAAGTCTGGGAGGACCGAAACCGAGGCTGAACAGCAGCAGCAACCTCGGTCCCCAAAACCCACCGAACAAAACCCATGATCCCACCGGAACTATCCAAACACCAACAACCCAGCCACATCGAGATCTCGGTCCGCAAAAAAGCGGAATCCCGAAAAGCAGAAAAAAGCAACCCGGAACTCCCCAATCCAGACACACGAATCACAGAATCTCAGATCCCTCCGCTCAACTCCGCCTCATCGCCTCACGCGCGAAACGAGACACAACCCAGATCCCAGATGGGGGCACCCAGAGTGATGGATCAGGATGGATGGACATGACCCGGGGGATTCAATATTTGCATCCGTACACGCGTACCCCCGGATGACATCGCTGGACTGGCACTGGGCTCAGAAATGAGCCGCGCCAAGAGGAGCTGTGGGGAGGGATGCTTGTACCGCGTAGGATACAAAGCAGGGCGCCAAGATGATGGGCCACGAATGAATGATGAGAAGAAGGGAAGGGAAGGAAGGGCTGGCGGACGATTCGTGCAGTCTTCGCCAAGATCCTTCGCTCGTAAATAAAAACTCAAAAACAGCCGTCCATCCCGTCAGCTCGATGGAAGAGCTTCCCATCTACCCTTCCCCGTAGCCGTGAAATATCGAGAGACACACGCGTCGAATGTTGTCTGTAACGGGCAGTGCAGAAAACGGGGATAAAGTGCACTGGCGCTGTTGTTGGTGGCAAAGTCAGGAGTACATACAACCTATCATGGGAAATAAACGTTAATTCGCACCCCCCTGTCACCTCCCTTGCCAAACCACGCCCAACAATCTATAAGTATAGAGAAAGTAGACTTATTCGAAAGAGAAAGAAGAGGAGAAGAAAGTGCTCGATATCCGAGAGGGAATTACTCGAAGCGCAGAGAGAGAAAACGTAAAGACGTATTAATGTACGGGCCCTAGCTGGGGTCACAATTAACGTTTATTTCCCCTGATAGGTTGTACATACATACGTACCATAGTACAACGCATAAAAAAAAAGCCAGGATCTAACTAGGATCCTGTTGGTACATATCGCCAGCCATTGACGATCTGGATTCTGACAAGGTCTCAGCTCTGGATCGTGGGAATCGGGCGTTTCTTAGTGTGTGTCAAGGAACCACAGGGCCGGAATTGTGAGATATGTCGAGGTTGTATATACAATAAAGAGATTGATAAGCCCCCCGCCCGAGAGCGGATTGCAAAACCCAGATATGGTAACAGACGCGTTTGCCCTTCTGATCTACTAGGTAGCGGAGGGAAGTCTGGTCCAGTACCTTGGGGTATTCAGAGAAGATGGGATTTCCGTCAAGTTCCGTGGACACGTGGATGGAAACGTTATAATTAGTAACTCGGTGATTGTAGCGAAAGTGTTAATATAGCTACACTCCCTTCATATAAAAACACCCTTAGTACCTTCCAAGCCACAAACACTATCAACCCACTATCGCCGAATTGCTGTACACATTACCAAATTTCTTTCCCTCCTCACCCACCAAATATGCATGTCTCATCCCTATTCGTCGCTGTAGCGGCCTTTACGGGCTCAAGGTTCGTGGAAAAAACCAAAGTGTGTAAATGGCTTGCTCTACTAACCCCATTCTCTAGCTTAGCAAGCTGCCCCGGACCCGCCCAGCCAGTCGTTGGCTGCAGATTCTCGGGTTACGATAAAAGCGGGAATCTCGTCTACAAAAACACAGGCTACACCAAATCCTGCTGCGGGAACAATTGTCAATGGCGTGGTTACGTGAGTTCTGTGGATTTCCGTTCACGCATCGCTTTTGCGCTGGCTACATGTGGATCCTTTGCGGTGGATTGGATATGGTCCGCAACGAACGCGATGCTGATTCACGTGGCGCCGGCGCAAAAGCGATGATTCTTTTGCATTTTGCTCCATTGGCCAGCGACCTAATTAGGCATAAAACAGTGCTATCTACCTCTAGGTCAAGAGGTGCAGGACGCCTACCTCAGTTGCCTAACGGACAACAAAAAAAGGTCGAACATAAAGATTTTCACTAATTTGGGCGACGATGAGACATGTGCGCACTGAAGTTTGGGTCCATCTGTTGATCATTTTAGCTGCCATCATTACCTCCATACTATTCTTCGACACGGAATTTTGCTTCCGCAGCCGCAATCAGACTTCGTCGTCGGTGTGGAGAGAACACAGTTGAAAAGTGCCAGATCAAGAATCGCGCCTCGGGATCTAGCCAATTCAGCACCACATTCAAAGACGAGGTCGAATTGTAGTATCCTGCTCTTTGATTGCAATGTGTGCGGCAGGTAAAATACCTCTTGCTCAGTAATACACATACCTTATCCCTTTCTCATGTTCCCATTTCATCGGAAGGAAAAAAGGAAAAGGACACAAACGCCGCTCAAACAATGCAAATCTCAACAAAGCCGTACCGAGAGGAAATCCAGAATCCACAGCTATAGCCGAAACAGCCTTATCCCATTCCTCACCCAGTCCCGATCCTGTTTCCGTTTCCATCCACGATCATTCACACCAAGGGAGAAAATCTCGAACCGTGCCGTA
The DNA here is from genome assembly GCA_007735645.1 of Venturia effusa. Classification (NCBI taxonomy): domain Eukaryota; kingdom Fungi; phylum Ascomycota; class Dothideomycetes; order Venturiales; family Venturiaceae; genus Venturia; species Venturia effusa. The sequence goes on from CP042195.1 coordinate 952,512, forward strand.
TTTGTACAGTATGTCGTGCGCCGCCTGGGACAAAAGCAGAGACAAAGGGGAAAAAGGGAAAGTCACCACGACGGACAGACCAAGTCTACCCATCGCGACGAGCACGTTTCGTCCACCCAGATATCGTATGGCAGAGACCATTGCACAATTTTAATGAAGTTGCCGAATGCCACCTTCTCAAAAGAAAAAAGAACCTGTATATTCCATGCCATGAATCAGATAGAAAAAGGGGTAATGAAGCAATGCTCGCTCGAATGCCAAATGTTGAAGAAGATGAATCGCGCGCCGAATGCAAAGGGGAAAGTCGTCATATAAGTACAAGTGAGAAAGAAAATCCAAGACCAGTGGTGTAGGCCATCTAGGAACTCTAGGTCCGGTCATTGATCTCGATCGTGATATTTTGGTGTCCGTAACGGCGGGATTGATGACTGTTATGAGATGTACAGATCGATCGTCCACACGCCTTCATTATTGCTTACATTACAGTCATCAACTTCATTTGGTTGTTGAGGTCGTCAAGGTTTTGGTGCCCTTCATTAGAGTTGGAGGTGGGGTTATTCGGTCGCACCGCTCGAGTTCTGCGCGACGGAGAGTCGGGAGCAGGGGAGTGATCTTTGAACATCCTGCTGATGGATGGGCCTCGTGAATGACTCGGTCCTTCGTTCCAGCCAGGACTCGAATCTCGGCTGAGATCGAGACCTTCTGCCTCTCTCAACTGCTCTTTGACCTTTCGTACGAGCCCATTTACGTACGGGACAATGTGGCGCAGAGTGTTGGTGTCGAATGGCACTTTTCGTGTGGTGGGCACTGGATGCAATGGAAGCGTTGTGTCCGAGGCTTCTTTTCGTTTCTTCAGTGTCAGTGTCTCGATGATGGATCTAGCTAGTGCTTCGGAGTCTTTTCGTGGTCTCGTTATGCCCATGGAGGATACAGGTGTGGTATCGTGTGCCTGCTTGGGACTGCTTAGCGGCCCGCTGAAAACATCGCTGTCTGTAGGCAGTACGGATTTTCGAACCTTGCGTGAATTTGTGGGAGTTATCGTGGTGACAGGGTTCTTTCCTCCACTCGGAGTTCGGCCTGCTATGCGCGCGACATGGTCTTTAGGCGGACCATCGAACGACTCGTCAAAGGCAGTCATGTCCCAACCTGGCGACGATGGGGGTGATCGCTGTGGTATAGGCATCGCAGGATCTTCTGCTTCCTGGTCTGCCAAGTCGATCATGCAGTCAATCTCCTCCCAAACCTCAATATTCGGCGATTCTAGCAGTCCGAAAGAAGCTGCTCGCACCCGAAGAGCTTTCAATTCCTCGATAAGAAGACCAAATTCGCGAACAAGCCCAATGTTGTTCACTACGGCAGCCTGATGTTCTCTGATGACCTGTGGTATGTGCATTACCACTCCACTGTCGATTCGCCGATCGGCGTGGGCCGCGTTGCTGGGTGGCAAGCCATCGCCGAAGTCAAAGTCTTCATCCCAATCTTCGCTGATACCTTTACTCCCGACGCCCCATGTGCCAAATTTGTTTGTTATGACCGTCTCACGCTTCCCGGCTTGATCGGGAACAACAGGCACACTCTGGCTTCTGACATGGAGTCCACTTGGAGCACGACGCCTGTTCGTACGGCTGCCGCGCGTATCAGCATCCTTCTTGCCATGGACAGTCCTTGGACGTGGTGGAGTTCGACTTCCAGGGCTCTTCTCGGTGGATTGCTCAGACCAATCAAAGATGCTGCTCTTCGTAGAGTCCTTCCAGTTTTCTTTGTCGGATGAGTCTTGCCAGATGTGCTGAGATTGATGCGTTGTTGTGCTTGAGCTGGAAGCCGCAGGAACAAGAAATGGGTTGCTTCGTCGAATGGTTAGTGGAGTTGCGATCTGCTCTATAGCTCCCCACTCCTCAAGCTCGGAATTGCTACCAGATTCCTCATCGTCGAAACATGACCAACGGCTCTCTTCATCTTCCTCCATCACTGGGTCATCGTATTCCAAAGTGCCTAGGTTCAGTGGCTTCGCCAAGCTAGGCGGCGATGAAGGCAGCTTCACTGACAAGGGTAGGGGTGAGCGGTTCTTCAGTCGCCGAGCGGTCGGTGAACCATCATCTGCTTTGTCGGAGCGGATAGTTTTGACTGGAGTGCCTAAATTGCTCTCCTCCTCCTCGATAATATCCGTGCTCTTTTTCCAGCAAATGTCACGTTCAGACAACATGCCCGAAGGTAGAATTTCCTGGAGTCCAGATCTTATGTTGCGCTGCGGCGATGGCTCATCGATGACTTGAGGTATTCGCGCTGCATGCGTTCCAGAGTTGCTGCTGGCTTCTTGGGTCCTGGAAAAGTCAAAGGCGGAATCGCTGGTAGGCTCTCTGTCCTCCTCCTTGGCAGAGCTCACGAAACGAGCATCAGCCTCGGACCCAACGAGCGTCGAAGTTTGCACAGACAGCGCGGCAGAGTGATTCGATGGCCGTATGGCTTCCTGTGGAAGAGATGGCGCGTTGAGATTGTGATCAGGCTTGAGAGATCCTAAGAATGACGATGGTTGCGATATGTTGGGAGAGTAGTCACTGGCTTGTGAAGTTGCAGAGTGTGTTTGGGATGTGAAAGTAAAATGAGACTCGGGCGACAAAGGGTCTGTGCCGCGTGGCGCAACCGAGAAATGGATCTCTGTCTCCCGTGTACTGGGATGGTCCTGGTTCAAACTCGAAGGGCTGGTGAGCTCTCTCCTTTTGGCAGGCCTTGACAAGTCTGGGTCGTGTTGTTGATGTTTTGAAGTTGCAGAGAGAGGCGCGGACACCACTCGCCTGCCAGCTCTTTTGGTAAGCTTGTTAGACGGAGCCCTGCTAATGCTATTCCTGCGAGATGGACCTAGTGCCAGCAAGTCATGCAACGAGAACGAACGCCTCGGCCGCGCATCAGTCTCAGTGTGCTCAGTGGACGGTATAGGCTGCTGAGTTGAGGAATCGTCTGCTGATGTCGACATCTTCACGGAATTTTCTAGTGTCAGAGACTCTAGTCCAAATGCAGAAGGAGGTCTGCTGCCGAAGAAGACACTGTCCTCGTCGTAATCCGGAAAGCCGTCGACGTCCAGCGTTGACGTGACTACGGATTTTGCAGTGATGAGAGTAGGATAATGACGCTCATCGGGCAATACGCGCCGTATGCCTTTACCATTCACGGTGGCCTCGGTCGGTGAATCTGAGTTCCGCGAGAATGTGCGTCCTCTGCTGACCTTAACACTGAAGAATTGCTTCCATCTGGTTTCACTCGGCATGTCCTTCCTTGGCTCGTCCAGGGGGCTTGACTCGTCGAATCTGAAGAAATTGGAGCTCAGTGCTTCAGCAGGCGTGTTACTTTTCCTGGCGTGTGATTTCATGGTTGCAGACCTTTGATGGCTCGTGGCAGGCCTTCTGAGAGACGGTGCCTTTGACGTGTCTCCTGGTAGCCGAAGCGAGGACTGGCGTTTGACGAGTTTGTTCGGAGATAGAGGGGCTGCCGGTTGAGATGAGCCGACCATGGGCACTGCAGAGCCAGTATTAGAGAAGGCGGTGGAGGCATTCGAGGGAAGGAGAATTGGCGATTCCGGACGTGGAGTCGTGGGTGCACTGGACGTGGTGGACATGGCAGATAGGCGCTTCATCCATGAGGGTCGTGTCCGCAGGTTGGAATTCAATCTCGTAGGCACAAAGGCGTCGCTGGTGCTACTGTATGCGCCGCCATCGCTGCCCGGCGTTGTACTACGCTCGTGATCTGTTCTGCGCTGAGGTGCGGCGTCGCTGTTGGTGAGCCTCCTGACCTTGTTGGACAGGATGCGGCCATCATAACTCAAACGCCTAAAGCTGGAAGCTGGAGTTCGAATGCCACCGCCTGCTATGGATTGTGTCTGTGTCGCGCCCGGCTTGTTTGCAGAAGCAGCAGCAGGAGCTGGGCCGGGGACGGGATGGGGTTGCTTTGTTGGCATTGGCGTAACCGTGGTTGGCGATGCGATTTGGGAAGGCATGAGGCTGTCCAACGGGCCTGTACTAGTAGCCTCAGGTCGGAACCGTTTTCGTTGTCCGTCCAACTGTGTTGGGGCAGGCACCTCGTCCGTCTCTTGCTGCTTTCCGAGAGCGAGACCAAGCGGGCACAAGGCTATGGAGGTTGCAGTGGCACAGAGCTATGAAACATCATCAGCGGAAATCAACTTGGGAAGTCAAAACAAGGTTGAACGGCGGCATTGCTAGTTGTCACGATGCTGTTCTGACAGCGACTCGGGAGAGAGCCAGCTGCCAGACGTGCGCTATAGATCGCACCACTCAGACGCGCAGATAGGCACAGGGACACGCCCAATTGCAGGAGACCATAGATGTCGAAGCAAGAACATACCGTCGGCGTCCACATATAACTCATGCTGGGACCCAGAGGGCAGGGCGAGGGCGAGGGCGAGGGCGAGGGCGAGGGCGAGGGGAGGGCAGAGATGGAGAGAGACGAGTGCCCAGGACGAGATCATTGCATGTTGGCAGGCTGAGAGGGACTGTTCTGCTGCCAAACACGCGAGCCTGGCGTACTGCTGCGAGCTGAAGCCACTGGACTGGTTGCCAGTCAACGATGCCACGGCGATCCCGAAGGCCCAGCAACAGTTGGAACGGGTGGAGGAGAGACAGGAGGAGGATGGCGAGGGGTTGACCTCAGCAGGCGGAGGAGACGAGTATGAAGAATCCAGAGGATGAGGAGGAGGATGAGGATGGGGATGATGGATCCAATGGCCTGGTTGCTTGCTTGCTTGCTTGCTTGCTTCTAGTCCCCTCACGGACAAACACTGCGTATCGGCTTAGCGAAGCCCGTGTTTAGTAGCAGTGCTTTCCTGGTAATCAAGGTTTTGCAGCATTTTGTACGGCAGCTCTTAGTACGTCGGTAGCCGTCCCTCACGCCAGGAACATGAAGGACCTGTAGGACATCGGTGCAGGGGTTGCCTGCTAGTTGCGGGAATCGCTGGTCGATTCATCTGGCACACAATTGTCCCATTCGAGAGCTCTGGCCTATTTACCCTCGACCCCGTGCCCGTTACTACGTGGACATATAGATTGATCCCGCGATCCTCACTCACACTATGTAGATAAGCATCAACACGGCCATCACCGCCATCACCGTTTGCGAGGCATTCCGCTGAGGTGCCGGGCGGGCGTCTCACGTTCAAACTGGAATCGGAAGAATCTTCGTGGAAAGCCAGATGGAACCTTGGAAGCACCTTGCGAAGCGCCAATTGCGTATCAACATGCATCCGCGCCCGACTGCACCTAGTCAAGCCCGGCCCACCAACGACAGCTGCCCGTAACAGTAGTGACTAGTAGTAACCGTGACCGTGGCACGCCGGCTCGTCATCAACGTGGAAATACTGTACCTACGCTTCCCTTCCGCAAGGGTCTCTTATTGCGCAAGACAGGCGTAGGCTGTGCTCTCTGTCAGCGGCAGGTCGTGTTGAATATTGACAGCAATCAACTCTGCACCTGTTGAACTGCCCTTCAGAGACTGCTCCGCGTCACTGTAGGACGGATCTCAGGAGCGATGCCAGGTGCAACCTTCGTCTGCCAGTGGCATCGTGCTCAAAGATGCCTTGCCGGGTTCAGGGCCCCATCGAATCCCAGATGTCTCTCTCTACACGGGTGCTGGTAAGAGGCTAATGCTCATAGCGTGGCGCGTGGGCGGCTCACTGCAATCGAGACGCGTTGTTTAATCTCTCCCAGCAGCCTGAAGCAATCATCATTTTGACTCGTCACTTGGTGAAGCAAGGCGAGTCGCGCGTGGCTCAAATGAGGCTACAGTCCTTTCTCAAATCTTCTTGAGTAACAACGAAGACATGTCGTGACCCGCGAAGAAGCGCCATGCCGCTGATCGAACGACCAAACCCGGCCTAAAGGGCTTGAAACAGAGGTCCCCCTCGTACCTCAGCCCAATCTAGCTCGGAGTGGCGAGGCCGAAGCCTTGACGTGAGGCTTGTAAGAGACATGACCAGTGACAGCCCATGGTGCCGTTCTGGAAACAATTCCTTCTGAGATGGAAATTCTGGTTCGGGGTCGTCAAAATACAGGCTTGAAAATAGGTGGTGATCTTATGCAATTGCAAGTAGAGGAAAGGAGACGCGACATGGCTGTCAATAGTGCTCACCGCTGTACCACAGGGTTCTATGCGTTCGCTACCAAGGATCCTGGAGTGTGTTTAATTGAAATGCAAGTGCTTGGACTTCTTCGTTGGGTGGGAAGTGTTCGGCGCATGCATGGCGTGAAGCACGCCACTTCTCAAAATTCTTTGTGGCGTTCTGTCCGAATCGTTCAACACCACTGCTTCACGATCTGTACTTGCACATCATATACCCGCACGCATCGAGTTGTTTAAATATGGAGTCCGAGATCATAGCTCAGATACCAAGCATCGACCCGCTGATTTCGAAGTATGCTTGTGGCTACCTGGAACATGCTATTAATCTTCCCGATCCGAATGGCCACGGTCCTACCGACTTGGTAGATAGCCTTACTGCACTGTTGGTATCAGCATCCGGTGACCTCACTGCCGAAAATGAGGTTAAGATTCACAATCTCGTCAATGGATTGGTGAACCGGCTGAACACGGCCAATGGCACAGATGGTGAAAAGCGTCAGCTAGCACCATCAGCAAAACGACTCGAGCAGACCATCCACGTCGGCTCACAGAGGAACATCTCTTCCACCCTCGCTCTTGCTAGTGGCAATGTTGATCTCGAAGCTGCCGCTGGCCGCAAGGTGGAGTCACGAGTCGATCGCAAGAAGCTCGAAAAGGCCGAAGCCAAAATTCGTGCCAAGCAAGAGCGGAAGGTGATGAAGAATGTCGAGTATGAGACTTCGAGATTGCTCAATGTGCCGGACGAAACCCAGTCATACGAGGACTTCTACATGTCCGTGAATCCTTTGCAATTGGGCGCAGATGCAGCGACCAAGAGCAAGGATATCAAGGTCGATGGAATTGATGTCTCAATAGGCGGCAAGAGGATTCTGACGGACACCAGCCTCACTCTCCGATACGGGGGGAGGTACGGTCTGGTTGGACAGAACGGTATTGGTAGGTTACCAGCAGATCTTGCTCAAACGTTTTGTTGCTCCAGTTGGACACTAATGAGTCGTCCGATTGAATAGGTAAATCCACCTTGCTGAGGGCTCTCAGTCGGAGAGAGGTTTCCATTCCAACACATATTTCTATTCTTCACGTGGAGCAAGAGGTACGGGGCTTTCTGTGTCCAAATACCGGTACACCCTATGTTAATACTACTTGCAGATCACTGGAGATGACACTCCTGCTCTGCAGGCAGTTCTCGATGCTGATGTTTGGAGGAAGCACCTGCTTAAAGAAAATGATGTACGTGTCTCTGTCACTCTGCTGTCTTACCAGTCACTGATGACAGATAGAAAATCACAAAGGAGCTTGCAGAACTCGAGGTGCAACGATCGCAGATGGCGGATACGTCTGCAGATGCTGCGCGACTTGACCACCAACGTGAAGGCCTCGATGTTACACTCGGTGACATCCAGGGTAAACTTGCAGAAATGGATTCTGACAAGGCAGAGTCTCGCGCTGCAAGCATTCTCGCAGGTCTTGGTTTTTCAACAGAACGACAGCAGTTCGCCACGAAGACATTCTCAGGTGGTTGGCGCATGAGATTAGCACTTGCCCGTGCCCTTTTCTGCGAGCCCGATTTACTGCTGCTCGATGAGCCGTCGAACATGTTGGACGTTCCATCCATCACCTTCTTGGCCAACTATCTCCAGGGGTACCCTAGCACTGTTCTTGTCGTCTCTCACGACAGGGCTTTCCTCAACGAAGTCGCCACCGATATCATCCATCAGCACTCAGAGCGGCTCGACTACTACAAGGGGGCCAATTTCGATGCCTTTTATGCTACCAAGGAAGAGCGTCGAAAGACAGCCAAGCGTGAATACGAGAAACAGATGGCTGACCGAGCTCATCTGCAAGCTTTCATTGACAAGTTCCGATACAATGCTGCCAAGTCGTCTGAAGCCCAATCGCGGATTAAAAAGCTGGAGAAGATGCCAATCCTTGAAGAGCCCGAAGCCGAGTACAGCGTGCATTTCAAGTTCCCACCCGTCGACAAAATGTCGCCGCCAATCATACAAATGGCCAACGTCAGCTTCGGATATACCAAGGATAAAATCTTGCTGCGCAACGTGGATCTGGATGTCCAGCTCGACTCGCGTATTGGTATTGTCGGACCTAATGGTGCCGGAAAGACGACTGCGCTCAAGTTGCTCATCGGGTCTCTTGAGCCGACGGCTGGTATAATCACGCAGAACCCACGTCTCAGAGTCGGCTTTTTCGCTCAACACCACGTAGACGGCTTGGACATGAATGCCAGTGCTGTTGGTTTCATGGCTCAAAAGTTTCCTGGTAAAACCGACGAGGAGTATCGTCGTCATCTTGGCGCCTTTGGTATCACAGGTATGACTGGCTTGCAGAAGATGGAACTTCTGTCTGGAGGCCAAAAATCTCGTGTTGCATTTGCATGCTTATCCATGACCAATCCTCATATCCTGGTTCTTGACGAACCTTCCAATCATTTGGATATTGAGGCTATGGATGCTTTGTCCGAGGCATTACAACAGTTTGAGGGTGGTGTTCTCATGGTCTCTCATGGTTTGTCCATTATTCTGCTTGTGCTCCTTGTACGTTGGCTAATTCTCGCCACAGATGTCACCATGTTGCAGAATGTCTGTAAGAGCTTGTGGGTTTGTGACAATGGAACAGTGGAACACTTTGATGGTACGGTCAAGGACTACAAGAAGAGGATTACCGCACAAGCGAATGAGGCAGGCGTCGTAGCGAAGCACTAAGATTGGTTGGCACCTGCTGGGATGGTGAGATGGACGGGTCGACTTCGCTGTGTTTCTACGCCAACCTTGGTGGTGATCGATTACGAGCAAGTTTTCAAGGATTAAAACCGAACGAGAGCGAAAAGGGACCAGGTGAGGAGCGGTTCTCACCATGGTAAGATATCAAGAAGAATAGAAAGAATGACTTGAAATGAGATGAAACATTCGGAAAGCCTGGCTTCATGGTTTCAAGAAGTACTAGCAGGCCTAGGTACCAAGTTCTGGCTATCACACTAGAGCACAACAACCTCGGGAATAACGCACTCCCCCAATTCGAGTGAGGATCGTAGAATTAGTTAGCCTACCCCACCCAAAATGCATGATGTTCGCTTACCAAGAGGTAGTGAGATGGGACTTGATGCTAGCGGTCTTACGAAGGTAGGTCCCAAGGTGTTTTATACTTCATCAGATGGATAACTGCCCGCTACTTGCACCTCCTTCTACTTGTACCTTATGGACCCGAGGACGCACTTGCAGAATATGGCAATTCGGTAAAAGTGCAATGCTACCTGCTGTACGGAGTAGTCATGACCATTTGATGAGATAATACGTTTCGATGTGATGTTCTATGTCCTGATTAGCCAATCCTTGGAAAGAGCCGCCGAAGCTTTCCCAGCCCTGACTTCAGCAACGCTTGAACCTCCTCCCGTCTACAACAACAACAAGCCAACTCGAAATTCCACCAGCATCCACTCTCCAATCTCCCGCAAACTGTCCCACCGACAAATGCGCTCGATGATATAACTCAGCTCACGTCGAACGTCACCCTCGCTCTCCACTGCTCTGTCCCACAGCGCGCGCTTGCGCTTCACCATACCATCTCCAATAATACCTCCCACTTCGTCGCCCATCACGTTGACCGACACAGAGCGTTCCAGGCGCGAGACCGCGTCCTCTCCCTCCTTTGACCCTCAGGCAGACCCTCCGCTCTTTCAGGTGTCTTCCAGAGACCTCGCTCGATCCGTCCTCTCCACAACGGCCGATCCTGTAGACTCTCCCTATCCACCGCCTTTTGCATCTCTTGTCTTCGGACCTAGTATCAGCTCTCCGAACGACGCGAACAAGCCATTCGAACGCAGTGCGCATCCACAGGAAACACCGCCAGCCTTCTCATCCCTCCCGCCACTTCAGGGGTCGTCCAGCTCTTCTGTAACCCTCCACCACTCTGTCGTTGCCGATACCAAAGCCGCATTACCGCGTGACACCAAAGAAGGATCATCTTCAAAGGACATCGACGACGGAGAGCCACCGCCCCCATATAGTGAAGGTTCTAGCCCGTTAGAGTCATTTACATACGTCATGGCATCAGCAGGAGGGCCCGCGAGTATCATCACTCAGGTGCAACAGGGAGGTGGAGGAGCTCCTCTCAGCAACTTGGCTTCAGGTGAGGATTGCCGCTGCATTGCTAGAAGCACGTATGTCACTAACGGTATATGAAGGCGGCGCGGACGAGAACATTACCCTGGATCTTAGGTATGTGCTTCTGTAATCTGCATGATCCAACGAAGTGATTGACGACTCCCATAGAGGCACGCGTTTCACACTTTCTCGCGACGAGCTACTCACTCTTCCCGAGTTTGTGCTTTTATCACTATTCCCCAATGGTCTTCTCCCAGATGGCCATATGAACTCCTTCCACGATGGTGATGTATACCCTGTCGATGTCAGTAACGAACCCTCCTCCGACGATGGCAATGTCATCACGCAAGCTCGCCAAAGCGGTGGAACGGAATCCAGCCATGGATCCCGCTCCACTGCCTCAGTGATTAAAAATGCCCTCTCTAACCCCGCGTTGTATCTATCTGACATTTATTACTCTTCCCAGTACGATCCAAACAGTCTTCAATACATGTTGGATTTCTTTAGGCACGTTGCACAAACTATTCCCGCTTCACCTCCTTCGCCGTCCACCGAATCTTCTGCACATGAAGCTGTTCCCATTGAGCCCATGCAAGGATCTGCGCGCGACATGTTACAAGACAGAGCTGGAATCATCGTTCTGCGCGAAGACCTTGATTTTTATGCAATACCACCACGGAAAGACATTGAGCAGGCGGACATGATGGAGGTGAAGAGGGCGGCGGGCAAGGCACTGTTGAAGCAAGATGGCATATTCTCGGGTCTGAGAAAGAGTGAGGAACCAGGCACTACGGAGCAACATCTTATTGAAATGCTGACGGCTGGGTACGTACAAACCACACCTTGTCGCAAAACTGACCCAGCACAAATGCTGACTTTGACATAGTGGTTTCAATCACGACGATCAATGGGGTCATCGCGCCGGAGAACCCAATAAAGCAGTCATCTGCAGTATCGCTCTCGCCAGACTTCGGACAGACATCCGCGGTAACGATTTATCAAACAACGCAGTTGGGATGGCCCAAAAGCTGCTACTATTCTGGAGGAAACCGGCCCGAAGATGCTGGTGGGAAGGCGTAGATTTGGAGAATGTAGAGGGCGTCGAAGGCAAACTCAAGGTTTGGATCCGACGGGTTTGGACGCTGGAGATGGTACGTGGCCCTTGTTTATCGTCGTCTACTTGATGAATGGCTTTTTATTCAACAGAGGTCGTTTGTCTCCTCTTTCAGCAATGTCCATGGTCACAAGCTAACATTTTGATGCACACAGAGCGTAATTGGATTGCGTTGATCACCGCAACGACAAAAACGGAAAGAATGCGCAAACTGGATATCCTTTGGCGTTTTCCCTTCATTTACACCACTTCCCGCTCATTTTCGCACAACGTTTCTTCTGTCATCATGGTTGGAAGGGACATCATCATTTCTGTCTGGAAAGGCGCGGTTTTCGCTCGGGCTGCTACTTTCTTGTCTGATACCTGCCACTGCTGCGTTTGCTCCCTGGGCCTCTCTTTCCCCTTTTTGGTCTTAGATGGTCGGTTTTGCATGCGTGCTTGCGTTCGCAGCGTGTTCGCATGGTTTGGTGTGGAGCTGGCTCAGCTCGGCTTACTGTTATCATATCTCTGTCTACGGCGGTGTGCGGGATGAGACATGGTAGAAAGAGTAATGTATACGGTCATCCCTGCCCTTTTTTCCCATGCTTCGTGTTGTCCTGGACTTTTCTGAAGTGCTCCTGTCCCAAAGCGCTGCTTTGTTGCGGGTGCTTGATACAGCGATGTTCGATTGGAAGTTGTCGAAATGCTGATATGTCATATGATTAAAAGGTACTGGATGCTCTTCTGTAATCGCTTCTTTTGGAACTTGCCTTCACTCGTCAAGAACTTCCTCCGATGGGCATCAGTCCGTACTTCGGAATTTTTGATCAGGCTCTGTCAAGTCTCGTTGCAGATCTCGGGATGGCGTTGTGGGTGGATAGATGGAGTTTTGGGAACTGTGATTGCAAGACTATGGAAGCGGTAGGGTTGGTAAGTCGGTTTTCTTTTTGTCCATGTGCTGGATAAATAAAGAGTTGGATTTGGTGGCAGGATGAAAAGTTAGGGGTAAGTAGTATACACTGGTCGGCTGGAATCGCGAATGAGCGAGATTGGGTATCTGTGGAGATTTTGGGTACCTAAGGTCCAGGAAATGGCAGTGTGGAAACTTGGCAAAACTACTTGAGAAGGAGACCCGTCTTGTCTCGAAATGCCAATGTGGAAAGTCCAGCCCTGTTGGTGTTTCCGCTGTTATTCATCCGTTGCTTGTGGCCGGACGGAATGGTGAGGATACTATTTTTATTTTGTTTTTCGTCAGTGTTGGACGGGGACGATGGGGCTGGAATGAGGCTCTAGCGGTGCCGATTTTTCATTCTTTGGGAGGGGAGGGAGCTCGGCAGGGTCATCGTTTGGGATGGGTGGAGGGAGGGATATTTATTTCTGCTTTTGGTTTATTGTGCTAACAATGAGAAAGGGAGGGGGAGGGATTGTTAGGGAGGGATTGATCGTGGTATTCAGGATTGTCGATACTCAGTTTGCTTGTGCCTGGAATCTCGGGAAGGCGCAAGGTTATCTTTTTTGTAAGTCTCAGTTAATTCCAAGCCTTTGAGGCTGAATGCGTTGTCGCCAAGTAAAGGAAGGCAGATTGGGGAGTGCAAGAATTGAGAAGGTTTGGCAAGCCGGACCTAAGGTAATGGATGAAGAGTCACCACTCGCAAAAAATTCGAACATCCCAATCTGAGCCACCTTCTCTTCACACCGACAGTCTCTGGCTCCGGTCCGCGTCTTGTGGGTTTCCGCCTGACTGCTATGCGATCACATTACTATCACGAGGACTTGTATCAGCTGTTCATTTTCCCTAGCCAAGGGCGGAACAATGGAAGGTTAATCGCACGCCGAAGCGAGGGTACGCGTACATGACTATTGTCAACGGATCTGATTGAACAAGAACGGGAGAGAAGAGACATCGAACAAGCGACACATTGATGACAAGAAGGAAATTTCGGCTACCTGCCGACTTGACTGGGGATGAACCGTGTTCGAGTTGGATTCTGGCATCGTTTCCGAGCCAGGTGGGGGGATGTATGAGCTGGCTGACGAGGTGATCACGATGTACGTACGTGTTCCTGGATAGTTGCATGCTCCGCGCGCGCGAATGGTCTTGGGAAATGTGGAGTGGATATACATTTCCATGGAGTCGCTCTGAAATCCACTATCGCCATGTTGGTTATGGGTCCGGATAGAGCTTGGAATGCATCCAGGCACTTACAATCTGTCTATTAATGGACTCACCTGAGAAGAGAATCTCCATTCTAGAACAACGAATTCTAGGTACGAAACAACAGGTTTGGTCGTCGGGTTTCTTTTGTCGGTGAGAGCGAAATGAGGGGGTTAGACGCTGCGATGCTATATATACGATACCCGCATGAGCAGCTATCCGTCTCGAACGAGGTCGGGAGAATGCAGGTGGATCGGAGCCGGTTCTTCTTGTTTCTCGTTGTTGTTCGAGATCGCGGAAGGCGCCTGGTTTCGATGCAAGGGATGGCTAATCGGTAAGCCACTTCTACAAACGTGCAGATCTATCTTTAGCTTTGTACGATATAGCAGATAGATGAATGGGAATATAGCCTGGTTCTGAAGGCATATTACCAGCGCCGTCATTTAGCTTCGAGCATCTCAATTGACATCATCACAAAATTCAACAACAACCTCCTTGCCAAAGCAAAACGCCAAACTCCTCATCACCACCAGCCTCACCATAACAGCCCAACGCACACGAAGTCCCATCTCCAACCTCTTACTCCAACAAAGCCAAGGCCGAACAACCCAATCGGGAATGTCCCAATCAACCATCCATATCACCTTCGAACTCCCCCCAAAATCCCTCCCAAGATTCTACAAAGCCCTCAAAACCCTGCAAGAGCACGTCATCGCAGAACCAGAATGCGTCTACTTCAACTGCTTCGAACTGCCCAAGCAACCCGGAAAAGTACGGATCGTCGAGATTTGGAACCAGGACAAGAAGTGGAGGAAAGAGGTGAGTCAATTCCCCATTATCCCGTGGGATCCCAGTTGGAGTGATGTGGAGAAGCTAACGACGAGAGGAAGATTCAAGCCCGGAAAAGCTATTACGAGCCTTTCATGCGCGTTGTTGAGGCTTTGGAGACGAGACCGAAGAAGGTCGAGGCGTTGCAGCCGATTGAGGGGTTTTATTTTGGGAGGTGACAATTATGGATGGAAGGGAATTTCCTGGCGTCGGCTCCGTCTTCTTTCTCGTCTTCTTAGTGCGCCTGTGTTTGTTTGGTGAAGCGTTGCATAGTCTAGCGTAGCATAGCATTGGGATTTTGGGGCTTGGATTTACATTTGGGATATGCAGTATTTAGCATGGATTTTTGGGTGTTTGGGGTAGTGCGGATTGTCGACAGCGTAAAGCATGTGTTGTATTGGGCATTGTTGATGGCGAAGGAGAAAGAGATGGAAAAGAGACGTAATGTGAGAGAAGGGAGTAGAGAAGAGTAGCTATGGAACCATAGTAGAGCATTAGCAACCGTGTTTGGACTCGCATGTCCCCTTTCCGTCGATTATGGATTCGCCAATTTCCATGTTGACTGGTTATTAACATAGTCATGCCTGCCAAAATGGTGAAGTCCAGTACAAGTCCATGGAATCTGTTGACAGCGGTCTTTCCTTTGAATTTGATTACGAGCTGCCTTGTTCTGGCAAGAGTTATATTGTAGACCGCTGAAATGCAACCTGACCACAATCCTCCGTTTGAAATCGTAGCCCGATGTGCCAAATGAGCCCCCCTTCAAATCTAATGCACAAGCTCTACCAATCATCTTGCACATTTTTTTGATCCCAAAACACCATCTCCATATCGCGAAATGCCAACCTCCCGAAGCTTCTGTTCACATCCCACCTATAATCGGCACAGCCACAGCTTCCAATTCCTGCTTCTTCTTCGCATACGTCTCCACAGACGCGAGCTCGGAGCCACCATCAAGCCAAGCAATAACGTCCACAATCTGAGCGTATAGCTTGGCCTTGTCACCCGCCTTCAACTTCTTGTCCATGGCAGGGTCATCTACCGAATCGCGAAGCTTATTGACGTAGTCTTCGAGCTTGATCCTGGCTTGCTGACGTTCCGCTTCGATGCCGTCTTCGTTCTCGTAGTTCTCGTTTTCTCGTATCAGATGGTTTATTCTTCCCGATGGTAGGCGGTTCATTGTGGTCGTAGGTGGTTTGGGAAGAGCTTGGGAGCTTGATGATTAAAGAGTATTATTTTGGTTCGAAAGTTGAGATTTGGGAATCTTGGCCTGTGAGTCGAGCAAAGGCTACGGTTTTGACAAGCCTTTTCAAAGACTGTTTATCATGACGGTTAGTGACCTCATAATCGCCCGTTGACAGTCTCGACCGCGACCATCATAGTCGTTGCTTGGAGTAAGCCCCCAAGATTTCACATGCGGTACGATCGTGGTAGGCTTCGGCGTTGGATGGTTGTAAAGTTGCATCGTGTTTGAATGTGAGAATTGGGTCCGTCGGGTACGACCAAAATGCCACGACCCCGATTATAATTCACAGCCTGGTCGTCAGGGCCATGTCACGTCGGCTCACGATCCTGTAGGCTTTATGTAGCCGTCTCCTTTGGTTCTAGTATTGTCTCATCGTGGTCGTCGTTGTAAGTAGACCTTGTAAGCCTGAACGATTATTATTATTGATTGCACTTGTCAATCGATTGAAATAAAAGAGTATGAAATAATAACAGATATTCTAAGGATAATATATTATATTATTATTATTCGATAAAGTATCTATAGTCCCCCTTTCGTGCGAGAAAGTAGAGATTTTATATCCCTACTATAGCCTATAATTCCTTATAAATCTATACTAGGAGTCTTTTCTTTTATAGTAATACTTTATCGTATAGTATCGTATTTTCGTACGGTAATACTATATTTAAATAATTCCTCTTTTCTATCTCTTACTAAATAAGTATAGTAGTATAATCTTATTATACTATACGGTCCTCTATCTTCTTCTATCTATTACTATTATATAGTAGGTTAAAATACTATAATAGTCTATAATACTATTAATAATAATACTAATAGCTTCTACTAGATTCCTTCTCTAATCTCTCTTCCTTTAACTAGTTATATTAAATAGGGTTTCGTACGGGTTAGGGTCTAATACTATTATCTAAATAGTATTCTTCTTATTTAACTACTTTAACCGTACGGTTAAACTAATTATAAGAGGTTATTTATAGATCTAGATAACTCTAACCGTACGAACCTATAATAGTATATATAATATAGGTTTAACTCTTAATATAGCTCTACTCTTCTTATTCTTAAAAGAATAGACTTCCTCTCTCTCTCTCTCTCCTTCTCCTTCTTAAGTTACCCTACTACTACTACTACTACTACTAAGACCTTAATTAGGTCTTCTCTAGTAAATTTAGCCTTCTCTTTAGCCCTAATTTTAAATCTAACTTTAACTTTTCTCCTCCCTTCTCTCTAAGTTCTCGTACGATTATCTAAATCTAATTTAAAACTTCTACTAACTTATCGTACGAAGAATAATAGCTACCTAAGTTACTCTCTAGACCCTAGTTAGTTAGATTATCTACTAGGTTAATTAGGCTACTAGCCGTATTACTATCGTCGTCCCTACCGGCTAGCCTAACTACCGTACTTTTATAGGCTACTTCGCTACTAATATAAGTTTTCTTATTTTAAATCCTTCGTACGAGTATAAAATTAATATCGTATAATAGGATAATAAGGCTACTATTCTTTCGCTCCCTTCTATCGACGTTACTATATTACTCTCTCCTAGTACTACCCTCTAGAACTTTAATCCGATATACTAGATAGCTAAGTAGTTCCGTCGTAAAGAATATTTTCTAGCTCTTCTAGTCTAGTCGCGCGGTATTATTCGTTAAGACTATACGTACGGCTACTATTAGAAGCCTAGTACTAAGTTTACGGAGTATAAGAACCTTCTAGCCGGTAACTTTAATAGTCGAGCCTATACTACTCTTCTCGGTTATATGTATAGTATCTATATCTATAACTCGTACGCTCTTTAGTATAAGTATTATATTTAGGTATAAGTAGAGGTTCGTACGGTAAGATCTAGAGTTTATTTAGGATCGGAATCTAGCGTACGGTATACCTAGAGCGGTATTAATTATTAGGAATAGCGACGTAGGTACTTATACGAGCTTTAGCTAGTCCTAGGAACCTAATTTAAAGAATAATTTACTTTAAAATTTACCTTATATAATTCCCGCCTTTATTCCCGATATAATAAAAGAAAAATTTAAAATAACCTTTAGTAGCTTTTTAAGTTTAAAAAAGCTTACTTTAAAAACTACCGTACGAATAAATAAAATAAAATAAATAATAATCCGATAAAAGAAAATAAACTCCCTTCTCCCCTCTATCGTACGAACGGCTAGTTATTACTTAGATCTTTTAATAAAAGCCTCTATCTAGATAGTAATCTTATTTATTAAAATTAGCCTTTCGAGTTTACCGTTTAGAATTCCTTTTATAAAGGTATCTACTAGATTATCTTTTCTAGAGATACGTTAGATCTCTAAGATCTCGCGGTTTTCGTACGATTCCCTTATAGCTATAATATCGATTATTAGTCTTTTCTTAACCGTTATTCCTAGCTTAATAAGGTAGTCGTATAACGATTTTAAATCCGAGTAAACGATTAAAGGTACTCGTACGAGTCCTAAGTAAGAAGTAATTTAGGAAAGCGTAGTACTTAATATAATTATATTATTAAAACTACTCGATATCCCGTAAAGCTCGCTTCCTAGGATACTTCTTATTACTCTTTTATATTTAGTTAATATCTAATATATAATATTACCCTAGATTTTAAAGCTAGTTTCCGTACGAGTAGTTTTATTAGCTAGAATAATAAGAAATCTAAGCTAGGAAGAGAGATCTTTATTATTTATAAAAGAACTATCTATAAATATAAATAGTTTCGTTCGTACGAAGCTTAGAGGAATAAACCTTAAGCCTCTATTTTTATTATCTATCTACTACTAGATTCTAGCGTTAAGAGTCTTAATATCCTTCTCGTCTAGGTTTATAGATTAAGCTATAATAGATAGGTCGTACGTAGCTTTAGGTTAATAAACTAAAGCTATATATACTCCTCTTACTCGTTACTTAATATATTTCTATTAAGTATCTATCGTACGGGGGTTAATTAATTCTAAACGATCTAGCTAGCCTTTCTAGGTAAGGATAATATCCTTTCCTTCTAGCTTAATCCTCCCTCTATTAAATTTAATTAGCTAGTCTTTAGAAAGTATTATTTTTCCTTTTGTACGGAAAGAAGCTTTATTAAGCTCCTCTTCTTCCCGTATAGAGAAGGCTTCGGTAATAAAACTAAAGGTATTATTAGTCTATAGCCCTATAATTCTAAATTCCTTTAGTCCTAAAGTTATAAAAAGAAGATATAGATCGTACGAAGAGATTTTTATCCCTAGGTTTTAGATATAGTAGTTATAGTATATCTTAAACTAGTATAGACCTACCTCCGTAAGCCTATATAATAGTCTCTTAATCTAGATTACCGTACCTTTAGGATATAGATTAACTAATTCCTTTAGTAATCGTACGAAGATCTTCCTTTTTAATAAATTCTTTACTTAGATATATACCTAGGTAATATCTCTTAACTCTCCTCGTACGTTAAATATTAGGATTAGGGAAGGGCCTAACGCGATAATTAGTCTCTAGCTTATCCTCTAGATAGTTAGAGATTAGGTAAGAAGTTCCTACTTTCCTTAATCTCTAAAACCTTATATAACTAGCCGTAATTTCTCGTATAGCTCTATAGTTTTTCCCTTAATCTCTCGTACGAAACGAGATCTAAAGAACTCTCCTTTACTATAAATTACTTTATAGTATTAGATAATCTTAATAATATCTATAGCGGTAAGGTTATTTAGCTCTATTTAGTCTAATAACCTATATAGAGGGCCTAGGGTCTTAATTCTTCCTTTCTATTATAGTTATACGGCGAGCTTAAAATTATCTATTTCCTTCTTAGAAAGGAAGGCTATAAATATTTCGTACCTTATAGATAATCGTCCTTAATTTCTCCTCCCGCTTTATCGTATAGAAGCTTTAAGAGGGATAGAATCTCTTAGTCCTTCTCCTAGATCTCTATCTTCCTCCTTACTACTATCTCCTTCGTACGAGTCTTCTTACTAGGGATAGGTATCTTTATCTTAGTTCCTATTCTTAAAGTATAGTTTAACTAACGTCGTACGAAACTTTATTAGTCTACTAGGAAGATCTAGGATTATATTATTTTCTTTAATTATCTTAATTTCGAATAGTTCCTTCTATCCTTTCTTTTCTCTCTATACTATAACCTTAGATCTAAGTAGAAGAGAGAGAACTCTATATTAGATAGGTCTATTTCTTATATTAATTGTACGGCTAATCTCTACTTTCGTACGGATAGATCGTAAAGCTTTTATTACTTTCTTAATAGTAATCCCTCGTACGATAATATTAGGAGATAGTAGAGAATCTTAGTTAATCCTAGAATATATACTAAAGACTAGGAGTATAGGAATAATTCTATTTAGCCTAGCTATATTATTTAGGGCCTTAATTACTATCTATAACCTAGTTTCTTTATCCGTACGATTACTAATCTTATTTAAAATTATATTATATACTCTCCTTAGTAGTCTATATTACCTTTTAATCTTTTCTATAGTATAGTAAGCTTCTACTAGTATCTCTTCGTACGAACTACTAATAACCTTAGTAGAACTTTAGAATTCTTTAGAAGTAAAGTTAGTCCCTAGATTATAGATAATAAAATCTAGTAGTCCTTAGTACGTATAGATCTAATACCTATAGAGGGCGTCCTATATATCTCGTACGGATATAGATTTTAGGAAAGTTACCGCTTAGAAAGATATTACTATATTAATAATATAGAGTACCGCACGACTATCTAGGTCTATTATATTAATAATAATTTTATAATTAAAGTAGTAATTATTCTTAATTAAAAACTTAAATCTCCTTAGACTTAGGTCGTACGACTAGTATTAATAGTAGAACTTCTAGATCTCCTTTAAAACGGACTCCGGGATATTATTATAACCTACTTACTAAAGAAGCTTATAAAGCCTTTCCGTACGAGGATATCTAAACCGCTTATAGATCCTTCTTAGCTTAGGTTCTATAAGAAATACCCTTTCCTTTAGTAAGATATTAAAGAAAGTATATCCCTATTTCCGTACGACTAGATATCTTTATCCTATCTCGTATCGTACGATAATATTCTTAATATTATTAAAGAAGTATTTTAACCTATCTATATCTTCTAAGCTAAATAAGAATAGAATATCTCTCTTTAGAATATAGTAGGTAATTCGCCCGAGAGGATTCTCTATTTCTATTATCCTAATTATACTAGTTACCTTACTATCTCTAAAGGTAATATTTACTAATCCTAGTATCTAATTAACTTTCGTATAAGGGAATTCTCGTAGATATACTTCTACCTACTTCTTTCTAACTATTAATACTTATACGGTACTAGTATCCTAAAGCTTACCTTAGTACTAGGTTATATAGTAGCTTTATAGGGTAAATTATTAAGCTATTATCTCTAGTTCTTCTTAGCTATAGATATCTTCTCCCGTCGTACGGTAAAGAAAAGCGATATCTATAAGGAATTAGATAATCTAATTTCTATTCTCTATTTCTAAATCCTATTCTCCGTACGCTATAAATTACTCTTCTATTCCTTCGTACGAAATAAGATACTAAGTAAGTTTAGATTCTATTAGAATTTCTATCTTAGCTTCTTCTACTAACTAGAAGAATTACTACTTAGTCTAGTCCTTCTCCTTCTAGGTATATTTCTAGCTTCTATAATCTAACTTTCTATATACCTAGTATATATTATCTTTTAAGGATCGTACGAAAGGCCTAGGAGAGAATAGCTTCCTTCTTTTCTACTATAGTTATTAGCCTTATTTTAACGGCTATTTCTTCCCTCCGTATAAGGGGCTAGAATTCCTAAATCTACTTTTCCTATTCTTAATAAACTTCCTTTTATTAAAGAATATATAGGGATCCTCCCTCTAGTTCTCTTCTACTAGATATAATCTAGATCCCTTTCTATCTTAGTAGATCTAGATTACTACTCTTAATTCTATAAAAAGTTCTTCGTACGAATAAGAGACTCTTAGAAAAGCTAGTTCTAGTTCCTTAACTCCCTTATAGGCTACTATAACTACCGTACGGAGGTAAATATCTCTAGTATATCTTAGGCCTAGCGCTCTCTATATCTTTTAGAGCTTATTAATTAGGAGTTCTAGAATATCTAGAAGTAATTTCTTAGTATTTTCTACCTTCGTATAAGACTAGGTTACTATAGTCTAGTCTATATAGTATTTCGTAAAATTCTATACTATATTAAATTTCTAGTCTATAGCGGTATAAATTTCGCTCTATAGTACTTCTCTATTAATATAGTTAATATAAAATTCTTCCGTACGACTAGAAAGAATATTAGGAAATATAGTATAGTAATATAGTTTAAAAATTAAGAATCTCTTATAGGTTACTATAAAAATCTTAACCTTCTCCTAGAAGATATCGTACGGCTCTCTAGTAAAGTTCCTTTTCTTCTTCTATACCTTAGAAAATGTCGTAATAGTTCTAATATTATAGGGCTTATTAGGAACTCCTATTAGCTCGTACGAAACCGTTATTATAGGGAGTAGATTTCTTATAATAATTAATTAATCCTTTAAGTTTAATCCGTACGGGGCGCTATTTAGTTTCTATATTAGTTAGGGATTATACCCTTACTAAATATAGTTACTATATTACCTCTAGTTATATAGAGGTAGATTCTATATCTAGGGTTAGTATATATAGTATCTCTAGTTATTCTAGGGTTAATAGGGTAGTTACTAGATTAGCTAGTTCTATATAGTATAAGTCTACTACCTCTCCTCTCTCTAGGGCTAGGATATCTGCTATACTAGTTAGTTTCGTACGGTATAGACTTACTACCTCTCCTCTCTCTAGGGTTAGTATAGGTAGTACCCTATATCTTAGGAATAGTAGGTTTTATAGTAAGGTAGGTATTATACCTAAGCTTAGGTCTCTCCCCGTAGTTAAGTAGCTTATTAGTTCCGTACGAAAGTTCCTTAAAGCTATTAGTATAGTTCTCTAGGAGGATATCTCTTATATCCTTACTATTCCTATATCGTACGATAATATTTCTAGTTCTTATTCTAAGGAGGAGCTTATTATTAGAGTTCTATACTCTCTTCTAACCTACTAAGGGCCTCTAGCTATCGATTTACTAGGGATAGTTATAGAATAGGTTAGAGAGGTTAGATAGGCTATTATATAATAACCTATAGTTAAGATATACTTAGACTTTAGTAAGTAGTCCCTAGTTAAGCGCTATATAGACGTCTCTCTTTCTATTTATCGTACGGGGCTTACCTTACTAGTATTACTAAAGCTATCCTAATTAGGACCGTACGAGATAATTATCCTACGCTTAGAATACTTCTTATACTTAAGCTTAGTTCTACTTTAGGACTTATAACGCTACTTATCCTAGTTAATAATACTAGATTATAAAGAAGGTATACTATTCTTCTTATAGCTATTTTGTTACTCTCTCGTACGAGAGTATATCTATCTTCGTACGCTTAGAATACTTTTAGAAGAAAGTTAGCTAGAATCTTCTTAAAATACTCTTCCTTCTAGCCTCTAAAGGCTTCCTTAAATATATTAATAAGTATCCTTCCTATATATCCGCTACTCTTAATTTCATATAGTTATCGTACGAAATATATCCTAATCTAGATTAGTTCGAAATATACGAAAGGATTAAGAGGATTAAACTATATCTTCCTATCGATATACCTACTAATATACTAGTATATAATACCTAGCTATACCGTAATCTCTCTAGCTTTTAGTAGATCGTACGTATATATATCTTATTCCTCTTAAGAGAAAACCTCTAGCGGTAAAAATTATAGTTATCGTACGAATAGATAGTTAAGGTTTTAAGGGGGAAGCTCTAGATCTTAATCTCTTTATCCTCCTTCTTAATTCGTCGAGTCCGGCCGAGGTAGCGGATATAGCGTTAATCTTCTAGATAGATATTCTATCGTATAGAAGTCTAATCCTTATAGATACTCTTAGAATAGTATATAGCCTATCGTACGAAGCTTCTAGGGAAGCTATATACGGTAGACTAAGTTTAGATCTTATTAATCTACGGTCGCCTTATAACTACTAATTAGTATTAATTATACTTATTAATCGATTAAAATAAAAGAGTATAAAATAATAATAGATATTCTAAGGATAATATATTATATTATTATTATTCGATAAAGTATCTATAGTCCCCCTTTCGTACGAGAAAGTAGAGATTTTATATCCCTACTATAGCCCATAATTCCTTATGAATCTATAGTTATAATAGTACAAAGCCTTTAGTAAGATATCAAACTGGTCATGACGATGCGTGCAAAAAGATAAAATTGTCCCTACACATTTCAAAAAGCCAAAAAGGCAAACATACAGCAGCGGGAATTCGCTGGTGGTCACCCACCCAACTACTACTCCGCCGATACCGAGGTTATCTGAATAGAGCGGACGGGATATCGAGTTCTCTGGGTTCTATGGCCGTATGTATCAATCGATAATAAAATTTGAGTATATGTAGAGACGCAGCATTCTTGATTCTGTGGCCGTATGTATCTGGACGTGATTTTGTTCGTCACTGTACCGCAGATTCACAAGTCAGCTGTCTTTCATCCGCCGAATTTCGAGCATTCTTGGTTCTATGGCCGTGTGTACCTGGGACTGATTTTTTTAGTAGAATAAATCGTCCGTCGGTTGTACCTTCTATAGCCGCACCAGAAGCTCGTACTTTCCCTTCACAGATACTTCTAGAGGCCTCTATGCCATCCACGATCCATTCTAAATAGATAGGCTCCCTGACTGCGGCTCATCATCGTTCATACAATTCAGTGTCCTCGCTCTCTATGCTTGCATTCATCGATGCAGAAGGCGTCGCTATATCAATGTCGCTCGCGATTGGCCGTTCTTGTCCAGGTCACCAGTAAGGTTTTATTTTTCGCCAATACTTGGGAAAATGGGACTGCCTGTCAGTCAAATCCCGAGTAAGCCATATGGTTTTTAGGATAGGAAGGCTAATAATCGATCCTTTTGTCAGCACTCGGCTACCTGTGAGATCACTGTCGATCCTGGGTATTGAGTATATGAACCTCATATGATGCCGAGACGATTCTGGATCCAGGATTTTTGAACAGAGCTTCAACTGTTGGCGACAGGTTTATTCGTCTCACGCCTCTGTCCCTAGACATTTTGAAGAGGAAACCTGAGGATCGAATCTCGCTTCTTTTGACCTGGTTCGTCGTTGGAGATTTGTTCGAGATGTTCCGCCGTCAGAGCTGTAACCCTCTTAATCACCCAAACAGAACTTACTTTGTTAATCTGGATTTATCTCATAGAGTTCCTCCGTACACACTTCTGCATTCTTGTACAGGCAGTTCCAGCACTTATTGATGATGCTACCGCCCACAATTCCACGAACGCCAGGAAATTCCTTGTTTCGGTACCGTCTCTCAATCTCCTCCCCGTCCTTGTGCTCATCCAACTCCGGAAAGGGTTCATGCCCAGTCATGATCTCGTATATGGAGGTGCCTAATGCGAAGATATCAGACTGCTCGTCTGAGTGATTGAGTGAACGTGGAAGATAGAATTTGTTGTTTTCTAAAGCCCAGCCGTTGTGGCGAACTCCATTCCCATCAACGTACTCACCCTGAAAGTCAGAGAGTTTCACATTGAAGTCTTTATCGAGGAGAAGGTTCCGAGTACTGATGTCGCAATGGAGGACTTTCTTTTTGTGGATATACGCTACTGCCTCGGCAGCTTGTTGGCACCAACGGATTCTGTCCGCTTTTGTAATGGACTTGGCTGAGTCGAGGGAGCGGAGATGGTCTTGAAATGTGCCTCTAGTAGCATATTCCAATATCAACCCTCTCTTATCAAGGCCATAGCTCCGGATTATGCGTGGATGAGGACACAATGCTTCGTATATACGCTTTTCGACAATAAAGCGATCCCACTCCTCTCCTTGCACACACGGGTATTTCAAAACAGTCTCTTCATTCAGTTTGCCAATGAAGCTGGATGACCCTTGTGCGATGATCTTAGAGACACCCTCCGGAAGGTATCGATGGATTATGATGGCGTCTTCTGGTAGTGAAGGTAGATGTTCCATCTCCCTACGTTAGTCTCTGAACGGGACTGTTTGTAGGACTTGAATGGCTGTTACGTTAGTATTGCGTAAATTGGTATTTCTCGGACGGATTAATCAGAGACAAAAGAGTGGAGGTGAGGGCTCATATCGGCCTGATCAGAGATGAGTTGGATAATAGTGTGCTTGGAGTGGTTTGCATGCTGGGAGAGGTGCACAGGGTTCCTCAAACATGACCGGGCAGGCGCTCAGACCTCCTTCCTCCCCTCTTGGCAACATTTATTTGCACCTGCCTCATCTCCAATCGACCTGATACTTGAGCTTTTATCTGGACAAACGGAAGTACTATCACAAGAATGATGGCTAAGCCGATTCCATGGTTCAAGCAGGCACCAGCCAACGCATAGTCGTAGGTATCACCATCGCCAAGTCAAATCACGCTGGAGTATTGACTGGCTATATGCGATGCTCTTGACTAAAATCATGAAGGCGGACAGGAGAAAGTACCACAGCCAAACAGAATGTACAACTAAATTCTTCCGCTAACATAACAAATCAAGACTGCTATAAAACAGCAGAAAGCCCTGTCCGCGGCGCCATGATCAAAACGCCGCCGTAGTCAACAGCAAGAGCATCTCAAAGCTGTACAAATGCCCGCTGCAGTTGCAGCTCAATACGGTATCCAGCCCAGGTCTAAAAAAGCGCCGTGTATTGTTGCCAGAAGTGTGTGTATCATAAACGCCATGCAATGCTATCGCTTGATCGCTATGGAAGACTGATACCGCCCCCTGGATGCAGATAAAAGAATGAACCAAAAATTCAAACTCTATTCCACCCTAGCCAAATCAGCTGGGGTGTCGCTCATTCCCATATATGGTCTCAATAAAGCTCGTTCGTTTGCTGCTGCTGTTTGAACCCTGTCTCCTACGAAGTCTTCGAGAGTGTTTGCGCGATCGATCAGAACTGTGTTCTCTGATTGATGGAGCCGGCTCGACAGTGGCGGTCTCAGGAGGCGCGAAGGTTCCAGGGTGCAGGACTTGGAAACTCGAATTGACGTTGCGCAGGATTTTGGAATCTCTCTCCGCTTGGAAGGACCGTCGTTCGCCCCAAGACCCAGGCCTCTCCATTTTGCTGCCGGGAGAGGGGCAGCGAGGACGCGGTTCATCGAGATACCGGGTACGTATGACATCCTGTATGACCCCGAGATCAAGTTCGGATGAATAATCGCTCATACTGTCGAGATGAGGTGGCAGTGGCGTCTCAAAAAGACCTCTGGGTACGGGTGCTGAGAACGCCGAACTTGAGGTTTCGAAGTGAAGGTCGACTTGTGATAGTGTTGGTAGAGTCAAATCCAGTTCAGGTAGTTCAGGTTCAGGCTCCGTGTCGGTCTCTAACTCCACCTCAGGCTCCGGCTCCGATCTCTGTGCAGGTGGCTCCGGGTTGGCTAGGCTTGCTCGTCCATTGCTTACATTTGCCGTACGTCGAGTACGATGTCCAAGTTGACCTGTTTCTGCCACATGCGACATTCGGTGACTTTGTAAGAGCCCAAGGTCCGCACCTCGTTCCAACATTCTGCCCTTCCCCTTATTTTTCCTATGCCACGCCAGAGGCTGGCGCTCGTTGTCCGAGCTTGGCTCCGTGTAAGTGTATTGTGAGGCACGTCGGTATGATCGAGAGCTGCTGCCGCCAGAGTCGAGTGAGGTTGAAGGATCAGTAGAGGGCCGCGGTTCGGAGGAGGGTCTCTGGCTGTTTTGATCGCCATCGGTCAAAGATCCTGATGATTCTAGTCGAGGTCAGCATTGTGGACTGCCGAAGCACTTCTTAACAGTACCTCTATTATAGTCCGGTTGAGGTGACAAGGTCATCGATTCTCGCAACCGACTCATGACAGGCATCGAAGTATGTCTTGAACGACTCGAACCTGCACATGGCAACCTCGACCTTGACACCTCAGGAACAAGTCGCTCAGTTGAGCGGTCTCGTTCCAAAACAGTCTGAGGTTCTTTGGTGCTCGGCCAGGAGGGTTTGAGTAAAGAGTGACGTCGTGACTTGTCACTTTGCGAGGATGCGGAATCGGGTACCGGGACAGTGTCATTGAGAAAGATGGAAGATGCAATGCTGGCTCGGGCAGAATTGGCTGGGCTGTTGTTCAAGCTGTTGCTACCACTAGGTACTGGCGTGTTCGACCGTGATATCCAGACACCCTCAACTTCCACTCCACTCTCGATGGCTTTAATCCCAAAAGGAACTTCGTCCGTTTGCGCTTCGACCATGTTTGGAGTGGGGTGTTTGATGCTGACGGAGGTATACTGGCGAAGTCTCCATCGCGTGTATATGTTTCTGCATCCTCCAAGACCCATGGCGATCACCTGAGACGTTAGTTTGCTTGACTGATTCCTTGTCGATCGTTGCTTACAATGCAAAAAGCGAGGACCTGTGATGTGTTAGTTCAGAAGAGTGACTTTAGCACCGTGAGCAAACTCACAAAGGTCATCTTCTCCCATAATGCCCACCCTGCGAAGAAAGTAGACATTTTGACGATCTACCCGAGGACCAGAGAAATAGTAGTGGAGCTTGTAGGGATAGCGAGACGAGTGCTGGATTCGAAACTTGACAATGGGGCGATTACGAGGCCGCCATTTCGTCATCAGTGAGAGGCATCGATTTCCATGAGACGTTGGGTCGAGTAAATGGTGAGTTTGAGCGAATGCTGTTGTTGCAGATGGAGAAAGGGAAGTGGCGGTGGATAGCAGGTAGGTGCAGATTCAACTCTCGAGATCAGAGTGGTGTATAAGAAACACCATTGAGATCGTTGTAGGTCCTCTGGAGTCGCAGGGTTGAGCCTGAAGGTTTGTACTTGATCAATCGCCAGATGTCTCGCTGCGGCAAGGTGCTGGTTGTGTAACTGTAACAAGAGGCAGTGACGAGGGGGGTCGAACCTATCCTGATGCAAATCGTGTTCCTGCGTGTAATCCGCGAGTTGGTGAGTCTAAAACGGTAATGGAAGCTGCATGCATTGTGATTAGGTTGAGCTGAAGCTCCAAGAGTAATACTCGAAAGCACAATTCGAGGTCTTGGAGAAGATTTGTAGAGCACACTATCAAGAGAACCTGGTGAAAGAGGGCAAGAACAACAAGGGTTCGATTGGATATCTGCCAGACAACTCCGTCCGTGGCTATGAGGAATAAGTTTTGGAGAGACACTTCTACCTACGGCAGCAAGTCCGTCCACTTGCATCGCCTCAAAGGTGTTGCAGGCACGCCTAGGCAAGAGATCATCGAAAGGTGACTGATTTCCTGAGGAACCTGCTTTTGAGAATCAGACTTAAGAGTTGTGAAATACGCCGATATCCATGATCTCCCTGCACATGGATATCTATCTCGCCTGATCAGCACCATTCTCAGACCGTGGATCACTGGAGACCGTGGAGCCTTCGAATTACACAAAGAACCAAGAGGAACTTCGACAGCAGTAGTGTGCCATGCGGATCGATCCGTCTAGAGTCTGCGAGCTATCGGGAAGTGTTGTGCAACGCGTCCTTGACAAGGTGAAAGGTTAGGAGTGAGGTTGGAGGTGAAACGAAATACGAAAGACACGAGAATTCTTTTGCAAACGCTCGAGCTTCTTCTTGGCTAGCTATTCTAGGATTAAGATTACAACCACAACACATCCCAAACAACATTGACGGGTTCGAGGGCAAGCAGCTGGGCAATGTATAAATCTGGGTAATCTTGTATCAACAAACGATAGTATCGGGCACTTCGTTTTGCAAGGGAGCATTCGTTATTGATTCTGGAGAGTCCCTTGCATCAAACTATCCTGCCCTTAACTCCCATTCATTTTCTTCGGCTTTCTTCACATGTTTGCAACATATGGCCAGGCACGATTTACTACAAGCTTGACAGATCTGTACGAAGCCGTGCGTCAGGCACAAAGTTTGGTGGGTATCTCGAGACTACTTCGTGCGACATAAGCTGGTGTGGCACATCTGCGCCCTGATTGAGTACATGCACAATACTCAAAGACATCATCGACTGTATAACTCTCGTGGAACTACGTGTAACCGCAATGTTCGGTGTGACGCTTCTGGTACACCAGTCAGGCTACGATGCTCGACACAGAATCTATAACTCGGATAGCTTCGAGATTCTCCTTGACCGGAGCCCATGCCACAGTTATCTTACTTGGAAGTATGACCTGGAGGCAAGCAAGCGTGGGTTCAATCCCGCACCTCAAAGATAATCGCATGGTTCCTGCTCTCTGAGAACTCTGTCAATTCTTTCAATATCAAAAATAAGCCTCATCAAAAGAAATAAATTCTCAACTTGCTTGTTGTTGATTGCGACCATTTTCAAGACTTTGGCATCTGAACCCTTTGACTTTCGCGAATGTGTTACTCCTACCTCAACCTCGCCCGAAGATCTTGTGTAGGAGAGCCTACCACCTTACTTTGGCAACAGGCGAGGTGGCTGGGGGCGGTGGCATGATTCACAACGAGGACGGAACCGGAGCATTCTCTATCCGAGAGTTGCGACTACCGTATTTACTGGCGAGGTTCGCTAGCTCAAACCCGAGGCGCTACTTAACCAGTAGACATCAGAACAGTAATAAGCGGAGCTTGAATCATGTCTCGGAGAGGACGCATCCAATTGGGAGACGGATACCATAAGCGCCTTGATATTCAGCTAGCGAATCTGCCAGTAAATACAGTACAAGAACTCGAATGCTATCACACTATATAACGGGACATGAGCAGTGTATTGCCTCCGTAAAGCCGAGTTTAGCATATCATGAATCGTAGATTCGTCCCTAAACGGCAATGATGTGGGCCAACACCATGTATATATACTTCTAGAATCACAGTAACTCGTGATGAAGAAGAAAGGGAAATGAAACTTGATGATTGGATGTTGGATTTGTATATTGTGGTGCTATCGAATCACTCACGTCCTCTTTCTCCGTTCAAGGCTCCGTGCGGGTCAATCCTCTTGGTTTCTCGAATCCCTTCGGTGATCTCCCCACGCCAACCTCGGAAGGCGAAAGCGCGACACTCCGACGTCATGTATTCTTCCACACACCTGGACTGGTTTCAACGGGTCATCAGCACACTTTGGTAGCGCGACCGCCATGAGATATCCATTGAGCTTGCCGGCCTTTGGTGGAGGATAACCTAGGCAAGGCCAATCGGATCATTGCATAATTCAGCGAACTCCAGACTGGCAGTCGCGATTAATCCCTGGACCTCACATCGCATCGTCCCTGACCACCATCTGCACGACTGACATCTTTGATTTCCCGTGCACAGGAACTGCGCCTCATTCCACGACTCCATCATATATCTAGAATTCTGCAGTTCTTCCTTCGCAAGCCAGTATTTGTTCCGATCACGCTCTCGAATTCTTCTTTCTCGCATAATTACACGACGAGTATACTTTCATCATGCCGATCCGCAATCCATTCAAGAAGTCCATCACCGCGGAGCAGTTACATGAGCAGAATTCGAGGGACAATGCCGGGAATGAATTCAAGCCTGTAGATGTCAGCGGGAAGGGAATTGAAATCAAGGATTCTACGGAATATCAGTTGAGTGGTAAGTAAAGACAACATATACATGACGCCACCACACGAAGAGTGTCGTTGTTTACTAGAATTGCGCTGACCATACCATAGAGATCAACGACAATGGAGTGTACATACCGGTGCGAAGCCTCCCACAGTCTGATGTCCTGGTGGAACCTTGGTACTGACATGCAATAGCCTTCACCATTGCCAAAAGAACGCAGCTTCTTCAGCCGGTCTTCAACTTCCACCTCTTACTCAACGACGCATAGAGGGACTTCTAGTGAGAACACCGAGCCCTTCAATATTTCTCGCGAGTCTTTCGACTCGTATAGGCGATCTTTCGTACGTATTCACTTTTCAGCTCAAACCTCACGCAAACTCATCGCTCTTTACAGGATATATCTGCGCGCTCTCCAATCCCCAGTTTCGACGAACGACCTCGTCAATCCCTTGACTCTCGAAGACTCCTCCATTCCTCTGCTTCGCGTCCTTCCTTCCAAGGCCGCCATATTGACCGGCCGCACGAACCTGTAGAAGAAGGGTTCGAAGAAGTCGGGCTGAACGACGAAGCGAGGCCTAAAAAGCGAGGCCTTTTCTCCAGATTTGGCGACTTGTCAGCAGACGCTCCAGTGAATGCGGATGCAAGGCCAGCATCAGGTCACCACAATTTCTTGCAATTCACTGGCAGGAAACGCGGACAAAGCGGGCAAGGTGCCGAATTGAGTCCAATGGCGCGGCCAACTGGTGGGAATGCTGTCGAGGTTGGTGGACAGTGATCAGACTGGAGATAAGGCGTTCGTACGCAATGAATAATGAATGGCATGGTCGCGAGGAATCATTGGAAACATGGGCATTGAAAAGGCACATGGGCTTATTTGGTCTCATTGGTGCGGCATTGTATGTGAGAGCACTACGATACGCTCGATAGGAGGTGCTAGGCTTTGTAATGTTTAGTATTTTGTTGTTTTAGTATATATTAACGAAGAATAATACTGCTCTTTTTGCGGGACAGAAACCTTCAGGAGACATTAAAAATTGCACGGTTCCACCCTGTCGTGTCTGTCGATTGTCTTGGCGTTATATGAAGCTAGTGCGGGCGGAGGTTTTTCTGCCGCCTTTCGAGAAAAAAGTTCGAGACGGAACTTCACCAATTCGATCTCTCCGCGATTTGTCCATATAGACTCTTAACTCCTTTGCGACATGGCTGGACTCAAGCGCCCTCAGGTGGACGACACCGATAAGAGCCAATCGAAGAAATTGAAGACCGATACGACGAGCAAATCAGATAAGAAGCATGCGCTCAAGATGGCGAGGAAGGACTCGAAGTCCTCGAAAGCACCGAAGGATGAACGAAAGGAAGGTGTGACGATAAAAGTTGTGGAAAAGAAGGAGAAGAAGGACAAATCAGGGAAGGAAAAGAAAGAGAAGAAGGTCAAAAAGGTCGTCGTGGACGAG
Organism: Venturia effusa; assembly: GCA_007735645.1. NCBI lineage: Eukaryota > Fungi > Ascomycota > Dothideomycetes > Venturiales > Venturiaceae > Venturia > Venturia effusa. Next base: position 985,137 of record CP042195.1, read on the forward strand.
TTTGACGCTGAGGAAGAGGTTGATGAGGTGGATGTGGATGAGTTCCAGGGAGTCTCTTCTAACACTGCTGAGGTGCCTGCTTTTAGGCCGTTGTCGGATGATGAAAATAGTGAGGAAGAGGGTGATGGCGAGGAAGAGGAGGAGAAATCGGCGACGAAGAGCAAAAGGGGAGATGAGAAGGCGGAGGTCAATCCTAACAACCCGAATGGTATAATTGCGCCTTTGCTGCTGACTGGAGTCTGTTGAAGAGTCTGGCTAACACAATTCGCAGGGACAAACTCAAGAGAAGCTCATGCGAAACAAAAGGAAGAGAAGAAAGCCCGCAAAGCCGCGAAACCTAACGCCGATGAAGTCCAACGCGCGAAGAAGCTGTGGGAGCGATTACGGAGGAAGTCACACGTTCTCAAAGAGGAGCGTACGAAGCTGGTAGCTGAGCTCTTTGAGATTATTTCTGGCAGAGTCAAAGATTTTGTGTTCAAGCATGATTCTGTCAGGACTATTCAGACTGCGCTCAAGTATGCGACAATGCCGCAGCGACATATGATTGCGGACGAATTGAAGGGCAATTATAAGAGTTTGGCTGAGAGTCGATATGCGAAGTTTCTGATTGGCAAGCTACTTGTCGAAGGGTGAGTTTAAATATTCAACGATGGGGATTCTATATGCTAACTGGCCATAGTGATGCTTATATTCGCGATTTGATTCTTCCAGAGTTTTACGGGAACGTGCGACGACTCATCAACCACGCCGAAGCATCCTGGATACTTGACGATGTTTATCGACAAGTCGCTTCGAAGGAACAGAAGGCTATCCTACTCCGCGAATGGTATGGACCAGAGTTCGCCATCTTCAAGTCCGATAAATCTGAGTTGACAGGCACTCTTTCTGAGATCCTTGCCAAGAACCCAGAAAAGCGGAAGCCCATCATGAGCTATCTCCACGGTCTAATCAACCAGCTTATTCAGAAGAAACTGACTGGCTTCACCATGTTGCACGATGCTATGTTACAGTATTTCCTCAATATCACAGCTGGTACGGAAGAGATGACGGACTTCTTACGCCTCATAATTGGTGATGCGAAGGAAGAGGAGGTCGATCTGCTCAAGAATCTGGCATTCACGAAGCCTGGCTCGCGTGTCGTGTGCTTAGCACTGGCGTACAGCGGCGCCAAAGACCGAAAGCAAATTTTGAGATCATACAAAGATGTCATTGTTATGCTCGCCGCGGATACTAATGCCCAACACGTTTTGATCACCGCCTATGATGTTGTCGATGATACTCGAGAAATCACTCAGCGGATTTTCAGCGAACTGTTGCTTGCCAAGAATGAAGATGCTCAAGCGCGGTCTGAGCAAATACTTGGAATGGCAAATGAAATGACGAGCCGTATTGCATTGTTGTACCCTTTCGCAGGCACAGCTAAATGGCTTATCAACCGACCAGAAACCGTGGAACTGGTGCAAGAAATTCATGAAATACGAAAGACTACGTCGAAAAAGGATCCCGAAGTCAGGCGTACGGAGCTTATCACCGCCCTCTCGCCAACACTTCTCGCGACAATTGCATTACGTGCTGCGGACCTTGTCCACACGGCATATGGGTGTCAATTCATCTCCGAAGTCATACTTTCGTCTATTGGCGATAAATCCGCCGCGCTTGATGCTATCGCCATTATGGCTTTTGGCAACCCAAGCGAAGAGGGACATATTTCGAGCTCTGCGGCTGGAAGTCGTATGCTTAAGACCCTCATCGCTGGAGGCCAATACTCGCCAAAGGAAAAGAAAGTTGTCGTTCGAGACGCAGATCTTGGCTTCGCAGATCGTTTGTACGAACGCATTTCAGATCATGCTGTCGCATGGGCTACGGGCGAGAGCTCTTTTGTCATTGTGGCTTTGTTGGAGGCTGAGAACTTCAAGGGCAAGAAGGCTTTGCAGAAAGTGTTGAGGGGGAGTAAGAACAAGCTGGAGGTTGCTAGTGTTACAGATATTGTAAGGGCGCGCAAGGATGTTGAGGAGGGTGGTGGGGAGAAAAAGGGCGCCAAGAAGAGAAAAGGTGGTGAGCAGGTGCCGAAGGGGAATGCTGGTGCTAGGATATTACTTGAGCTTTTGGGGCTTTGAGACACACCTTTGCGGTGTAATCCCTCGAGAAGCTCATGTTAAAAAGGTCCCATAATACAGGATTGATACATTCACATTATGGTTACGCGGCTTACGCCAAAGTCACCATTTATCTCTTGGGATGAATTTCTTGAATGTGTCAGGTCCTGGGGACAAACGATGGATCAGGAAGGCTATGAATATCAAAATTACTAGCACGATGGACGTCAAAGTCTTAGGTAGACACACACCCATGTGCCATGCTGAATGGGGGCGCGACGAAGTTGACTGAAGAAAAAAACCGGTAGTATTGTCTGTACTTATCTCAGATGACCTAGAGACTTTCAATCCCAAGCATGATAGCACAAGCCGCAAAGCAAATCTTTCCAAGACTGAAAGTAACTGGTGCCGAAGCATCATTTCAAGTCGGCATCGCGCGCGGTGGGAGTATCTCATGGCTATCACGTGTAAATTAAGTCGTGACTGCAGTGCCAGTGACTCGAGTCCGAGCTTGAGTTTACCATTTCTCTCTAAGCTCCGCGATCCATTCGCAGTAAATACTCTTCCATCAACAATGCTAAGATTACACCATAGACTCGGAACCTGTAAGCCAAGTCCCCTTCCCCTCTTTTCTTCATATGACGAACAACAAAAGAGTTCTGCAATTCCAACGGTTCTTCTGCACTTTGTTGCGGCGAAACCGAATGGCGACTTCTTAATTACACTTGATCTGACTTGTAAACACTATGTTACCTGCTACTTGACGATCCTGGAGTTCCTCGCTGACAGTTATGGTCCTAGATCATTCCCTATCCTTTTTGCCGACCACCTGATCGTCCTCCGTCGATAGCTTCTCTGTCTATTAGAAGCGGCCTCCTGCTATTTTAAAGCTACTAAGCATGTCGTTGAGCTCTTCGAGTTCGGTATCAGTCGACCTTACATCCTCAGAACAATATTAAATTCTCGCTGCGGTTAAAGAGCCTGGACTCGGGACTGTCAATGGAAAACCGGGTATGCCGTTGTGTGCTCGTACGCATAGAAGCGCAACCTGGCTGGGCTTCACTCCCTTCCTAGCTGCGCCCTTCTCGATCCTCTCTACAAGCCTGATATTCCCGTAGATCGCTTCTCCCGAGAAGTGCGGCATAGTATTCCTTATATTGTCGTCCTCAAAGCCCCCCAGGCCGTTTGACGTCTCCGGTCCAGCAGATTGAGCCTCAATTACGTGGACGGAAACGCGAGTATGTTATGAGGAAGCTTCTTAATATGGGAGAGTAAGCGATAATCGGGACCAATAGCTCATAGCAAGCTTTAATGACACCATTATCGGTGAGTATGTCAGTGGAGCAAAGGGATAACTCGACCTTCAACCCGGAAATTTTCGCACCCTTGGCGGCTTCTTGAACCATCTCCACTGTTCATTAGACAAGGAGATACCTTCTATATTTCCACACTCGGCTTGCCTGTTGATAGCCGTAATCGTTGTCTCGATGTGTAGTTTTGGGCGAACTCAAGCGCGTTCAAACCAGTCAAGGTATTTCTTGCCATCAAAAACACAAAGATACTCGTCGATGCTGCGTTGGACGTCCGCTTCGCCACCATCTGGTGCCATCTTCTCTGGCTTCAGACCATTTTTGATTGACAGTACTGGGAATGTTCAACCTTGTTCTTGATCCTGTCGATCAGGTTTGGAATATCTGCCTGACTGCTAATACTATTCAGGTGCGACTGGTCACTGCTAATTTATTGCTCAGGATCAATTCGAACTTATGTCGCGTCTAGCTTTGGTAAAAGAATTTTGACTATCAACTTGATCTTCATACTTTTTCCTTCAGGTTGAGTAAGCGGTTCCATCGGCATGACTAAAACTTTAGCGCTTACATTGACCGTTTGGCTACAGCAATACAGACGGAGTCAACCTTCCATGTGACATCGAACATGGTGATCGCTGCATTCGACCGCAAAATATCCAACCAGTCACCCATCCTTGCTCTAAGGTCACCGAAGAAAGGTTTAGCTCCTTTCACCAGTTGTTCATAACCTTATGGCGAGAGCGAGGAGGAGGGCGATGACTGAAATCTGGAGAGAGAGCGGATAGTGAAGGCGAATACATTGGGTATATGATATGTTTTGATGGAAATAATCAGTGGTGGATCTGATGCGAGTTCGAGCCTCGATGATGGACTGAAGAGGAAGAGGTGGCTTGAATGGTTGGGTCTATTGTAAGACTACTGCTCTTTCGCCAAAGACTTAGCCTCTTTCTCTTTCCTATTCATACTCACTGAAAAGGCTCTTGGAACACCTTTTCAGCCTTGAGAACCTCCTTCTTGAGCTTACAGAATTAGGGCAATTGTGATGTCGTGTTATCATCGGCAGCTCGAGTGAGAGAAGTTCAGAACATATATTCAGATGAAATTCATTCGCATATTACACGTACAAAACCAGTGCGTCATCACAAACTCCCCCGGATCCCTGCCCACCCACCCCGAGCCTACACCATTTTTCCTCCAGTGAAACCAGTGAGCTCGTCACGAACAAACCCCGCCGATCAAAAGCGCAGAAAATCAAGCCAAGCCAGGTGAGCAGACGCACTACAAGCCAGGTATACTTGCCGAAAACCATGTGAGCAATGTTAGAGAGATCTATTCTATCAACACCTTGCACAGCATGGTTGAACTGAAGCAGAAGACAAGGGAAGCGACAAATACCAAGGTCGGAGAACAAAGAACGCTTGCGCGTGCTAACATCATCTTGCCAGAGGGTATCTATCGAGAAGAACTCCGTCAACACGCAAAAGATTTGCCATCAGATCGCGGAGGATATCATGCTGCCGCTGTGGACACTTTGGGTGCTGGGTGTCCATAGATGGTTTGATATTCGCGAGCGTATCGTGCTTTGTTTGCTTCTTGGAGGTCTGTGTATTTCTGTAGAAATGACAGTTAGCGCGAATGAATCGCAAACAGTCTAGCAATGTGCTTTACCTTCGTCTCTGCTGGACTCAATGCCTTCCACTCATCAGTGATGAGTTTGGCGGACTCGAGAAGCGTGATGTTCTTGAAGTCGCCGCTAGCTCGCCTGTCCATGGAGAAGGCGAGGTATGCGCTCATTGGACGCTTGGGCTGTCGCTCGTCTTTGATCTTCTTAATAAGACCCTTCATGCCCTTTCTGGTGCTATAAGCGCCTGCTGCTAGTCTGCGCTTGAGTAGGTTGCGGGCAGCATTTGCGACGCGGATCTGCTCAGGTGTGTGGCTGTTGACCCAGGCGGAGTATGCTTTCTCGTTGGCAGTCTTGTTCTGGTTGGCAATGTGGTTATAGTGCTAGATTTGAAAGATCAGCTTCTGGTTATTACAGAGTTGGGCGCAAATTTGACGTACCTCTAGCTCTGGAGCAGACAATGCCTTGTACTCTGCTGAGGCATCCTTCATTCTATCTCTAGCAGAGGAGGATCCCGTGGCCTTCTCAGCAACGAAGACTGTCCAAGCAGAGTCCGGCAGAAATTTTGGTGCAGTGCCAATCAATGCAGTCTTTTTCAAGTTTGTAATCTCCGCCTTTGCCTTTGCATTTGAAGCTTTGAGCTTCTGGGCCTCAGATGGAACCTTCTTTTTCGGCTTAGCGACAACCTTCTTCTTCTTCACAGCCTTGCGGGCCGGTGCCTTCTTCTTCGCTGCGGGTGCCTTTGTCTTAGACTTTGCCTTGGACTTTGTTTTTGCTGCAGGCTTTGCTGCAGTCTTCTTCTTCGCGGGTGTCTTCGCTCTCGCTTTCGTTGCAGGCTTTTTCTTGACCACTTTTGTCGCGAAGGTCCGGGCTAGCGGGTTGGAGCAGACACTCACTGGTGCGAGCTTCGAGCTGAGGGACAGGTGGTTGAGGGTGCGCGTGAGGTGTGCGACATGTTTATTCGACGATGCCTGGACAGCTCCGGCCGCAACGCGTGTGAGAGCGTTGCACCTGAGCATATCTACGGCTGAAGTGTATCAATTGAGTCTATGGAGGGTTGTTCGTATGCGCCAGGGCGTGAATGAGTGAGAGCTCGGTGTGTTCGTGGGGATCTTCTGTCCAGTGGTGATCACGGGACCAGTTGTTTACATCAACAGCCTGAGACTCCTCATGCATCCGTCACTTAATCTGAAACTCAATTCCCCCTTTTATCTCAACATCTCGATCCTCCACAAACGTATCGAAACCATGTACCTGGAGGCCATTTATCTTATGAAATTTCCTCGTGAGCTCATCGGCCATACCGCGGCGAATCACTTGGGCCCGGACTTCATGACTCGCGTTCAGTCGTGGTTAGGCTGACAGCCAGTGAGATACCTCATGCAATCATCCCTTTCTCAACAATCACACATACGACCGGACAATCACCCTGTGCATAAATATGACTGCCATGTCTTCGACTGCCGCAGAGAAAAGACATGCTGCTTGCGACGAATGCCGTAGGTTCAGACTGCAAGAGCTTGGAACCATGCTTACTAACGCAATGATGTAAAGGCATCAGGAAGATGAAGTGTTCAGGAGAATATCCCGTGTGCCAGAGATGTCAGCACGAAGGTATCCTATGTGTATACTCTCCACAGAAGAAGATGGGCAGGCCGAGAAAACGTCGACGGGATGGAGAGGTTCTAGAAAGCCTTGGTCTGGACGCCCTTGAACAGCTTCCCGCTGCGACTGGATTTGATCTCGCCACGACAGGGCCATTATACGGTTTTGGTGAAGGTCAATTGTCAGATTTGCCGGTCCTCAACCCAACGGAAGACTATTCTGGAACGCAGTTTGATCCAGGTCTCAACTCTCTCGACCCAATCTTAGATCAGTCTTTGAATAACTTCATCCACGACCATGAGAATGGGCCTTCCAACTTAATCTGTGAAAGGACGACGAACGCTGCTCTGCTTGAGACTGAGCACCATTTACATGCCCAAGGACCAACTACGGATGCGAATCCCACACAATTCTACACCAATGAATACGACAACCAAGATCCATCTCAAGCCGCTTCGCTCCCCTCCTTCCCAACTCCATCCTCCTCAGGAATCAGCTCCAACTCGACAGGCTCCTGCGCCTGCCTCCTCGAAATGACCCAAACCCTCTCCACACTCCGCTCAATCCCCAAATACACTTTCCCCGAATCCCTCGTCCCCATCAGAAAAGCATTACAAACGACACAGTCCATCCTCCGCTGTCCCCACTGCCCAAAAGACTCCACAACAGCAATGCAGAACCTAATGTTCCTCGCCACCCTCCTAACAACAGTAACCGACGCCTACCGCACCCTCCTGCTCTCCATCGACAAAGAAGCCACCCGCGCCCTCTCCACGGACGCGAAAAAACATTTCCGCATCGGCGACTCGGATCCCTCGAAAGCGCATTTACACACTGGAACCGAGGATTGTCCCTTGGGATTTAGCATCGCGCTCGCTGGGTCCGAGTGGAGAATGCTGGCGCGGAAAGTCGTCGAGGGGGATGTTCTTGTTCCGTCCTCTCCGTTGGATCCGGCGACGACAGCGCATCAGTCGTCTCGGAATGGAATCACTGTTTTGGGGTTGGCGGAGCAGCTTGAGGAGAGACAGGTGAGGTGGCATGAGGGATGTGTGCATGAGCATTTTGCCGGGACGGATGGGGAGAGGTGTGTCCCGAAGGAAGGAGAGGAATTTCATTGTTTGAGGATGGTGCAGATGGTTAGGAGTCATGTCGATATGTTGGAACTGGGAGCGGGTGATTAACCTGGTGACGTCTATATTTATAGAGCCGTATGTAATGGGAAGCCTGACGAGTTCGTACAGAACCGTTTATGAAGTACCGCGCATCTTATGATAGAACCGTGATGAAGCATTTCTATACATCTGACAAGAATCAAAGATCTCTTCTTGTAGATTGAGAATGGTGAACACTCGTTGATCATGGAAAATTGGTCTCTCATGGTTATTTTGCGAATCATGCTCGTCTTGTACCACGACTTTGAAATGGTAACTCTGAAAACGACATTATCAACTCAGACATGCAACTGAAAGCGAGCACCATCTTTCTATGCCTTCCGGAAACCGCGCCTCTTTCCCTCCAATACAATGCCGAGCCCATCGCTATGATAGAAACAAGACTAGCTTTTTGTCACAAAGCCAGAGCATTCCATCAACACTGTCTGGTGCTTTGACTCCCACTAAACGGATATCATGATGAGTTGTGAAATGACCAACAGCATGTGCATGACGATCAAAGTGATCGCCGAGTCCACTGGCTCTGCAAAGAGCTGATTAACGGTCTTACAGAAGAAGGGCTCCCATGTTGGAGCGCAGCCTGATCACATACAGTGTGTTGTACCGATATGCGATCTAGAACAGGCTGAGTGCTGGAGGAGTAGCTGCTCCCAGCCACATCCAGCGAGATCCTGAATTTCAGCTTGATTCTGGAGGACTAGACTTGTTACATACGCTGCCTCGTAGGTGGAAGGATCCTTTGCTTCGGTCACCGCAACCTGGACACAAACGCTTTCGATTTCGACCTCTCTGAGCCTGGTCGAAGAGCCCTCCTCGAAAAAATGATCAATAATGAGTTCCTGTTCTCCTAGCCTCTGCAAACTATTCTTGGCTAACTGAAGCAGGTAATCAGGTTGGAAAACAGAATCGTAAGGCATGGAAGAGCAGCGGATCACGCATGTGGCGTATCAATTGAGATGCTAGCAGGGGATGAAGGGTCTAGGCGGAGAGCATGAGTGTTGATTTGACTGTCTCAGAGATTGCGCTCATGGTGTGTGGTGTCCAGTGCTCGAGTGCTACTCTTTCTGGCAGAGAGGAGCTCGTAGGTGTTCAAGTGTGCTTAGCAGCCGCACGGCACACAGTGAGCGTGCTGCTCAGCATTTGATGGCATGACAACTGATGTGGCAACTGTCCTTCAGCCGCCTTGTTCCCTAAGCCTGGCCAATGCCGCCATCACTCCTTCGCCGAGCTCTGGCTCAGCTTTTCGGCTTCCCGGGGCCGGCGATGGAGCAGCCGCAGCTTTCTTTGCAGCAGAAGATGGTCCATCAAGAAGCTCTCGCATCGCCTCTTCTGCGTCTTCATCCACATCGTCCTCGAAATCATCATCCGCAAGTCGCTTCGATGGTCTCTTGTCCGCGTCTGCTACACCAGTGTTGACAGCAGGAGCAGGTCTCATAGCATCGCCTGCGGCAATTGTGGTCCCAACAAGAGCTGCTGCTGGCTCTACATCGTGCCTGGGCGGCTCGCGGAACATGCTTGGCTGCGTCATCTCCATATTTTCGCGTGTGATGCCTCTCTTTTGTGCCTTCCTAACTCTTAGCGGCTCATTGACAGCCTGATACCATGCTTTGACCTTCGTTTGTCCCCAGCCTTGCAGCAGCAGTATCTCTTCTGGCCGTGCATTGACAGCGGTCCTGACACTGCCGAAGTTGGAGACCAAGCAGAGCGCATCAGTCTTATTCACACTGCGCGGAACAGTTATGAAATCAATCAATTTGTCCGAATGAGCCGTAGACTGGACACCCTTGATCATGGAAGGTGAGGCGTGCTCGTAGGTCTTGTAGAGATCGAGGTAACGGCCAGCTTCGGCCGCCGACCAGCAGACGATCAAGGTGACATTGTTGATCAGTGAAGTCTTGCTCAACTCTTTCAAGCTTGCCTCATGATTCGTGATATCAACCAGGACCAGGATGATTCGCAGGTTGTATTTCCCATGAAGGTCTTGAATACGCTTATATATGTATTCTGGATGCAGACGATGGTACTTGAGAGACAGGAACAAGGCACACGTGGTATTCCCAAGTTGGTAGTCGGCAGGAATATCGGCCATCTCCTTTTGGTGCTGTTTGATGCCGTCAAGCACAGGGTTGCCTTTCTGGCGAATCGAGTACAGGATTGAACTCGTACCGCGCGCAGCAATGACTTCAGGTCTCGGCTGCTGAACCGCGGGCCGCGATGGAGCAGCTCCAGCTGGCGGAGGGCCAGGTCGCGCGTTGCTCTGAAAGGCTCGGGCATTGGAAGTGATGGGTCGAGGGGCGGGTCGAATGGGCTCAGGATTGTTTTCAAACACTTCGGCCGGGTCCATTGTGTATTGTGTGTATCAATCCAATGTCATTGTTATTGTGGTGAGGCGATGTGAGGGAACCTTAGCTACTCGTATACCGAGTGGCTGGTAATAATCCTCGTGTAACAATAGAACAATGGAAGCGCGAGACAAACGCGATGTCATCACGCATTACCTAATCACAAGAACCGGCTCCGTCTTTCTAAGCGTTTCACTGTCATACACCTCAGACACCACCCAATTTCCTTTCACACTCCGCCCTTTGTCGACACTGACCCCGGAACCAGCTGCGTCTGCACCAAATCCGCTGAGAAACCCCCCGATACGCCTCTCCTCCATGCTCCAAAAGCGCTGAACGCTCCACACCACCACAGTCAACTGCGCAACAATGCCGACCGACGACGATGTGCAGATGCAAGACTCCAAGCCCACCACCGACGCCTCGTCACAACCACAGCGAAGCGATCATGATTGGGATTACTACTACCTGCCAAAGGACCCTGTCAAGCCCTTGGCGCCTCTCTCCTCCCAGAACCTGATCTCACTCTACGACCTGGACAACCTGATGAACAGCGTGCGGCGGACAGACCCAGTCACAGGCGAGAAGATCAACAAGCTGCGAAAGTCCTACGAAGGCAAGGTCAAGAATCTCCATCTCGCCGGAAACAACAAACCGTCGAGCGATCCCGCAGAATTCACAAACCCGTTTGGCAAGCCGTTGTCGGAGGTACCGGAGGGCACGAAAGGCTTCCTCGACTATGCGCCAGACGAGTGGTTGAATGAAAAGCTCTCTGGACGACCAATTCAAGCACCCAGCGATGACTTTCTGGCAAAGTTGGATCGGGCATTGCAGATGAGACCAGGCGCCATACTGGAGGCGAACAAGTGGGATAAAATCATCGGTCCTCCTGACGGCAAGACAAAGCCATCCTTCGAGGGAGCAAGAGCTGCACTCCCGCAGCCCAACACTGCTCGCAATTCTCCTCTACTCAAAGCATCAAGCTCAGTGCGACCAGAACGTGCTGGCGCGAAACGACGGTATACTGACCAGACATTTGCGGGATATGGAGAAGGCTTGTCGGATGATGTCGGCGACAGTGCACATGAGGAAGAGCGCAAATCTGCCCACATCAATAAGAAGCGCCGGAAGGTATCTAAGCTCGCTATTTCTGTCAAAAGCAAAAAGAAAGAGGTCAAAACTGGACGGAGTAAGAGAATTCGGCCCTTGTCATTCATTTGGCACACCGAATTCCTTCACCTTCTCCCGATGCCTCTTTCTCTGTCTTTGAACAGAAAGCTGACAATCTTGTGCTTTTTAGGATAACATGGGAGTTGCGAGTCCTCTCAGCGGACCATCATACAATGCTCCTAGCGTGATGGCTGGCGGGTCCAGAAGCAGATGACAGCCATTTCTTCACTGAGCTCAGGTCTCAGTCACGATCGCACCAAGATTATTCTCAGGCGCTCGCGCCACAAATACAAGGGGAAGAATGAGAGGAAGAAAAGTTTCGGCAGAGCTTGATTGCTTATGTCAAACAATGGTTACGGCGGTCACTTGAAAGGTCTACACCGATAGTCCGATGCTCTTCGATACACAGGCAGGCGATGAGCGATATTACTTGCATGAGAGTTTTGGCTTCAGTGTCTTTTCTCGAATCATACATGTTTTTCATCCTCACACCAGTCTAGAATTGCTAGTGACGATCAACGTAGAATGTTAGTGACAGCCAACACACCACACCCACCTATGTGGCAGCAGGAAGAAAAGTGAAGTTCACAGGAGAGGATTGATACCCAATACCCTTGCTTCCGACTTTCTGCTCTGCCCCTCGACGCGAATGGATTTACGCCCACATTCGCTCGTCACACTCGCTTTGCTTATGACACTGCTTGCAGTTTCTAGCCTCCAGCCAAAGCTCATGCGGCTTTGACGTTGGCGAGCAGCACCGCACAACTTCAGTTCCTTTGTTCATAGTACCCGCATCGGCAACACAGCCATGCAACCCTTTACTACAAAAAGAAAAATGTGGGCATGTACGAGTTGACCCTTGGGGAGTTCATCGCTTCATCATCACTTTTCGCCGCATCGTTGTACTTTATCCTCCTTTTTTCTGCATGGATAGAATCGCATTTCTGGCTTCTGCCATTGTTCGTCCAGTTCATTGGCTACATCACTTTTTTGTGCGTCCTTTTCTCGTATCCGAGCATGTGGATGGAGGATAGACGAGGCGGGGCGGGGGTATTGATGTGAAATGCTACCTACGTAGTAAACGAATACACGATCCTTTGCGCGTCTTCGCGCTTTTTGTTCCGCTTCGCATTTCATAACATATCAACATCTCACGTGTTCGTTCCAAACTGGAGATTGATGTTGATGTTGATGAGATCATGGCAGCCTTTCCCTCGGGTGCGAGAAAATGATGAGAACGATGGGATCTAAGGTTCATTGCTACCAGGGCCTCGTAGGATACCTGGATAGTCGCGTGGCTATGTAAGATACTGGCAGGGATTGGGTTTAATTCTAATTCTAATTTCAACTACCTACCTCATGGGGATTGGGGAACTCACATCGCTGGCATTCCCCTACGATTCCCGCTAAATCCAAACCATGGGAGTACCTAAGCAATGGGTTTATTTACGAACCTCAATTAAACATTTTCTCATCCCCTCACTACCTACTAAAGCCCTTGTGTTATCCCACCCTCAATCCACCTACCCAATCCCTCCATCCGATTCCATCCATCCGAACCCTCCACCCACCCAATTCCTCATCTCATCCCATCCATCCCCTCCCACCCAACCCCCGCTCCACCCAGGACCCCCCGAATCCCCAAAATAACCCCATCAAAATCCCCAAAAATATCCGAGAGTCTGTTTCTAGGCATGACCGGGGTCCGGGTAGTCGGGATACTTAACTCCTTGTCTATAAAACGGATTTCGTATGGTTTTCGAGTGGGGGGTTTTGTTGGAGTGGGATTGGAGTGGGGTTTGGATTGGGGGTGGTGTTGTTGGTCGGGTATGGATATGGATATAGTGCTGGATAGGTAGGTAGGTAGGGAGGGAGGATTGATGGAGGGGTGCACGGGGTGTTCGCGTGGTTGTGGGAGTGGTTTTGTATCGTCTGCACTGCTCTCGTTTTTGATTAGGGTTGTTGGGTGTGGGTTGGTGGGTGTGGGTATGGTCGTTCTACTGTGCCTAAAGCGAAAGAAGGATTGTGGTAAGATTGAGAGCGAGGAAATTGAGAATGATGTGTTGATCAAGGTAATTGATTTCCTATCGTTTGAGACGCAGCACGAAGGACGAGATGAAGTCCAAATTTTATGAAAATCCCCATGGCGGTGACATGATCGTGAAGAGGAAGGGCCATCGCTACTTCATCTGAACTAATCGAAGTGACAGCCTCAAGCCTCGATTCGAGCAGATGAATAAAACATCCAACTCCGCTCGACGTAAACGAGATCCTGTCTCATCCCCCAGCCCCCAAGCCTCCTCTTCACCAATCCCCCACACACCTACTTATCCCTTATACCTCTCACTCCCCAAAAAAGCCTTAACACCCGGCCGTCCCTCCACGCCATCAACCAACTGCCTCAACCTCGGATACCCCTCCAACCCCATCCTCCCATCCTTCGTCAACCCCTCATCATGAAGAACCTGATAGACCACCAAATCGGCATAAGTGATACGATGCGAGAGAACAAAGGGTCCCTTCTGCGAAAGCGGGTTTTGCTTGAGATGAGTTTCGATGGCGGAGAGGTAGCGGACGCGGTCGGTTTTGCAGTGTTCGGGATATGTTTTGTCTTTGTTTGGGGAGAGGAAGGCTAGTACGAAGAGTGTGCGCCCTACATAGTGGGTTAATTCCTGATCTGTGAATACAGTTGAGGTGGATACATTGAGATGGAAAGATCAGGATTTATAACCGTCATCGAATAAATCGGAGGGAGACGAGAACTCACAATCAACGCCCAAATCACAAACCGCATCGACAAAATACCTCTCCTCTTCACTCTCCCCATCATACGCCCCTAGCTGCCTACTCCAACTCCTCAAAACAGCATAACTCTGCGTCAAGATCTTGCCATTGAGTTCGATCACCGGCACAGCCTTGAGCGGATTCATGTCTCCCAACGCACCATCCTTTTGCTGCGGGAATTCCTCAAAGGTGTAGCGGGTATCGGTATAAGCGATTCCCGCATCTTCGCAGAGAAGGCGGATGACTTGGCCGCGGCCGCGGGAGAAGAAGTCGAAGTAGTGGATGTGGGGGATGCCGCCTAGTTTCTGGTTTGCGGCGCCTGAGTTGCCGACATTGGTTGTGGTGGGCATTGTGTGGGTTGTGTTGGGTCGAAATATGTATATGTTTAAGTACTTAGCAGAGAGAGACGCTGCTGGACTTATACATAATTCGGGAATAACATTGGCTCACCTCCAGCAGGAAAGACCCTTGCCATGAGGCATAGCTTCACCCCTCCCTTAGTCGCGAAGCACAGCACGGAATTTTTCCAGTGGTGACAGCATTTCTGAAGTAAGGCCGGCATTAGGTGTGGAGATGGCCCCTGATGGTCGTTCTAGACTGTTGATCGCTCCCTTCGCTCCGATCCGAGATGCACGTGCATCCTTTTCGCCGCGACAGAGTCGAGAGCCTCTATTCTTTGTCAGCCAATATCATTCTTCTGTGCTGGCCGATTAAAAGTGATGTCAATTTAGCAAGACCACGGTCTGAAGAATCGGTAACAATGGAACACATGTTCTAATTTGTAAGCAGCTCCATGATCGATTCAGCATTGCGCCATCCGAATGTGAGCTACAGATGCAAGTCGGCTGTGACCAATCGTCGTTGAATGTTTGTTAGAAGCTCAACCACCAATCAGAACTATTGATCATCATCTTCATCATCACTCCCAAAGATAGCACGGAAAACTGCTTCGCCAGGTCTCTCTGCCTCCAACGCTGCATTCCTTTCCACATCAACAAGTTTCTCTTCCATGACTGGTAGATGAGTAGGAAAGGCAGGTTGATCTAGCGTCCCTCCTTCTGTACCACCAGATGCAAACCGTCGCTGTGCTGCCTCTTGTAGCATCTGTTCCATGGCCGATTGGGACACAACGTCCGGAACAGTCGATTTCTTCCCTTCGTTTCCTGCGACGTCAGTGCCAGGATCTACTTGAACACCCGAAGGCGGTTGAACGTTAAATCGTTTGCAAACCAGTCGCGTAGGATAAAAGGGTTGCACCGATCGTGTCATCGGGCCATACATGCCCATTTTCGCTGCTGCTTCTGCTGGATCTTCCGGTTTAACGATTGGCTTGCTCAGTAATGGCGATTTGGAATCTTCGCCACCTGTATTCGTGGAGCCTTCGAAAGTGCTTGATGAGGAGGTGAAACGCGATGCCATCATTCCAGTCATTGGCCTGAACACCTGAGCAGCCTGTGCAAATTCATTCATTTCATTCTTCCAGTCGTCAACTGAGAAATTTGGTGCTCTTTCGGGGAGCACGTCTCGCAGACCCGCGCGAAGTTCGAGGAAGGAGCGATAACGAGCACGCTTGCTTTCATCCTCGGCATATGGCATCCAACCGCTAATGCCGCGCTGTAGTGCTCCAAGGGCGAGCTCTTTATCTAAAGATGGCACAAGACTCCACATGTGTTTTTGCTTGTCTGCTTCGGACTTTCGGAAGCCTTCTGGAGGTGCTTCACCCTTTCCTTGAGGAAGATCTTTTCTCCCTGAAATGGCAGCAAGGCGATCTCTGGCAGCAGGGGTCAAAAAATCAAAAGCAGATTTTCCTGGTAGGGCGGCCTCGCCGAGCAAAGCTGCACGGGCTTTTGGGTCCAGCACAGAAGCTTTAGCTGTGTCGGCGGTGGATTGCCACTTCTCAGCAGGAGCAGCAGTGGAAGCGCTTTGGGAGCTTTTCCAACCTTCAGGAATTTTGGGCGGCGCGTATTTCGCAGTTGCTGAAGATTCGGCAGAGCTACTCGACAAGACGAAGCCATCCAGAGGCAGTCGTCCATCATGACATTTTCGAACACTCGGGGCTGATTTGCGAGCCATCATATTCTTCTTCGACAGAAAGACTGGACGTGCCGCAAGCAAAGGATTCGCAGCTGGTGTCTTGACCGCGCCTGTCTTCTTCGCTTTCTTGTCCCCACCGATCGTCCGACTGTATGATATTCTTGGCCCAATTTCGTACGGGTCTTCATCGTCCGAACCAGTGTCGTTCAAGACGCCCATACCAAACCCTCCCTTCTTTGCTGTGCCTTTTCCTTTAGGAGGTCCAGATTTTCTGAAAGAAAAGATGTCTTCTTCTTCATTCTGCGTCGACTGCCCGGAGCGATCTGCAAGGCTTGATAGAGAGGTCTGCCCCGTGTATCCCAATCCTTTCTGATCATTCTTTCTAAGAAACTCAATCATCTTGCTGTTTTCCGGGGCAAATAAATGCAGCTCTTCAGTGGCTCCTCCGCCCTCGCCCTCTTCAGACAGGCGTGCCTTTCGCCGAACTTTGGGGCCTACACCTTGCCCTGGCCGCCATCCCATGCGCTGCAGGAGCTTCACGCCCATTGTTTCTCCAGCTGGTGGAGCTAAGTCCATGAAGACATCGCGTTTCGAAGCTTCCTCTGCGGTAGACCCTAGCCCTGAGAACCCGGTTGACGTCTGCAGTTTTTGGGCTTCTTCTGCATCTGCAATGTCCTCCTCGTCCATGAAATCCTCCGCCTTTTGCTGGGCTTTCGCACGATTCGTCCGGGAGGAGACGAAGGTCTGTGGAGTCCATCCATCTTTGGACCCTACCGTATTGAAGTACCTAATCGACTGTCTGTATGAGTGTCCTTTTTCTGCTTGATGTGGAGAGTAGTCTTACCCAGCGCTGAATCCACCTGTGAAGGCTCCGTGCAGCCTCTTCCTTCCTCTCTCATCTCTGACTTCCTGTTGCCACACCGGGACGTAGCTTCCGTCGTCCCTCACTTCAGCATCCAGCGGCGGAATGGGTGTTCCGTAGAAAGCATATGGCGATTCGGTCTTTTGCAGACGCTCTTCAAACGCAGAGCGCGGGCGTTTGTGGGCCATGATTGCTATGTGTGATGCATCTGGCAGTATTCCAAGGGAGAGTGAAGAGATGGATTGCACAATGGGCAGCCACGTATTGGACTTGTTGTCTCTGATATCGAAGGGGTGTCGATCTGTGAGGTATCTTACGAGCTTGATACTAGTAGCGGTTCTCCACGGTCCACACCTGCACGATGGTATTGTAAGATTACGGAGGTTAGCAAGTGCACTAGAGGGCATTCTCCGCCCGGTGCCAGGACGCAGTGGAGGTGCTAGCAAAGCGCAGCGCAGCGCGGCGTAGAATCAATGCCTTGACTCTGCAGCATAGTACTAAGGAATATCCATCTCTGAACCGATGCGCATCACCTGCACTCCTGTTCCTGTTATAAGACGACGCCTGCGCCTCCATGTGCGGACCGGCCGTCACCTGCTGCCAGACAGAGTCATCCAAGTCAACAACATAACCTGAGCAAAGGCCAAGGCTATCCATCCCTCCACCCCCATCAGCCAACGCCAACTTCGCCCGACGCCTGGACCGACTTCCTCCCTTACTTATAGGTAGGCACACTGCCACTGCCTCCAATCTCCCCGCCAGACGAAGAGCTCCATTGTCCTTTGCATTCTCGAAGCCGTACCATTCTGCGTCCACGCTGGGCAGAGCATCCTATCTCTACGACGTCCAAGGTGCCTTGCTGTCCTATGAGGTGAGACCGTCTCTTTGTGCAGAAACGTCTATAATCGGCATGCCATGTCACGCTGCACTCTATCCTGCTGGCTTTTCACACGCACGCCGCGATCACTGAAGTCCCACTGTGATAGGGAGCACGACACGCGTTCACAAGCGCGCTCAGGTGCTGCGTTGCCCTCTTTCTTCCACAGTAGCTATTAATTTGTAGTTGACGTGGCCGAGGGGTTATTCGTTGTCTCTTGACCGTCTTCTCCACAATGCGCGCGCTGTCATCCTTTCTCACAGCTCAATTCCGATTCTTCCAATCATTGGCTAACTTGTCCGGCAGCCTGTCCAGATTGCAATTACTTATCTCGAGCTTCCCGACGATCGACAAAAGACACTACTTCAGGTCCAACTCGGCTAGTAGAGGGCGGAACCAGCAAGCAGCAGCAGGCTGAGTCAGGACAACAGCTTCGACATCATGTCGAGTGCAGCTTCGGCAGTACCAGTGGCCCGCAGTTCGTCTCATCGCACCGCACCAGGGGATAGCTCCCAAAGACCGCATCGTTCACAATCTACGCGTGTGGGAAATTCAGGTCATAGGCCGAGTGGTTCAGGGCAGTCGGCAGGGCTTAGCAATGTAGCGCAGCGAGATTATGAGCAGAGCAACCTCGCCCAACCTCCTTCCTCCGCCCGCCGCAGTACGTCACGCGATCAGGACAGAGACCGGTCACAATATCCATCACGTACAGACTCGATGCGTACTGGCACCCATCGCACAACGAGCTCTCGGGGTAACAACAGTGAACGCTATGCGTCAATCGATGGAACATCTCAACACCCACCACAAACCAATGGAGCGCCCTCCGACCCTACGCAAGCGAGATCTCAGCCGTCCCAAGGTCGTCGAAGAACTACAATCGATACACAGACAGGGAAATGGGGTCTAGGAAAAACCATAGGAGCAGGCAGTATGGGGAAGGTCAAGTTGGCCAAGAATTTGGAGACTGGCGAGCAGGTATGGATACCTGAGAATAAACAGGTGATTTTCAGCCGCTAACCTTTGAAAGGTCGCTATCAAAATTGTCCCGCGACAGTCGACCGACGAACACCGAAGCCAGGCAGACAGAGAGCGTGCAGACCACTCCAAGGAAGTCCGCACGGCCCGCGAAGCTGCCATTGTCAGCCTCGTCAACCATCCCTACATTTGTGGGATGAAGGACGTCGTGCGTACGCAACACCATTGGTACATGTTATTCGAGTACGTGAATGGAGGTCAAATGCTGGACTACATCATCTCTCATGGTCGACTGAAGGAGAAGCAGGCCAGGAAATTCGCTCGCCAAATTGCGAGCGCCCTGGATTATTGCCATCGAAACAGTATCGTCCATCGAGACCTTAAAATCGAGAACATCCTTATCAGCAAAACTGGGGATATTAAAATCATTGACTTTGGTTTGAGCAACTTGTTCGCACCTCACAACCACCTCAAAACATTCTGTGGAAGTTTGTACTTTGCGGCACCTGAGCTCCTCCAAGCTAAGCAGTACACCGGGCCTGAAGTAGACATATGGAGTTTTGGGATTGTGTTGTATGTGCTTGTCTGCGGAAAAGTTCCATTTGACGATCAAAGTATGCCACAGCTACACGCAAAGATCAAGAAGGGTTTTGTCGAGTATCCTCCATGGCTATCAGCTGGTCAGTATCTATACTACGCGTTTTGACTGCTTGACTAATGGTTCCAGAATGTAAAAATCTGATTTCACGGATGCTTGTTACAGATCCAAAGCAGCGAGCGGGTCTGACCGAGATTATGAATCACGCCTGGATGACGAAGGGTTCTCCTGGTCCCGCGGAAAACTACCTGCCTCCTCGCGAACCCCTCACCCTCCCTTTGGATTCTGAAGTCATTCGCAAGATGCACGGATTTGACTTTGGGACACCAGAATATATTTCAAATCAGCTGACCAAAATAATCCAATCAGACGACTACTCAAGGGTTGTGCGAATTGCTCAGCGTAGGCATCCCACACACAATGCCGAAGCTGAACGGAAACGAGGCGTGTTTGATTTCTACAAGCGCAGAAATTCCACAACTAGTCGAGACAATCTCACTAACTCGTCGAACGAAGCAGTTCAGCTCGGTGACGATCCGATCAATGCCTACAGTCCGCTCATTTCCATTTACTACTTGGTCAGGGAGAAAATGGACAGAGAGAGGCAGGAGGCAAATCCAGGAGCACTCGCAATGCCGACAAGCCCTGCCGAGAAGCCTCTCCAAATGCCAGATCTCGCTGCACCTGCAGCTGCCTACACCAATTCGAATGCCTATGAAATGGCTGGCGAAGCTCCAACAGGGGGCCGCACGAGGCCAAGGGCACGTACCCATGGCGAAGATGAGGTGACAGATGATCTGAAGAGACTAAACATCCAGCAAGGCGCGGGCGTCGATGGATCTCATAGTCCAGCGCTCCTCTCGCCGGCCGACCAAACACCAGTTCGCAAGGAGAGCGCAGCAGCGGGTCTGCTCCGCCGATTTAGCACCAGAAAGAGAAGGGAACCCCCTCCAGAGAGAGAGCACTCATCTCACCGTCCGGCTGTAAGTGTCCAAAGTCCGCTAGATGTCTCTTCACCAAATCCACCGCCACGGAAGAGTTTCAGTGTCAGAAGAACTCGAACAGGAGAAAAGCCCGAAGGACCGCCCTCTTCGGCATCTCTTCACCTCAGTGGTAGCCAACGTCATCAACCCGAGCTTCTTACGCCACCGAGCGCGACTGGGGAAGGTTTCCCAAAACGGTTCATGAGTCTGCGAAGATCCTCAAGCGTCGATAGACGTCGTTTGGCGAAGCGGGCAGCATCTGAAAGCAATGCGCCACCAGAGCCGCCGCCGACCAGCGGCTCTGACGATTCGAGCTATAACACTGGCAAACAACCAGTGTCTGCTGACGGACCTTCTGAGGAGAACCGTCCTATGCGTGGTACCGCTAGTCGTGCTAAATCTCTTGGCCATGCCAGACGTGAGAGCATACAAGCCCGACGTCTTCGCCGAGAACAGGCCAAGGAGGAGAACGTCCCTGAAGAGACGGATGCTGAAGTTGCTGAAGCTCGTGCTGATTACAGTGAGGAGACCATGAAGCCCGTCTTCTTGAAAGGACTGTTCAGCGTCTCTACGACAAGTAGCAAGCCATTGCCCGTCATCCGTGCGGACATCATTCGAGTGCTCAGACAGCTCGGTGTCGAGTACGCTGAGATGAAGAACGGGTTCTCTTGCAAACAGACACCAAGCATTGACATGAACAGGCACAATGATGCTTCACCTCACAGCCCGCATCTTACTCCCTCGGCTGGCCACCGACGTAAAATAAGCTTTGGTGGTCTCATGGGAGGCAGCAGCAACAGTGAGAGAGACCGTGAGGAGTTCCGTGGCAACTTCAGATCATCGCCTCAATCTCCTCGCACGCCCGCGACCCATCGTAGCCCACGATTCGGAGATGATCAGACACCAGAGGATAGCGACGAGTCTTTAGAGGAGAGGCGGGGGGTTCGTAAGAATGGCCGTGCCAGCAACCCTGGAGAGACCTCAACCCATGTTCGCGACGACGTGGGCTCCAACATGGTTTTGAAATTCGAGATTTTGCTTGTCAAGGTCCCATTACTGAGCTTCCATGGAATTCAGTTCAAGAAGGTTGATGGCAACATGATGCATTACAAGAATACGGCGCAAGCGATTTTGAAGGCGCTAAAGCTGTAATGAGAGAGGAAAGATTTCTGGGGGTCGCTCGACCATTGTACATCATATTTTTACGTTCTTCGGTGGAAACATACTGATGGTGATCAGTGCCACTCGCTTGGTTTTGGGTTTACTCTTCTTCACTACCGCAAGGTATTCAGCAGCGAGGTATTTCTTTTGTCTTGATCATTATCATTGGGCGCTGTATAAGTTGCAACGGCTCCTTCAATTGTAGGGCAGACCGGAGCGGGTATTTGAAGTTGTAATGCCAGATCCATAGAAGTAATGCTGTTTATGGAACCTATTAGTCATGTTGAAGTTGTTTTGATGGCCAGGGAGACCAGACTGCCTTCGGCGTGACCCCTGTTTAGGCAAATGTACCGTAGAACATTGAACTCAACTTTTTGTGCTCGACTTTCATCTTTACATCAACAACAATTTCCCACCAACAATCCCCTCCGCACAACAAAACTTCCCTCAGAACCTTACACACATCAATCCCATCGCAAATTATCACGAAACCACTCCGAAATGGCCTCCTCACCACCACCAGGCGCACAGCAAAGTAAACTCCCCCCCTCCTCACCACCATCCCTCCACAGCTCACAAAAAAACCTGACATTAAACGCAAACAGTAAAGATCACGGACCTCACCCAACCTCAACTCAACCAATTGAAAACGTCACTCAACAGCGATCTACAGACCCTCACCCAGTCCCTCCAATCCCTCCGCGTAGCTCAATCCAAATTCCGCGATTGTTTGGTTTCGCTGCGGAAGGGTCTTGGTGGAGGGACCAATAACACGAATACCAATACCAATACCGACAAGACATCGCCATCGCCGTCGCCAAAACAGATCCTCGTCCCGCTCACATCAAGCCTCTACGTCCCCGGCACACTGACCGATTCGGAAAAGGTGCTCGTAGATATCGGGACGGGGTTTTTCGTGGAGAAGAGCGTAGCGCAGGCGGAGGTGTTCTATGAGGGAAAGGTTAGGGAGTTGGGGGGCAGTATTAAGGAAGTTGAGGGGTTGGTTGGGGGGAAGGGGGAGAATTTGAGGATGGTGGAGGAGGTTTTGAGGGGGAGGATTTTGGAGGGGGGCGGTGCTGGGGGGAATGGGAGTGGTGGGGGTGGGAGTGGGTAGAGAGTGGGCAGGGAGGGAGATTGGGAGAGATGGGAGGGTGAGGTTGTGTTTTGGTTCTTGAGTGGCTTCCTACCCAAGAGAGTGGGAGAAGGTATGAAGGTGGTATACGATGGCAGTATACGATGGCAGCACTAGACGTCCAGCGACGACAGGACCGGACAAAAATCATGATACCCAAATCAAAAGGCATAAGCCAATCGTCGGCAAGAAAGAAACCATAATAATCCTCGTAACAAGAAAAACTTCAAAACCAACCTCTCAAAACACCAAATCTCAAAAAATTACACCTTCCCATCCCCACCTAAAAGCACACCATCAACCATGCCTCCCTTCCCTCTTCCTCAATCCACACCACCCCTCCCCAAGCTCGCCCCGACTCACGAGAAACCCACCCCAAACCCCTTTACACGGTGCGCCATCAAGCGAACGGAAAAAGGGGTAAAACAGAGCTATAGCGACCGTATCGACTCACGCACGACTTATAAAATTTGATTCCAGAAAACGCATGGCAGTTCGTCAAATTTCCAAATTCCCGCATATCTATCAGCATAGACGTATTGCACATAGCCCTATTTATGCCACATAAGGTACCCCGCATACCACATACCACATAGCAAAGGTACGCCATACGCCAAAACCACCCACCCGGACATCAATTAGGTACTCCCACCACAATTACAGCCACAACCACTTCCATCCAAACCCTCACACTTCACGTTATCAATCACTCAATCAATCCCCAAAATTGAGGTTTATCCAGATACCAAGGATCCGACATCCGACATATGTATACCTTACTCACTCATCCGCGTTACTTACCCACCTCCCTCCTTCCCTTCCTTACCTTGTAAATAAGAAAATAGTACCAACTAATCCTCCACCATCCTTATCCCCCCCGACATTCCCAGTCTCGTTCGAATATCTCTGTATCTCCTGATCCATTTTTTCTGCTTTCCAATCGTAATCGTGTCCAGATTTCTTTTATCGAGAGGACGGGGATTTGATTTGATTACGGGAATCAGAGAAAGCGGAAACGGGAGTTACAAGTGATGGATGACAGACTAAAGTTGTAGTGGTGGTGGTACAAGATTAGATTAAGTACTAAATAAATACCTAGTCAGGATAAACACAGACAAAACCGCCCAACTCCATCGCTCGAAACACACACAGCCCAAATAAAGAATCCTCATGACATTTCTCCCCGCCATTTCAGGCCGGGACCAGCCAGCCACTCGACTATTACACTTTATCCCCGGGGATTCTTCCCACTTTCGGCGCTCTATCTCCTAAAACTCTTACCACTCCTGCCACTCTTCGTCTTCCTCAACGAAGCCCCAGTCGTCGATCTGCTTCTGGTCCGCGTGAATGAATCCCGCGTGTTAACGCGGTCGATATCGTAAGGACTGAAATCGTAATCTCGTGGACCCTCCGTGGCAGTCTTGATCTTTTCAAAGCGTGGCCGGTGGGTACCCCCATGTTCAAGATCCGGTTCCTCATACGAATAATCAATCGCCTCTCTCTCTTCCTCGGCTTCCCTCTCTGCTCCGACTTTCCTGGCTTTCTCTCTTTTCTCTTCGTCGCGCTCCTTTTCTTTCTCCTCGGCAGAAATGATCTCATCCTCCGACGTCGTGTCGCCATCTTCGTTCTCGTCCTGCTGGCCACGCATTTTCTTCATGAATGCCTCACTCTCGGCGGCGTATTTGCACTTCAGTCTGATTTGTTTGCCGTATTTGTAGAAGAGGAAAGGGAAGGGGACGCATGCTAGGGCCAGGAATGCGGGGATAGAGGAGGCCCAGTGGATGCCGAGACGACCATACATCTGTTTGGTGAAGAGGGGAAAGGCGGCGCCGAAGCAGGATCGGAGCACAGAATTAGCGGCTAGCACCGAGGCGGCGAAGATGGTATAGGCATCTATCAGATAATTCTGTTGCACGAGAGGTTAGTGGGAGGTTTCCAAAGAGTGGATCGAGGATAGGGAGCTTACCATGATTGCCAAGAATACGAGGACCATCCCGAAACCGAATGGTATACCTGCGGCCATTGATGCGGCCCATGGAAGAGATGGTGCATTGGTCCATGCGAACCAGAAGAGGCCGATGGTCAGGGCAACACCGCCTATTATGGCTGGCGGGAGGCGAGACTCTGGTGATGCAAAACCGCCCGCATCGTCCACGACCTTTTGATACCGTTTATTGTCAAAGGTGCAGGAATAGACGACAGCGATGATCATGCCGATCAAAACGCCAATGAAAGCCAACCCACCAATTCCTGCGCTCCACCCACGCCCTTGCTGATAGACAATTGGGTAGGCGCCGAAGAGCATGTAAAGCGTTCCGTAAATGATAGCCATATAGATGGAGAGGATGAGAACGATGGGTTCTTTGAAGAGGAGAATCCATGGTCGTGACAAGGCTGTCTTGAAGGCGTCGCCGATGGAAGTCTTCCCTCGCTCAATGTCGAGCCTGGATTCGTACACTTTCCCAGTCTTCTTGGAAAGGGCTGCGGCTCGTTTGCGGAGAAGGACTGGAGAATACGTTTCGGGCACGACGATTGCACCCAAGATCCAGCAGAAACCAGAAAAGGCCGCCAAGAAACCAGTCAACCATCGCCATCCTGCTGCTTCACCAAGAAAGCCACCAATAACAGGTCCAAGAGCAGGTCCCAGAAATGGTGCTCCTGCGAAGACACTCGTTGCTAGACCTCGTTGACGAGCAGGGAAACAATCAGCGATGACCCCTCCAGCATTGGTCAATGGCGAGGAGCCAAAAGATCCAGCGAAAAATCTCAAGATCAGAACGGTCCACATATTTTTTGCGCCAGGGACTCCGGCATTAAAGACCGCAAAGGCTCCGAAGGTGCCAAAGTAAAGAATCTGTCGTCCAAACAGCTCTGACATTGGTGCCCAAAACAAAGGCCCGACAGCAAAACCCAGAACGAACAAGCTCAAGCCCAGGGTGCCTACTTCTTGGGAAGAGTGAAATTCAGCATCGAGTTGGGCGAGGCCGCCTGAAAAGGCTGAGGAACACAGGGAGACGGCGAGGGTGGCGAAGGCCATTGTTAGTGTCAGAGTCCATTTGTACCACATTGGGAATTGCATTGGGTTTCGGGGATCCGAGTCCAGCCAGTCGATGGAGTAGGGGTCAATCTCAGTGCCAGAGCCAGGGTAGGGGGATTTTTCGATTGCTGGAGTTAGGACGCCTTGGTGCAGGATCATGCGCCTGCGAGAGTTTGTTAGTGATGAAGTGGGCGATTTGATGAATGGGTGACATTACCAGTGGGGGAGCATTTTTGTGCTGCCGCCATTTGATTCGGTGTCCTCCGAGGAAGTTTTCTCGTCAGACATGGTGAAATGCCGAGTACTGTTGGAGAGGTCGAGGGAAACGTGTGGGAAGACGAGGTGCCCTTTGGAATAGTAGGTATGTGATGAAGAGAAGAAAGTGACGATGGAAGCGATGCAGGATGCTCAGGACTGATGATGATGTCGACACTCAAAGGATGGTAGCGTACAGATGTAGCCGAGATGCTTGATTGGACAGGCGGAAGTGCAAAGCTGAAGTCACGAAAAGGCTGAAACTCTGGCGGAAGTAATGTATGTGCAACATAAAGAGACAAGCGCAGAGGGAGCTTGGGCACGACGTGATGGAAGATGAAGATGAAATATTATGATTACTAAGGTAGAGGCAACGGAAGAAAAGACTCTACCACCCGATGGCAAAAGCGGAACTCGAGGTGCCTGCTATTGAAAAGTCGTGTCGCGACAATGGTACCTAGCTTTCGTCGGGGCGACGTCACACCTCCTCGCCCAAAACGGTGGATGGCGGCGCCCAACCCGTGCCGATAGCCGTCCTGGAGGGAAGCTAAGCGGGTGGCTCTTGCCGCTTGAGATTGGATTTTACTGCGTAACGCGGTGGAATGTGGATGAGACCCACTCTTCGCCAGTGCCGAGGTAATACGACGCGCGAATCTAGATGCGTCTTCGTCTTCTTCGCCGGCACAACGGTTTTCGACGCGGATGTGCATATTTAGTCATCGCCATGTTTCCGGATGCGCGGCCTGATGCAGTGAGGATATGTGTCTGGTGTCGATATGTCTGCGTGCTGCGTCTTCTGCTGACCCATCATGGACGAATCTTGGGTTTCTGCTGCACATCTATCGAGTCACCCAGTGCTCAGAAAAGCCGGAAAAGCGGCAAGCCTGAGTCTTTGATATTTAATGCTGAGTGGGGCGAGATCGAGCTTTTGAAATGCATGGATTCGAGTTTCCCTGCATCGGTCCATCTCCAACATTGGCCTCGGTTTCGAGCCTCCCAAAAGGCCTACTCCCGCTTCACTTCCATGGCTCACTCCTTTTCCAAAACAAGTACATCATCGCTCCAATCCCACATATCCCGAAGCACAAGCGCATCGTCCATCTTAAGATCGAAGGTGAAGTCTGTTCAAAGAGTTTGGTATCGCGGATTGGAGCACCGCGTTTCTCCTTCCCGCCATCCTTCGTCTTCGAGCATGATGCTGAAATGGACTCGATGGACAAGGAAAACGCTCCTTCCTGCGTTCCAAAGAAGCTTCTCATCATGATGCTGAATTGCTTGATGCTCGACGTATTGAGCTTCGGTGCATCTTCTTGCACCCTGCCTCTGTACGTCGCTGTGAAGGACTCCCAAGGGATAAAGATCTCGCTCTTCTTGGCTACCGTGCCAGTCTCGGCTATCTGAAAATCGTACTCGTATGATGTCGACGATTGCTCACGGCCCGTCTCTGGGTCCAAGGGAAGCAGCGTGTCCTTGATGTTGAACGTGTAGTGTTTGCCTGTCAATGTTAGACATTGGCGAAAGGGGGAACGAGAGAACTTACCGTCGGACTTTGTGATTACCAATTCAATACCATCATATGCAGATAGATCCCAGTTCTCATCTTTTCTCGTCCTTTGACTTGCAAATCCTGCACCTCCGAGAGTCGTGATGTCTTTTGCACATTAGCTGGACGCTCCCTGGTGATGAGCATGGTCATCGAACCTAGGTTTCCGTAGAAGCTGGCAACTGGGCTTTTTGGCGAACATTCTAGATAAGACTTTGAATTATTAGTTCTCACAGACTGGACTTGCTCTTCATATACACACCTGAGACTTCCCTCCTCGGACACGATCGTCGCTCGATGTCCAATCTTCCGCATTCCACGCCCTGCCAAGCAAATCAGCCTACCGTTCATGCTTCCATACACCTTAAACTTACTCGCTGCCTCCGAAAAGCGCATCTTTCTTCGATTCGGTTGCCATGACTTTTGTTGTTTGTGAGCAGAGTAGAAAAGTAACTAGGACGGAAGACACCAATGATGCCTGCATCCGATCCAGGTCTAGCCGAGCGCCTCGATCCCAATTCCCCTTCAGCTTCGCACACCAAGCGTTCAAAAACATACACAACAGAAAGACCATGCTGAACGCTGGTGGCGGCCTCATCTGATATACTGCTCTTTCTTATCCTTCCACGGGACGATGCTAGATATAGCACATTTGAAAGCCTGACGTCGCCCATATCTCAGAGCACAATCCCTCCCTGTCCACCTCCACATCCCAATGGGCATGCGACTTCTACTTCCCAGAGGAGCGACGATGCATAAGCCGTTGGAGATGATCATAGTAGATGGTAGCGCATTGCGTAACCAAGGCTACTAAGGGGATTGGCTGCCTGCGTACCACAAAGGTCGTACGGTCCAATCACGGCCGCAACCATAGCCGCGACCGTTGTCAGAAGGAGGAAAAGTGGGTGTCTGCATCGCTCAGATGTCACAACTGGAACCACGACTGACTCTAGTCCTTGATGTCTAGCCCACTGGAATGGAAGATGCGCAATCAGCAACAACCTGGACTTATAAGAGAGACGAGCTATCGATAGGACATTGCCTACAGCGGACTTCAGGATGTCCGGATCGATCCAGGACATACCGACCCTTAGCCTAGAGTACAAGGGAGTCCGAAGGCTTTTGCTCATCCCTGGCTACTTATCTTTCCTCCTGGCAATGCGAGTTCGGATGCCACTCCCTCCGTTCGGCAGCTTAGCAAGCAAGGATACAGCAATAACAACGACTTTCGTCATCGCTTATCCCTAGTATCTATGGATGCCTGACGTTGAACGCCAATATCGATGCCAGAAAGAAAACCGTGTCGCTCACAGTCCGTTTTCTTGATGAACTTCGACTCATCTTTCCCGGGCTTTCGAGAAGCCACCGCCTTTGAACCACGAGATCGCACTGCAGAAGACGACATTCGTCAATGCAGGCTTCAGAAGATGAAAAATGAATTAGGCTTTCCATGACCATTCTGTGGCATTTCCTTACCATAATTGATTCACCTACCGATCTCAAGTCACAATCAACAGCGAGAACCGGACATCATCATCCAGCGAAGTCGAGATGGAAAGCCGCCAGGACCCTGAGACAGCTGCCTCCAGATAGTCGGAAATAGAGCCTGTTGACGCTTCAAATACAACCAGCACTATCTTGGACATGCCATCGGTTCTGTAGCAGGACTGACGACGGTAGAGTAGTGTCTCGATGCTGAGATTCAAAGGGAAAAGGCATATTTCTCCGTCTGATTCTGTACTTGCCAGGAATCCATGAGGATACTTCCGGGTTCTGGGACGACACAGCAGCGTGATGCGTCCAACTCATGCCGTCTAAGAGCAGAATCTAGCTCTGCATGTCTAAATCGTAATGATAAACTGGAACTCTTTCCGAAGATTTTAATCTTTCGAATATCAACTTGACTCTATCATGCCTGGAATGGAACGAACCGTGAAAAGAGAATGACAGTATGTGGAGAAATGAGGGACTAGGCAGTTTTCAACCTGAAGGACGTTCAAAGATAAGAGCATGGTGCACTGAAGAAACATATGAAGAGCCTGCGCGCAGTTTGACGGGGAAGAAGGGGTCAATCTGCTCCTATAATAGAAGTTATCATGCCATCATACAATTACCACGCCTGCAAGGCTCGGACAGTTTGAACCAAGTAGTCATCAACGAGGAAGGTTCTTCAGCCCCAAAGACCAAGGTCAACCCTGCCAGGCAAAACCCAGAATTGCGCACTCTTCTCATTCAGCCTCCACTGTCTTGAAGCCTGTAGACATGCGGCCAACTCTCAGTGTACGCGTTGTAGGCATTGTAGAGGTTGTGAGGTTGAAGAATCGTTCGTCGGACACGAGGTATACGTCTGCTGGCGGGACTTTCGGTGGCTCCTGAGGCGTACTGATTCTACGATTATCTCATGTCAGAGAGCCTGGTTCTTGCAGTACATGAATGAGGACTGTGGTTCTGTTCGTTTGGGATAAGATTCTGGTGGCTTTGTGCTTTAGGCTTGGAAAGATGCGGATTGCGTGAAGCAGTCAAACGTCAAACAGCACTTGCATGTAGCTGGGTGTCTCTTCCAAGTCTAGATGCAGGTGACGCTAGATATCTTCATCATAAAGGGTATTGAGACAGCTGTATTCGAAAGCTGGTGCGGTCGGTGGTACTGATGTGCGAACTCCCCTTCGCTGCTGTTGTTGCAAGAAGCTACGCGGTAGGGGTCATTGGGATCTTCCACAACAAATCCTGCTTTGCTTCTTTACCTCATCACCATTCACAGTCAACATCATCGTAAGTCGTTCTCGCTATTTGAGCAGCAGACCTCGTAGTATTCGAGGCTGGATCAATTACTGATAGTCATAGACACACTCCATCAATATGCTCGGCGGCGGAAAAGGGGTCTTCAAAGGCCCAAGAGCTTGCAACTGGTGCCATGAAAAGGGCAGACACGTATGATTCTGCACTGCTCTGTCCTCCACGCCGTCATAACTCATATGCTTTAGTTGATCAAAACCTGTCCTCGCTTGAAAGAGGATAAGAAGTTGGGCCTGGTCTGCGGTTGCAGACCGATCCCTCACGTATGATTCTATTCTATCTTTTTCCTCGTGGGATCTCTGCTGAACGATTTGTAGCTCAAGTCCGACCCGAAATGTCCTGGGTCACGTGGTACTACTCGCACAACCACTACTTCCTCTCTCATCAACCTTAATTCCTCCACACCTCCACCAGCCATGGCGCCTCGAAATGCGCCATCGCGCGCCCGCAGACCTGCAAAAGAAATCATCACCAACCCAGACGTTGAAGATGAAAACCATACGCTCACTCACGCAGCATTTCGGGAAGAGAAAAGACCCGATGCCACCTTCCGCTTTCCCCAGGGCTTTGATGCCTTCAAGAACCCATCAGACAATGCGATGATCGAACAAATCGCCAGCAGAACCGGGTCCAACCTGGTACCAGAAGCTGTAGGGGATACAATGGGCGTGAAGATCTTCGGGAACAGAGATCAATGTGAAGATGCTCGAAGCCAACTGAGAGCTTGGTCCTCCGCTCGTGACAGAGCCGTCCGTACAAGAACGGTCGCTTTCCCGACCGTTGGTGGCTACAACGAGGTCAAGGAAGGCCACGCGCGGGACAAGGCCGCAATCGCTGAGAGCAGAAAGAAGTATCGCGCCGACTGCGACACCACAGCATTCGAAAGCAAGAAATTTGCTCACGCAATCATCCTCGAGTACAAACGCTGCGATTGGATGGACGGCAAGATTCTCGGCACGTTTATGGAAGCCCTGGACCCGATTCGAATGGACCACAGATGTCACATCACATACATGGACAATCTGCCCGTCCCTGATGCTGAGAACGGCAACAAGGAAGGATATCGAACTGGTCAAGGCTTTTTCCTATGCGGTAACAAGAAACACCTCATGGACGCAGCTGTTGAGCGACTCAAGAATCTGGACAAACAGATCAATGCCCGCAATATTGAAGCACCGCAGTTCTTCTTGGTGAAGCCTGTCGCCTATCCGCTCGACTACAACGCGTATGTCATCGATCACAGGATGTATGAGACGCCGCAGTTATTTGGACGCAAATCTGTCAGAACCGATCACATCATGCATTTGAAGGCCGCATCGACCTGTGCCGCCGATTTTCTGCCGCCAACGGAGAGCAGCGTTCGGTCGATATCAGAACTAGACAGCGGCGCCATCCGTATGGGCAGCAGACATCTTGCGAGTCTAAACATCCAATACATAGATATCTGGCTTACCGCAATGCTGGAGCGTCTTCGTTGCTGGCAAGGCTATTTGGAGATGCGCATCTTGATCGGAACTTGCGCTTTCGAGATTTATGTCAAGAACGTACATGAATACAGTCTTCGTGATTTCGAGGAAATGGTGGAGCAACGTAATGCCGAAGCCGAAGGTATTGATGCATTTATGACCACCGAGTAAGTGTCCCTCTACACGCGAGGCGGAATAGTGCTAACATCTTCAAGGATTGGCGATCTTGAGACTGAAGCGGCACTCCTGGACCGTTTCTTCAATGCTAAAGATACTCTGATGTACAAAGATCACGTCCCCGGACGCGAAATCTTTCCTCTGTGTACTGCAATCTTTAACATGAAGAGTCCATGGAATTCAAATGAAACCTTGCGCCTCAAGGCGGTGTTCAAAGAAAATGGATACGGCGACTATTTACTCGATACACACCAATGGGAGCTCTTGGAGAGCGACAAAGAAACTGCAAAAAAGATGGTGGACATTAAGTTGGTCGATCTGAAGCACAGGTACGTTGAATCTCTTCTCCTTACCCATACGAGACTGACTTCGTTGCAGCTTCACTTCGACAGGAATCTCTCTAGCAGCTGGCAGATTTGTGACCGAGTCACAAAAAGCAAAGCTGGCCAGCTGGAGTCTATATGAGCGATTCTTGCACAAGATCTCCGTGATTCCCGAAAATGCCAAGTCAGATGTCAAAGACCGTCCCATATTTGACTTCGAAGATAACAACAGCAGAGGCGGCGTACGCCTGCTGTCCTTGGAACAGCGCAAATCGTACATCTTCGAGATCTACCAAGGCCCAGGCCGTGGCTACCACGTCGAACTGTTCTCATTCCAAATGCCAGGTGCGCGCAAACACGAACATTTCCCGCAGGTCGAGCAGCGCTGGGGCGTCCAGCTCTGGCATCCCAGTTGGGACACGCTCTTCTACGATCATCAGGTCTTGGAGATAGCCATGCGAGCCAACTGGGAGCCGGCCGAATGGCAATTCTTCCCGCCTGCTTCGGAGGACATCAACGACTGGCAAGACGTCGTCGGCATGGAATTCGAGGTCGGTACGGGATACCAGAACATGCTCGATGCCGTCGATATCGTCGAGAAGATCATCCGCGGTGAATCATCCCTCTCCTCACCACCATTAGCCAAGAAACAGAAACAAAAACACACCAACCATCCCATTCCAGCCCAAACCATCGATCCCAAGAATCCAATACCAGACACGAAAAATCACCCCGCGGCAACTTCCAACAAGAAGAACCCCAAACATCGCGATCGAAGACCAGACCAACGCATCTACCAAGCCCACGCCGTCGCAGTCGCACAGGGTAAACCCACGGGCGCGGCCGCCGATCTGACAGGATTGGAGATCGAACATGTCCCCGTCGACGAGACACAACTGACCGGTGCCGCGAGGGAATTGGCCGGGCTGTACATGTGAGGAGGCGATGGGTTTTGAAAAGCGTGTGTGCCGGAGTTGTTTGGTGTGTGTATAGATAATTAGATATATATATCCCTGGAATTCTCCTTGCCCACCTAGTTGTGCGAGAGTTGAAAGAGGATCGAGGGGGAATGGCGAATGGCGGATGGCTTTTATCTGCACTTACTTCTTTGGCGGGTAGGTTTTCTGGAATCCTCCCTCCCTCCCTGATTGTTGTGAGAGTGATGCGATGCTTTGTAGTGATATCTCTCCGGGATGTGCGAGTTGGGGTTTTTGAGAGAGTGTGTGTACAGTAGTATATCCAATGTATTTTGGCGTATGGTTAATGAGTCGCGGTGATGAGACTTACCTCGATGAAGACTTACCTCGATGAAGACTTACCTCGATGGAGGATGTGTGGTTCACAGTCAGACCTTGAAGACACAATGAAGTAAAAATCCCAAACTTGAATTGCTTCCTCGAATCAACTAAGAACAATATCCCCAATCAATCTACACCCACCTAACTCCCAAGTACAGCACTGAAAAATCAAGTATAATGCGGATTCTGCTTCCCATCCGCCTCCCCAATCTCCTTCCTCAAAGTCCTCTCCACACCACTCCCACTCCCACTCCCATCCCCATCCCCATTCCCACCCCCCTCTCCCTCCCCCTTCCCTTTCCCCAGCGGCCTCCTAAACCTCGGCCTAATCCCCTCCCAACTCTCCTTATTATAACCATCCTGCAACTTCCTACACCTGCTCAATCCCCACTCCGTCACACCAACCATAAGACAGCTCTCAAACATAAACGCCATGCTCCCCTTCCCCACCTTCTGCGGCCTCAACACGACCGTACTGGCTTTATCGTACGTATCCGCATCGGGCCCGTGGGCACTCATCACATTATGCAGACTGGCTCCAGCGGGTTGGAACCCACCGCCCGTCTTGGCGTCGTAGACGCCGCCGATGAGACCCATGAATTCGGACATTGTGTTGCGGTGGTACCAGGGGGGTCGGAAGGTGTCTTCGGCGACGAGCCAGCGCGGAGGGAAGATGACGAAGTCGGCTATTGCTGTTCCCGGACGGTCTGAGGGCGCCGTCAGGACGGTGAAGATGGAGGGGTCTGGGTGGTCGAAGCTTATGCTGCCGATTGTGTTGAAGCGGCCCAGGTCGTATTTGAAGGGGTAGTAGTTGCCGTGCCAGGCGACGATGTCGAAGGGCGTGTGGTTCTGTTTCGCGGCGAAGAGGTGGCCCGCGAATTTGCTTAGGAGCGTGTAGGTGTTTGTTGTGTCTTCGTCGAAGGAGGCGATGGGTGCTTGGAAATCGCGGATGTTGGCTAGGCAGTTTGAACCTATGGGACCGAGTTCTGGGAGCTGGAAGTGGCCTTGGTAGAGCTCGAGGATGTAGCCTCGTACTGGCCCTTCGGGTAGTGTGACGCGATAGCGGATACCGCGAGGGATGACACAGATCTCGTTCGGCCGGACGAGGATTTTGCCGAGCTCGGTCTGGATGTCCAGGACGCCGTGTTGGAGGACTATCAAGAAGTCTCCGTCTGCCGAGTAGAATGCCTCGCGAGGATCCATGTCTTTTCCCGCTGCAAAGATGTAGTACCCAACTCCTGACTTCATGGTAGGATCGCCTGCTCCTGCAACCAAATGGAGCGAATGTACCCAATCCACAGTTTCATCGATGTCAAAAGGATCCCACCTGAGTTGGTTGGGGATCTGGTAGATCTTCTCATGAGGTTTCGACTCGGGATTCGTGTTATAGGTCGTGGACTCGCGAGCCTCAAAGGGCGAATGCGCAGATGCAGGGAGTATTCGGTATAGCCATGATTGCAGGTTCTCTGCCCTTGGAGCAGTGAATGCTGTACCGGAAAGTTTCTCAGCGTAGAGACCGTATGGTGGTTGTTGTGGAGAGTTCTGGCCCACGGGAAGGGCTCCCTCTATAGCTTCAGTCCTGCACAGCACTATCAGCACATAGCTCTCGGTTATGGACATGGGCAAACAACATACTCATGGTACACTCCGAATCCATTCTGGTATCGATAGCTGTCTTTGGCCTTGAATTCGGAAAAAGGCATGCTGTTCTCCCACTACAACCTCGGGATTGTAATCTGGATTGAAATACTCGGTGAGATTCCTCTCGGTCAGTCTCACGGATGTGGGAGGCAGCTTCGTGGTCTTCCCAGAAAGTTTCCGAAACAGCGTCTTGATCCGGCTGGGGGGTTGGTTCGGACGGATCTTGTTTGGGTCAGCGGGAGCGGACGTGTTGGATGGATCACTTTGAGGGCGAGCATTTCGGCTCAGCATGGTGTCTTTATTGACGTTCGGTGTCACGCAACTGTAGAGCTTGGGCTTGGGTGAGGAGAGAGGTGGTGGTAATTCCGCTTTGCCAAGGGCGCCTCTTTCCGTCTCTAGCCTTGTGTTTCCGCCTGGTTTGTGGATTGTGAGGGATCAAGTAAGGAGTTCTCGGAGTGCACTTTATGGTCGTGTAAGAATTCCGTTCCTCAGCGCTCGATGAGAGTCCGAATTACGCTCATTAAGAGAGGCAAATGTCAGGAATCGGATTGTATGAAGACGCCAAGAAACGTCCAGTTTCTACCACTTTGGAATTTTG
This sequence comes from Venturia effusa, assembly GCA_007735645.1. NCBI lineage: Eukaryota > Fungi > Ascomycota > Dothideomycetes > Venturiales > Venturiaceae > Venturia > Venturia effusa. Next base: position 1,020,996 of record CP042195.1, read on the forward strand.
ACAACCAAAAACCGAAGGATTCTGAATCGAACTCCGGTCAATATTTCCCGGCAAGCCTTTCGCTTTACTCTCTCCAAGATTTGTAGTTTCATATCAACTTGAAGAAAGCAGCCGACCTCCGAGGACTTGGAGATGCAATGTTTGAACTGCATCTTTACATTGTGTATTGATTAGTATTAACAAACATTGCCATGGAGTCGACCTTGGTTCCCGTCTCCGGATTCGACCATAGACTCAGGATGCAAACATAATCGATGCAATGTCCGGTCTCGCTGCAGAGCTCCACCATTCTCAGGACATTTTATCAGCTTTGGTTTGCACAATGAGCATGAAAAGGGGCTACCTACCAAGACAGCCTCTGCCACACAATTACAATAGGACGCTTAGATTCAGTAATAGGATGGAGACGTGGGATAACGACGAGCGAGAAGTTAGGAAACAAGATCATGATATTGACACATCCCGTGGGCCGCGACAACGACGCGCCTGATTCCCGCCTCAGAGAGGAAGCAAAGTCATGCCTCTCCTCGTCAATTCGCTCGCTACGAATGTATTTACAGCGAGGATAAGGCATCAAATTGCCTCGACACCCTGGAAGCTGAGAGGCTTGTGGTCGTTGAGAATTGGAGTGGCCCAGGTCGCGCCATCTCCCATGATTCGACTTCGTCCCCCCAATGCAAGGGGAATGCCCATGGGCATAGGCGAAGAAAACCACAGCCATAAGTTCCTAGGGAGGAACCTTTTTATTTCGAGTGAGGTATGATATGGGGGCTTGTGGCTGTGAAGGAACCTTGATCAAGTACTCAGAGACGACATTTTCGATGGTGATCCTGAAAAGTGAAAAGGATATGCACCAAGTTCCAGAAACACCATGACGTGCAGTCATGTTTCAATCTACAGCCCCAAATGCCCAGCGGGCGCCACCGCTAAGATAATGGTCTTAGGAGATTATTGTTATTTGTTCGCCAATCCAGGCCACTTTTTCTCGAGCTTAGCTGCCCAGGTTTTGAAAAATACGAGAGCTCGGCAGCTACGTCGGTGATCTCACGGAGGGTCTTGCTCTACATAGATGGAAGTCAACGGACGCGTAGCTATGGGCGATTTCGGGAGGTAGCATCAATAAGTCTTGAAAAAGCTGGACCGCCCTATCCGGGGCTTAGCTTCTAATGCATTTACCTTAGCTCTCGTATTTCTCAGATTGTAGTCAGCCAACCTCTCGAGAGACGTCCGAGCCAGCACAACAGTGGTTGAGTTAGTATTTAGCGATACTGTCAGATTTCTGATGCACTTTGGCCTGATAAGTTATGTTATAGTGTGTTACACTGTGGGACTTCAATATTGTAGGTATAAAATCGCTGGCTATATTACAGCCCACTACGTCTTGCCAAGGGAGAATCGCAATACCAAGGTATCAGGTCTATTTTAGTATCAAATCCAAACTTGTCTCGATCGCTACATCACACCACGATACAGTACAAACCGGCATCATGATAATTCACTGGCTCGGATGTGGAAGGGACGTGAGGCCATCGGGAGTAGACCCTCAGACACTAGGTAGCCTGTCAGTGAAAGATTGAATCCGGGTACGGGCAATTCATCACCACAGAAAATTCACTAATATGCCTATATACAGTAAGATACGACAACGCATGTAATGATTTCAAGAACTTTACGAATATAAGAGTATTATCGGTCTTATCGTCAGTAGAAGGTTTAAAAATATTTAATCGTTGGTAGGTATAATGATACTGCATTAAAAGTTGAGAGTTCACTTGACCAGTTGCCCGCGTTAGATCTCCTCCCACTGATAGGTAGCTCAGCATGCGCGCTGACCGTGTGTGCTCGAGTTCAAACTCTACACTGAACTAACTCACACACGGTCGCGAAGCTCAGTCGCGATCCAGAGAAAACCCCTTCAAATCCAAGAGAATAACTTTACAATTAAATCAACTCTTCCGGCTCTGATCCGCTGGAAGGCCTCGTACTGACTTGACATTGACCTCGTCTTTCCCCTTCGATTTCGTCTTTGTACATGAGGTGAAGTGCGAGAGCAAGTGTGACGGTTCCAAAGCCAAGATTGACGATTCCAAGACCAAGATCGACCTTATCTTGGTGGGTTGAACCTGAGTACAGTTTCTCCTCCAAAATTGCGGAATTCGATGTGCGCTCTAACATTTGTCGTACCTGAAGTTGCAGGTTTGACCCTTGTCATCGGTGCCACAGAAGACAGAGCATTTTCTATCTCTGAAGACAACCTCGAGCCTGTCCTTGTCGTATTCTGGGTAGAGGTTGTCGTCGAACTTCCTCGCACGTGCCATGAAACAGTCCATGTAATACGTAGATCCAGTGTAACGCCACGGTGTTAATTTGAAAGGCGCATTGCACGTGCCGCCACAGTCAGTTCCGACACCCGTGGCCCAAGTTTCAAAATTTTTCTTGGCTTCATCGAGAGCCTTGTTATCCGCGTCTTGTTGCGATTTTGTTCTTGTTTGTTCGCCCGCGCCGCAGTAGGAGGTTTTCCAGTCGCATTTGATTCGGAAGCCAAGCATGAAATGATTGCAATGTTTGCTCTTGGACTGTGGAGGCGGTTTAGGGTCGTTATTGTGTCCGAATGGATCCCATGCGGCTGAAGTTGATGCCAAAGTAAGGAGTGTGGCAAGGTAAGAAGTGACGAGCATGGTGGTGATTCGAATCTGATGATGAATTTTTGCTCGCGGCAACTGTACTTGTTTCCGAAGAGCGATGTTCTTTGCGTTCAAACTCTCTGCAGCGAAGATTCTGGCTTTCTTTATAATTTGGTATTCGGGTTAATAAAAGTCACTCAGTAGATCCTCCGTGGTAAAACTGCAAGTACGGGAAGCTGTTTACAACCAGCTGGATCCTAGGTATAGGATATGTACTGGGGATATTATTGCTGTTGAGTACCCTTCGTACTAACGTTCACCTGCCGGATTCTGTGGGCAGAGCTTGTCCGCAGATCTGATCTAAAAGGTAGAGATCTTCAACAGACATGATTTAATTTTGGATGCGAGTAGTAGTGCGGAGAACACTCCATAGTGGTAACGAACCTAGTACTTTCGGTCTTACTACCGCGGATTCACTCCATGACGATTGTCTCCTATCGTTTCCTGTCCAAAGGTCACTGATTTCATTTAAGGCCTAAGGAGGAAGGTGAGATCCTACTGCTCGTGTACACCTAGCGCCGATCGAAATTCATTAATTAGTATTAGAATCTAACTTGGAAGATAGGTATCCGTCAAGTTTGTACATACTAAGGCAGTAGCATTATTTCATGATTGATCTACGGCGAGTTCGGAGCGCACCTCACGGCGTGTACGAGTAGTGGATTCCCTGCTGTCTTCGAGGTTCAAGTGCGGTTGGAAAACGACAACATTGTTGTTCCAAGGGTTGTCGCACGTGAACGTCGCCTTCCACTAAAATTCCGGGCGCGGGGGGGAAGGCAGCCATACGTCAGGGCCCGCAGAATCGTTACAAGGTTCTCACGAGATTTCATGAGATCCTCATGAATGCAGTGCAGAAGAGGAAGATCATGGGAAGAAACCTCCGCATCGATATTTTGGTGGTTTGTGCATTGATCCCAGTGGGTAGGTAAAAGTCCGAAATTCCGGCCGCAATTCTGTACTAGTCTACTATTATATTGTTATCTATCCCAATTAGGACTAGGTGAAATTTCTTCGGCCATCGTGTTCTTTAGTGGCTCGGCAGCCCTTTTAGGCTTTGAACTGACTGGAAGGTCTAAGATTTGAGATGATACTTATCTTAGTTCTACCATTACACTTCCATAGGCTACTAACAGTTTCGGCCTTTCAGTTACTCACTCACGTTTCCCTCGGAAGGCGTCCGGATCAATACACAAACCACAATAAAATCGTCTGACAATCAATAAGATCCCGCCAATGGTGCGCCCGTGGATGACAAGCTCATTGCCGAACTTGTTTCCGTTGCACAATGTACCGCAAGGCTCTTGCAGGGCTTCATTTCACCCATTGATAGATTGACTCCACTCCACAGCCCATGGCACCTTCGATCCGGAGGTATCCGGAGGAGCCGGGGATGTCGACTGTGTAATTACTGATCCTCTCGATATCTATGGAATGTCTAGAAAGGAAGGTACTTTACTCTAGTCTGTCCATCGAGTTAATCACTTTGTCTAGGTATGCGTCTGCTGGATACCCAACGTGTAAATCCTTGTCGGGGGCATGGTGACGATGAGCTGTGCCCTGCTATAAACCGATCAATAGACGCTGCAACTTGAGGATCTCCAAATCACCAATTGTCAGTGTCATACGCTGATACGAATATGAAAACCGACTCAACATACTGAAGCCGATTTAAAGCATAAGCCAGATTCAATATTGAGCCTGTTAACACCGATCCTATGGTCATAGCTACTGTTGTCGTGGGAGACTATATCCTGTGGACTAGATAACAGGTAGGCGACATCTTTGAGGTATATCCTTACCATAGATAGGGGTTCTCCGGAATTAAAAATTTTACCGGATTCTGAGTCTTGGTTCCCCGCCATTTCGCTACTACAACTCCATTGAAACAAGACCTACGTATGTTGAAGTTGACGAAGAAATATGGGGAATAGGAACGTCACCTAGTCCGAACCCTCCAGACTCCAGAGACTCGTGCTGTCGTCGTGACCACCGATCAAATAGCACCTGTGAAATGGTGTGCGAAGGACGTAGATCGATGTTCCGGCGATCTCACCGAGCGTGCCATTCAACCACACAATTCGAGGCACCGTAGATTGCAGCTGTAAAAGTACAGTCGACAGAGCTGCACGTGGGGTACCAGCAAACTTTGTATGAGGCAGCTCTCTCTTCGGCCCATGCAAGGAACGTCTGTGCTGAGGCTAAACACACCCCTGTTGACTGTCTCGACTATAGACCATACCTTGTACTCCTAGGAACTTCTATCTATAGTACGTTTAGAACCGGAATCTACTGTGGTCACTCCACAAGAAAACGCAGAAATCGGCAGATTCGTCTATCGTGTGGAGACCCACGCGGCATTCCCCGTCACTCCCATGAGTTAACACTGTTTTTCGTTTCATCGGAGATACCACAGCAGGAACCAGAACTAATCTCACCACTGGAGAATGCCGTCCGCCGGCTGCCTACTTCGTCTTCCCTGAAACTGAAATGACATGTGGGCAACATGGTATAGTAAAGATCTAGGATCTCTGTATTCGATCCCGTACAAAAGAAGAATGTATGTAGCTGTGCACTAGCACTCGCACAGCAACAACAATGATCCGATTCTATCTATTATGCGCATGCCCATCAGCATTACATCTTTGGGTGCAAGCGCTGTTGGCCGTCGTCACGATTCAATTTCTTGTAAGTGGATTTGATCTGACGTACCTGATGCTGCTACTGCTGAGAAGTTGACCGATCTTCCCATTGTTGGTCAATTCGATTCATGGCCTGGAAAGGGCGCGCCACATGTCACCTGGTGTAGGAACGCCCCGCAACCTTTTCGGCTGCTCCTGCGACTGGGACGAATAACAAGATTATCGTCCTTAGCGCTGTCAAGATCAAGCTTCGTGGGAAGTTCCACAGGTTCATGTCAGGGCTAAGAGCAACAATCCGCTTGCAAATTGACTTTACTCGTTACTGTATCAACTTCTATCAACTCAAGTCCAATGCCCAAGAATGCTGACGGTTCCTTCAGCTTTGGTGTTCTTTCCAATAGCATTTAGACCAGTACAATTGTGATCAGCGATCTCGGTATTTCTACTTCTCAGGCAATCTAATTATGCACCTTTAGATTTGCTGGTTATGGAAAATCACGACACTACAGGATCTTAATTTCAATCAGCGATCATTGTCTTATCTCTTGGACATTATGAGTTTCTAAGTTTCTTATCTTGCTACCATCAACGACTCGCAACTTCGAAACGTTGGAAGCCATCTAAGCCGCCTTGGTCGCGCAGGTACAAGTTGTATAGTGGATAATCACCTCGGCCGAACACAACCTCGACAACGCGCAAGAGTAAATCCCTTCACGTGTGAGTTTACTAAAGTCCATTGCCCCTCATACCCTTTTATGGCTTCTGAACAATGCTTTTGGAAGAGGCCGCATCGCAACGGCCCCGCTTTTCCCAGCATATGATTGGCCGGGCAACGACAATAGAGCGAATCACACTAACAACAACAATAGGATCTGCGACAATAGAAACTCGACAATAGGAACAGCGTCCGTGAAACAATGCGCACGACCGGGAAAACCAAGTAAATTGGTATGGTTCCCTATTGTCGCCTTAGAAGAGGCTTGATGAGGCTAGGTTTGATGACTCCATAGCTTCAAAACGTGCTTCTCCAACGCATCTTCCATCGATCTTTCCCGCCATCAAAATAGGATCTAGGTATAAGTATCGGTAGATCTAGCTGGCATGAGCAACTGCCTACACGATAGCAAACCTCTTCTTCTACTCTTCTTGATCTGAAACCATCACTCAATCAGTCTTGTCCCGAATATTTTGCCACAATCTTCATCATCATCTCAAACCCAGAATTGATCAAGATCAACCCAACATGTCAACCTTCCACATTCCCACCATCACGACAACAAGAGCAACAACAACAACAACACCACCAATGGCGCCAGAAACGGGAACCCAAACTGAAACAACAATCCCACCACCACCCTACACACCCCTACAGAACCTCCCCTCCTTCCTCACCTACCAAACCCTATTCCCAAACCTAGAAGACGAAGACTCCCAAGAAGAACCGCAACATCAGACAACAAACATAACTCTAAACGCACCCATAACGATCCACGGCCATGGCAATGTCATCTCCTTCCCAACCCAAGAATTCACAAAAATGGCCTGCTGGATCGTCGCTGCTGTGCAACAATCTGCACCTATATCTAAATCCACTTCTTCAGCTGCAGCTTCAGATTCAGCTCCAGCTCCAGCTCCAGCTTCAGCCCCGGTCTCGATATCGGGAAACGAGATCAGGGGAAACGTCCATGTTAATCTGAATTGCGGGATCACGGTTACGGGACAGCGGAATGTGGTTGGATGTTCTGTGGGGAATGGGGTCGCGACGAGGGCTGTGAGGGCGCAGGCGGCGGCTGCGAATAATGCGAATGCTGGTGCGAATGTTGGTGCGGGTGTTGGTGTTGGTGCGACGCGTGCTGCGGATTCTGCGACAAGGCTTGATGTGCCTATTGCTGGATCGAAGAGGAAAGCAGAGGAGGAACTGGATGATGCGCCAGTTGCTAAGAGAGTTGATGGTGAGGGAGATGTTGTGTCACTCCAGCTCCCTTCACAGCCTGAGTCTCGAGATGGTGGAGCGTCTTCGTCTCCATCCTCGTCGTCGTCGTTGTCGTCGTCGTCGTCGTCGTTGTCGTCGTCGTCGTCGTTGTGAAAGATCCGGGTTTGAAAGCGTTCTCGTATGTCGATTCTTGTTCGCAACGCGCGGAAATTGTTGCTCTCGGATTGCTGTTTTTTTGTTGTATATTTATTTATAATTTATGATTTATGATGATGGAAATCTAGGGATTTAGGTGGATCTATGTAAGGCGTTGGGTGGATGACTTCTACCTGGCTGAAATGATGGCATAGGAGACTAGAACTACCGTATGGAGCGTATGGAGCGGTGATAACTGCTCTTTACCGTCTAAGATTATATAGGAATATTTAGTAATAGAACTCCATTCACATGTCCTTGTGTGAGGATCAAGTTCTCATCCCAAAACATCATTCGAACGCGATTATTGCATGTCTGTGGCCTCTAGCCAGGGGTATAAATAATCCTCCAAAATGTTCCCGCACAACCATTTCGTCCACACAATCAATCTAAACCGTCACCTGCTTATTCACTGAATTATTGCACCTCGCCCACAAAGTCTCCAGCGTGAGCGCAGGACTGTACATCGCAGCAGTCTGATTCTTTATTCACAAGACCTCTTCCGCTCTTGTGTCCTCTGTTATCCCCGACCTTTCCTCGTCAGAGACAGGACTCAAATATATCCCCTGAAGCCTTCGCAGGGGACAAGATTTTGCTCAATAAAAGGTGTATCTACTTGCATGCCCGTAGCATCATCCCAATACATCCGCCCTCCAGGTACTTGCGTGAAGATGGTAGGCATAACGACGCGAATGCTCGCACTGATGGCCTTGGGTGCATAGGAGCCCGTAGAGAGTGACGTATTGAACATTCTCACTTGTCCATCGCAGAACTTGCCGTCGCCAAACACAGGCTGATTAACCACCTTTATGAAGAACAGTGTCGGGAGCTGATCCTGCTTCTGAGCGCTCACTGAGGTGAAGATGGCTGTCAGCGAGGCGTTAGCTGCGCTGGCTTTAAAGTATGTGGAACCGTCCTTGCTTGCTGGGACGGGCGCGTAGTCGTCGCATGCTGGCTCGAATGTCGCTGGGTAGACCTCTCCGCCGTATTCGCGCGATGCGTTTATGCCTAGTTCGTTTGTGGAAGTGAGGAACATGTCTGGGACCCAGCGGAAGGGGGTTTCGTTGTCGGAGAGGAGGTCGATGAAGGGGAATTCAACGCTTGCGCGCTGTGGAGTTGTTAGCAGTTGTCAGCTCGTTGGAAGAACTGGGTCAACGTACAGAGAAGTCCGCAATGTTGTAGTCTCCTACACCAACGTCGTGGTCATGCACTCACTGCTTGGAGAATTGCTGGGTACATGTCCTCAGATAAGTTAGGCAATAGGGTTCGATAGGCTGTGGTGAGTATGTTATATTTGGCTGGAATCATGCTCCTGGCTATGGCCATTGGTATCGGCAAGATCACAAGAGTGCCATTGATAATCCCCGTGATATTCTGAGGGTACTGTGAATATATTGGATTCGACAGTGATTGTGATGTGCATGATTCTTGTGCTGTAGCTCCAAGGACAACACAGAGCAGCGATAGGAGAGAGATAGGAAGATGATGCATTTTTCATTAGCATTAAATGAGAGACTTAAAGCGGTACGTTGAGGCACTGTGAACGCAAAGAACTCAATATCGACGAAGCGCATGTAGCAATGTCCATTGTCCCAATTAATACCTCCAACCGCTGCCAGATGACCAGGAAGTATCCTCTTCCAAGCAGGCCATGGGAAAACAAGTCTCCGAAATGCCAGGTCCACCAAGCTGCCCAACCTCTGCGCAGCAGAACCAATCCGGTCGATTCACAACGTAAGTTCTCGAAGCAAGGGCGGGTGGTGGAATGAAACAAAGTTTCGGATGGCATGGCCGGCGACTCGTGAGGGGCCTCGCGTATTGCTCTGAGATCTCAAAGAAGTGTTGAACGAAGTTGACGATCACGCAGACGTTTCTAAGTTGCAAGGTGTTGTCAGTACCGAGTGTTATACATGAGAAAGCTGGCTTGTGGAAACTTACCTGACAACTACAAGCACCTGGGCCAATGGGTAGCGTCACCGGCGAATACTGGTTTCAGGGGGAGAGGGCCCCAGTTAGTGGCCGCCTCAGCCCGAGCCTTCACATTAGCCGAACGCTCCATGATCATCCTCTTGGGATGACCAGCTGGAGGCTTTCCAGGCGAGCCAGGGGAAGGAAGATTTTTCCAGTCCATAGTCTTCGAATTCTTATCCTTGGGACAAAAGCATTTACCGGTCAAATGTATTTTCATGCAGAGACGCATGGCTTCATTGCCGCCTATGAAGTTGTCGTCTCCGGCAGTTTTATCGGCAGCGTAAAACCAGCCTTTAGGTCCGCCGAGTGGAGCCTTCTCGCCTTTGTCCCACTCCCTGTTCGATTTGATAAATCTTCCTTCGCTGGAGCGAACCACAGCATCCGCGGCTTCGTAGTTGCATTCCTGGGTGCCGCATACGGTCCAGCCCCAGCAGCAGCACAGTTCGTGTTTCCTTGCCGAGGCGGTAAGAGTGAGGATGAAAAAGAGGAGGGTTGTGGTGAACTTCATGGTTAGAGAGTTTGGATGGTGTGGGATGGAGCTGTCTCGAGAGAGGATGAATGACTGCTGGTGTCTGCGATCAACGGGCACGATTTATATGTCAACTCTGTGCCATCGTGGTAGTAAGTCTCTCCAGATCATAGGAAGCTAGCCGCCTTGTCCTCTCTGCCTCTCCATGAGAATTTTCCACGAGACTCTCCACAGGATTTCCCATGAGAGTCTCCATGAGAGAATATTTCTCGTATTCGAGCTGCGAGTCGGGCTGAAGGCCATGCGTCGACGTATGTTGTAGAGAGCCTCATACAGGCAGTTGCCGATTTTATATGGGTACCCGGACATGCTCTAGATGTATGTTGTGGAGTCTTGTATGCGAGTCTTGTATGCGCATCACCCGATTTACATACTCAAATATGCTCTACTACACACTCAAACTTGCTCCAATGCATGTGGATTTACGCAGTGCATGTCGCAGATTGTCAACGTATGCGGCAGACTTTTTTCTCCATGCATGTTGGTTTCGAGGCGTTACCCGCTGAAACAACCACGCGACTTCACATTTGCTAGCTTGCCGAAAAGACTGCAGCAGGATCAAGACACCCAAGTACATCTCATTCTCATCCTCGCTCTCTTCGGGCTCTCCTCACGTCTGCTCGTCATCGATGTCCATTCACATGATTGATCGCTATCGCCCGTTTCCTGTCAGATCAGATACTCGACGCCAACTCGATCCGTCCTTAGTCTAGACTCTAGATGCCATTACATCACGAAAGCCGCGCCCATTAAGGTTCCTTCTACTCATACGGTACGGAGTAGTACTAGCACCTTGACCGCGACCGTGACCCCAACCGGCACCGGCCTTCTGCTGTTGCATGCGGCTGCCATGGCCCATGGCATTTCTACTAGTTGGTTACATCTTTCCCCTTCCTGCTCTCCAGTTCCTTAGCTGCGTGGCAGCTGCGTCCTCGTCTTAACTCCACGCCTCCCATGTTTCGCGTCGTCATTCGTAATAACCAGTATTGACCGTGCTGGTCTTTCCACTTCTCAGTCGTTACCACAAACATCTGTAAATTATGCCCCTCACGTCACCATTCACTCTCGCTTTACTGTCTTTCACCGCATCCTCATATGCCCAAAGTACCGCTACTATCAGCGCTGCAACGAGTGCATCCTCAGCAACCGGTGTTTCCGTTGCCCTCAATCAAGCCTTCGCAGGCTTCGGCATCGAGCCCTCGAACCTCTACTCCTTCACTGGAGGATCCAGCGCCAATGCGTTTTCCCTAAACCTCTTCCAAAATCTTGCTGACTATGCCGGGCTGCCGCCACATCTTCGAATCGGAGGGAACACGGGCGATCAGATGATATACGACTCGAGCTTCACAGAATACTCTTTGCAGCTGAAAACGAACCCGACGGGACAGGGAGTTGAACATAGCGATAAATTTATATTTGGACCTTCGTATTGGACCGCCCTGAACAGATTCTCGGCTGGCACCCCCGTCACATTTGGCCTCAGCCTTTCGTATCAAGGCTCGGATTATATTGAGAACATCGTCACGGAGGCAAAGGCATGCTTAGATGGTCTCAAAAATGTAAACCTATACTCTTTCGAGATTGGCAATGAGCCGGATCTGTACCTCGCGAATCAATTCAGAAGTGGAACGTGGGATGGCACAGTCTACACTCAGCAATACCTGGCTCGAGCATCTGCTGTATACCAGCAGGTCCTTCAACCTGCCGGACTCCCTGCAAAATTCTTCGAAGCCCCGAACACCGCTTCTACCATTGGCACCACGTTCGAAGTCGATGATCTGGTCCAGGCTGGCATCATGAATGGAGTGAATGGATCCTCGACCTTCTTATCTGCATGGAACCAGCATGACTACTACTACTTTGTGAATGTTTCAACATACGCACTCACATTGGACTATCTTCAAACTCTTTCCAACACAGAGATTCAATTCGCATACTGGGTGACACAGGTCGAAGCTGCCGCGAAAACCGGACTGCCCTACTATCTTCGTGAAATGGCCAGTGCCGGTCCAATCGGTCTTCGAGGGATCAGCGACACATTCGGCGCAGCTTTGTGGACGTTGAATTTCTTTTGCTACGCAGCTTCTGTGGGCGTAGAATCCGTCCAGATGCATATGACTGACAATTCTTACGCGGCCGCCTGGCAACCAATCCAGATGAATGGACAGGGTCCCCACGTCCGACCAAGTTACTATGCTTTTGCAGCTATGGCTCAACTTCTTGGTGCTGGCAATGGAACGACTCAAATCGCTGCAATCACACCAACCAATATTCCATCGAATTACGCCAATTATGTCCGAACTTATGCTGCTTACACAAATAGTCAATTATCAGCAGTAGTGCTTATCAATTCCATGTCTTCCAACGCCTCGGTCACGAGCAAAGGTAGCGTAACATTTTCGCTTTCATTTCCAAATGCGGGCGGTCAAACACTCTACATCTCCACCCTCACTGCTGCTGGGGGTGACTCGACAACCGGAACGACTTGGAACGGTATTTCCTTCGAATCATCTGGCGATGGTACCCCTACCACGCAAAACCAAGCTGTTCAAACCGTCGCGCTTGGAAACGACGGAAGCGCTTCTGTCACTGTGCAAGATAGCCAGGCTATCATTGCCAATGTCGGTTTCCTGCTTGGCAGCCGCGCTGTCCAGGCTGGAACTCCTCCGAACTCAACGAGCAGCAAGAAAAGCGGATCCTCGACTACATCGTCGAGCTCGGCGACCAACGCAGCCATCGGATCCGTTCTCACCACTGCAGTTGCAATGGCCACATCTGCTGGACCAAGTTCTTCGAGCACGAGCAGATCTGAGGCCGGTACGGGTAGAAGGAGATCTAATTGGAGATCCTTGATGTTGTTGATGGCGATGCTCACGTTCATTTCCGCTTTCTTTGCTCTGCATCTGTTTAATTAGACGACCTGTGTCTTGGGTAGGCTTTTCTGGTTCCTGGCGTTAGCATGCATGTATGTGGCGTTTCGATGGTTGCTCTTCAGTGCATGGGTTAATGTGTAGCGCGTTCTTGGATGGGCTAAATGGTGGATGGTAGGAGTTCTTTATGTCCCTAGGTTCTTGACAACACGATGGCGGATGGACATAATGGCATTGGGTCGGAAAGCATGCTCGTATTGTATACCTAGACTTCGCGAGGAGGAAACATCACCCTAGATAACCAATGATAATTTCTAGACCTCTTGGATGGATTGTATATCTTACACTCACTCCGACCTGAGAACGCAATTAGCGCAGCAACCATCCAAGAAGCCTTTCATAGGGATGGACTCGTTTCGACTTCAGATGCTCGACTGTCATCCGAAGCCGTGATCTGTACATACAAACCCGTATCGAATCGATCTGCTCCCACGAATACTTGTTTCAGCAATATACAGCGCGGATTCATGTCGATGATGATCTTTATCGCGGAGATGGGAATCCGGCGCGAGGGGAAATGGGGAGGTGTAGAGGTTGAACCGTCACTTACCGATTATTTCGTATCTTACCTATGTCCAGATTTTCCGGGTCGGATGTTTGTCCGTGAGTGTGTATAGGTACGAACCATTCTTGCTCGCTCGCTGTTGGAGATGCATGGGTTTTGAACGGCAGGGAAGAGGATGTATGGAGGATGTGCTTTTGTTTGTTCTTGGATTTCGTATAATATTGTATTTGGGAGACGATGTGTTGGTGAATGATTCTTCCGCCAATCTTAAAAGACATTTTGTGCGGAAAATCCGTTGTGAAAAGTATCGTTGTGTTGTATCCAATCCGGTATTGTTGAATGAGCTCCCAAATGCAGCTCTAACGTCCATCTCTACACCACTTGTTATCGACGGCCGCTAATGCAGCCTGAGTCTCGACTCCTATTGGCTTAGGGAATTCGGGCCTTTCATTGAGTAAAGCCTTAAGTCTTGGTGAGGCCACGCGGTGACGAGATCTAAGTCGTCGTAGATCTTGAGTCTGCACTGCTGCAACACCAAAAATGGCACTGCCAAACGGGGTGGCTTCATCGGCGGTTCGCCTTTGGAGCTATGGTCTGCACAATTAGCCGTTTATGAACTAGTTAGTTAGGTTGTTACGCACTTTCAATGTCTGAGATTGGTAACTTCAACGGTTTTCTGAGATTGATGTTGGAACGGAATCTACCGCCAAAATTGAGTGCGTGGTAATGTACAATCGGACCGATACTGGGATTACTCATCGCCGGCAGAAATACCATGATGGTGAAACCCAAAGCTCAAACCCACTTATTATAATGAACTAGATTCCGTGCCAAATGTCCACGTACTTATGGCGATCGCTATATCGGCTTCGGGCACCCTCGTCAGGCTCTAGATTCTTCATTTGCAGGCGTTCACGATCGTCAAGGATCGGGATCAGTCAGTCAGTTGGAGATATTCTCCCTCGTCCTCGTTTCTCGAACATGATTTCACCGTTTCGTTCTCGATTGCGCTTTCAATGTCTGCGTTCTTGGTAAAATGCTTCAATTACTGTCTTGGTTTCAAGATGTTTACAGCATCAATATTTATTCTAGGTATAGTTCGCGAATTCTTCTTCGTCGCGAAGTCTCGCCATCTTCTACCCCTTATTTCCTTCCCCATCCGGGTGGTCCGACTGATATTTTCCTGATCGGAGAACGCTTTATATGCCATCAGGGTCGGCAGGCCCTGATGCTTCACAATCACTCTACTGGGTTGACTGGTCTGAGGGGAGTATATGCTAAAAGCCCCAGGAGTACTCACAAAAGAACAACGGTAACAGGGGCTCCTTCCGGCGTTACAGAAGAGCCGGTTGTAGTGACGAAGATAAGAGTGATCTGCTGGTCATCATCATCATCACCAGATCCGGTATGATTGGGGATTTGGTTTGCAAGTCTTGGTGTACCATACTCAAATTTCTGGAGAGGTAAGTAGTAAGTTTGTTAAGCAGGTAGTTGGTAATGGTCAAGGGTTTGAGATGCAAGTTTAGCTTGGGAGATTGGTGTGAAGATTGCGGTTCAGTCCCAAGCTGTGAGGAATGGCAGGAAAGGACCATTTTTGAGACAACAGTTAAGAGCTTATTTTCTTTGGGTGCAATGACATGATTCCCTTTTCCGTTCAATACTGGAGGAATAGATTTTGCTAGAAAACTTCGATGGATGGTCTGAAGCGTGCCAAACTCCTCCCTGTCCGATATTATCGTAGCTTTCAGACCGTACTTTACTCCCGAAAATGCCGCGCTTGATCGACCATTCCGTGAGTCGTGATATTCTCAAGATTGTACATGCCATCCCGAAGAACCAATTAATCCACATCATCCCCGTCTCTTGAGCGGAGTGCTAGTGTTCGAAAGTGTTCTACGATGTGCTAAGGGGTGACCATATGGCCTAGCATCTGCAAGTCGCTAATGTCTCCTCATAGTCCGGCCCTCTTGGAGTGGGAAATATCATCCAAGAACCATGACGATGTGGTGCCTGTCTATGCTGTTGATGACGGATGAGATCATTTGAAGGTATCTAGAAAAGAGGCGATTGAACTGTATAGAAGTATGCGTTAACGGCTCTGCTTTACAATTGAGACTTTCCAACTTCGAGAGTTACAGCTCTACGAACTCTTTGACTCTATGAGCAGCGCGTCTGCAGTAGTGCCTGGCTATTCATCTCCTCGGCTTCAAACGCATGTCGTTTCCCTTGCAAGTCTCGCCATTGTAGCACACTTTCATCCTCGGTCATCGCTGAGAGAAGCCGGATTGCTGTTGTGAGGCGCAATGTAAAGACTCGCGTGTATGGTCCAAGGGAATTCTAGGTGGTTGGACATGACGGGATGCCAACGCAACGAAGTCGAGTGGTAAGAGCGCAGTTTGTATCGAAGAGCGAACAGAAGCGACGCGGTAGCTGGGAAGCATGGAATTGAAGTCGTAGGAGGAGATGCAAAGCCATCCATCTCCTGGTGTATGGTAGACAGTCGCAATCGTCGTTCTGTGGTTGCATATTGGGAGGGAGTCAAAGCACGGCCCCCTGTCGGAACTGCGACTGTACTTTTCGAACACCACTGCTCAACCTCAGGACATTCATACACAACAAGGCAATCCATCATGTCCTCATCCATCTCAAGCCTACAACATTCTCCGTTGCCGTGCAGCTTGTTGGAGAAATCCACATCGCCGAGCAGCCGAGAAGGCATACAACACGACTTCGACGACTGAGAGATGCTCTTGGCAGAATGACTTCACTCATCCGAGTCACCTGCATCTCCACAGTCTACGCGAGACTGATTGGCGGCCATCTCATCGTGGAGACTGTCTGCCCAGCCGCGATGGCTTTTTCATGCATCGTGAGAGGTTCATCGTGCATGCGAAAGCGCTAGGAGAGAGATGGCCGCTTGGGCATTTGCCAATGCTTCAAGAACGCGTACAATTCTCCACATACAAGACTGGCCCATGGCCTAATCTTGATCGCACCACAGGTACAGTGCACAATTTGACCACACACGATGTCTCCAACGAACCTCGCGATTTGCGCTGTCCTCTTCGCAGCGTCTGCAATCGCTCAATCTTCATCATCCTGCTCGGCGACTTTGACAGCATCATATCCAGCTCCATCGTTGGCTTCGGGATATACGGCTAGATTGGTCGCGAACAATCTGACTAAACCTCGAAGCATCCATTTCGACTCCGCCGGAAGACTTCTCGTTGTCGAGAGTGGTCGCGGAATCACTGCTCTAACTTTGACAGATGACGGCGGTTCTTGTCTTAGTGTGATGAACAGACAAACTGTAGTTGCAGATACAAATGTGGTCTCCACTATGGAATTCTTCCCAGCAACACCATGCTAATTCTGAGAACAGTTAAATCATGGACTTGAGCTCTCGTCGGATGAACAGACTCTCTATGGTTCAACATCAGACGTTGTGTACAGCTGGGCGTACGACGCCGGCGCAGGAACCACATCCAACCGCCGGACTCTGGTCACGGGAATGGTAAGTCTGATGTAGCACAACATCAAGCAAGGCTGACCGACCTGTCAGCAAAACTCGGACCATACGACAAGGACACTGCTACTCTCTCGAAAAGTCAACGGCACACTTCTGGTTAGTCGAGGCAGCGCCTCGAACAACGACACTGGAGCTGCAGATATCAGGAGTGCCCGTTCGCAAATCAAGTCTTTCAATCTGAATAATTTGTCAGACACAAGCTCTCTCGATTATGCCTCTGCTGGAACTATCCTTGGGTGGGGCCTGCGCAACTCGGTCGGTGTAGCTGAAGATCCCATTACTGGTGGTATTTTCAGCGTAGAGAACAGTGTAGATAACTTGGAACGTAACGGCGAGGACGTGCATGAGAACAATCCAGGAGAAGAACTCAACTTCCATGGGTACCTCAACGGAACTCGCTATTCTGGCCAAGGTCAGAACTACGGATATCCAACATGCTTCGCAGCATGGAATGTGAGCGAGATCCCTGATAATGGTGCCCTACAAGTTGGATCCCAATTTGCGATTGGAAGCCAAAACTCGACCATCAACGACGACATTTGCGCGAATGAGCGCATTGCACCTAGGCTAACTTTTCCGGCCCATTGGGCGCCTCTGGTGAGTGGCTATGCTCTTGGTACTGTGGCATTCAGAGGATTTGACATGATCCAGGACATCAAATTTAATTCGAATGGCGATACTGCTTGGATCACAAGCCATGGTAGCTGGTATGTGAATCCATGCACTTTTTCCTTCATGCCATGCTTTCGTCCCTTCTCCTATGTTCCGTTACTGCCTCGGTCGTCCCACTTATTTCCTGTTCTCTTTCTTCTTCAAAGTCCTGATGCTGGAGCGAGCTTATCATGCACTTCCCCCGAGTATGATTGGCAATGATTGCTGTTGAATGAGCTCCGCGTCGATAGTGCTAGATTCCTTGCAGTTTGATCATACGAGAGTGCCTGCGGTTCGTCTATTTCTCTCAGCCGCAATGCGATACGCGGCATTGGTCTAGCAGCGATCTAGTACTCCATATGATGAGGTAAGGATCTCGACGAGATTGCTGCCACGCACTTGGCCGATGACCCTTGTCCGCAGTCAGCATCGCTGTCACCTGCCTTACCCGTTTTCAAGCCTGCATCTTTGAGTCTGTAGTGCTGAAGACCATGTTCTGGCATCCTTCATAAAGCTCAGGTTTTGTGGTTCTTGAGATGTACGATTCATGGATTGTGCTTGCTTTTCAGTTGGAGCACTGTTTTCGTCTGCTCCCGCGCGTCTCTTGGTCGTGGATTGCTGTCTTGTGTATTGCTGTGCGAAGCCCTCCAATTCCGCTCAAGCACTCCAAGCCTTCCTGCGCTTCTTATGTATGAACGAAATGCGCCCAGCCCTGACTGGTTTGCAGGAACCGCGATGCTCCCGACGGGTACCTCCTCTTCATTGTGGGGTTTAGCAACGGTATGCCAACTGCCGCTTCGAACAGCACAACTGCAGTGATTCCGATCATGCGCAATCAGGACAATTCGAGATGTCCTGACGAGTGTTTCCGACCTGTCGGGCTTGCTTGGGATAGCAGAGGGAGGTTGTTCATGACGAGTGACTCCACGGGGGAGATTTACGTTGTCACCCAGTCGGACGGCAGTCCTGTCAACGGGACGACCCCTGCCACAATTTCCACGTCTCCTTCTCCTTCTCCCACTCAATCGGCAGCGGCCATTAGGTTGCGCCTCGATATATGGCTATTCGTGGTTGTGATGATGGGCGGAATTGTAAATGCTTTGGTGTGGTTCTGAGCAGTACCTAGGCTTCTCGACAAACTCGACAACAAACTTCACGACAAACTTCATGACACAGACAACAGGAAGCAACAGATTAAGTTTGACGACTGCACAACTATGGAAGCAACAAATGTCTCGCTTAATAGAACTGATTCTGCTCATGATTGGCCTTCTTGATTTTGCCTCTTTTCCAATTTCCCATGGAATCCTGAGTTGACGTCCGCCTCCAATCGCCAGCTGTTGTTGCCTCATGCACCTCTGAAGCATGGCTCTATCCACGAGACGGTTTGGAAGAGATGGGATGATCATCTCGTCGCCGCCGTGGTGCTAATGCTAGAAGTCTGGGGTCGGCCTGACTGTCGCTGCCATGAATCCTAACAGTATGCAGGGGCGGTTGTTCAAAGTCAACATGCGGTAATAGGAATCGACACGCGAGACAAGCAACCATATTCCATCGAGATTGATAGGCTACTACGACCGCTGACCACATGCCGATCTCAAGCGGGATGCTCGAATAACACAATATCTGCTGGAGCGTGTTTGGTCGTGGCTGACTTCATAACAGCGACGTCGACAATAGCAGTTGATGCATACGATATGGAACATCACAGTCACTACCAAACAGTTCCATACAATTGGTTTGATTGCCATTGGCAATGGCGGAGGGACAATGAGTGCTCAGTGATGCAGATGTGGTTAACAAGTGACGCCAGAAAGCATTTAGTCTTGTCCACAATCGAGGCCTCACGACAGTGACATGAATGACACATGACCCGGAGAATAGATCTCACTACTGCTATTGACCTGGCTAGCCCACTAGTCAGATCTGGTGTTCTGCCAACCACTATTTAAGTAACCTTCTACTCCTCCAATTCTTTTCACCATCAACATCCACAACTGTCACTCGAGCCACCACGGCTCATTCCCTTCACTCTCGCAAACTACATCATCAGCTACATCACTAGCTCTTCCATCATTCCGATCCATTCTTCCTAACCAACCAGCACTTTCCATGAAGAAGCCCGCAGCAATGGCTTTCAACAAGTTAGCAATCGAGGTGAGTGCATACACCCTTCCGCTCTGATTCATTCGACAAGCTAATCGAATGACAGACTAACCAGTCAATTGCTATCTACTTGTCTGATAAGGATATTGCGAACTTCCGCCTTGTCTGCCGCGTCGCCAATTATGCCATCGACGCTGACTACAATCGCTTCTGGTCCGACCTTTGGAAACAGCAATATGACCTTCCACGCGTCGCTCACCGTGATCACACCCAGACCAAGCGAGAGTACCAGTCTCGTAGAGAGACAATGCCGAAAACTCGCTTCAATGGTGGCTTGACCCGCAAGGAGAAGCTCTACCTTAAGACCATCAAAGCCATCATCATCGGTATGTCTAATTCAGTTCCCTCCCGCTCGGCAATCTGGCATCGTCTCATTGAACTGTGTCGACTCTCACTTTCTTTCCATACCGCTAACTCACTTATAGACGCCGATCCCGTTGTCGACTCTTCTCACCAGCCCACCAGCCGCAACATCGCTGCCTTGGAGCACTTTGTCAAGGAGACCAACTTGATGGAAGTCATCTTCTCGCGTGCTCCCAAAGCGATTCGCAACCCAAAATCAAAGCCAAAAGTTGATGACCAGCTTCTTCCGTTGATCCAGCTCGTACTAAGCGCTCTGTCTCTTCGCCTCGAGCATGGTACAGTCTGGTCTTTTGACACATCTCAGCGCATGTGCTATATGTCATCCGTCGCTGAGCCCTTGTTCGGCGGTCCTGGCGGTACAGATGTTAACGTCGACTGGGCATTGCACGCCGTTAACTTCTTCCGATACCACGCTCTCCGCAGCGAGGAGGCCACGCTCCACGGTCCATGGAAGAATCTCACGAAAGACAACATGGGTCTGGGCCTTCCTCAGCTCATGAAGGAGCGATTGAACAACCAGAATGCCACCATTGGCCATGAGTGGAAGGGAACCTATGGTCAGTCGCTTCATACCGTTCTTTCTCTCCTTTGCTAATCTCAATCTTGCAGCCTACCTCCTGCGCCATGAGGTTCAGAAGCTCCGTAAGCAAATCCTCGGCCAGGGCGACTACTACCAGGACAAGAACATCGAAGCCGGCGAAGGTGCCATCCAGGTATATTATCTTCTCTCAAATGTCGCATCCTCAAACGCCTTGCTAATGGTTTGACAGCGCCTCACGCTCGACTTCCCTTCGGACGCTGGATCGAAGTGGCCAAAAGTCTTCGAGAAGCACCTTGAGTCTCTTGCCTTCCACCACGACCGTCTGGGCGGTCATTACCCTCCACCTATCGGTGCCCCTGCCCCTCCAACAGCCCGCATGCGTCGCAATAGGCCAGCCAGCAGCGCTACACTGGGCACCTCCCTTCAGTTCCAAGGCGAGGGATACGATGACGAGAACTTCTGTTGCGCCGGCTGGATTAATCCTCTCCCTAGCCAGAACGGCATCCCCGGATGGAAGCGCATGACGATGATGAAGTTCTTCAAGAACGAGCAGGGCTTGATTGATCGAGATGCGCTTTGGGCATACGAGGGCGTGGTTTTGCCAGGCGACCAGATCGTCGTCGGTCGTTGGTGGAGCCCCGAGGGTCTCGATGCGGAGTCCAAGCTCAACCAGTACTCCGGACCGTTCATCCTCTGGAACGTCGACCAACTCGAGGCCTACAAGGGCGAGAAGTTGGCCGCTGAGCAGATCGAGACGCTTGGTGTCGCCATGTAGATGCTTCGCCTTCTACTCGGACTCCCGAAATGGCATCTTGACATGCGACACGATTCAATGATGGCGTTAGCAGGTGGTGTTTGTCGGCTCCCTGGACGTTTGTTACTTGGGAGGCTGATTCTTTTTCCTTGGTCCCTTTTTCCTTTTCTTGCGTCCTTTCACATACACAAACACATGGCACAAAACACAACTTGCGATTTGCCCCAATCCCCTTCATTCTTCCACTCGGTACCCACATTACATCCCATGAGCATTGTTTTCACACTGGACTTTATGCTCGCAACACTTTTTTCCTCCTTCTTTACGAAGAAACGACAAAAGCAGCGGGTGTTTTATTCTTCCCTCTGAATGGGTTTCGGTCTGGCGCTCTGGATATGGATAATGATGGTCCAATAAATAGATTTTCACTTTGAGCTCAGGCTGGTTGAGGCTTGGCTAGGCGATTTCATGGGCATGGGTTTATAGTTCAATGATGTGCTCGTATTTCAACTTTTGCGCTTTCTTACTTGATGCTTCGTGGTGATATCTTCGTGACAGAAGAATTGTGTTGGGTGTGGTGTTGCATCAGTGACTTCTCGTTTCGCAAAGCTGCTTCCTTGTCTGAGGAATCGGTGAGTTTGCTTCATTGTGGTCTAATGTGATAGTTCCCTTGTGGGAGGTAGTCTTTCTTATAACATGCGCTCAACGCCATTCTGCTTTGTTGGGAAGTGGCCCTGCTTCATTGTGAGCTGAGAATTGAGAGTGGTTTGCAAGGGCGGCTACTGGTTTCTGTCAAATCACGGCAGAGTTTCACGTCGTTGCTCTCTGGACTGCAAGGACGAGATTATATGAAAAGAGTGGAGTCATACTTTAGAAGAGTTTCTATGGAATATAATGACCTGTGTGTACGGATTTATTTCCTTCGATGTGATGGTAGGTACATGATCGTGCAATGTAATCCCGGTATCCACCTCCCGCGGCTCATTCCTTGCAATAGTTCATGGAGGAGCATTTCCCCCCGGATGCTGTGGAGTTGGATTAAGGTAAGACGACTCAGAATCCCGCATACGGACTCGGTGTATTACTCGCCGGATCGCTGTTCGCTCCGATCCATGTTCAAGTCAGACTACACCTTATCGACAAAGTTGAAAATCTAACAGAGTCCATGGCAATTGCAATTCCCGATCAAATTCGGGCCGACAACTGTCCAGCCTTGAGCCTTGTGACTATTCAATTGGAGGTGGCGACACATACTGACTTATTTCCTAGAGGATTGCATAGTCTAGAGTCACAACCTCAACCATCCAGTGTGTGCAAGACTCAAAGCATCAGGGAAAAACAAACATCCGCCCAGATACGGTATCGCTAAACTTTAGCCCGGGTCTTCCGAACCAAATACTTGATTGGCGCGCATCATGTAGTAGTGATGAGTAAGCAAGCGGGAATATGCAGAATCGTGGATCCCGCCCCAGAATCATGATGTCTCCACACCCACAATCCATCCCGACAGCGGTGGCCATGGCTGCCCAGCTAGGAAACGGCACCCGTTGATCGTCAGTAGCCCGTTCTGCTGAAGTATAACGCGGTATATGTCGGCCCAGATCCAACTGTGTATACTTGTCTCCGCATTCCCACTATGGCGAGGAGGAGGTGGTCTTGCTTGCTCTCTCCGGATTCCTTCTTTGGGCGCAATTGATTCGACACAACTTCTCCCTTGGTCCTTTGGAATATATTTGATAGACTGACTTCTCAACATGGTGCTCGATGCGAAGGATGTGGTGGAGACCAACGACCTCGCGACGCATCAATCCGTCGACCAGCAGGTCAAGCCGGATGGCTACTTCAATGCCGCCAGCAACATGGACCCGGAACGCCGTAAGGCAGTCGAGAAATCGATGCTCCGGAAATTGGATGCCAGGTGCTCGCTGTTCGTCCTGATCTACATCATGAATTATCTGGACAGGAACAATATCGCGGCGGCGAGACTGAAGGGTCTGCAAGAGGACCTCAATCTCACTGATACCCAGTATGCCACATGCCTGAGTATCTTGGTAAGCCTGAATCTCGATGCTATCACGTGGAAAGTTCGCTGATTAGATCGTCAGTATGTTGGGTATATTCTGATGCAAGTCCCTTCCAATATGGTCGTCAATAAAATCCAAAGACCGTCATGGTATATCGGTTGTGCGATCGCCCTTTGGGGCACCATTTCTACGCTCTCTGGGGTTGTCAATAATTTCGGAGGCATGGTTGCCGTTCGTTTTTGTCTTGGTTTTGTGGAGGCTGCGTTCCTTCCGGGCGCTTTATTGATTCAGAGTAAGTAATTCTTGAATTCAGAGGCACTGCGAATGGCTAGATGCTGTATACAAAGCCTTGTCCTCTATGATCAGTTCGGTCCGTCTATACAATGAATACAATTGACAAAGGACAGGCAAATGGTACACTCGCCGCGAATTGACGATGAGAAACGCGATCCTTTTCAGCGGCAACCTCATCTCGAATGCTTTCTCTGCACTGGTCGCGGCTGGTGTGCTTTCGAACATGCAAGGCGTCCTGGGCCATGCTGCGTGGAGATGGCTCTTCTGGATCGAAGGTGCTTTCACAATCTTCCTTGGTATCATTGCTGTATTCATCCTTCCTGATCTACCTACCAACTCCCGTGGCTTTTCCAAGGAGGAGCTTCTAGTCGCTCAGCTTCGCATGATGGAGGATGTCGGCGAAGCTGATACGGATTCCGAGGACCAAGGCCCATTCGATGGGTTGTTGATGTGTCTTAAGGACCCAAAGGTCTACATTATGATGTTCACCTTTACAGCATACGTTGTTGGGCTTTCGTTCAATGCATTCTTCCCGACACTCACAAAGACACTTGGCTACTCTTATGTCCCGACGCTGCTATTCAGTGCCCCACCCTGGGCTTTCGCTGTCATCGTCTCCCTATTCGTCAGTTGGCATGCAGATAGAACGCAGGAAAAGGTGTGTACCATTTATCTTCAAGTTACTGCCTCATCCAACTAATCTCCTATATAGTTCTTCCATATTGCAGGCCCAATCTGTATCGGCCTCATCGGTTTCATCATCAGCATGTCCACTCTAAACACAGCCGGCCGCTACGTCGCTCTCTTCCTCCAAGCGAGTTCCTACGCCGGCTTCATCGTCTTCTACAGCTGGATCAGCTCTTCCTTCCCCCGCCCGCCGGCCAAACGCGCCGTGGCCATCGCTCTCATCAACGCTTTCTCGCAACTCGGCAACATCGCGGGTTCGTACGTCTGGGCTCTCCCAGCCAACGGCTACCGATCCAGTTACGGTATCGTGACTGCCATGTTTGGCGTCACGATTCTGGGATGCTGGATCTTTAGGATGGTTATTGTGAGGTTGAATCGCAGGTTGGAGGAGAGTGAGGTTATGCAGGTGGAGGGTGAGTTTTTGGAGAGTGAGGATGAGGCGTTGAGGGTGAGGAAGGGGTTCAGATATTTGGTTTAGAGAAAGGTTGCATGGTATGACTTTCACGCGGTTTATGAATTATATATAGATAGATTATTTGAGTTTCATAGATCAACTCACTGTGAGGCCCACTAGGCCTCGCGACACCTCCAAACTATTGCCTTTTCAAGTGTCTCGAGACCAATGGCTAAATCGACACCGATCAATCTCTGGCAAACCTGATCTAGGATATCGCCAGGACTATCTCGAAAGCGCTCGAAAATACTAGAGCTGGTAAGCATAAAGCCAAACCTTCCACGCCTTCCCAGTTCAATGCAGCCCGAGTGCGCAGACCGAGTCAATCACAGGACAGGACGAATATGAGATCGCCGCCGCAATTACGAGAAATTGCCTAAAGAGGGAATTTTTCCTTTCCCCTGTCGGTATGGCTACACTTCCATTTACAACTGGGGCGCCTAATCCGGCCCGAAACACTTTACCTGCGACGACATCCATCACGATCCCACGTGAATAATAATTCAGCCTTACCCCATCTTTCGGCATTGCTTTCTCGTCGACGGAGTGGATAAGGGAGATTCGGGGGAGATAGTTTTGCGTGACGAGATATTTTGGTTTTGGCTGGTTGGTTTGCTCTGTGATTACCAGAAGGAAGGAAGGATCTTGATGATTTGTCGGTGCGCTGGAGTAGTAAAAGTAATCAGCGGCGGCCACATGTAAGCTGTACCGTTGTTGCTGGCAGAAAGAATGTTGGTACGACGATTCGTGACATTGAAGGTGGACTTGAGGGGGGCTGAGAATGGAATATACGAGCCAATCGGAGCTTATGTATGAGCTGTGTATGAATATGCTTTTGCTGTGGGGTGATCAACGTACTACATAAGTTCTTTCTGCCTGCGACCATTGTATACTGTATATGAAGATTATTTTGCCACGGTGTGATCGACGTGTTATGGTTTCGCGTAGATCTGCGGTGTTGTCAGCGATGTGTGGTGTTGAAAATCAGGCTGAAGCACATCTATTTATGGGACCACTATTTCTTAGACTCTTTTCCACGTAGGCGGGTAGAGCACCCTCAAGAATAGAGTCCTGTTGATGAAAACTCTTCCTCTTTCCATTTCTTGAGCTACCCGATGTGAGGTAGGAGAGAAAGGATGAGGTTCTTCAATAGGGTGGAGGCGTAGGGCAATGATGATATATGCTGCGAGCCCCACGTAGATCAATCAACCCTGATACTCCAAAATGGGAAAAAACCATATACAAACGGGTCTCTTCTGTGCCAACTTCTCTTTTTACTGGCCACCACAAGAATCCTTGAAATGTATTTTCAGCCTTCTAACAATGTCACCATCATCTCTACCCGAAACTCAGACTCGGCTGTCCGCGCCGGTCGAAGACTTCCGAGAGATATAAAGTGCTGAAGAATCTAGGAATTCTTCCTCATTCCCACTTCTCCAACACATCAAGCGATACCAATCTCTTCTCAAACCACCAAAATGAAAGCCACAATCCTCACGTCCCTATTTCTCCTCACCGCCACCATCAGCGCTGCCAGTCTGCCAGTCGCCGAGAACCGAATCGCGGCCCGCGAAGCCTTCCCTGGTCAAAGTTGCACCGACAACGGATGTAAAAGTGATGTAAGCTACTTTGACTGCCTGAGAACACGTACGAGTCTTACACTGATATGTTCTAGTGTCGCCGACAGGGGTACCCAGCTGGTGGATCGTGTGGCAGCACCGGTTATTGCAGTTGTATTTCGCCGAGTCGCCGCGGAACGAGATAGAGGGGGACGGGGGAGAGACAGAGGGAGGGCGAATGAGGTCGGACGCTGTGTTTCGTATCGGGGAGGTTTGAGGCCGAGTGGCCAATTGCTGGGTATATTGGCAAGCAGATGGTATTGAGATACTGTTGCGTACTGTTAGTGGGCGGAACTGCACGTGGTGCTGTCACGAATTCACACCTTACCTTGACCTGAGTGTTCATTCGTCTCTGTGTCCTCCTTTCTGCCCCTATGTTGGTGCTTTGCTCGTCTCTTGCTGCCATTTCGGCGCGCAACTCTCCGAGTATCTCATGCTCTCCTTCCGCATTGACATCAGGAAACTTGATCGTCACATTCAACCTTCTCTGGCTGGTGTCGGTATTGGCTGCACTAGCTCACTCGACCTCTTTAGCACCACCGATACGAGGCTGTACGCATTCATTTTGAAATCAATACAGCAGCTTTTAACAAAGGAGTCCTTGGCAGGATGGCGAGCGATTCTGCGTCTGGCTGGGGAAGCGTGTCTAGCTTAAGAAGGTGGAGAGTGTAGGGTGAGATGAGGATGAAAGACTTCGTTGAAGAAGAGACCTGGTGGAGTTTACGCTACTTCTTTTATCCAGGGATTCAAGTCTTCGGGCTCAACATATCTATAAGCCATGATCGCATTGCACGCGAAGTATAGTAATGCGAATGTGGTGGCGAGGGACATGAATCTTGTTTGCGAAGCGCAAGCCACCTACTGGTGTAGCTCTTGTGCTGAAGATATCATGTGATAGTTGCTGGTATTGAATTTGCCGGGACGCGATTTGAGCTGTAAAGCACTAAGATGTACCACGAGTTTGGTGTCCGCTGTCCGCTTGACGCTGAATGACAGACTCGACAGACGGCTGTGAAGTAAGATGATCTATCATCGTTCCTAGAAAGGACTAATTAACATAGAGCAGTATAGAAAATTACATACTGCAACAACGCGCCATGTCTGCGCCAATCAAAGTTCAGCCGAGCTATCTCTGCGTCCTCTTCCCGTAAAGATCCTCGTCAAGAGCTCCTTGACCTTTGTACCATAAGACTTCAAATCCATTTTCCCTTCATCCGAAGCGCTCAACAAGTCGAAAACGACTAAGCTGAAGATAGTGGTCGACAAGACGATAGCAAACCATGTCCAATAAGACTTGACTGTGAATGACGCATCCGACAACTGGGAGCTGAAATAGCCTGTCATAAGGCTGACGGGCATGAACAGCATGGTCACTTTGGCGAGGAGAAGCGTGATTCGGGTCAAGCGCTCGACAGAGTAGGACTCTTTGATGGCGATGAGGTTGAAGTTGACCATGGTCAAAGATTCTTTCTGGAGAAGGCACTCTTCGACCTCGTTCAGAGCGTAGAGACGGATCCTGCCCTTAAGTGTCTCGAAGCGTACACGGGCGGCGGAGCTTAAAGGTACACCCATTAGATTTGGGTCAACCAGTTGTCCTGTTGACTGTTCCAGAGATTGCATACCACTTGGGAACGCCTGCGAATTTTTCAAGGATGCGAGAGTGGCTTCCTGCTTCTTCAGTACCTGCTCGATGATCGAGTCATAGCTTTGGTAAAGACGTTTGAGGACACCGAGTTTGCGTCCAATGTGATGGAGACGATCCACATGCTCTAACTCGGCTTTCTGAAGCATACACTCGCGCAACCGATCGATTTCATCAGCGTATCCATGACCACGGGCAATGTAACTGTAGATATTCTCCCAATCATCAAAAAGGTAGTAGAACAGCAGTCCAGGCATATCATTGGGACGATGGGTAGTTTCCTCTTCCACATTGCCCAGCCTAGTGCGCAAAGGTAGTTGTTGCCCCGCTGAGTCGCGAGAATGATCGTAGCCTTGCGAGAGTTGACGGAAAATGTTGATCGTGTTTCGTCGGACGACTTCAAGAGAAACTTTCTCATACTCAGTAAGCACGCGGCGTCGATACCAGTACGGGTCTTCGTATATAGAGATAACTGTCTTGTCTTCGCATAGCAGGAGCCAACTCCAGACCCGTTGACCATGCGGCTTGTCTCGATAGAGTTCCCGTTCCCAAACAGGACGCTTCCTCCTGGGCGTATTGTGGAGGGTATTATAGCCAACTGAAAGGACTGTGCCGTGTTTAGTTCTCATTTGTCTTTACATGCATGGAATTGATCTCACATCTTCTACCCCAGTCAACGGTCTGAAAGTGCCAGATGTTGTTGGCCATACCATAGAGATTGAATTTGTCAACCGAACGGTAGCGGGTAGGATAACCCAGCTCTGCCATGTTAATCTGGTTCTCGGTATCTGCTGCCGAAGAAGCATGTACCGAGGAATCGGGACTCGGTTTTGCAGCATCAAGCCCATGTCGATCTTCATTGGGAGCGACGGGCACGTCGAGACCCGTTCTCGGATGGGAATGACCGGAGCGATGAAAGAAGGACGTTTTACTGCTACCGGAACTGCTGCTGGAAGTTGGAAACTTTATAGGTGTCGAAAGCATGAATGCACGTAGACGAGGTGTGAAGTCGTAATGCGCTGCCAAGGTCTCTATGATGTCCTTCTGATCGTGTGGATCCCAAATGTTGATCCATCGTGTATTCAACTCTGGAGGTCGCTTTGCATTCAAAAGTGTGCTGTAAGCTTCCGCAGTGAGATCAAATCCACACCAAGCTTGGTCGTCGCTGAAGTCCACGATGAAGTTCTGGCTGTGCGGATTCGTCACCAGTCGGTTCAACTCCGCAGTGTTGCAAGGGTTGTCGAAGTCTCTCATAGAGTCCCCAATACTTAAGGGCCTTAGGTTTTGGTAATACTCAGGAACTTCGCTCGACTCCGTGCTCTCGGCCCTCTCTTCTGTCGCCATGTTGTTTTCGCTGTGGTCGAAATGGTTGACAGGAACGATAGTGACCTGAATGGTCCATGAAAAATCGCTGGAACCAGCGATATGTATGGTCCATTACGCTTTTCTGTGGCTTTGCTGGTCATCCTTCACAGATGTCTCGGTCGTGGCCGTGATACTCAAGTTGTGTCTCAGTTTCGGTGAATCACGGGATCGGCTCTAGGCCGGCCTTAGGTTACGCTTCTCTGACTGTGACTTGAGAGAGCACCTATCAAATGACTCACCAGCAGGCTATATCCTTTCGCATAGCTAAGGAGATCGCTACCGCTTCTGTTTCGGTCTCGTCAAACCACAATCACCAGATATGTATTCCCAAGACGCTGAGACAATTGCCCCACCACTGCAATCGAACATCAAATTCATCGTCTTACCCAAAACTGATCTCGGCACGATACGGGATGGATTGATAGAAAAATTCAGGAGTTTTCGTCTCTTTGCGCTAGGAGAGTCGCCAGAGGCTTTTGCATCAAAACTTGCAACCGAGAAAGTTTTCAGCAAGGACGTCTGGGCAGGGCGATTGTCCAACTCACGGGCGACGCATATATTTGCTATCAAATGTCCCGACGCCATAGATCTCACGAGTGATGCCGGAAAGATCGAGGCTTTGCTGGACAACGAATGGATCGCTCAGACCGTAATGATCGAGATGGTTGGCAGCGAAGTCGCAAAGCTTGCAGCGGACAAATCTCCTTGGAGCCACGGCTCGCAAGATGCTTCTCAGCCAGACAATCATCGTGCTGTGGAAGAACGCGTGGTGCTGGCTTTGAATGGCGTCTATGTCGCGCCTGGGTACCGCCAGGGAGGCATAGGCACGAACATGGTGGCAATGGCCGTCGATGAAGGTATTCGCATGGCCAAATCCAGGGGCTTGTTTGAAGTACAATTCCAAGTCCGAGTTGATGGAGAAAATGTGTCTGCTGTCAAGCTATACGAAAGGGCCGGGTTCGAGCGCGGAAGTTGTAAAGAGCGGCTTGTGAAGGGTGAGACAGAGAGGAACGGCATCAAGATCCCACCGAGGGACGCTGAGATTCTGGTGATGCATAGGCGTATGCTTTTGAATCAGTAATTTCCGGTGGCGCTTGGGGTTTCCGAATTTTCAAAGTGAGACGCAGCCTTCCATTTGAGGTGGAGTCGCCAAATTCTCTGGCGAATTATCCTTTTCAAGATTACCAGAGTTCTTGAGCATTCAGTCTCGACTTCATGGTGTTTTCCCAGCCTTTGTGTAGTGAGGCAGGCAGGCGGACAGGTGGAGTACTGATGGTCTCCATTGCGAGTTTGTACAGTAGATACATTCACCTCGGCGGTCGTTTGACAGACGACCATTGTTCCGTAGAAACGGCCGCATACTGGATCATTGTTGTTGTATAAGCGGAAGATATCGGCGTGGTGGGTTTGTAGATAATAATATAGATCATCCCTGGAGATCCGCTCTCTCTGGCTTTGCGAGACCCCCACTGTTTACGTCGTTTCTGTGCCCCGCCAAAGCTAAAATATAGGAAAGACTCAACCAAATTGGACCTGATAACCTGGCAACTGCACTCAATTGAGCATCAGAATCACTACAAAATGTCTCTTTCCAACAAGTTATCCATCACCGATGTCGACCTCAAGGGGAAACGCGTTCTTATCCGGGTAGGTATCTCCAGGCGCGGATGCGGAACAATGGCATTCGAGAACCGCTTGTTGAAATCGATATACTTTACTCAAATTCTCTGGCAATCTTGAGATAAGATCTCATCAGAAAAGTCTGAGTAAACTATCTCAAGCTGAGCGATTCGTGTAATATCGATGGTGTTCAAAATGCCCCGCGGATCCTAGGTCCAGTAGCTTTCAGCCTTTCTGAAGCTTATACAGTGCATCTAGGTCGATTTCAATGTTCCTCTCGATGGCGACAAGATTACGAACAACCAGCGGATTGTCGGCGCCCTACCCACCATCAAATATGCCGTTGAGAAGGGCGCAAAGGCCGTCATCCTGATGTCCCACCTTGGACGTCCGGATGGAAAGAAGAACGCCAAATACAGCTTGAAGCCAGTCGTTCCAGAGCTCGAGAAGCTCTTGGAAAGTAAGGTCACATTTACAGACGACTGTGTCGGCAAAGAGGTAGAAGACACAGTCAACGGCGCCAAAGACGGCCAAGTCATATTACTAGAGAACCTTCGGTTCCACGCAGAAGAGGAGGGAAGCTCAAAAGACTCCGAGGGCAAGAAAGTCAAGGCCGACAAGGCTGATGTCGAGAAGTTCAGGAAGGGACTCACGGCATTAGGAGACGTTTTCATTAGTAGGGACACAGGCTCTCCAAACGTGGAGCACATACTAATAGACTATTAGACGACGCTTTTGGAACTGCTCACCGCGCTCACAGTTCCATGGTTGGGGTGGACCTCCCACAAAAAGCTTCCGGCTTCCTCATGAAGAAAGAGTTGGAATACTTCGCGAAAGTCCTCGAGAACCCCCAGCGACCATTCCTAGCCATCTTGGGTGGTGCCAAGGTCTCAGACAAGATCCAGCTCATCGACAACCTCCTCGGCAAAGTCGACAGCTTGATCATTTGCGGTGGCATGGCCTTCACATTCAAGAAGACACTCGAGAACGTCAAGATCGGAAACAGCCTGTTCGACGAGGCTGGCAGCAAGACCGTCAAGGACTTGGTTGAGAAGGCAAAGAAGAACAACGTCAAGATTGTGCTGCCAAATGACTACATTACTGCGGATAACTTCTCCAAGGATGCAAAGACTGGGTACGCTACCGATGCCGATGGTATCCCAGATGGCTGGATGGGCTTGGATTGCGGAGACAAGAGTGTTGCTTTGTTCAAGGAGACTATTGGAGAAGCAAAGACCATCCTCTGGAACGGTCCACCAGGTGTTTTCGAGTTCACTGCATTCGAGAAGGGTACTCGATCTACCATGGACGCCGCTGTCGACGCCGCGCAGAACGGCAAGATTGTGATTATTGGAGGCGGTGACACTGCTACTGTTGCCGCTAAATATGGCGTAGAGGACAAATTGAGCCACGTCTCAACGGGTGGAGGAGCCTCGTTGGAGCTGCTCGAAGGCAAGGACCTGCCAGGTGTATCTGCTCTTTCGAGTAAGTAGATATCACGTTGACAACCGCGATGAAAGATCCTGATGAGCAGGAAAGGATCAAAAATGGCTTCTCCGAATTTATGATTGTAGATGTTATGCTGGGGTTGACTAAGTCGTTTACTAAAACAACATCGATCATCGATTCCGGATGCTCTATTTCTGCCATTCAAACTCGCCAATATTTGTGTCCTGTGGAGGCGTGGCCACGCACAGCGTATGCCCATCCAGAGCTACATATCATGTGTCCCCTGTATGCCATTCTCTTTCCACTATCTTGACCAGCTCACCTGCCCTTGTTGGCTTCCACCTTTTTCAATTCATCCCTACACAATCATTAGCATCTCACCACCAACAAAGGATAGAGCCCACCTACTTCAACTGCTTTGAGAAGTCCTCATTCGTGTCATCATCGTCCCAGCTCTCCTCCCACAAGTGCTGGTTGCCGCTGGGTAATTCCGTGTCTTCTTCTGGCCAGTCTGTGTACCGCCTCATTAGCTCTCTGTGCCTGCATGCTCCAGTAAACCAACTCCATGATGACCGTATCTTATCAACTGTAGATATCCATACCTTCAGCAGGGAAGTCTTCGAACTCGTCGTCCTCTTCTAAAGCGGCGGAAGGCTTCTGCTCTTTCGTGGGCGCGTTGTCGGTCGTCGAGGCTTTGGCGGCGGTAGACATTGTCAGCGGGTCGTGGTATGAGCTTCTGAGGTGTGAGAGATCTTGTAGCTAGGTTCGGGCTTTGTTGTTGAATGTTTGGAATGGTAACTGAGTTGCAGTTGTGGGAGGCTCTTCGGCCGACGAGCCGTGCTGAGAAATACTGGCAGAGAGGTTGGAAGGGGTCTCCGATCTACGCAGGGGTAGTTTTTGTCTTTGTCCATGGCGCAGTTGTTAGGACGCGCGAAGGCATCCGCGAACGGCACACGACGGGAGGTCTAGGTCTAGTCTAGACCAAGCGACACTGCCTTCGTCATGAACTAGTAGGTGGTCAGCAATACGCATTGCTCGCCATTAATGAATATCTTCTTCACTTTTCCTCTTTCATGTGATTATTTGAAATCTTTCTGTCTAGTTGACCATTTGAGCTGTAGATCACGAACAGACCGCGTGCAGGCAGCCTTCTCTCTACTTCTACTTCTTTGATACTTGCAAATCCTTCTTCTACACTTGATCAACTTCCACGCTGGATTGAGGTTCGTCTACCAGATATTTGCCACCATGTTGCGAGGACTACTCGGGAACCGGCACCCTGCCAGCACGCATTCTCTCAGCGCCCTAGACGAGTCTCAAGCACTTGAAGATGCCATGTACGCCGCGTCCTTCATGATCAACGATGACATGGACACTGCTGAAGTGGAGCTTGCCAAAGGGAATTCGGCATTTCACAAACTAGGCAAGGGAGTTGTCACGTTCTTAAGAGCTACACTTGGGTTTGAACGAGAAGTGATGAAAGAAGCCCAAGCCAGACTTGCTGACGCGGAATCCACGGCCTCAGATTACATGTACAAGGCCCAAAAGAATCCGAGTTCCTCTAGCTCCAACATCTACGCGCCTGGTCAGGAGTACGCGCTTTGTCTTGCTGAGGTGAGGATTATGGGTGCTATGGTGGGTGTTTTGACCGAGAGTGTGACGGAGTCGATCAAAGGGTTTTATAAGCTGAGACAGGCTTATATTACTCTGGATGCTATGCTCCAAGAAGAGAAGAAGTACCTTGCTTCGATCGGGCATGGGTCTGGTACCGCTTCGACCATGGAGAGCTCGACTTCGTCTCTACAAGAGACTGCACAATCTTCGTCGAATGTAGAAGAGTCGGAAGACGAATTCTTTGACGCAGATGACGATACCACTGATGCGAAGCTGACACCGAAATACCTTGGCCGACTTTCCACTGACGCGGACGTTGCCGGAGACATGGACAACATGACCATCAAAGACGAGAAGCCAGCACGATTGCGGAGAGTGTCTTCCGCTTGGGAAGAAGGGCCAGGGATGGATGTCTTTGGAGGAAATCCAATCGATGGCTTCATTCACTCTGGCTCGAATATGTGCTTTGGCATAATTTTGATCATGATATCTCTCATACCTCCGGCTTTCAACACCCTAGTCAGGATTGTCGGCTTCAAGGGCGATAGGCCGCGAGGTCTGGCCATGTTGTGGCAGGCCAGCAAATTCCATAATATCAACGGTGCCTTTGCTGGTTTGGTGCTACTAGGATATTACAATGGCTTCAGTGGATTCTGCGACATACTCCCACAACATGGTACAGGTGTCTATCCCATTAAAAGGTGTACTGCCTTGCTCGAGACTTTTCGAGCACGATATCCCAAGGTATATGATCATCGCTCTTGTTTTATAGTCGAGATGAACCACTGATGGTTGCAGAGTCGGCTGTGGATTCTAGAGCAGGCTCGAATGCTTTCTGCCGCTAGGAAGCCGGAAGAAGCTGTGGAGCTATTGAAGAATACTGAGGACAGTCAATTACGACAGGTCTTGGCTCTGCAGTGGTTTGAGAGAAGTCTCAACAACATGTACTTTCACAATTATGAGGAGTGCTCCATTGGTTTCCAAAAGGTATTTCTGTGGCGACCAGCTATAGTCTCTAGACTGACCTTGATAGTGCGTGACTTTGAACAATTGGTCGCATAGCTTGTATTACTATATTGCCGGAGCCTGTCATGTTGAGCTATACCGAGAGCTGAAGGGTAGAGATGCGCCGCTAGCTGTGAGTACCTCGGTTGGTCCTTTGAGCGTGACTAACATGTCTAGCTCGAACATGCAAAGAAAGCGGAACAGCTCTTGAGAAAGGTTCCCGAGCACATTGGGAAAAAGAAGATCATGGCGAGACAACTCCCATTCGACACTTTCGTTGGGAGAAAGATCCAGAAATGGGAGCACAGAGCCCAGGACTGGAAAATTGACTTCATCGACGCAATCGGTGTCAGCCCGGTTGAAGAAATGATCTACTTCTGGAATGGGTACAAGAGGATGCGTCCTGAGCATCTCGAGTCGTCTCTCAACAAGCTCGCTTGGTCGGCTTCAGCATCAAATCCTCATTGGAGCAAGGAGGCTTTGGATGAGCAGGCTCTCCTTGCTGTACTTCAGGGCACAGTCACCAGAAATCTAGGCCGTACAAAAGAAGCTCGACAGGTACTTCAAAATGAAGTCCTCTCTCATCCATGGGCGGAGTTTAAGGGCGGGTACAAGGATAATTGGACATGTCCTGTTGCCACATACGAAATGGCTGTGAGTTACTGGAACGACTATTGTGAAACATCAGAGCAATCAGATTTGAATGAAAGCTTGAAGTGGCTGGATAAGGTCGCGGCCTGGGAAGCGTATGATCTGGATGCTCGGTAAGTTTTGTCAGGGATCTGCGAAGCTGCCGTGCTAATGCGTTTCCACAGTATCGGAATGAGAGTGAAAACTGGAGCAGAGACCATCAAGAAGGAAATTGAGGCTACCAGTTGAGACGAAGATATTACAACACACGTTCATGATGTCAATGAAAGAAAGGAAGCAATGACTAGATGCCGGGGCAAGACAGTAGACTAGGACGGCCTGCAGAAGCTTTGCTCACTATGCATGAAGAAATTTAAAGACCAAACTGGTACACAATCATTGAGGTGTTAGAATCCGCGTCGTGGTGTTCGTCCACAATTCACAATTGCCGAGAAGAGCCGTGATTGGCCACATCGCTCGGACCTCATGAGCAACATCCATCAAGACTCCTTACTCGAACGACCTGACATATGGCACCTCCGGAGGCATTTTGAACCCCGGATTTCGACAGCCCTGAATGTCGCGTCGCCCCGGTGCCGAAGCTTTGCGTACAATCCCCTCTTTGCCACATAGGGTTCGTGATTCGTTCTATTCTGCACTCCCGAGGGCCAGCCATTGATCTCCCCGCAATCTACTAACCTACAGTTCAACTGCGTCTTCATTCCTATACTCTCAAGTACCTCTTGTGAAGCTCAAGTACTCTCAATTCTCACTCCGCAGTTACAGCTAATAGTCCTACTCCTGAATACTGATCAATCTCTTCCATCACGTCCCACAGCATCGCAACGATGGCCCAAGTACCCTTAAGCGAACCACCATGGCTCTCTGGCCTCCCCTTCCCCTTCTACAAAGAGACCCACCGCAAATGGCAGCAAACCATCCGCCCCTTCATAGACGAACACATCCACGCCAATGCCTTAGAATGGGACAACAACGAAACCCTCCCTCCTAGCGTCTTCGAGACCTTCGCGAAAACAGGCATGCTCCTTCCCTCGCTGCCCTCGCCTCTGCCCGTCGCCTGGCTCAAGAAATTGGGCATCAACGATATACTGGGCCTGAAGGTGGAAGAGTTTGACTACACACATTTTGCCATTTACGTTGATGAGATGTCAAGGAACGGTCTTGCCGGACCAGCTGGTTCTTTAACCACGGGGATGAGTTTCGGTGTTCCACCTGTCATCAAGTTCGGCAGTGAAGCGTTACAGCAGAAATTCCTCCCCGGCGCATTAACGGGAAAGACGAGGTTTTGTATTGCGATTACGGAACCGGATGCAGGTAGTGATGTAGCTAATATCAAGACCACGGCTACGAAGACGAAGGATGGCAAGTTTTATATTGTGAATGGGGCGAAGAAGTGGATTACGAATGGGGTTTGGAGTCACTATGCTAGTATGGCTGTGAGGACAGGAGGGCCAGGGGCAGCGGGGTTGAGCATGCTTGTTGTACCGTTGTTGAACACAGAGGGGGTTAGTATGCGGAGGTTGAAGGTTGGTGGGCAAATCAGTGCCGGGACAACTTATATCGAACTCGACGATGTGAAGGTCCCCGTGGAGAATTTGATTGGCACCGAGGGAATGGGTATGAGGTATATCATGGTAAGTGCAAACCGACCCGCCATATGCTCTTCCTGTTCAGCGACGACGACGAAGCTGATCCTTCGGGGACGCACAGACAAACTTCAACCACGAACGCCTCTCCATAGCCATAGGCGCAACCCGCCAAGCCCGCGTCGCCCTCTCCACCGCCTTCGCCTACGTAATGAAACGCGAAGCCTTCGGCAAAACCCTCATAGAACAACCCGTCGTCCGCCACCGCCTCGCAAAAGCCGCCGCCCTCCTCGAATCCCAGCAATCCTGGGTCGACGGTTTCGTGTACCAAATGACCAACATGACAAAAGCAGAGGCGGACATCAAGCTCGGCGGTCTGACGGCATTGTGTAAAGCCCAGGCGGGGATTATATTGAATGAGTGCGCGCAGACGGCTGTGCTGCTGTTTGGTGGGAATGGGTATACGAAGAGTGGGCAGGGAGAGTTGGTGCAGAAGGCTTATGGGGAGGTCATGGGGATCAGGATTCCCGGAGGTTCGGAGGACGTTATGCTTGACCTTGCTGTGAGGCAATTGGTCAAGAATTTCCAGAATGCGACGAAGACGCTGGAGAGGCCGAGTGGGTCCTCGAAGTTGTAGTTCTGGTGTCGAGGATGGTTCGGATGTAGCCTGTAAGCATTGCGAATCGACAAGTCTTTTGAGAGTTGTTTCTTATCGTTGATTTCCTTTCTACTTCGTATCTCTCTGCTTCATTACTGAGGATATCTTTGACCAATAATTGGGTTAGAATCCAGTCGAACAACAAAAGAATGTTTGATAAATGTGGTCACAGTATATCGAGCATCCAGCCCACCGCACCACATCCCAGAAACCAAGACAGGCGTTTGCACACATTCTATCCAACAAGGGACAGACGGGTGCACGGCATATCTCTATTCTCGTCCGAACGGAAGTGCAACACGAGAAAGCTGGTTTACAGCAGGTCTTTTCACGCAGCGTATTGTATCTGTATCTGTCCGCCACACTTACCCAGCTGTGCCTATTTACTAATCGCCGAACGATCAGATAAGCAGGAATCGAGAGATTTAGTTAGTTAGTCTGGGTACTGAGCGCGGCACTTGATGGATGGATGGATGTTGATATCGCTGCCTCGGTTCAGCAGGAAGAACGGGGACGGACGGAATAGTGAGTTTTGTGGCTTTTTCGTTTCTTTCTTTCTTTCTTTGGCAGTACTATAGGGAGAGCCTGAGGGTGCTAGCTAGGACGGTTCGTCACTTGGAAAAAAAATGGGAAGATGTGATACTACTTGGCTTGAGAGGGAATGATGGATTAATAATAGTAACTGATAACTAAAAAAGTAAGGGGTGCTCGTGTAGTGTGAAGGAATTTCCAGTGGTTGTTGCTATTGTTAATTTCGTTCACGTGTTTTTGCGTTCTTGTAAAGGTCTTGTGATGAAGTGCTTCTAACTAGATTTAGAATTTGGTTTGCTGGCTGATCAAGGCGTAGTAAAAAGTCGGTTTGCCGTACGGGTTAAATGCAAAAGGGAGATGGGTGGAAACAGAAGCCTTCGTGCGTTGATATTCTGGCTCTCTTGTACCGAAGATGAGAGGTTCCCTGGTACCGCCGGCGTGGAGGCGTGATATCCGTCTTCGTCACACTTTCTCATTGCTTTCCCTTTCCCAGTCGTTTCCTTTCCCTGTTTCCCTTCTTTTGCTTTCGTCTCTCATCAACCGCGAAGTATCAATGCTGGACACAAAGAGTAAAACCCCCCAAAAAGATCATTTTACAAAAGCCTCCGACCTCGACTCCACATAAGAGACATCAAGCATACTCCGCATCTTCCCCCACATACCGAACGGGCTGAACAGCTTCCTCCATCTCAAGTCTCCTCCGCCTCAGAGATGATCACACTTGTTTGAAGGGTCACAGACACCACGACACAACTTCACACCCTTCCTCCTCCCTGAATCGGTGCAGCAACTGTTGGGTGGTTCGAAGGCGGAACAGTAGCCCCCCGCAAAGTCACTCTGGTAATCTTTGGGTTTACAGCACGACTTTGTGTAACCCGTTGGTCCAGTTACGGCTCCTTGCGCGTTTATTCTGCAGCAGCCGTAGTGTACCCATACGGCGGTTGAGATGGGAGGGAGGACGAGGACGAGGAGGTGGAGGACGGTTGAGACTTTCATTGTTCTCTGCGGTAGATGAGATAGTAGTGGTTTGGTGTTGTGGATGTTGGTGATCGCGAGAAAAGTGGTTCTGAACTCTTGTAGAGGGGCAGACCCACTTCGTATTTAAATTCCGTCGGGTGACTGGAAAAAATCATGCTCGAGTCCAATAGGCAGGGCTTACCCATGTTACAGGGAGTGATAGGGTTAAATTGTGGGTGCGTGGCAGTGTGATACCGGACTGTGGTAGCTAATAAAAAGAACGTGTGTATATTGATCACTCCAGCAATGAGACATTCATATACGACTTACAACATATAGTCGTTCACGTACCGCAGTAGACTCCGATCATTCCCTTTTATAGCCTTGTCGATTCCACTTTTCTTATGGACTTTGCACTGCCTGCTGGCTATCACAGTAAGAAATTGAGCGACTCGCAAGTGCCGCCCTCTCGTAGGTATGAGCTCGGATTAGCGATGCATAGACATATCAAAGGCTTCGCAATCGAATGCTCATCACGTTATCGAACCTCCAGCGATAGATTCTCAGACCAGGGAGCGATAGGATGATGCGCAGTCTACTCCGATATCACGCATCACCAGAGTCATCACTTGC
This sequence comes from Venturia effusa, assembly GCA_007735645.1. Taxonomy (NCBI): domain Eukaryota; kingdom Fungi; phylum Ascomycota; class Dothideomycetes; order Venturiales; family Venturiaceae; genus Venturia; species Venturia effusa. The sequence continues at coordinate 1,061,175 of CP042195.1, forward strand.
ATGTGAGCCAGGTTCGATCGTGGTTATCCTGGGTCCTTCCGCGATGGTCTCTAATCTACTGTGGTAGGAGCAGGTGCCAAGAAGTGGAGGTGATAAATACGGACGGCGTGAGGGATTCTCCGGACGCCAGATCCTGTGTAGTTGCGGGCATTCGGAAAATTAGATCCACCCCTTGTCGCAAGTTATACGATCATCAAACAGACGGAGAGTAGACGGAAGGAGAAGGTCCGTGATGTACTATGATATAGCGTGAGAAAGATCTAAATTGTCCGGTTCTCGAAGGAATTACCAGCTTTCCTCCAAGCTACATAGAGCCAGTGGATCCATCAGAGCTCTGCTTTGGAGGAGAAGCTTTTTAAAACATTTCTTCCTATGAAACTGCTATTATTAGCAGTCGCTGTGGCATGGTAACGAGACATCGAAGCCCTAAGATCTAGCCGGAGAGTGAGGCTGTTCGCGATGAGACAGCAATATCGGTTGCCACATGTTAAAAACCGCTGGAATGAGGATCGCATCTTGTCTGACACGTGCAGTTGAGAGCCGTGATGGTGCTCTCATCTGACGTGTTCCTGTTGTGACCTGCAGCAGATCTTCGTAGTGAGCACCTAGCGGCCTAGCCTCGCAGCCTCGCAAGCGTCGGCTTCTCCCACTCACTAGGAGTATCGAATTGTAGTCTTTGAAGATGATGTCCAAAATTTCACTGCGACATTCACCGCCATTGGCGAATTGTGTGGATTCTGCATCCGTCTCATCCGCACTGACCAGTGGATGGGAGAGGATCAAAGCAATCTGAAAATCTTGTTGAGAGGGATGCATCATCTTCATGCAGGTGAAGCAACGACAACCAGACCCGATTTTGGAAATTGCCGAGGTCAATGAGGACGAATCGATTTGGTTCTCAATCAATACAGCAATGAAGCCTTTGAAGGGGAATCTGCATACTCAGGCTCTGTGCACGTATTATTTCGTCAAGATTATGAAGCGAAGGGACTGACCTCGGGAAAGAATTTCAGCCCATGCTCCCGCGGTTGCAATCTCACGAACAATTTGCCCTTCTGCTAAGCTCGCATGTGGAGGAAAAGCACCTGCATACTCATCTGGCCAACACTGGACCAGGGCAATCCGCAATCGCTGAATCATTTGGATCCGTTAGACGTGACTCGCTGCATGTCGTGAAAGAAAGGTTCGCAAGGCTAAACAGGGTTATCTGCGTTGTGGCGGCGCTGATATTGTCAAGGCTGGTTTGGACCTGCATCATGGAAGTGGCTCTTAGAGAACAGACGTAGCATTGAACCGCAATCGGCGGCTTTGACTTGCCTGCATCCAAGATACCTTTAATCTGAAGAACGCGCCATTGGGAATCATATCTGCAGGTTTCAGCGAAGGCCAGGTTGGACTGGCAGGGCGGATGGTATTGTTGAGGTCGATACCTATAAGTTGTGAATGGTAGATGGAAATCATATCCCGTCTTGCCCCTGAAGTCACCACAATTGATTGTACTGTGCCATTCAGGAATGAGCTTTCCTCGATTGGTCTTTATCAAAGCTTTGTACGCGCCGCGCAGATTGGAAGGCAATTCTTGTATTTTCAGTCGAGATTAAAGCGATTAACGTGTTCTTTCGAAAGTCATGCACCACCTTCAGTGCCAGTTGTTGGGCATCCCAAAGTCAGATGCCCTCAAACAGTCTTCTGCCTGGCTTTCGTGGATTTCCGTCCTATCGAAGGTCGGGCTATGGCACAAAGAGCTGTAAATCTACCAATACCCAACCGTCCTCGGGCCGATCAGCGCCATCACCCGTGCTGTGTCGGTGGTCAGATGTCAGGAATCTTCAATCCCGGCGAGCCAAGTCTGGAACCTTGCGGATCGCATTTCTGCAGCGTAGACCTCCTTTGACCTGTCAAGGTTTGTGGCGTAACCATGATTTGATTGGCTAGAGCCTGCTAGTCTCAAGCTGGTCAAGAATTGGGAGTTTCTCTGAAAACATCACTACCAAATCATGGTCATGCATTGTTTGGGTGGCATGAGTAAGGCGCGTCATGATCAGGCCTGGTTGTTTCCCAAATGGCAAAGGCAACTATAGGCTTTCGAAAGGTCGCCCAAGCCGGCGGACAGCCACTTATGAGATTGAGAAATTTGGGTTGGTCAAGAAGGCACAATTCGAGAACACTGATCACTGGAGGGTGAGGATAACGTGAGATAAAATTGCGGGGACAACATGGAGACGCGGGAATTCATCTTCCCCAGGACATCACACCGCAACAAGAAGATGGAGACTTCGCATTGCGCCAGGCTGAGTAGTCCATGACGATTCTCAGCCAAAGCTCGCCAGAACGAATTCCGGCGGACCATAAGCGCCTTTGACGAATTACATCCCGCCTGAAGATGACGGCTAAGGATTACTTACTGATTCCAACCTTCGCTCGGAGTGGCTCCGCTCGGATTGCAAACAAGCATAGCTCCCTGGGTCGCTACAGCCCATGAAGCTGGGAGGACTTTGCAAGGCCACTCCACGAGGATGGAGGGGAAATATCATCAAGTTCGAGAACGGAAGGCAGGGACATGACCAGGCCTGGAACGACACGGTCGAAGCCAATCACCGCAGTCAAATTGCACCGTACGTACGCAATTGGTACAACGGCCCGAGCTCTCTCCCGCCAAAAGTCAAATGCCTGCCAGTGTTCGTTTGTCGCTTGGTTGAATCGTGACTTCAACAGGCCTTCCGGCTAAACCTTTCCGCGACGGCGTGCTGAGCCTGGAGCTTGTCCGCTTTCCAGCGGAATCGCCTGAGGGACATGAATTCTGTCGAGCAGCATTGCTGTTGGCCATGATGATATACTGGCATGACGCGGCAGTTGCTAGGAATAGCGTTTGATATAGCTTCCTGAATCGTTTCGACATAACGTTTACCTGACCGGAGCTTCCCATCCCGTCGCCCGAAGATGCTGCCGAGAAGTGAAGAGAACAGCCGACGCGCCAAGCAGTTCGAAATCGACTGCATACGCGGGGGACGCTACGCTAGTGGCCAACGGGTTCTAACCACACTGGTTCTGCCTCGCGCGCCCTTTGCGCTCATTCTGAGGCACCACCGGGAACTCTCTTCTGACGCACTGACGATCTGGTGGAGCTCATTTGATGCACTGAACTAAGCCTCCGCATTCGCCATAGCTGCCATAGTCATCTGCAGTTGTTCGCTACATATATTCCCTATCCCCATGTCCTGCGCGCGGTGATGATCTGCGAACTTGACACTCCACCTTCACTCCATCTCTACTACATTGCTTCAGACCCTCGAACATGCCCAACCAGTCGGACGAGTCTACGCCTGAAATCCAGGATGCCCATGCCCAAGCCTTGAAACGGAAAGCATCTCAAGCTGGATTAGATGGTGCCGGTCAGACACGAGCAGTCAAGAGAAGAGCTTCCAAAGCTTGCCAGTGCTGTCGGGCTCGAAAAGTTCGATGCAACGTTACCGAGCATGGAGCTCCTTGCACCAACTGCAGACTGGACGAGGTTGAATGCATAGTCTCAGAAAGTCGAAGGAAGAAGTAAGTTCATTTCCGGTGATCATGATAGCGCCAAATACTTCATGTTGGTGGGAGAAACTCTCGGAGGGACAACTCGGCACATGAAAGTCAACTGACGCGGAGTTGAACTCCAACCCCTGGCATCTGCTTACGTACGCACAGGAAATGGAGCAAGGATGTTGAAGCGCAGCCAGAAGTCGAACCTTCTGCAGCCAAAGCACATGCGCGCAAATTAGCTTCGAGAAGCTCTCTGGACGGTCTCTATCCATCGACGAACACCAACAGCCTGACCTCTAGAAAATCACATGATCATGATTTGCCCTTGGGAGAACATGTGCCGCATTCAATATGTCAGTACACTCGAGGTACACAATGGACAGAGCTGATCTGCAGGTCGGGTAGATCAAACCACTGGACACAGGCTGAGCTTGAATTCGCAAAATGTGGACCGAAGAACATCTTTTGGAACTATGCAGCCAGCTTCTCCTTACCCAATGATGCACCACAGTCCTATCTCCACGGAATCTGTCACGAATAGTCTCTTCCCACAGCCACGGGTGTCTTCACTGGCGAATATACCGCATTACATCAAGCCACTGCCAGCGCGAATTGGTCCAGATGAGGCAGCTTACTTGGAAAAGAAAGGGGCCCTTACCATTCCAGCAATGGCGCTGCGTAACGAGCTGCTCAAAGCATATATCGAGTTTGTGCATCCTTACATGCCTCTGATTGACCTGTATGAGTTCGTGATGGTCGTGGAGGGTGGCAATGGTGTATTGGGAAGAATAAGCCTGATTCTGTTCCAGTCTGTGATGTTTGCTGGATGTGCTTTTGTGGATATGCAGCATCTGCACAACGCAGGTTACCTGACGCGGAAGGAGGCGAGGAAGGACTTTTTCCAAAAGACAAGAGTGCGTGTCCGCTGACAGTCCGCTGGAGGCTATTGCTAACACTTCTTTGCAGCTATTGTACGACTTCGACTACGAATCAGATCGCGTGTCCCTTGTGCAAGCACTGCTGCTCCTAACGTACTACTACGAGACTCCGGACGACCAGAAGGACACATGGCATTGGATGGGCGTCGCGACCTCCGTGGCTCACACAATTGGTCTGCATAGAAATCCAGAACGGTCTAACATGAGCGAGAAGAAGACAAAGCTGTGGAAGAGAATATGGTGGTCAACCTACATGCGAGATCGCCTGATCGCGTTAGGCATGCGACGACCAACAAGGATAAAGACCGAGGACTATGATGTGCCGATGCTTACCATTGACGACTTTGACCTTGTTGCCATCCCGGATTCTGTGACCTGCGTTCCAGCGGACTGTCACATTGCACGCGATGTGGACAAGCAACGACAACTAGCGATAATGTGCATTGAAAAGGCAAAACTTTGTCTGTGCATAAGCCATGTGCTGTCAAAGCAATACTGCGTGCTGAACAACCACCAGGGCCTCGTCAACGATCGTACAACGATGATGCTCCTGCCCAAAAAATTGGACCCAGCGACCTGCGAGGTAAAGGCATGCGATGACGAGCTTGAGAAATGGCTCGAAGAGTTACCAGAAGAAGCGCAGAGGCAAGACACATTTTCTGGGGATGCGTCCATTGATCTGAACCGAGCTTTACTGCACATGATATTTTTCACAACTCTGTCCGCTCTTCACAGACCACAAGTCTTGCCTTCAGCACCAATAGCCGCGCCTTCAACACCTGGTGCTTACGATCTGCTCGATACCTCGCGACGGAACGTCCGTCGTGCAGCAACAGCTATCACCTCGCTTGCTCAAATGCTGGACAACGCGGATCTAGTCAAGTACCTCCCAACCACCGGCGTCACCGTTCTTCTCCCAGCCATAATCATCCACCTCCTCGATATCAAAGCACCCGAAGAAGACAAGCGCCGCGACTCACTTCGAGGCTTCTGTCAATGCATGCAAGTCATGGGTAAACTGAGAGATCTCTACGCAGCAGCAGATTACAGCACCGCCTTCCTTGAAGCCGCAATCCGAAAAGCCGGGATCCACATTGCGCCATTCTTCGGAGCCGGTGCACAGGTCATGCCAACTGCTCTCGTGAAACCAAGACCTGCGAAGACAGTTGAAGATCTCGTTAATGCAGGTCGCAGAATGGACATGGCGAACATGCCGCCACCAGCGAGGACGACTCTCACGCCACCACCGGATGTGCAGAATGGCTTTCATTTGGATGGGAATAGTGCTGCCGTGACAGACGAGGAGGTTGCGAGAAGGCTGGAAACATTCCTGGCTTCCACACCTCCAGACTCTGATCACGCTTCCGACCACCACGAGAATTCATCTGCACACCCAGCGGATCCTGACAACCGCCACAGCGGCAGCACAAAGGGCAAGCTCCCCGCCACCCTGCCCGGAATGCAAAACTCCACCTCCAAGGAAGATTTCCGTCTCTTCAGTACAGCCGTGATGCCCGACTTCGAATCGAACGAATTCGACGCCTTACTGAATTTCGATGCCGTGACTGGACAGGCGGGAGAAGGCGCGTGGAGTTTCGATGATGGAGGCGTTCACGGATTCACGGTTGACATGGATTGGTTCGGACACACGGGGAATGGACTCGAGCACGATGATCAAGCGCATGATCATGAGGTGGACGAGCGTGCCCAGAAACTCGACCACGACGACACGCACGCGCATGAAGATAATGATGTCATTGATGGCGAGCAGCAGCAGAGGACGAGTAGTGTTGGCTTTGCCGTTCCTATTGAAGCTTGATCGCCCCTTCTACATTCCTTGGATAATGTCATTGAAGTCGGCGTCGGACTCGGGATCGATTGGGGGGAATAGATGATATCACAGATCTATTAGAAGAACGGATGTACGGATTTGAACGTAAAACGGTCCACGGCGCTCAATATGGGCAAGGTCCTTATGATACCAAAACTCGGTTTGTTTGACGGCTGATTGTTGTATAACGGGTGTCACCACTATAGTCGCATCAGGGCGATGAAATTTACGAAGATATGAATATATATTACAGTTTTGAATATTTTCCCCATGTTGGGAAGATATTTTTCCTCTCTATATATAGTAGCTGTATTCTGAATCTATCTCTTCCATAAGTCGTCTTTTAAAATACCTCTTACAACGACTCCAACGTAAACCATGAACAGCGTGACACATCCTCAAAACCACTGCCAGTGCACACATGACGGCATTGAACAAACACCAAGCCCAAGAAAAAAAGAAACCCGACATCTCACTGGAAAAAAACAGCCTAATCACCAATTCGATAATCAGAGTTATCAAACCAGCTCAATACACAAGCCCATCAGAACATTCAAAAGGGCTATCCAGAATAAATCTTAAATTGCATATCTACACGAGTTGGATGCTGAGACGAGCTATCTATGACTCGTACCTACATAGAGAAGCATCTATAGACGAGATAGAGGATAAAAGGAAACATGGGGGTATCGTCGTTGAAGACCACGCAAACAAGTAAGACCTGGGATACAAGACGAGGTACCTCCCAGCTCAACGTGAATTAAAGGAAGCGAGAGTGCTTTTGCCCATCCGAGGGCCTAGATGCATCCTAAACGCCTGGATTGACTCGACCGAGTCAGTACTTTTGCCACCGGAAAGACCCATGAACAAATCGCGGTTGTTGAAGTCCGGAAACGTTGAAGGGTTGGAATCTGATTCGCCAAGAGATTCAATGGAGGTGACTCCGAGTCGCGTACAAGCAGCCGATTTGCTCCACGTTGCGGGGCTCCACGATTGGAGCCAGAGTCCGGATGCAGGTCGCTTCGTCTTTCCAGGCCGCGCTTTCAGGGTCCTCGTTTCTATGGAATAGAGTCGTGGAAGGCGGCGAGTCGATCTAATCAGATGCTTGTGTCCGTACTACTCCTCCTCTGCCCATCTTCTCTCCCGTACCGGGATTTCGGCTCCTTCCGTTTTGCCCTCATGAGCATTCTTCCAGGCAAAGTATTCGCCCAGTCGGATTTCGGCGTAGCTCGCATAGTCGAAATCGATTTGTGATATGGTCGCCTGGATTAGAGCCCAGATGCCCCAATAGAAGCCTGGTGCGCCCCGGAAGAGGTCAACTTCTTCGCACAGTTGATCCAACTCTTTTTCGCTGTATTGGCGGCCAAGCTGAGAATTGTAGGCGTTCAAATAAGTGGTGAGGAAATCGCGGCGTTGAGACTTCGAAGGGAGTTTGGTGAAATCGCAGTCGAACCCGCCCCATTCTGCAAAGTGGTTGGCTATGTCAAAGGCGGCGGGTGAGGGTGTGGCGTATTCATAGTCGATGAAGTTCACGGGTGTGAATGGCTGTTCGTTGGAGACAGCGCTGAGGGCTGGTGAGCTGGCTGCCGAGCTCTGAGATGAAGCATCAGGATTTGGTAGCACGATGACGTTGCCGCTGAGCAAGTCACAATGGCCGAAGACTAGAGGAGTGCCTCCTATGCCCGGCGTGTTGCTGAGCCCTTCTGTCAACCATTCTAATTCAGATTGCAACTGGCGTTGCCGCTGTTTCTTTGCTGCTGTGTCTGTGGGCAGAGCCAAGATCCACTTTTGCATCACTGTCCATACATTTGGAGACGGCATGTTCAGGGTCAGAGCCTCAATCTTGCCAGCTGTATCGGCCGATGCCACTTGTATGCTTGAAGCAATCTCAGACACGGCTGATATTGGCAGAGTAGCATGCCATTCTGCGATCCTCCGAGCCACCCCTCGCCATATCTCAGGCCGGCGCAAGTCTTCAGGCGCGCACACGCTTCCTTCTATGAATTTGTACAGCAGGCCATTCTCGAATCGTGCTAGCAGCGTTGGTGCCAGTTTATATCTGGCGAGTAGGGAGTGTGAAGCGGCCTCTCCTGTTCAAGCGGTGGTTAGTATAGCTCTTTCATGAAAAGAAGGAAATCAACCATGGGAAGAGGGAGACGTACTGTCACGGTCAATCAAAACCTGAGTCCCGCTACCATATGCTCGCAGCAATACAGCCTCCTGCTCAATTTCACGGTTCGATATGCCATGTTTCTTGTTTACGGCTTTAAGTAACTGTCGCAATGTCAGTCGCAGCAGTCCAACGACGTTGGGATAGATGGGCTGTCAAGATACCGTGTTGGTAATGCCATCCTTGAAGCGCACAAATTCAATGGTATCTTTGGTCTCTTTCCACTCAGGCCTCAGGGCAAGTATAAGGTTTATAGCAGTTTCGTCGGAGTTTGCGTTGTCGTAGAGCAGTGGAATGTGTCGGATGGAGTCCATAATGGCGGTAGGTTGTAGGTGTATAGTTCTACAAGACTGGAGGGTTTCTTAGTCTTATGCAGATGGCGGCCTCGAAGGAGAGCAATAGTATGTATCTCGAGGGCTCCAGAAAGGCACGAGATATCGTAGCCTGGTGTTGATTGTGTGCTAGTATTCGAGATGTGCCGTTCTAGATGGGAGACGCCAGCGATTATCGGGTATACACTTGGTCTCGTGCCCTTTGGACTTGTTGAGCTGCTCCAATGCGGCACTTTAATTACTGCATTTCTTTGTACCTCCGTAATTGCTGCTCTAAGGCCCGAGGTCGCCCAGGCACGTGCAAACCAAAGCTCAGCCTTTTCAAGTTTCCATCCAAACAACTTCATCGACACCAAAGTCGCATCAGAGGTAGCTGTATATGTGTGTGTTTGGAACCATCCAATCGCCAAATCTCCCCAACTCGCCGTCAGCCACTCTCATCACGAGCGGTCGCCATGGATCTGGCAAATGAGCCCTGGATGGCTTATCTCTCGCCCACCTGCACCTCGGACCAATTCCATGGCTCGACGCGTCTCTGATAAGCCCTCTGGAGCCTCGCGTCTGCTCAATTGGGACAGTCTAGCTGCAAGAGATCGTCACGTCCTTTTCCGCGGTGGTTGGGCCATCGACATTGAACGTGCCTGAAGACTTTCCTCTCCCTCCCTGGGCTTTTACGATACAAGTCTTGCTTGTCCCTTCTGCTTGCTGTCTTGTCCGCAAAATGTCGGACCCCGAGGCTGCTCACGAGCGAACCCACTTGCTGCCTCAGGTAGCCAATGACCGTCGTTTGAGCGCTATCCAGCTCGATTCTCAGGCTCAGAGCATCAGGACTTCGGCTGTCACCAAGGAGGAAGATCAACTGAAAGATAGCACCGTCGGTGAAAGACTGGCCTACAACGACTACACGACCATCGACTGCCTTCATGACTTGGTGAGTTCTGCTTGAGCACGTCTTTTCATAATATGTCCTTTATCGACGCTTCGAGACTGAGAAGTACATTGCAAATCGAGGCCTGCAATTCAAGATTCACACCAATGAAAAACCTTTCAAGCCCTTCACCCGAATGAGCAATTTCAGCTTTCACTTGGAGACGGCGAGGTCATCTTCATCGCAAGGTGGGGCGTTGAATTGTTTTCCAGTGCGCCATCATGCTCAGCGTCGGAATCGCTTCTAAGACATTCCAGGTCAAGGATTCCTATCGATGGAGAGCGATACATGTTGGCAAGGGACTTCGACATCACTTCTACTCGAATTTCGATTCATGCCAAAGCTGGATCGCTGTGACCATCATGGGTGTTTGCACCGCGTCTGTTGCCTGGGCCGTCGACGTTTCAGCCGCTACTGCATCCGGCTGGAAATTTGGATATTGCAAGGCCAATCCGTTAATGAGTAGGGAAATTTGTTGTGAAAGTGCCATAGACGAGAAGGCATGTGGCAACCTGTTCACGTCCTGGTCCGACAGTTACTGGTCAACCTTTGCCATTTACGTAGGATTTGCCCTAGCTTTTGGCATCATCAGTGCCAGCGCCACTTTAACAACGAAAGCATACCTACCAACAGCTTCAACAGGACCCCAGGACAAGCTGGGAGATTCTGGTGACATGCCGGCGGCTCCGGGGAAATCAATGTACATGGCTGCCGGTTCCGGGATCCCAGAGATCAAGACTATTCTCTCCGGCTTCGTCATTCCGCACTTTTTGGATTTCAAGGTGCTTTTTGTCAAAGCATTTGGCTCCATCTTTGCCGTATCGACAGGAATGTGTTTAGGAAAAGAAGGCCCTTTCGTCCACATATCTACCTGTGTTGGATATCTCGTTGCGAAACACTTTCCCAAGTACAGAGACAATGGCCGGAAAATGCGGGAGATGTTATCAGCAGCATGCGCTTCTGGTCTCAGTGTTGCCTTTGGTGCTCCCATCGGAGGAGTTCTCTTTTCCTACGAGGAGATCAGCACGTACTTCCCTCGGCCAGTTTTATGGCGAGCCTTTCTTTGTTCCCTGACGGCTGCCGTAGTCTTGAAGGCACTCAATCCCACAGGAACCGGAAAGCTTGTACTGTTTGAAACAGATTACGGCACCACGTATCGACCAGAGCACTATCTGGTTTTCATTCTTCTCGGAATTGCAGGGGGCATTTTTGGCGGCGTTTTCTGCAAGCTCAACTTCATGTGGTCGAAGTGGTTCAGAAAATTCTCAATCATCAAGAACTATCCCGTGTTCGAGGTATTCCTCATCGTGTTGGCTACAGCTGTACTTCAATTTCCAAATCCAGTCATCAGAGAACCTGGAGAGCTAGTCATCAAGATGATGCTCGTCGATTGCAACGGTGGCAAAGCCTCGCAATCTTGGGTCTGTCAAAACGAAGCAAACCCAGACGCAAGTTGGGCTTACATCGGCTGGTTGGTCTATGGTTGCCTGGTCAAATTGGTCCTCACGACTATCACATTCGGTATCAAGGTGCCCTCTGGTGTGATCATACCCGCTTTAAACGCAGGCGCATTGTTTGGGAGAATCGTCGGGCAGTGGATACCCTCGATCTCTCCTGGCATTTTTGCCATGGTTGGTGCCGGAGCTTTCCTCGCTGGCGTGTCGCGAATGACCCTCTCGCTTTGCGTCATCATGTTCGAGGCAAGTGAGCCGTCTTTCTGCCACCCGTTCGACTCAAGCTAACGAATAATGAAATAGTTGACGGGGGAGCTCGAGTACATTGTCCCTCACGGTGTCGCAATCTTGACAGCGAAGTGGGTCGCTGATGCCATATCTGACGAGGGCGTGTATGATCTCGCCCAGAACGTGCTCGGACATCCATTTCTGGACTTGGAATATTCGCTGCGTCTCGTTCGTACACAAAATCTGCTTGTGGAGGAATTGATACCGCCAGAGCAAACAATGAATGAGATCACAGTCACGGTCCCGAAACACAACAAAGTAGCGCGAAAGACTCTGGCGACGAAACTGAAACAACTGAAAAGTAGAGGACTGATGGATGCAGGGCTTGTGCTTGTACAAGACGGGATGTTGCAAGGTTACATTGGCGAAGGCGAACTCGACTACGGCCTCACTAACATTGGATCGATCTACGAGGATGACAAAGAAGTGAGGCTGCTAGGGGATGCTGATGAGGGCGATTTTGACCTGAGCATGTTTGTTGACAGGACTCCCGTTACGCTGTCAGGAAAAGCGCCGCTCGAGTATGCTGTCGAGTTCTTTGGAAAACTCGGGTTGCGACACGTTTGTGTTGTTGAGGAGGGGACAAGCCGTCTTGTTGGTGTCATAATCAAAAAGCGGCTGGTCCAGTTTTTAGAGAGACTGAAGGAAGGACATCACTAGAGATGTATGCCGGGGTCGAGACCAAGGAAGAGTAAATGCGCGGCGTCGGCGGCATTCGCGGCGTAGAAGAACAAACTCGACACTCTTGCAAGCGACGAAGGGTGACGACTGCGCTTGCGCACAGCGTTGTCCCAATCTTTCGAGTCCTCGTACGCTTGTTCCACCATTTCTCAGCTTCCGATCTATCTTCTGAATCGCTGATCCGCGTCTTCAACTCGTTTAAGTAGCTTCTCCTTCTTCCGCTTCTGGCCATCTTTCAAATGCGCTTGCCGCGTCCATTCTATGACAGAGCAAACATCACTACTGTCCGATGTTGCCGCTTTTCACCATCTTCTCTGTCGATCAAAGCAGCTTAATCCTACTCAAGGAGGGTCGGAGAGGCGAGCGGTGGTGGCAATCGGACTGTTGGACGGTCTAAAATTCTAACGAGCTTCTCGCCTGCTTCTCAGGTATCAAAATGTCCTGGTAGATCGCTGATTTCATCTGCTATTAGTGCCTGAGGCAAGACTATACCACACGAATTCTCCCTTTTTGACACCACAAAATCCGCCGATTGTCTCTCAAAGCGGTCAGAACATGAGGCTGGCCGCGGACCGTTTGCCCTTTGAGATCTGGTCGCAGTATCCTATCCGTCGGGAACGGTACCCTGCATCTACTGCCCCGGACCTCCGAACCGGGAGAATAGTGATCGTGAACGGGCCTTTGTACCACTAACCAGACAACACCTATACACGTTTGACATGCCAAACCCAAACAATCCCCAGCGCACGTCTTAATACGGGAAACACATAAGGCTCGCCCACGGACCGTTTGCCATAAATGTTCAATCTTGAAACCAAACCGCAAGGCAAACTAGCGCGATATGTCTCTTCCCTTCCCTTCAAAGAGGACGAATCTCACTTGAAGACACGGCACGGCGCTGCTCTGATTGTTTCCTGTGGCAGACGGGACGGCGCGAGGTAGGTCGCCTTGCACGGCTAGACAGAGACGTACGTTGAGCTTCCGTCGTTGACTTTGGCTACGATCTGATGCGGATGGAAATGATGTTTGATCGTAACGTGGATGGGCCACGGCTGGCTCTTTTGGACCTCCTTGGTTGGACATTGGAGGAGAATATATATAAGAGGCGAAGAGTGAACGGCAAAATGGGGTGGTCGATTCAATATCTCCAATTTCATCGTTCTTACTATTTACCTGCCTTCGACGTTGCATCTGCATCTGTTACGCTTTTCGATCTTTCTTTTAGCGATCTGAGATATAGTCTGCTTCCATCAGCGACTCATCGCACACATTTCGGGAGCATCAAAGCCTCAATAGCATATCGTTCACCACATCATTTCGCGCTCTCAATTTTTCAGCAAACGAACAGCATCAAAAATCATTGCAACACGATCAACCACGAACCGACGACCATACCAAAAGATCCTCTCAATCACCCACCAGCCATCCATCCATCAACCTCCCTCACAACCACTACCAACAACCCAAGTTCGTCCCTCCTCTCCCCCTCCTCTCCCCCTCCTCTCCCCCTCCCAAAATCCCCAATCTAACCCGTTCCCAGCTCCTCATCCAAACCCCACCCAAAAAATCAGTCACAGTCACAGTCAAAATCAGCGATGTGTCCCTACTACGCCTACACCTTCACCTGCGGCCACACGCAAACCGTCTTCGCGCATTTCTGCTCCCCGGCGCAGATCAGTCAGAGGAGGTGTTCGACGCATTCCCCCGCGGCCACGATACAGGCGAGTCTGAGGATGGATCATGAGTGTGAGGAGTGTGTTTTTAATTGTAAGTGAGAGGGTGGTTTTGGTGGGAGGGGAAGGGAGGGGAAGGGATGTGTGGACTCGATGCGGGTTTCCGCGGATGGTATTGAAGAAAGGAGAGGACTGTGCTCGCTCGTTTTCATACATTCGGGTCTGGCATTGGGAGGTGCTTATGGCCGTTTATCTACTGCTCTCCTCATCCTTTGGGGTTTCGCGCATATGGTACCAAAGCGTTCTGCTAGTCTCGACCGGTCGCTCGCTCGGTTGCAGTTGGGTGTTTTGCGATACCCAAGATTGTTCTGTTTTTGATTCAGGCGGGCATCGCGGCGGGTTCAGCTAGTGTGTGTGAAAGAGGGAGGGAGGTTTGTAGACACGCTTTCTATGATTTTACGAGTAGGTTTAAGTAGCGTTCTTTCTTCGACATGATAGATGCGTTCAAATGATATTGGTATTACATAGCAAGGGTCGACTTGACCCCAGTTTCCCATGTATGCGATTGCCAGTGAAAGATCCTGAGTCCTTGGTTCAAACTCTTCGAGATGGACCAGAGAGTTGTCGGTGTCTTCTAGGAATTAACGGAATAGTCTCCAGACGGGAGATATCAGGCCGAAGCCTTGAGCCCAAATAAAGCCCACAAGTTGTCCTCTTGTTGTATTTACACCATCATCCATTAACGGCCATATCCCACCCACCACATAGGCGCCACCAACTCTCCTAGCACTTCTCAAACTTTTCAAGACCAATCAGTAAATCAATGACCACAAAATAAACAGGGGGAAAGGGAGTATGCCACTTACGCGAAATTCGCAGTCCCTCACATAGCCACAATGCACATCGCAAAGCCTCCGTACTTCCACCCCATGCCCCTCATGGGTATCCGGAAACTGATCTAATACCCATCAGTCAAAATCACCTCATCCATAAATTTCGCGCAAGCGCCGCGTGTGTTTTGCTCACCACCCTTCGTCTTCAGAGCCCTCGCCGCCAGGCATTCCACTTTCCAACCCGCCCGCCCCGCGTAGAAGTAATCGGGTATGATGTCAGAGCAGGAACCGAGACAGGCCGTAATGCCCTCTCCATTATTCACAGTATCGAAGAAGAAGATTTTGTTCTTGTCGAAATCCGGCTTGTATGTTATGGCTGCTGGTAGAGCTGGATTTTCGAGAGGTTAGTTCGGTCTCTCTCTTTCAGTTTTTCGGGGTTTCTCGGATTTTGGGGGGGGGTTACCCTTAGGGGGTGCTTTGACGTAGAAAGTTACTTTGAGATGCTCGCAGCCGTGCGCGGATACAAGGGCGGTAAGCGCCGCTATTAGCGAGAGGAGTGATAATAAAAACATGTCAAACGATATAGGTAAGGTATGGTATGTACGGACCTCGATGGACCTGAAACGCGGGTTCATCCTGGAGGAAAAAGGAAATTGGACTATTATTATAAGAAATACACCTCGCTATTGTCTCCGTCGGAAGGGCCCGTATTCCACCTCCATAACGAGTCATCGAGTACTTAGCGAAGAATGTCCAAGCTGCGAACTGCCGTATACAGTGCGTGCGAAAACGACGTGGACACTTGGCACGCAATCTGCGATAGTTCAGTGGATCTTTAGCAGGGTTTGTAAGCTTACATCACATACTGACCGCTGTATTAGTACTGTAAAATACGTAGAATACTCATCTTCCACAATTAACAACGTATATATACGTCGATAACCCTCTTTCGAGGCGCCATTATCTTCCACTGAGGATTGGTATATGGTAGCGTATTATCAGAACGTTATAATCGCTTACTCATCGCCGGCAGAAAAACCGTAAACCCACTTATTATTGAGAAGATTCCGTGCCAAGTGTCCACGTCTTTTTCGCAAGCACTGTAAGGTAGATCAGGATCATTGGAACCTCCCGCATTGGGAGTCCAGTCTGCGGGGCTGAGTCGTGACCTTCAGTGGAGAATCCATTAACTATAGTGCCACAGTAGCCACTAAAAAATATAGTAGTAAGGTGAACACTCCGTGGCAATAAAATACTTATCTATAACCAAGAGTCTGGCCCTGACTAGTCCTGAATGCCTGTTCCCAGCTCCCCGTTCTAGATACTGCCGCGGATCCAGGTACAAACGTCAACCATAATGACTTCATATCCTTATTGGGGCAGCCCGTTCATGGCTTTACACAGTGAAGCCTTGTAGGGATGAAACTGCTATGTCGAGAAACCGAGGGCGCCCACAGAAGCTGAGCAGCTGTGGAAGCAAGTTCGGCTTCTGAACGCCACTTCGCTGGGTTAACTTGCACCGGTTCAAATCTGTGCCCAGAGGCTACCTGTATGGCCAAGATATACTGTGGTGTCCGGTCAGAGCCGCCAGACAAACGCTCTGTGGAAGCCAGCCAAGGAGTAGGTCAATGTTTAACCCTGTCTTGATCCCTGGGCAATGCTCCCTCCTGCGTACATCTCCCTTGGATTCAGATCTATTAAATTGGTCTCGATGTCTTCTTTTCTTCGTATCATATTCTTTTTGAAGAGGCCAAAATATTTTCCGTTCTCCTACTTTGAGGGAGAGGATACGGCATTGTGAGGAACCTCCATCCATTGCCTTCATTTGGCCGCCTGATCACTCCACAGCAATAGTAGACTTGCTATACATCTCATACGTAGAATTCGGTTAGTCGTGGACAGCTCCACATGCTTGCTGTCTCACCAAGGTGGACCGACCAAATAAGGTTCGTTTGGCCAGATGCTGCAGAAGAGTATAATTACCAAGTGTCACAATCTGGGGCGAGTTTCTCCGGGGCATGAAGTGTTTCTCCCTTCTCTTTCCCCCGCTACCACATCATTCTCTTGTCGACAACTGATTATAATTGCTGTGGAGTGGGGCGCAAGCGCTTACCCTTCTCACCTGCTTTGTTCTCTTTCTCCCAACTCTTTTACTACACTCGTGACAAAGTTGAGGATGTTGATCAAGACCTCTTTAGCTGTGTTGGGTATGGCCTCGGCCGTTTCGTCAACCTTCTTCCCCATCATGCCTATGTGTTGGTGGAAATGCGCCAGAGAAGCAGGCATTATGTGTCATTGGGCAGATACTCCTTGTAAGCTGAGGCCGACCAAGAATGGATGTAGCGCGATAGATTCTGACCCACAATGCAGGCCTTTGTAAGACCGCAAATGAGGGCCTTCATGCGAAGGCAAATACTTGCGCTTGCTCCTGTTGCAGCGATCGAGAATTTGGTAATGATGATCGTGCCAAACTCATACTCAAGGAATTCTCTTTTATATGTCAAATCGCCATGTCGCCGCTAGAGCAGGGAGTGTGTGGTGCGCTTTACCATTCCGCAACGTGCCCAAGTACGGACAAAGCCTCTTGTTCATCATCTGCACCACCTGCAGATGACTCTGGGCTTCCACCTCCACCAACCTCACCACCTGAAGTCCCGGATTCTGGCCATGGTTCTGGGCTTTCGCCTCCACCACCCTCACCACCTGAAGTCCCGGATTCTGGCCATGATTCTGGCCATGATTCTGGGCTTTCGCCTCCACCATCCTCACCACCTGCTGCCCCGGATTCTGGCTATGGTTCTGGGCTTCCGCCACCTCCTGCTTCAGTTCCATCACATCCACCACTTCAGGGTTGGCCTCCCATTTTCTCATCTCCGTCTTCTCCACGGTCCTTGTTTTGCGCACCAAAACTAACTCTTGTTCTTAGAGCCTCAAGGCCCGGTCAAGCCGCCAAATGCTTCAATGACGGCACCTGCGCCCCTTTCCGAACCAGCGCCGGCTGATTCCCCGAAGACAGAAGGTCATGGTCAAGGACCAGGAGCTGATGACAGCACGCAGCCTGTTCAACCCACTGAGGTAGTCAGTCCACTGCCAGTCGTAAGTGTAACACCCGATGCTCGCGCAGGAACCATCATTTGCGAATGGCGTCTGCAACCAGGACACGAAACTGACCAATCCACAGACTCCAAACTCTTCCAACGGGACTCACGCTGCTAACAAGACGGCGGTCAGCCCAGCAACTAGCACAGGCAGTCACTCCACAGCAGCTGGAACGAAGGAGGGGACAAAGACTAGTCCTCAGTCTGCCCATTACACTGGTGCCGCGACGCGTCAAGACGTCGCCGGATCGGTCTTCGCATTGGCAGCAGCTTTGGCGTACGGAATCGTGTGACGGAACTGAGGCGGCTTTATGGAATGTTGATTACGCGTTTTCTGTCAGAATGCTACCGATTAGTGTGGCTCCTGTCTGGCTGGCAGGCAGTCAGCCTTGGGTTTGGTGTTTGATGGTCTATCGAAACGGGACGAACATATTATGATATATGGCGATTGCCAATGAGATGTCATGTGATAACAATGAGGCGCATTGCAAATTTGAGATTAACGAGGCAAGGCGTCTAAGAGGCAAAACCTCATATGGGATGGGCGGAAGAGGAGTTGCAATGAGCATTGCTCAGATCAAGATTGAGTGAGACTTGCATGGACGGAACTTCGGAACCTATAGTAGGACCGATACCAGTGCACACGTGACTTACTCTTGGCATCTTTAGCTTACTAAACAAAAACATTTCCTCCAACCACAATTCCTCCTGGCCTTGCTGGCATCCACAACGGCCTGTTCATTCATAAAGAGTCTGAGGCTGTGTGCAGAAAACTAGTATAGAGGAGCACATCAAGTAGTGAGCATACAGAATCGCCAACTACTGTTACACAGCACACTGGAAAGCTGCCTTGAGGAGCTTCATCGCTGGTCTGACTAATCAATTATAGAAATCGCCATGTTTCTCAGGGAGTAGTAATGGTATTATCTGATTGGTGACGGGAGGGTCATCATTTGCTTATTAATTGTCAGCTAGTGAGCTGGAACCGAGGATCCTCAAAGCATGGACGATACTGTTTGACCGCGAGCATGTCTATTTTACCTAAGAGAGAGAATTACGACCTAAGTAATTGTTATAGTAAAAGCTGCCTCATATAGTGCCACTCTGGGTGACACCATAGGTAGGATGAAACATAAGTGGTCGCGCAACAATGACCTCTCGTCGCTGTCAGTTCCGCAGAGTCAGTCCAGCAGAGTCAGTTCCGCGGTCCGAATCCAACGTCAACCCTTGTGCCAAGCCTCCATGCAATTCCATCTCTGTCAATCGTTAAGAATCAGACTCCCACAGCATCCGCGAAGATGTGACAATGGGGCTTTACAAGGTCACACGCATCCCGCCCTTGCCAGCGGCACGCCTCCACATGTCGAAGAGGGCACGACCCCAGCAAGCACGTATAACACCTCACATCAGCCTCCACCAGCAGCTAACAATCCTCCTTCCCATTACACCTCGAATTCTTCACCTCATCAACGAGAGATATATCTCGCTATCTGCAAAGAATGTCTTGGGCACAAGATATACCAACATGGCAGCTCGTCCTGCTAAGCATAGCCGGTTATGTCTACCTCTGTCGACTTCTTCGCTACCGCCGCTTGCACCAGAAACAAGCACTATATCCATACAAAACCAGAGAAGACTATGCCAAAATGACGAATCAGCATGCCTACGAGATCCAGAAATATCTTTATAGCGTTGAGTTCCCTTTTACCACGCAGAAGGCTTTGGAATTTGCTTTGTTCCGGTTCGTCCGGCTCCTCAATGGATGCATGTATTGGTGATGTTGCTGATGGGATTGGATTAGGACGTATGGGATACCATCGATCAGCAAGTTGCTGGTCAATACGAAGCAATTGAGTGACAAGGAATTTGCATCGAGGGTGAGAGTTCTCTGTTCCGATCTTCTATCTCCGCTTACATGGTACATCCAGCGTTATGCAGATACGAGTATTCTCATTGCGGAATTTATGGCTTGGTCGCCAGAAGCAGAGCGAACCAATGCCGCCATTTCCCGCATGAATTATCTGCACTCGTAAGGCTTGTATCTCACAGTTGCCGAGAGCACAAGGCTAACGTAACAATCAAAGACTTTACCAAAAGAAGAATCTCATCAGTAATGATGATATGCTATACACCCTCTCCCTCTTCGCCGCAGAACCAGTACAATGGGTAAATCGCCACGAATGGCGCCAAATGACAGAAATGGAAATATGTGCCATGTAACTCTCCCCCCCTTGCAAAAACCCTCTCACCCAAACAGTCAAGATCCTAACATCCCCATTCCAAACAGCGGCACTTTCTGGAAATCCATCGGAGACGCAATGAACATCTCCTACACCGATCTTCCATCCTCAACCCATGGCTGGCGCGACGGTCTAGATTTCTACGAAGAATTGCATTCCTGGTCTTTGCAATACGAAGAACGCGCCATGCTCCCTTCCCAGTACAACAAAAAGACAGCAGACGAAACAACAGCACTGCTCCTCTACGACGTCCCCAAGTCTGTAATACCATTGGGAAGAGCAGTAGTAAGCACCCTAATGGACGATCGTCTCCGAAAAGCAATGATGTACCCACCACCTCCACCCTCCATCCAAACCGGCGTCGAAACAGTCCTCACCCTCCGCAAACTCGCGCTAAGATATCTCGCCCTCCCTCGTCCACATTTCCTCCGCCACGGCATCATTTCCGAGAGAGCGGATAAGAATGGTCGATACCACCGTACCGAATATGAATCCGAACCCTGGTACATGGAGTCCAATCTGAGGAACCGGTGGGGACCGCAAGCTTGGTTGAAATGGATGGGTGGGAAACCGATTCCTGGTACTGGGTCTTTTAAGTCGCAGGGGTATCTGATTCATGAAGTTGGACCGAAGAGTCAGGAGAAGATGGGATTGAAGGAGTTTGAAATTGGGAAGGAGAGGTTGATGAAGGAGGGAAGGGGCGGTTGTCCGTTCTCTGTCGTGAAATAAGCAGTATCAAAGAAGAGATCAACAGGTTGTAAAATCTTTCGAGAAAACTGTGCATGGGTATAACATTAAAATGATTGCCGAAAAATCTGCGAGAGCGTCAAAATCGAGACAAAGGCTAAATTTTCGCTCGTACACTCGCAGGCTTATATGCCCACATCTTGAACAAAATCCGTATCGCTAAAATGCAAGAATCTAAATCAATAGTATACGTCCTCACAACAAACTCTCATACTTATCCATCCCCTGTTTCTGTCCTAGCTGTTGCTGCTGTTGGTGTGCAGGAGCGGCGGCATTATAACTCGGTTGGCGCGACACGCCGCCAGAAGGAGGCGGCGCGATACTAAATGTCGAATAAGGAGAAGAAGGGGGTGGCGGTATCGAAAACGCAGATGATTGTGGCTGGCTGTAGGAAGGTGACGAGATTTGTGGTTGTCCGTGTTGCGTTGTCGATGAGGCCCAGGGGTTTGACGAGATGGATGGTGCTGGGTTGATGGATGGTGTGGCGGACCAATTCGAGGTTCCGGCTGCAGACCAATCCACGGCTCGGCCGGCTTGTTGTGGGAATGCAGACGGATTTGAAGAGGTATGGTTCATCGGTCGTGATGGTTGGAGAGGTTGTGAGAAGGAGGGAGAATTCATAGTGGCGGAGGCCGGCTGAAGTGGTGTGAAAGAACTGAGTGAGCGATCAGGAGTGATAGCGTGAGATGCTGCTCCATTTGTTGCTAATGTCTTGGGCACAGATTGGGGCGGTGGGGTAGACCAAGAGAAAGTCGCCGATGGTGAAGCTCCTAGACCTGACGAGTTCCTTGGTGCTGCCGGACGTGAAGTTGAGGACTGAGCTGAAGCCCAAGGGTCCGAAGGGTCACTTTGTTGCTTCTGTCGCCCAAGGACAAGGCTCTCGAAGTCGCCGTCGTCCTCATGGGTGCTGTCCAGCCCATTCGTCCGATTCGAACCCATACCGGACATGAGATCGGCACGATTAGCCGATGCAGAATTAGCGGATCCCATCTCTTGCAGCTTTCGAGTTTGCTCTTGTTCGATCCGGACGGATAATGACTTGATCAAAGTCATGAAAGATTGAAACTGTTGGAGGTTGAGCAGTGGGCCTAAGCTGAATGCCCAGAGAATCGGAAGAGCATCCATGGCGAGGAAATCCGCATCCGCAATTTTGCCGACCTCCTTAAAGACATCAAGAGCAGCCATCTGAAGCAGTCAGTAATCCTGTCTGTTCTCAATTGGGTGCAAGAACTTACCATGACGGCAGGCTCTTTAGTCTTGATGCCTTTCAGTAGGGGAACGACCTTCTCCTGGATAGTGTATTTGTCGAGAATGGCACTTTGCTGCGGCTTCTTCTTGTTTTTGACACTTTGATCTAGTCCGTCCAGACCATCGCCAGAGGTACCGTCCAATCCAGATGCACCACCGCACAGAACTTGCAGAGCCTCTAGGCCGCGGATCTTGATTCCAAGACTACTGGTCTTGGTGAAGACTGCCGCGATGACCGGGAAAACTTCATTCTTGATGGTCGAGAAATCAAGAACGGATAAGATCACAGAAAGAGTTCCAAGGGAGGCATCCACAAGTGAGTGCGTCGGGGACTCCATTGATAGCTGAATGATAGGCCAGATGTCTATCAAAGGTTAGCGAGAACACAGCACTGTATTCACATTCTACACACCATCTTTGAACTCTTTGCCATTTGTATTCTCGGAAATTATGTCCATATTCTCTAGGATTATCACCAAACCAGCTTCTTTGGCGCTGTCTCTTTCTGGGGGTGCGTCTTTCTTTGTTGTCGTAGGAGTGAGAAAAATCTCTCGCAACCTTGGACTCACACGTTCCGTAAAAGCTCTCTTGCCAGATGGCATCAACTTCAGCATCTTGAATATATTTTGCAGGATCAAGGCAATCAGCTCTTTGTCTTTCATCTCGTCGAGTAACGCAGGAAGAACTTTCTTCTCCAAGACTGTCCTGGGGAACTGATTTATGATTCGAGGAAGACCTCGCAAGAATTGTGATTTTTCATTTGGCGTCTTCTCAGGTAAAGATTCCAAGAAACGAATGGTAGATACCAGTATATTGTCAAAATACTCTGCCTGCTGGAACTCCCTCGCGTTCATCCGCTGCGCAGGTCTCCTCGTGATGAGGCGGCTCAATAGAACATTCACCGGTCTTGCAAGAGCAACGGACGACAAAAAATTATTGCTTGATGCTGGCACTGACGCAGACGAACTGAATATTCGCTTATAGCTCGAGATGCTCATGTTTGTTTCTAGAGGACTCTTGTGGGGCGAGTTGTAGAGCGCAATTATGAGAAGTCCGAGAGAGAACATGTCAGCCGCTGATGTAGCGTTGCCATCCAGAACGAAGTCCGGCGACGTATAATCGGGATCCAATTGAATGAAGCGCGGTAGCCGAGGATCGAAGTTCAAAATTTCGGACAGAGCTATTGGCGGTGCAGACGTCGCGCCTGTGAAGGTTTCGCTTTTGCCTGAGAATCCAAGTCCTGATATCTTCCAATCACCCTGACTATGTTTAGCTATAGACACGGGATAGTATGCGGGCCATAATTTACTTTGGCATTGACGAATATAGCATTTGGTGTGAGATTGCCATGGACAAGTCCAGCACTTTCGTGCATAAACTCCAGTCCTTTCCCAATCTGTAGCAAGCCCTTTTGTATTTCCAGCTCATCTATTTCGACTTCTCTTCTCCGCTTACCCCTGCCATCTTGGTCGTCCACGACATATCGACTCGATCGTCCTCCAACACCACCGGCTCGTTCTTGTTCGTCTTTCTCTTTCAGCAATCCAGCTAGCGAGGCAGTGACAGGCTCTGTCGCGAATGTGAGGCCTCCACTTCGTGTTACTTCGACCGGCTCAACCAATTCCAAGATGCTAGGATGCCTGAGTCGAGCGAGGGAGCTTGCTTCTCTTTTCAATCTCTCTACGACCTCTTCATGTACCCTTTTCAATGATGCGGCATTGCTTCGGCCTCCTAGTCCACCACCGCTAGACTCTAAAGACTTCTTCTCGAACACGAAGACTGATGCAAGCTTCCCACTGGTCTTGTGTTTTGCTTCGTAAATAGTCCAGGTTCCAGTCGTCGACGAGGGCGAGTCCGAGACTTTGTAGGTCGAGTGGATATTCGAGGAAAAGGACTTCAAGGCGGAGGACCACATTCTGCTATGCTCGCAGGAATTAGTGTAACCTAGGTGGTGACTTTAAGATCGCGGCGCAGATGCGACTGTGAAAGCTCTCTCATGCCGGATAGGGGTCTATCAATACTGATGGTATTTCAAATCGGACGAGGTGAGTATTATTGGTTGCAGCAAGAAATACCGGAGACGTTGTTTACAGCTGTAACATTTCGAGGCCAAGCTATCGAGTCCGAAAGCGGCAGCTACACGTGCCTGGTCATGAAAAGGGACCCTTTGGAATCAGCGCATAAGGCCTGCTTACCTACTCCGTCTCCGTCGCCAACCACTTGTTGCCGAGCATTCACAATTGTGACTCCAAGCACGCGATCGACCTTCATTTCTTCTTATGATATTTTAATCCCCTTCAGACTTAGTGAATTGAGTTAATCCGAGACCCAACTGATATCATATCTGCCAAAATGCTCCAACGAAGCTCCAGGACGCTTCTCGCGTCCCTCAATGCGCTTCCCGGGCGGTCAAATCCAGCTATCACATCTTTGGCCACTCAGCGATGTCGGAGATGGTACAGTATTCACGCTGATCATGCTGAGACCCGGGCTCATGAGATAGATCCTACGAAGCTCTCCATCACGAAATCGACCACTCCCAAGGACTTGGTTCCGAAGGAGGACTTGGTCTTTGGGCACACGTTCAGTGGTATGGCAAATCACTGTCGACTTGAGCAAGCTGGAACTAATTGTTCGTGCTAGATCATATGCTCTCGATTGAATGGACTGCTTCAGAAGGATGGTTGCCTCCGCGGATAACTCCATATCAAAATTTGAGCCTTGATCCGGCAACATGCGTCTTCCACTATGCCTTCACTGCTTTTGAGGGTATGAAAGCATATAAGGATAAGAATGGAGGGATTCGACTTTTCCGTCCCGATAAAAACATGCAGCGCTTCAATGGTTCGGCTGCGCGCATAGCACTGCCTACCTTCGACGGAGACACGCTCATTGACCTTATTGGCAAACTTGTCAAGATTGACGAGCGCTTCGTGTCAAGGTAGCACCTCTGATATCAGTCCTATCCGAGTGTAAAGCTGATGACTGGATAGCGAGCGTGGATATTCCCTTTACCTCCGTCCTACCATAATCGGCACACAGCGGACATTAGGTGTTGGACCACCAGGTTCTGCTCTCCTCTACGTAATCTGTTCTCCCGTCGGTCCTTATTACCCTACTGGCTTCAAAGCCATATCTCTGGAAGCCACAGATTATGCTGTGCGTGCATGGCCAGGCGGTGTTGGAGACAAGAAACTCGGAGCCAATTACGCGCCTTGTATCGTGCCTCAGATGGCAGCAGCAAGTCGCGGTTTCCACCAGAACTTGTGGCTGTTTGGTGACGAAGAGTATGTCACGGAGGTCGGAACAATGAACCTGTTCACAGCAATGAAGGACAAGGAGACTGGTCAACCAACACTGTTGACTGCTCCCTTGGATGGCACTATTCTTGAGGGGGTGACTAGGGATTCGGTACTCGCGCTTGCAAGAGAAAGACTCGTACCAAAGGGATGGAAGGTTGAAGAGCGCAAATACACTATGCAAGAAATTGCCGATGCTGCGGACAGTGGAAGATTGCTGGAGATCTTCGGCGCTGGCACGGCAGCTATTGTTGCGCCTGTGCGACGCATTAGCTGGAAAGGACGATTGGTACCATGTGGCCTCGAAGATAACGTTGAAGCTGGTCCAATTGCATCGCAAATGAAGGACTGGGTGGAGAGCATCATGTACGGCGACGAAGAGCACAAGTGGAGGTAAGTTTGTAATGTTCTCTATACTCAAAACTAAGACTAACATCTTGCAGTCATGTTATCCAGTAAGACAATTGAACAAAAGTGTAAATTCCATCTGTGGCAGCTATTTCGGTTCTTCTTGGTTTGATATCCTTGGTGCGCGTTACGTTCAGATTGGAATAGACTAGCTGACTTCGGACTGATCATGTTTAGAAGATCATACAACCGATGAAAGCGGAGGCTACATTTTCAAATCTCAATCTTTGTGATTGAATTTTGGTGTCAAAGAGACTCAGCGCTGACCTGCTATCAGCTGTACACAACCTCCACCTTTTTCTCTCACAATTTTTCGTCATTGATCCACACGGTCCATTCTATTGAGGTACCTTGTGGTGTCATGAGGAAATCAAAGTGCACAACATGAAACTTCTTGCCCACGTCGTTGCGGAGCACTGGCAAAGTGCTGAGAGGCGGCAGTCGTGCGTGAATTGTGCAAAGCTTTCGAACATGGTCAGCTTTACGAGTCGGCAGACTTGGGTCGCAATGAAACAGATCTACACCGATCGTTGTATCTTGGTAATCCTCAGGCAAGTACCTTTTCCAAGGCATTTTCTTAGGCTGCCTATCTTGCATGTCATCATCCTGCAATACATGTTAGCTGAATTAAGCACAGGCTGTGTCTTTGGTCCTTACTCTTTTGATGTACCATTCCATTTGATTGATCGCCGCAATACGATTGACAGATTCCATTTCCCAGCGATCTCGGCGATCATGGAAGCCTTCTACAAAATCCACAAACTTGACTATTCCGTAGCTATGCCTGGATTTGCGGGAAATTACCCCTGTCGGGACGGAGCTTGCAGCCTCTTGCCAGTCAGCTTCAAGATGTGGTCCCGGAGGAGCTACAATATCGGCTCTGATCACGGCTCCTCGACAAATGGCCTGCCAAGGACCAGGATATGGGTGCTGTATTATGTCCGTATTCGAAAATTTCCTTGACAGGAATTTGTATAGATAGAGATTGCTTCCTAAACCCCCTGCAAGAACAATAGCCTAAGTGTTGTAAGTCTTCTTCTAGCTGAATACTGAGATCGGCGCTTACAGTTGGATTCTTTCCGCGATCTGAAGCAGTCGAAACTTGCTGCAAGACGAATTCATAGATCTGTCCCAGGATTGGTTTAAAGACCTCTTTGAGTTTCTCACTATGCTCAGAGTCAGCAACCTTTACTTTTTCCTCCTCAAAGAAATCTCACGCTGTCAAACTCAATTCGCTGTTGTTGATGGTCGGCTTGTCTAATCTTCTGCCAAACACCTTAGACTTGAAGCTTGTCTTTTCCCATTCAGGTGGGGCGGGAAATCCCCAGTCTCGATTGCTTCCATCGAATTTCTTCTTCAGGACTCGTTCCCAAT
The DNA here is from genome assembly GCA_007735645.1 of Venturia effusa. NCBI lineage: Eukaryota > Fungi > Ascomycota > Dothideomycetes > Venturiales > Venturiaceae > Venturia > Venturia effusa. Next base: position 1,088,239 of record CP042195.1, read on the forward strand.
TGTCTTCCAGCAGACGCCTATAGACTGCTTCATTTGTTTCCTTCACTTTCTTTTTGCCGACCCATTCCTTGGGCTTCTTGTCAAATTCTTTATCTAAGAAAGCTGCCCCACACAAGCCACCTGATTTACGATTAGATATGCTAATGTCTGAACAGATTTGCGCTTTCAAGGCTTGCCATTGCCCCTAACCCACTCCCGTAATCGCAACGGGTTATTGGCCAATACTTCATAAGTCACCAGGTCCTAGGTCCGGTATCAGCACATTGCTGTCAAGACGATGTATGCTAACCCACGCATGTCCCTCCTCCTGCATCGAGCACCACGAATGTTTGACCAATCTACCGATCACGTCAGTACATCATTACACGGCTTTCACATCTTCCACTTACGCCAAAAGCCGATCGATCTCTTCTCCTATCTCCATATATTGCCAAAGCGGCAGCCTCAGGTTCTTCCACAGTATGCAGTATGGTCGGTGCTACTGATGTTCGAGACCGTGGTGCTAGGATTCCTGCACGTTGTGCAGCATCACGCATCCTTTGTACGGCGTATGGTTTCCATAGCAATGGGAAGGTGAGAACGACAACGCATGGAGTTGAATCGACTAAGGCACTCGTTTCCGACCTCTTAATTGTGGCTATGGCATTATTCCAAAGAAACTTTAGGTAATCTGCGATTACCTCCACTACGGTCTTACCCGTCCTCGCCAGCCGTTCCCGAACGTCATCGATCACTTGAATGTGGTCAGAATCTCTAAGATGATTTGGAATATCCTCCTCCTCTATCAATAGCAACTTGAACCACTGGAGTGAATCGCTTCTCGCCGACACTTCATAGCCGCACTGATGACTACCATTTGCCCCGTACTGAATCTTTGTAGGGACCTTGTAGCTATCGTTCCCTCCTCCTGGCCAATCGGTGACAACATGAATACTTTTCTGATCCAAATTGCCGCTCCGGCTTGAACCCTTCGCCCAAGCAACACCAGAAAATGTTGTTCCGAAATCGATGCCTATGAGAAACGGCGCTCTGTACGGTATGGCAGGATGCGATCGAGCATACGTAGAAAGTCTGGGGGTCGATGATCGAGATGGAGGCGGCGATCGAGGAAGGGGAGAAGGTGATCGATTAAGTGAAGAAGGTGCTCGAGGAAAGGGAAATTCTGGCCGGGGCATGGACGGAGGAGCTGAACGCGGTGGCAGCGGTAGTGGGGGAAGAGAACTAGGCAAAGAAGAAGTATCCCGTGTCTGGGAAACAGTCCGAGACTTGGAGTAGTTTCTCGAGTCCAGTTCTGCAGCCATTTCGATCACGATCCATTTCAACTTGCAGGAAAAGCTTTGGAATAACGATTTGGAATAATGAAAAGCCAACAGTTATCGAGAAGGAGAAGAGTGAATGTTCGGCATCGCTAAAGCTCACTCGATGTGAATGTAAAGCAGTACATTCTTGTTTGGGCTTGAAGAGGATGGCTTCCATACTTGCAAGGCTCGTCCATGGGTCTGTCGCCTGACAAAGGAAGGCTACCAGAAGTGCTCCAGCCCGCGGCCTCCTCGTGGCAAAAAGACGCGAAAACCAGCATCATTCCTGGGGCTGAGTAATAAAACTGCACGAGCACACAAGCCTGGGCGAAAGGGCTCAACAACTGGACTCATCTATACAGCAGTGCGGAACTATGTTGTGATGCTAGTATCGACTGGCTTTTAGAGTGTAGGGTACATTGATTAGCGAGGCGTTCTCGACCATTTCCGGCGAAAAAAAATGTGTTGGTCAACGTCTCAGCCTGATGCGGCCAACACAAATCGTTCTCCGTCCAGTCCACTGGCAGTCACCTTGTGGAGGAACCTGATAACAGGGATTGATGTCAATTCCGCGATCGCACTGCCTCAAGTGCTGCCTGTTGGCGCTTCGATAGTCGATTTTCGACGAGACTGTGTTATCGAGGCTAAGCTGAGAGCCGCTTCGCTCCCAGCCGTCTGCCTGGAGCCCGGACCGTAACTTGCAAGCACCATCGTTGTCCTTTCTCATCGAGCCCAAAACAGCATTACCATCACACCTGCAAGACGAGTAGTCAAGACGTTCCGATGATCCAAACAGCTTGAAAATGAGCTCTTCCCACAAGATTTTGTAGCACCAAGTGTGTCTGAAACGTACAGTCCTCCGTGTTATTCGACTTGGACTCGTCGTACAACCCTGCAGGATCTATCAGCCTCACACGCAAATACACAGCTAGTGATCTTATGCTTACTCGTTGACCAGAGGATCAATCAGTATATACAGAACTCAGTTATCTTCGAGAGGCGAACGCCCCCTTGAAAGTACGAGATATTGCAGCAAGAATGGTTTCGTTTGCCCGGACAAGCTTTATTCTTTGAACATTCATTGTTTGCAGGGGGACACTAATAAATCGGGCAGTCAGCACCGAAGGCGAGTTACGTAGTATGCGATACATACCTGGACCGCAAGTGTGGGTCCTCCAGGGTTCGGCTTGCATTTTTTAGGCACTTCCACACATGTCGTCTCGGCGCTGCTAAGGGTCGAGAAGTTGAGAAGTGCTACGAAGGCGAGGTGGATCAATTGCATTGTTGCTGAGGGAATCGATGGCTGGGATTGAGGTCTGGAGCCGTTGAGCGATATGCAGCCTCTAGACTAGTATCTTTATACGAGAGAACATCATTAATTTAGCTTGCTTATCCCGGCCAAAATCTATGATGTTCGCCTTACAAGAGATAGCATGGTATCTCGCCAAACAAATGTTATGTGGACGTTGTGGAGGATCGCTGTGCTGAAACCGGAAGCACGTGAAGCAGTTTACGACCAACCAGATTGTGCGTATGAGATTGTGTACCGGTGTCATTACTGCTTTAACCTTGCTGACGTTCATTGCTCCTTCCCATGGCTCTCCTTCCCATGGCTTCTCTTCTCATACCTTCCCAACAGATACCGTAGGAATTGGCGAGTGTCGCTAGTGCCTCGCTTTCCGTATAACCTGTTACACCAATCAGACTTCTCCGTCTCGATGGGACCTCGGTACAGTTTCCGCATCTTAGCTGTTTGATTCGCTCGTATACGACTACAGAAAAGCGAGGCACTAGCGACACTCGCCAATTCCTACGGTACTTAGATTTGAATCTTTACCGAGCTTTTCTCTATCCTAATGGAAAGAAAGGAAAAGTAGATCGATGTTGCTCGACCTTCTATAATTGTATTCACTTTCGATGGACTATCCTTGCACTCCAGCAGCTTTATCTTCATCATGCTATCCGATGAATAATAACGAACGGTAGGCTTAGTGCCAGACCCGCCGCGGTGTATCTCAACAGCAGAGTGGTCATATTCAGAACGGAAGATGATTCGGGATTGTTTGATCGTTTCTAAAATGTTAGAAGCGCAGCGGATAGAAAGCAGGGGTAGCCTGAAAGATATCAAACATGGCAACAGTAGTCCCACCTCCACAGAACCCTACCATTTTACACAAATCGCAAGCTGGGCCGTCCTTGAAAGGAATACCTGGTTTAGAGGTTTCCGCCTTACACACAAGCCCATCAGCAGAGGTTTGCGCAAGGAGCGCGAAGGTAAATCATAATAGGGCAGTGAAGTTTATGCTTGAAATTTCTAAATTTAAGTGTCGAAAGGATAATTTTGGCAGTGTAAAAGAGTTGATAATCATGGAATGATCTGCCTCGATAGGTCTAGAAGATTTTGGATACTGTGAAATAGTTGAGATTGGAGAACAGGACCGAACAAATATTAGGAGATATTTACGCATTTTCTACTGTGGAAGTGGACAGAAAGAATGTCAGTACATCGATCCACAGTACTGGAGCAAGACCCAGATGGGATTGAGAATGGGCACTAAGAGCCAATCGGAGTCTGCGCTTGAGCTATGTATGGATGCTTCATCGGGGTAGATTGGTTAACATGCCATTCCTTCCGCCCACTGCCACAGGAAGGATTGAGGGCGAGGGGTTCGTATCGTCTCGTTCTACTATCCCAGCATAGGCTGCTGTACAAAGCATGTTATGAGGTGATTTATCCGCTCTACGCCGCTCTGCTATGGTAGTCTGTCAAGATACTTCATCTGGGTATCAGAATCTACATGTAGGGCCAGGGATTTTTGTCCGATGATGCTGGCTATATAGTAGTACAACGTACCATGCCTGTATTAGCAGAATCCGCAGCTGCCAAGTAACAATTACCAAATGAAGAAAGGGAATATGGTTTCGCGTCGTTCACGATCAACGAGGACAAATGCCAAGCTAGTGATACGTCAACGTCGGCGTTGGTGTTGGTTTGATGCCGAAATCGCCCAGCCCGAGCTTGCTAATAATCGCCCAGGAACCAGGGGCTAGGTCTCAATTTAACATATTCTAGTCTCCCCGACCGATCTCCAAACATAGTTCCCGTCTTGGTCGGACTTCCATCAATCGGATCTGATGGCTTATCATATCATCTGTCATTCTATAACGCATAGGGCATAGGATTTTTAAGAACATTTGGAGCGCGTTCAGATAGCACAACGACGATACAGCCCTTGAGAAAGGTTACAACGACTTCCGACTTCGCGTTTAGCCAACTTTGTCCCCAGAATACAGTCGTAGAACGGACTTCGGCGCATTGGATTTTGTTCTAGTCAGCAGGCGGAGGTGGAGCTCACCTCCAGTTCTTCGGATACAGAGCTGGTAGGGGCAGTGAGTTATTAATATTCCAGGACATCTCTAGCCAATAATCTCGGACACGAGTGACAAGACCTGGACTTGATCCATCTCGAATACGAGTGAAGAGACCAGGAATTATCTCCGACTCGGTCCATCTCGTTGTCTATAAGAATCGTAGAAGGTACAGCGGTACTTGGAATGCTTTGTCGCAACGAAGTATCTGCACTCCTTTTCACATCATGAAGCTCACCATTTCCACCCTCGCCCTCGCCCTAGCGTCTGTCCCAGCTGTCCTTGCCAGGTGCAGCGACGACTACTGGCCGCCACACCCCAAGCAATTTTTCGGACCAAAAAAAGGATGCGAGGGCGTACGTACAACTCCAACTTCATAAGGATGGATTCCCGATCACTGATATCAGCTTTTTGTTTAGGCACTGTTTTGGACTGTATGCGATCACGGAGATCAGATGCCCGGGACAAATTGCCATTTATACTATCAATGGTCTCAAAACAACCCTGCAGGGAGCTACATCGTAAGCTGAGGCTCTCAACGATATTGTAGATGTGTTGCTGTGCTAATTCAACAATCTAGGACCAATGGTGTGTATGTATTTCAAATCTGGTCATGTCGAGTGCTTCTAACCTCAATCCAGTGTAAGGCAAGTTACAAGTCAGTGTAGCGCTCGAGCACACGGGAAGCTTCGGAGTCTCCGGACCTTGGTTGAAACTCGACGGAAGATAGCGTGGGTTGTAACAGGAGGGAAGTATATAGGCTCTTCTCAGGAAATGTTACCTTCAATGTCTGGATTCCATGTTTCACTTTACTTCGATGTCGTTGTGCAGACACTTGACAACACTGGAGTCTTTTTCATATATTGACGCGGCAACTCTTTTTCCTTAACTTGTCTATTTGTCAGAGGATAGTGATACTTTGCGGTCCTCCAAGATCGTCCATGGTCCACCGGATTCTCCCACCTGCCAGGTCACCAGTCCTCCATAAAGGTTCGTTCTGTGCCAAATACCCAACCCGACGATATGTCTTCTTATCGGGCATCAACAAGACCAAGAGGCCATGAAGATCGTCATTCTCGGTCATCATAGTATCCGCCGTCTCACATCCATCGCACATATTATGCCCACAGCTTACACACACTTTCTTGATGCTTCCCATTGGACCAGATCCACATTGGCAGCAACTTATACAGTTTCCGGCATCAGGAATGGAATTGAACGGCAAAAAACGCAGGGCTTGTCTGTATATGTCTCCAATAAGGGCGCTTGGATACATGTATCCCACTCCGATCTCGACTTCTGAAGAATTGACATGCCGCGACGGGTCGAAGTTGATCTGAAGGAAGGGTGCTCGCCCTGATACGGTGTCTAGCGAGAAACTGACGACGGTATTGGTCTCCCAAGGCACATGTAAATCGACCTCCAGAACACGAGCACGCAACGTCAAAGAGGCGGACTCGATTGAGCCGAAAGGATCTGAACTCGAAAGTTCATATCTTACATCTTCCACAACAACTCCAGCGAATTGAGGATTCTTCATGATGATGGAACGTCGATATTCCACAGGCCCATTGGTAGAGGCCCAGCTCCAGCTTGGCGCAATATAAAGATCACTGGTAGAGGAATCTTTGGCTGAGAACTTATCGTGCAAGGTCCAACACAAGCTCGCTAGCAGGTCTCGTTCCCACATTCCACAGACGTAACTTTGTCCCTGTCCCAGGTCATGTAATTGTTGAGAGTACCGTGCAGCCAGACCAGATATCGCTAGGAGGCGATCTGACGGGTGGGACAGGTAGCGGTGACTGTATGCCTCAACTACATCATCTCGCCACTTCTTGTATAAATCCTGAACCGTATCGTATACATCCTGAGCCCAATCGATACCCCCATCGAAGTCCTCCCAGTCTGTACATTCACAGCGTCTGCTTTGCTTGCAGCGCCAAGCCAGTTCATTGGTCTCGAAGGTCAGCAAGCGGGTGCTCAGCAACTCTTCCTGTAAGGTCCTCCCGATCCTCCTCCAAACTTCTCGTCCAAACTTCGGATCGTCCTGATAGTGCCGACGGGATGAGCGACCACCTTCATCGAACAGGCTTTCGGCCGGCGTCGAGGCATTAACTGCAGCGACAGTAATTATTGCGCCCTCGAGAATGTCCTGCATCTGGAATGCCTCACGCTCCCAGTCTTCCCGACTATCTTGAAGAATACACAGGGAGTCAATCCATATGTACTCAAGGCCAATGCATCTTGTAAGTAGAATAATATCCCGGAATAGTTGTGGAAGAGAGGCTACCTCAAAACCCTTCCGGAAATTGGCAAGATTGGAAGTGAGCAATTTCAAAGATAAATCCCTCCCCCAGCAGTAACAAAAAAAGACATATTCGATGTGCCGATCTTGCTGGCTGTCTACCAAACATGGGGTCCTATCATCGGTTCCGACGTACACGAGTCGTGCTGGGACTGCCATATTTGCCTCCTTTGTGCACTCGGGGTGATTTTTCTTACAAGTATCTAGCCAGCTACGTATCAAGGCGAAACCCTGATCAGATCCAACATTTTGGAGGATGCGGCGGCCAGAGGTTGTACGCAAGCTTTGCTCCAGAAATAGGGTAGTGAACCGAGTCGTGTCGATAGGAGCAGCTAATACGAAGACCAGAGCTCCATCCTCGCAAACAATCCAACTCCACAATCAAACCTTCAAAGACGATGAATACACAGCAAACCGAATTCACCGATATGTCTTTAATTTCGAGAACCGCATCAGCGATCCAGTCTAGAGTGGAGAGAGTCTACCCAACCATCCAATACCCCATCACCACCAACCGACCAAACAATCTTTGTGGGGGTATTTTTACAGTACATGCCAAAACGCCATCCACCATCACGTATTTTCCCAGCCGATTACGGGATATATACCATGAGCGCTGTTATGTCTCTATCAACGCCAGACCGGCGAGTATCCCCTTTCCTTCCTTCTTTTTACCAATGCAATGCAAACGCCGTCCCGTCATTACTTCTACTTTCATCGGCTTCTTGCCCTTTCACTCCAGCAGACGCCGCGCTTCGTTGCAAACGGCGTCGCGAATGAGACAGCAACGCAAAGGGATATCGCCAGCCCAAAACAATCCGCTCAACAAATGAAAAAAAGCACGGAGCGAGAACGCTCACAATGCGTGGTGCAATATGAGTACAGCGAAGAGAAATAATAATGTGGAAAGAAGTACGCAGACAAATTATCTGCAATTGGGGTGTAGAAAGTGCCGTTCGCGCTGGTCGTCAGGTGTAGCGGTGGATGATGGAGAGCGGTCCAGCGCTTAGTCCAGCTCTTGTGGCTTGCCGCCACCGACAAGGTCAAGGATCTTGTTGGCAACAGCTGTTGGGTAACCGCGAGAAAGGGCCTCATTGACAACAGACATAGCCTTTTCACGATCTTCAAGCGCAATGTAAGCTCGAGTCATAGCCTCGTACGTGCTCGGTTCGCGCTTCTCGCGGGATACCTCTTGGTAGGCAGACTCGGCGTGAGTAATGTTTTTCGCATTAGCCCACCCATGAATAAGGGCGTTAGCGATATATGGCGTGACCTCAATGCCACGAGACTTCATCACAGCAAGGATCTCCTCGGTGCCCTCAATCTTCTCGTTGGCGACCATTGATTCGAAGAGAGCCTGGAAAAGACAAGCCTGTAAACGAATCTGGCGATCAGCAAGAACGGAGTCGAACAGCTTCTTTGCGCCTGCCATATCACGAAGGACACAGCCCTTGGCGTGAATCAACGATGCGAAATGAACAGCTTCCGGTAGTTCTCCGTGCTGACGAATCTGCTCAAGAACACCCTCGGCAGCGTTCATATCAATGGGTTCGAGCGTAGCGTAAGTGTCGACGAGAAGTTTGTAGGTATGTGTGGTGGGTTGTATGTTTCTCGATCGCATACGCTCATAATAGTTGAGAACCTTGCTCCGATCGCGCTTGGTGGAGAGGAAAAATTGCATCATTGAGTGATATGGAGCTGGACGTGGCTTGTAATTCGGCATGCTCTCCATCTCTTCAAATAATTCCTCAGCATACTTCTCATCGCTGACCCTACAAAGAGCATTTACGATGGTACCATACGTGACGCTGGTTGGTCGTATGCCGAGGTTGCGCATCTCGCTGAAGTAAAACAGACAGTCGTCTATTCGACGCGCTTTTCCTAGCTTGCCGATCAGAGCGTTGTAAAGGAAGGATGATGGCTCAACACCTTCAGACTTGGCTTGAAGAAAGATCTTCACAGCCTCGCTAGCCTCATCAAACGTCTTGGTACTCTCTTTCAATGTGGTGATGTAGAGGCCAAAGGTGTTAGCGGATGGAGCAGCACCCATCGAGAGCAAGTCCTGATGGAATTGGTCAGCGAGGTCGCGACGACCCGTTGTCAAGCACGCAGCAACCATGCTATCTAAGATGGTCACCCAGCCGTAACGAACAATGCGGTATTCTGCAAGATAAGGAACATCCTGCTTCGCCAAGGCGAGCATTTCAAGCGCAGTCTGGAGACGGTTCTCTTTGGCGGCAGCTGTGATTAGCTTAGCGTACGTGAAGAACCGTGGATGTCTGCCCGCGCGACGCATGTTCTTAAGACGAGCCAGAGCTTCGTTCAGTTGGGAAGAAAATCTACCATGTGGCTTCTCCAGGAGATCCGTGATCGCCGATGAGCCCTTATTGTCGGTAGTCGTCGCGTAAGGATCGTAGGTGTCCTCTAAGGTAGGTTGAGCAACAGCGGCAGAATGAGGATAGTGCGCGACCGGTGTTGCCGAGAATTGATTTTGTTGCCACGAGGCAATCATCTCAGGCTTGTTCAGCATGGCCAATGCCCTGTGGATGGCGTCTTGGGTAGGAACATCAACAACTCCAGCGCTCACGAGTTGAAGAAGATGCGAGAAGCGAACCTGAGAGCCAACATCAAGATGAGAACCATTGGTGATCATGCTGGCCTGAACTTGTATTAGCAACTGCAGATCAGGCCAGTCAAGTTGCGCAATCTCTTCCGGGCCCATGCTGGCAAGCAAATGACCGGCAACGGCTGGTACAAGACCACGATTGTCAATCATAGCCCACAGCAACTCCATAGACTGAGTTGCTGGCAAGAAGATAGCATGTTGGGCCATAAAATTGCCGATGACTCCTATGGCTTCATCGATCTGATCCGGCAGAGAGGCAAGATCTGACTGTGCCTCTCGCACACGTGCAAACATTTGGCGAGCAGCTTGCAAAGCGACATCTGCTTGTCCACTGCCAATGAGCGCAACTGTGCGCATTGTTGTTGGCTGGATGAAATCGGCTCTGGGCATGGCGCGCTCCAGCATGTTCCAGAATGGTTCTGAAGCATCAAGATTGCCATTACGGATGTGCATGGCGACCATTGCGACGGCAGGAGCAGAGACATCAGCCTTGGCACTGAGCTGGCTGAATGCCTGCGCTGCAAAGTCAAAGCAATCTCTATCGGCGGCTCGTATGCAGACAGCCGACAGACCGACATCTCGGGCGCGGCCGCTAAGCTTCTGGCTGACATAGCTGAAGGCATCTTCAAATTGACCTTGCTTGAGCCATTCAGCTAGGAACGCTCTCAGGCCAACGGTGTCGCGGAGGCTGATGAGTTCATCCTCCTTGGCCGCAGCTTCGAGCTTGTTGAAGAAGCGTTCAGCGCCATCCATGTCTTTCGCGATCATGTAAGCCTTGATCACCGAAGCGTACACGTCGTCATCTTTGCGGGCCATGGTGATTTCGCCTTTGTCATGCGCAATAGCAAGCGCTTTGTATTCATCGTAGCACTGAACGGCACTACGAAGATCACGGGAAGTGGCGAACGCGTGGATCATTTTGACAAACATCTCTGGTCTTGGTGTAACGTGACGGAGCTCCATTTGTTGATAGATTCTTACCATGTCCTGGATCTTGCCTTGTTCGGCGCAAGCGCATACAAGAAGACGGTAAGTACGCTCGGAGAATCCAGAGTTATAAATGGAAGTAGCTGCATCGAACATGCGTATAGCCAAGCTTAATGAGTCGTCTTCGGCGAGTAACAGTGCTTCTGCCTCTTCTGATCTGAGCATAAATCTGCCTTTCTCTTCGAGTCCACCAAAGCGTGCGCGCTTCTCTTCCAAAGCAACCTTTGTCGACGCGACCTCCAGGGCACGAGCAGAAAGGAGGTCAATCAACACACTATATGTTTTCCTGTCAGGGAGCACATTGCGCTTGAGCATGTCCGAGTATACATTCAATGCTTTTGGCACAACATGGTGTCTCGACTTGGTAAGGTTGATGGCAGATAGGAGCAGTGCGTTGTATGCAGTCGCAGTGGGAGTGACTCCAGAATGTAGCAAAGCCTCGAAAACCGCTGGAATCTCAGCATAATGGCGTTGATCCGCGAGCCTCGTCAACTGGTTGTCGTAAGAGTCAGATACGGATAAAGGACTCGCAGGTATTATTTCCGAGGCGAAACTAGAAGTTGGTGTGTATTCAGCGGTCGAAATTGTGGATTGTGGCGTGGGTTGACGCGAAACGATTTCCTTTTCAGGTGTATCGTCAATGGCCGAGGATGCCTCGATATCGTGCTGCGTTATTGACGCCTGCAAAACTTCGGCGAGCTTTATGGTCTTCGCATCCACATTGTTTCGGAGGTTGTCCACGTCGCTAGTGGAATAGGCTCGGTCCTGTTTCTGTGGTGGAGCCAGCTCCTGCTGTTGGAGCGCTTCAGCAAGCGCTTCTTTTGCTTCCTTGACCTCATCTTTTGATTCAGGTTGATTCTCCGCGAGAAGGGTGTGAGGCTTCCATTCGATGCGCTTGGCAAATTGGTATTGCTGCCACTCCTTGCTGCCTATCTGCTGACCCTTCTGCCATGCTGCGTAGTAGGAAGCGAGACCTGACTCCTGCTGCTGCTTCGCAGAACGAGGCTGGTTCCGATCGGTGGTGAAAGCATTATGATGTTGAGTGTTGTGCGATTTCCCTAGACGATTTCCAAGGGTTCCAAATGTGTGCTGCTGTGCGGCTTGGGAGGACTGAGATGCGGCGACGACAGATTGAAGATAACCGTTTGTAAGAGCTTTGCTGAAAAGCTGACGCGTGATGTAACCAGCTTTGGGAACGACCATTTAGGAGATTGAGGAGCCCTTCAAGTTGAAAGGGTGAGACTGGATAGTGTCAGCTGTTGTCGCGAAGTCGCCACTTGCGCGCATTGGACGAATCCTCTACGTACCGGTATGCTCGAGGTATAGGTAATTTGCAGGTTCATTTGACAGCTGAGCCGTCAAAAGAACGCGCTTCCTGTGAATTACCTGAGAGGATGCGGTGCTGGTGGAAGCGAAATGGGCTCCCAAGATGTAATGCAATGAGGATGCTCAGTAATGGTCAGAGGAGGTGTAGATTGGAGGAGGAGGAGGTCTGGGAATTTTGGAGAGCCTGAGAGAAAGGACAAGAAGTGTGGCCTTTTTCGAAGGATATCGAAGATGCTTGGGCTGTCTTAGTCCGGGTCTATAATTCGAGCTAAAATTGCTGCTTACAAGACAGCTAGGAGTCAGAAAGGCTGAGTATCCGATGAGCCGGGACCACACGGGCACTCGGTTTCTTCTATCCCCTCGGCTCTACTCCAAGAACAAGCAATGGACGATGCACTGATACAAGGCTTGTGACGGTCTGCTCGCCGACGGACGGATTCTCGATGCATCTCTCATGCAGCCGACCAACTTGAGCATATTCAATTCATCGGCAGTCCGCCAGAGGATCGAACCGTTCCGTTGTTCCAGGAAATAATAAAAACGCGCTGGGGATTCAGCTACCGTGCTGTCACTGTCAGCTCCAGGTTCCGAATTTTTATCGTACCGTCACGCGCCCTCCTGCACCCCACAAATCGATTTGACTCGCCAAAGGCTTGCGCGTTTCTTTCCGCCTGCAAGACGTCAAGACTCTCATCACCAAGAAAGTCGGCTGCTCGCAAGTCAAGGGTAATTTCGGGTCCAAACAGTTGAATCGATAGGTATCTTACTACCTCCACCTCTTGCCAGTGCGTGGCGAATATTTCCCTCCATCATGGCGGAGCAATCCAATGCCGTCTCGGCCCCGGGCAAAGTCTTACTTGCAGGAGGATATCTCGTCTTGGACAGAGAGTTTACCGGTCTTGTTTTTGGCATCGATGCTCGAATCCATGTTTGTATTGAGCACTTGAAGACGACGTCTGGTGTCACGCTTGAAGCCATTGTTGTTCGGTCACCGCAATTCAACGAGGCTGTCTGGCAGTATGGGTATCGAGTTGCAGAGAACTCTGGCGGGGTTGAGGTCACTCAGCTGAAAGCGTAAGTCCATAATTGCGGTATCTCCGCCATGTTTCTACTCAATCGTTCTGTCATTGTGCCTTGTGTCCCCAATTAGAGGCAATGTCCATGTTTCCGGCCATTTCAAGCTCGACATGGTCAGTAAATCATAGACATTGGCGTGTCGCTGGCTACTACACGATCACAACAATGCTGCAGTAGCGGACTCTCGATATTTACATGACCATTTGCTCATGTGCTGTAGTGCCGCACATCAGAGCTTGGTTTCGAATCCATTCGTGGAGACCACTCTTAGCTATGTCCTCACATATATAACGACAGTGTCTTCCCCAGTGATTAAGCCCGCATCAATTTCGATTCTGGCAGACGACTCGTACTACACACTACCAGCCACCGAGAGTACAGTCCAAGCCGGAGAAGCATACAAATTCACAAACTTTGGAGTCCGGCTTTCTGATGCCCACAAAACAGGCTTGGGGTCATCGGCTGCACTGGTGACCGCACTGACGGCAGCACTGCTTGTGCACTACTTACCAGCGACGACTTTCTCCATCGAGACGGATGCTGGACGGACGATGCTACACAATCTCGCTCAAGCAGCCCATTGTGCAGCTCAAGGAAAGGTCGGCTCGGGATTTGATGTAGCTTCAGCCGTGTACGGTTCGTGCCTATACCGAAGGTTTTCTCCAGCCGTGCTGCAGGGCCACGGCGAACCTGGCTCCAGTGGTTTTGCCAAACACGTTCAAGAACTGGTGGAAGACAACGACGAAAGCATGCGTGTCTGGGACACTGAAGTCTTCAAAGATGCAGTCAAAGTGCCCAAAGGGGTTCGCATGGTCATGTGTGACGTGGACTGTGGATCTCAGACACCAGGAATGGTGAAGCAGATGCTGGCCTGGAGGGAGAAAGAGAGCGATGAAGCCAACATGATCTGGACCCAGCTCGATACGAACAATTCTGCTCTTGCAGCTGAATTAACCAAGCTCACGGACACAGGCAGCAAGGATTACTCCCGGCTCAAACAGGCCATCATGGAAATACGCGTGCTTATCCAAGAGATGTCACGACTTTCTGGGGTACCAGTCGAGCCTCCTGAGCAGACAAAACTGATCGATGCCTGTTCTGCTGTCGACGGGGTTATTGGAGGTGTTGTTCCCGGTGCTGGAGGATACGACGCCATCGCTCTGTTGATAGAAGATAAAGAGGAGGTCATCACGAGACTGCAGCAGTTCCTCAAGGGCTACAAGGTCGAGACGTACAAGGATGTTCAAAGCGGGCCCTCAATGGGCAAGGTCAGCATGCTTCCTGTACGAGAAGAAATGGAAGGGATACGTATCGAGGATGCCTCGAAATATGGGGAGTGGATCGTCTGAAAAAGCTTCAGGGCGGCCTAAAGGAGGACGGAAGCGAATGCTCAGGACGGGAAACGAACGAGCATCAATTAGTGGGTTTGCCTTCAAACTTCAGCGATGTCAACACCGATGTCCAAACAAGAAGCCGAGATTCGTACACAACTTGGCAGTATACGGCCGACTGTGCAAGAGACGAGAGAATGCGAAACGGGAAGGTGTTTGATCCGAGAAGGGAGTCAAAGTTACATGGCAGACGGCTATGACAGCCAGCAGGAAGATGTACGATTGAAGATATACGTTTGTTCAAAGGTGTCGAGATGGTTGTCATGAAAAATGATTCCAAATATAACTGCCGCTGTCTTCATAGACACATAGACAGCGGGAGATCGGCGTGTATTTTTAGTGGATTCCCAAGCGTGTTTGAGTTTCACGGCTAGTACTCCTACCTACTCCTACTTGAAATCCAACAAGTCGTGAAGCAAGCACGATGGCGTAGGATCGGTACATACATGTATAGTCACAGGTGGTCAGCATAGACAAGCCGGACCCACGACCTTAACGACGACCTACTATGCTTGCTCGTACGGAGGCACCTACAATGTCAAGCAAGCCCGGCCCAGACTGAGCGTTGGGCTCCCGTCCCGCAGTTGACACCTCAGTGAACCATCGTTCAACTTTGTCCCTCACACATCAAAGGTGACGGGATAGCGTCCCGTATTCTAGTCGATGATCATATTTCCATTGCCTGAACCGCTTCGGCCTTGCCTTGACTGAGCCTCATCCACTGCTCTTTCTTCTCTCCGGTCTCGTCCTGGACTCCTGGTGCAAGATCCAAACATCTCCCGCGGTCACATCCACATCTCTGTCGCATCCGCCCGACATCTCCATCACCAGCGGCTCGTCGACAATCATCCGCATCCGCAGACGTCTTGCCATTGCCCGCGCATTGTTTTATCCCCCGCCGTTGTGCATTGAATCACACGCCATATTGATCCCAATCATCTCGCATCGCACCCCTGCCCATCATCATCTGCTCCGTCAACGCCTTGCAGTGCTTGTGGCAGAAGCGATCAGAACAACCGGACACCATGTCTGCCACTCCTCAACCACCACATGCACCGAAGCTAGAACCAACAATAACCTCGTCCAGCACTCCGGACCGCCCTGTCGAAATGCAGACTCTACCACCATCAGCAACCGAAGGTACCGCCTCGTCCTCAACACCGCCCCAAAACATGGCTGCTGAACCTTCGTCTTCACAACCACCGTCTGAAGCAGTCGCCCCTGCACGATTACCGTCGACGTTGGGCGATGATCCAGAGGCCTCAGCAGCCGCAGACCCGTCAACACCAGCCGCCACCGAACCATCAATCACGATTACGCTTCTTCTCCCGAGCGGCAAGCGATACCCTTACACACTGAACGCAAAGTATCTGAAGAAGCGGAAAAACGTTGTTGACGTGCAAGACGATGATCCGTCAAAGATCACCGTCTATTTCATGAAACTACTGCTGATGCATGATTGGAAGGAGGGTACGTTTTTCACCACTCCTTTATCGCCGACTCACCTCACTTGTTCACAAGACTGACACTTGCGCACAATAGATTGGGCCGATAAACCCCAAACCGCCGACAAAATCCGCCTCATATACTTTGGTCGCATGCTCGAAGACTCCTCCACCCTCAAAGATTGTAAACTCGATGCCAGCGCAGGACCCAACGTGGTTCACATGTCCATCCGACCTCCGGACACCATCGAAGAAGACGCAGATCCAAAGGGAGCATCTCGGGCTGCAGAAGAAGATGGCAGTCGTTCGTGCTGCGGTTGTTGCACAATCATGTAAAATGGTGAGCTGATCCGACTTCTTAGGCACCATTGGAGGAAACGCAGAGCCTGGACAACCATCTCGTGCTGCAGGATTCGATCATGCTGCAGACGGGGAAGGCCAGTGTTCGTGTTGTGCTTGTTACATAATCTCGCGAGAAAAGGAGCTGATCCGACCTTACAGACACCCTCGGAACGAGCGCAGATCCCGAACAATTTTCCCATACTGCAGAAGAAGATCGTGGTGCAGAACCAGATCGTGCTAGCAAAGATGAAAGCGGGCGTTATTGCTGTGGTTGTTGCATAGTCTCGTAAGAGGGATAAATGTTCTCGCCCACGGAAGGTCGATTTCGTGATACCCCAGTTGATGGAAATGGTTTCTATCGTTTCTTGATTCATTCGTCATGAGGAGGAGGAGAAGGAAGATTGCCAGGAGTAAGAGCTGGGAATTTTTGTATACGCTCCAGGCAGCTGAATTCATACTGTTCGTTGTAGCTGCTGTTACTTTGCTCCTGGAGGTCGGAGTGTAAGGCACATTACGTGATTTTGAATAGTGAAGGGCGGTGGTCTCTTGGAGCGCAACAGGCTGGGAGCATATGGTACGCATTGCACGAGCAAGAGATGGATCTTTATCGAGAGAATTGGCATACAGACAAGCTGGAGTACCAGTGAACCACTCCCGGTTTCGCGCAACTGTACTCTAGACAAAGGTTGAGTCTCCCATCATGGACTCAGAGACGACCATGGTGGTTCTGGTTCTGAAATCGGCCAAACGAGACATCGGCCATGACGATCCTGCCGCTATCATAAGACTAATACCGCGCTCTGATGTTTAACAATACGGCGTAGTGTCTTTCGAAACAGTAGATTGTCTGATTCATGCCATTCACCCGCAGCGCCCGCCCATCACAATCCATCCATCCATCTACAATCCATCCATCCATCTACAATCCATCCATCCATCTACAATCCATCCATCCATCTACAATCCATCCATCCATCTACAATCCATCCATCCATCTACAATCCATCCATCCATCTACAATCCATCCATCCATCTACAATCCATCCATCCATCTACAATCCATCCATCCATCTACAATCCATCCATCCATCTACAATCCATCCATCCATCTGCCTAGAAACGACGGGTTCGCGCTACTCGTCTTTGAACTCTAGTGGCAGTTCGAAAACTGTCACAGGCTCAGTACGGCAAATCGTGAAAGGCTCGAGCTATCACTTACATCCCAAGTCCTGCTCTTACAGTAACTTTCACAGCGGACAGAGCAAAGTTGATCATCAACCCTACTAAATCCCCCTATTGAGGCCGGTATCCCTGTTCCCGTGACTTTCTTCATACGGTGCGCGTAGCAGTTCATTTTCCACGTGGTCCCAATAGAGTTGGGTGGCGTAAATTCTACGGGTACTTCGCAATAGCCGCCGCAAGTGCCTCCGTTACGCTTGTCGTTGGCCCAGGCCTCCCAAGCGACTTTATTCTTTTCAAAGCCATCCTTGAACTTGTCGAGCTTCTGGCTGGCTACAGATTATCAGCCTTTATATTTCCATGCAGTCTGAAATTTTTGAAAAGGGAGGTAAGGTCTTACGGCACACAGTATTTTTGCAGTCGCCGATGTCGAAGACTGTTCTCCAGTGTTGACAGTCCTTTTTAGCGTAGACTGATGCTGGCGCCACGGTAAGGAGTATGGCGAGGAGATGGGATGCGAAATGCATGGTGATCGTGTGGGTTTGGTACAGGTATGTAAGGATATAATGAGGACGGGACTTGTTGATTCAAAGCTGCTGCAGTGGGCGAGGTCCAGCCTTATAATTAAGTTCCTCTCGCTGTGAGTAGACGTTTCAACACCCGGTAAAGTCACCTTCCGCATTGGATCGATCAACCCATGCACCTGTCGCAGCTCTGGGAATGAATATTGATCAAAGGGGTCCAAGACCCAGTGACCGTAGCCCACCTCCTCTTTTTGAAAGAAACGTCGTTATTATAGTTCGTTCCGTCGATCCGGACAATTTTCCAAAGTTTAGGCGGGTACGCTGATACTAATCTAGAAGGTAAAGACCTCGCCCGCCCGCCAATCCGTAGTTCCCATACGTCATATTTTCTATCCACTATCTACTATCTACATACACTGTGTAAGATACATCGATCTAGACGTCCTTCGTTCGGAGATACTGTCTAGTAACCTCGGTCTCGCCTATAGAATACGTAAGCCCAAGGTCAAGGTCAATATAAGATTTCAAACGGATCGGATGGAACCTGCCTTTTGATCCGGACGTCTGGGTGACTACCGGGTTTGACATTAATTGGGAGAGCCACCTCGAAATAAATAGCTCTGGGGAAATGGAACTGTGTGGGTCGGGGAGATTTGTATAGGGATTAGGGGATTTGATGAGCTCCTGAGCTGCCTGGTTAGTTAGGTGGGTTACTATGATTAGGTATACTCTCCACGATCTACAAGTACTCACCATCTTATAGAGCCTTTTGACCTAGACGTCTGGTTGATTAGGTTTGATGTAATCAGTAGAGCCAAAATAACTATAGAAACGCAACCGTGCGTTTCGAGCAATTCACTGTATAACCTGCTAAGCTGCCTAGTCAGGTTACTTTGATCTATGCTCTCCACGGTCCACATTCACTCACGGTCTCATCGATCCTCACCGTGTCCCACCGATCGCATCGTTGTCGCAAATTGCTTTGGTAGGGGACCCTTGTTTAATGGAGATTTTTGGGGGGGGCTGGGGGTGGTATCTTATATGGGGGTTGGAGGAATACAATACTACATAGTATGGTAGCCGGGCCAAAAGGTGGAATGTTAATTCTGAGCCTTTGTCTCAGCTAGTACGTATCGCCGTCTCTCTCCCATTTCCCTACGACATCCAGCAATTTTCTCTCTTCGGTGTAAACGGGTTCTATTCTTTTTATCCTCCGGCACTCAAGCATACGGAAATCATAATCATTCTTGTATGTTGAGTGGGAGAAGACGTGGGACGTGGTGGGCACCCGCCAATTCCGTATTCTTTTGGTCGGGTACTACTGTACATACCTAGTATGGCTACAAGGCGAATAAATGGTAGCCGGAAATCCACTCAACAGGGGCCCTTCGCATGGAGTCTACTGTGTACGGGCAATTCGAGGCCGTGATGAACCTTGCCATTGATCTGCAGCTGACATTTAAATGCCATTGCGACCATAGTATTTGGGGGGGATTGGTGGATTGGGGGAGGGAGACTTCTCCTCCTCTCCTCTCATTCTCTCTCAAAACATACCCACTGACTCCGACCAATCCGATCATCATCAAAACTATGAAGTTCTCGATCCTGATGCCAGCCATTACCACACTCCTCCTCCCTTCTACAATACACGCCTGGCATATAGTAACCAGAGCATGCTGCGACAGCATCATCGACAGTTGTATAAAAGACTTCGGCCACTTCGGTTGCGTCGTCTGGGACCATCGGCAATGGTGCGTGGACACGACCGCGAATCAAAAGTGCAAAGACGAGTGCGCGGTGCCGGGACACCACTCAGAGGAAGGGGTTCCGAATGTGTACATGACTTCTGCGTAAGTTTTGATCCCCTCGTCTCCTCTCGCGGGAAGATGGGGAAATGGAGATTTTCATTTGTGAGGAGGGTGAATGTTGATGTTGATGTTGATGTGGGTTGATAGTACGGAAAACGGACATAAGTTGTGTATGTGCGCCAATTTCGACGCTTACACTCACTGGCATGCCTGTGGGGAGCCAAACTAAGGGACGGCTACCTATGGATCGTGGGCGTTGGCGCGAGGCTGACTGACTGACTGTTGTGTGTTGTTGTCTGGAGATGGGGCTTGGAATGATGGGATGTTGTGATGCGTGTGCGCTTTTTGATTGGTTCGGTTTTCTGGTGAGGTTGGCGTTTTTGCGTGGTGGTTTTTTGGCCTTTTTTTTCTTCGTACTCTTGCACAAACCCTTGCGTTGCGCGGAGATATCGATGTAGTCTTAGGTTGGGATTTAGACGTCCTGTTTAGGATGTTGGTAGTAGTATTCTCGGTATCTAATTTTTTGTTGTAGCAGGGTTTGTGTTGATTTAATTACTGTTGTTGTTGTTATTCTTGTTGTTATCAAGTTTAGCTTCGTTCGTGACAGGATCTTGAGAAACTTTGGGTTCGTTCGTGATTGGCGAACCGATTAGACGGGAGTTCCTTCAACTGGAGCGAATGTAGCTGATGCAGTTGATGAAAGGATTGATACTGGTCTGTTCATCTTCCGATTCCGTTCGGATTCGCATTACACAAGTGGCAACGAGGCTATTTTCATCTTTGGGATTAATCCATGTCATCCATGTTGCTGGAGGGAAGAAAAGAGTACAAACCAAATCCTTCTCATTCAGTTCCTCAATCGCAAATATTCAAACCATACTCCGCCGCAAGCCGTTCATAAGCCATCTCCCCGATCTGATACGCAACAGCCATGGTATGACAGTTGGGCACAAACGGCGTCACACTCATATCAGCCACCCTCAATCCCACCAGTCCCTTGACCCTGAAATGCGTATCGACGACCGCCATCTCATCCTCAGGCTTCCCCATCTTTGCGGTGCAGGACATGTGCCAAGTCGTTCCGGCGGTTTCCCGTGCGTGCTGCATGATATCCTCGTCGCTCATGCTCTTCGGTGCCGAGAGCGTGCTTACCGTGTCTTTGGCGAGGGATGGCGAAGACATGACGGACCAGGCGATCCGGGTGGCTTCGAGTAGGTTTTTTCTGTCAAAGGCGGAGGAGAAGAGGTTCGGGTCGCAGATTGGAGCTTCCTTTGGATCGGAAGAGGCGAGTGTGACCGTGCCGCAGGACTGGGGCGTCATACCCAAGACCAGGAATGTAAGGTATGATTGGGCTGGGTCGGCTAGAGGAGTGAAGGTTGGCGTGTGGGATGTGACCTCGAAAGTCGGTATTGTCGGGTATCTGATGTGCTTCTTGACATCTTCAGACAGGCTCTTGAATTCTTCCGTTTGTTGGAGCTCTGCGGAAGGACGCCACCAGCCCATGTTGATGGCATTGAACAAGACTGAGATCGGACCGGTCCCGTCCTTCAAAAACTGGGTTTTGGCGGCTTGCAAAACCTCTGGGTCATTCAGAACGCTTGGTCGATCGTCTCCTCCGGGCTTGAGTTGCACGGTAAGGGGGATATACCAGTGATCTTGGAGATTCTCACCGACACCGGGAACGTCATGCGTGCACTCGATATTATGCTTTCCAAGCTCTGCCTTAGGACCGATCCCGGAGAGTTTGAGAATTTTGGGGGTGTCAAGGGCTCCCGCGCAGATGATGACTTCTTTGGAAGCAAAGTCTGTGGTTGTAAGCTGCTGTGCGATTTTGAAGCCCTCGAAAGGATCACTCACATTCTTTTCCGCCTGCAATGACACCAGTCACCAAGTCATTGTCCATCAAAATTTTGGTCGTTGGCGATTCAGTAATAATGGTCAGATTATCTGGTGGATTCTTCAGGAACGCTGTGGCAGACGTCATTCTCAAACCTTTGCTCGACGTGGACGGGCATATGCCGAATCCAATAGGATCTCCAGAATTTATATCGGTATTGATCGGGTTGCCGTTCTCCTTGAAAGCATCAATGGTCTCGGAAAGACCTCGTTCCCAAAGTTTGGGGAAAGAAACCGATAGCGGACCTGACTTGCCGTGCTCGGCTTGACTGGGATCGGCATACTTCTTGTACTTCGAGTCAATATCCAATTGATACGACTCGATTGTGTTGAATCTTCGCCTCGAATTCTCCCAGTTGAAAAAGTCATCTCCGACAAGGTCGGCCCAGTGGTCGTAATCGTGCTTTGGTCCAATGGTGTAGCACGCGAAATTGATTCTTGAAGAGCCACCAAGTCCGCGGCCTCTGGAGTAATCGATTTGACGTCCATTGAGATGCTTCTGAGGAGCACTCTTGTATCCCCAGTTGTAGTCTGGGAAAGTCATGAAATTGTTGTACCGATCTGCGAGGAAGAAGGCATTTCCGTCCATACTGGATCCTCCAGCCTCGAGGAGCAAGACATGGGGGGCTTTTGGGCTGCGAGCAAGCTTCGATGCTACTACACATCCTGCAGGTCCGCCTGTAACGGTGGGGTCAATTATTGTTCAAATATTTTGGAAACATTTTTTATGTTGAACTTGACAAGTCTTGACCCTTCGAATGGCCAAAACAATGATTGGACAGCAGCGAAGACAGCTCGGTCGACAACACAAAGAGCAACATGATCGTTTACTTACCTCCGACGACAATGAAGTCGAACTTTGTGCGTGCTTCTTCGGCGTGAGGCATATCCAAAGATTGAGTCAATTGAAATCTTCCCTAGATTCTCCAGATATGCTTCACCAACTGTTGAGTACTTATAGCGGAATGAGGAGCCCCCCAGCTTTACACAAGGATCACCGGAGACCCTGAAGAGGCTTAGGACAGGTAGGCTAGTCTGGGTGTATATGCGGGGTAGATCCTGTGAAGACTCCCCAATCGACGCGGAAGTGTTCTCGAATTTCCAATTTTTAGTAGGAATCAGCCTTCGGAAGAAAACCCGGCAAGGATGAAAGGCTCATCTCAACGGTACGATGATACTTAGTCAGGTCGGGCTCGATGTCGTGGCTGAGCTTGCCGTATTGAGGACAGCAGGATAGTGCTCATCACCTCTGAAAGTGCTCGTGGTAGCCACGGATGGTGAAGGGAACAATGGCGTAGAGGCTGAGATTATCAGATCGTGAATGGACATGGACATCTACGAGGCTGATATAGACTGCTGATCGTTGGTGTGGGGGTACAAGGCTTACAAGCTGGATGACGTGGAGTCTGAGATGGCTGATCGGGTACTTAAAAAGGGGGTCCCGGTCCGTGCTTGGTCTCCACATCCCCGTGGTAATAATACAGGGCACAGCCAGTTGGTTCAATGGTTGCCATGCAACTTGCGATCAGCACATCGATTCCAGTCCCAGGTTCGAAGGCGCCTCGCGTGCCTCGTCCTGTAAATGAGATACAAAGGGGAAAGATTATCATCAAATATTCGACTGCGAGAAGGCTTGGGAAGTCAAAGTACAGTGCTGAAAGCTCCCTCGACGTAACCTATTGATTAATGTACACAGCATTGGGAATCCTCGCAGATGTTGAGAACAGGGCAGCAAATAATTGAGCTTCTCGCCCATTGGCTCCCAGAACACCACATTTAGATCAGGAAGCCAGTACTACGGGTACTCTCGCAAGCCCCATCGAAATCGGGCCGGCTATTGCAGCATCTGCTGCATGGCATTGACTCGATAACTTTCGCGTCGCTCCATCAACTCCGAATGTCTGCCGGAATCAACAACCTGACCACCTTCAACCACCAGAATCATATCAGCTTCTTGGATGGTGCGCAGTCGATGTGCAATAGCAATCACCGTTGTATGCCTCGCAGCTTTCTTCAATGCTTGCTGTAGCGCCGCCTCGCTGACGGCATCAAGAGCACTAGTACTCTCGTCGAGTAGTAGTAATCGAGGAGCACGAACCAGCGCACGCGCGATAGCAATTCGCTGTTTTTGACCTCCAGATAGCCGAGCGGCACCAGCACCACACTCAGTGTTGTAGCCATCCGGTAGAGCCAGTATCATGTCGTGGAGACCGACCACGCGACAAGCCTCCTCAATCTCGGTGTCTGTAGCATCGCGATCTGGTGGAGCGCCCAGCCCAACATTGAATCGGACACTGCCGTCGAAAAGTGTGGGATCTTGGGGCACGATCGAGACGGTGTCGCGAAAAGATGTAGGCATCGATGCGATATCTTGGTCGTCGATGAGAATAGAGCCCCGGGTTGGGGTGTATAGTCGTTGAAGCAAATTCATAATGGTACTCTTGCCAGCTCCACTGGGCCCCACTAAGCCGACGAACTGATTGGGAGCAGCAGTGAACGACACTCTGTCCATGGTGATCGTATCCGGACGGTTTGGATATGAAAATGTGACGTTGTTGAACACCACCTTGGCACCACCACGAGCTCGGTTGTCAGCAGGGCTACTGCTGGTCTTCGACTCCGCAGTTGACTCTAGATCAGCGACCAACCCTGTATCCTCCGGAACATGCTTCTCAACTCGGGTCTTAGATCCCAGATTGACAGTTCCCACGACCCTCACCAAGGCTAATCGAGCACGCGAAAATTCCGGAGCGAGTGCAAACATGCCACTCCACAATTGGGCACTCGTCAGCATGGCTACGAGAATGATCAGGAAGTCGGTCTGCGTATATTCCCCTCTCATGACAAGCTGACTACCCCACCAGTAGGCAAGGGCATTGATGAAGATTCCTGTCGAGTAAGAAATGGCGAGCCAGATATTTGTGGTTGCAGATGCGCGAACAACCTGCTTTCGTGGAGGTGCAAGCAATCGTACGAATGACTCCATGTACTCGCGTTCCAAAGACAACACGGCGACAGTTCGAATAGATTCAACCGCCTCGGTGGCAAGTGATGTTGCGGTCGTGAAAGCATTCTGATGTCGTTCTTCGTATCGGGCCAGCATGCGTAGCTGCATGAAACCGGCGCCCAGAAGGATTGGCAACATGCTCATACACACGAGTGCAATTTCCCAAGCAAAAATGTTTGACACAATGATTGCAACAATGATGTTGATGCAGATGGCAAACACGGTGCCGAATGTCGATCCACTGAAACTGCTCACTGACATTGAATCCTTGGTGATGATGCCCAGTAGGCTCGTTGGCGTCCGCCCATCCGAAGAATGCCAGTGGACAGATTGCTCAAGGAGCGAGCCCAAAGACAGCACTCGCAATTTGTACAGAATCTTCTCAGCAATGGTACCGAAGCTCCACCAAGTGAGAAAGTTGGCCACTAGCTCGACACCAGCTAAGAGGAAGTACATGCCTGCGAAAAAGCGACCACGCTCTCTGATGTGCGCAACGGTGCTTGAGCATGGATTCAGTTCCCCGACTGTGAACCCAAATATAATACCAGCACCAGAAAATGTCGAGCCAACAAGCACAGCAGCACTGATAGCGACGGCGAGTAGGCCAAAGTATGGTCGAATCAGCCAGCCTGCAGCTCTAACGACCGAGCTGAACGGTTTCACAGGATCGAGCGAGTCCTGCTTCTCATCCTGCTGAGTTCGAGCCTTTTCAAGCGACTTTTCGTCCCCATCGTGTGCTTCGGTCTTCTCATTCAAGGTCTCGCCAGATTGCATCGTCGAACCATCTAGCGAGTTACCTGAGACTGATCTTGTATCAACAGAATGGGATAGAGTCTGGAGACGAGCCATGGAGGCGAATTCACCATCGATCTTAGCTACGAGATCGTCAAATGTACCCTGCTCAACGACCTCTCCGGCTTTCATGACGACAATGTTGTCGGCGTTGCGGATTGTCGAGAGACGATGCGCGACGGAGATGACAGTACGCTGCTCAGCTGCGGCCTTTTCGATGGCATTTTGCACTTTCTTCTCGCTGGCAGAGTCGAGGGCAGATGTTGCTTCATCCAGAACAAGAATTTCAGGGTCCGACACTAGAGCGCGAGCAAGTGCGATACGCTGACGTTGGCCTCCACTGATCAGGTTGCCACTCTCACCGGCAGACGTTCCATATCCTTCATCCAGACGTCCAATGAAGCTCGATGCATCGGCTTGCTCTGCAGCATGCTGTACCAGTCTGGCAAGCTCGCCAAGCTCGGAGCTTTGTGTTGTGGCGTAAGAAAGTGCATCTTTGCCCTTGGCGGCGACTTTGGCCAGGTCAGTGCTGTTGAAAGCACGCATAAGCTGCTGCATCTCGGGCTTAGAAGAGTTGAAGAGTCCAAGAGCAATGTTCTCAAAAATTGAGCGATTAAAGAGAGAGGGTTCCTGCTGAACGAAGCTGATGAAGCTTCTCAAAGACCTGACATTGAGTTGACGAATATCGTGGCCATCAAGCTCAACCACGCCTTCCGAAGGATCGTAGAGACGAGCAATGAGCGCTGCAATGGTACTCTTCCCGCTACCGCTCAAACCAACAATGGCCGTGTATTTCCCTGCAGGGAACTCCAAATTTATGTTGTTAAGGACCTTGTCACCTGGCCTCGAGTCATACTCAAATGACACGTTACGAAAAGAAATGGATTTTGCCTTGCTCGGGGTCAATATTCGACCCTGGTCGGAAGTGCCATCGATGACTGAAGGTGCTTCTATGTCCTCTTTCAGTCGCTCATACGCAGCGATCGCGGCTCCCAAGAACGGTAAACTGGGTGCAATGCCTCCGAGCATAACGCAGGCGTCGACAATCAGGTAGACGATAGCGTAAACTTCACCAACAGTCGCTCCACCGCCGCCACCCGCAGCTGCTTCAGCTATGCGAAGACTCCCTTGCCAGAAGGCCAGAGCATTACCAGAGTAGGCTATAAAGTATAGCAGTCCTGTCTGTACAGCAGCAACAAATGCCTTGGTGATGCCAAGTTTCTGCGCAGTGGCCATGTGAGCGGAGAATTTGGCTTCCAAGCGTGGAGCGGCTCCAAAAGCTTGCACCACGGCGATATGAGAGAGAGCTTCAGAGGCGATAGACGATGCTTTCGCCACGGCAGCCGCTTGTAGTACGTAGTATTTGCTTAGGTATCTGCTCCCAAGCGTGCCTGATAAGAGGAATGCCGGTAACATGGAGATAAGAATACCAGCAAGGCGAGGCTGCTTGGTAAAAGCGATCACGAACACTGTGATGAAGAAACTGATCGTGGTGATGATGTTGCCAACCTTTTCTGACGTCCCAGCTTGGATAGCCGTAATATCGCCACTCAGTCGACTCGAAACCTGGCCAGAGGCTTGGAGAGTGTCGAAATGTGATGGTGGCTGTCGCAAGAGGGACGAAACGTAATGTACTCTCATACGGTGCGCCAGTCGCTGGCTGATAATGTTCCAGCATGTCAAATGACCGTAGATGAGAGCGAAAGCAATTGCGCCAATGTAGGCTGTTTGTATGACTTTGGCATTGATTGAAGATTCGTATTGAAAAGGATCGGCAGCTGTGTCAACGGCACATGTCGCTGAGTTGAAATTATCGATGATTTGTCCAAAGAGGACTCCCATCAGCGGGAAAGGAACACCAGCGCCAGCTGCGCATACCGTTCCAGTCGCAATGAGGAGGTAGTCCACCCATGTTGGCTGGACGGACAACAATAGTTTGAACCAGAGAAAAGACCCTTTCGTGAACTATAATCCGAATCAGTTTGAGGGGTTCAATTACTAGTAGAAATTTTGAGTCTCTAGAATTGGGAGTATAGTCTATTCCACCACCACAGCACAGTCGCAAACGTCTGTTGGTATCGCAAATCCAACGTCGCTGCTCAGGCGTAATCCTGATGTAGATCGCGACGAACTTCTTATATGTTTGAGAGGGTTTGCTGATGGTGGTTTTGAGCTCTGCTGAGGCTTGAACAGTGCATCAAGAACCGTCGAGGTAGAAGTAAATGTAGTACTGACACCATTGTGCCACAACCCAAACGTACCGATGCTATACGAGTAAGCAAGGAAACCTTGTCATTGACCTTTGGATCAAGCTGGTCAGCTTCTGCTGTTGTAGGATCGACAGCAGCCATAATGAGTGTCTGATGCAAATTAATTGACCATGTAAGAGCTGTGTCGTGAGACTCTACATGACCCGACAAATTCTGAACTAGGAGCGTCCTGCCTCGTCTCAAGGACAGGGTCGCACCTCAGCGCCGGTATCGCGCTGGAAATTACGTTCCAGGACATCGTCAAGGCGAGCTCGGAAGACTAATTTGCGTCGTGAACACAAAGAGCGTGTTACTTGGTCTAGATGCGTGGGAAGGTATGGAGCAATCGTTGCGCAGTGAATCATGCCAAGGAAGCTAGGTTCGACGATCATGAGGATTATCTTATCAGATCCGCAGTGGATATCCCGCGAGGATGGAACAGGACGGTAAACCTAGCCGTGGTGTGAGGTGTGGGCGAATCAAAAGACGAGGACAGACTGGGAGGAGAAGCTGATCGACAAGGGAGTTACATCAGTTGGCACTAGTATGAAGCACGGTCGCTGAAAATTTTATCTGATGATCAGATTAGATCCGCTTCCCGTCTGATAGGGGCAAAACTCCGAAATGTAGCTCGCGTCTTCCTGTCGCAAGTTCTAAAAATCTCATCGAAGCGTCTGAACGGCGCGGCAGTCACGTAAGATCTTCATATGCTTCACCCACGAGAAGTGCTGTAGCCGCCACATGTCGCGAGAACTACGCGGACTGGTGATGTGCATCCAGTAAGCGTAGGCTACCACAGTCCCGGTATCGTCATACCATTCACCTTAGGAGGCCTGCGGGCATCCTTCCTTTATTGGTTCCGCTCGCATGGTTGGCGAAAATCGCACCATGGGTCTATTTTCGAATGGGGAAGCGATAGCGATGACCAGAGAACAGGCTGAGCAACAGAGCAAAACGGCTACCGCTACAGGGAATCAGGAGTATTCGACTGCCTGGACTTTGCTAGAATTCGTCCGATGTTGCCGAGGATTTAGCGAGATACTGACTTCGGGTTGTGTTGCCGCTCATACGATTTTGTGCTGTCCAGTCAATTTTCTCACCGGCAAAAAATTTATGGTCATTAAAGCAACCAAATTCTCCCATTTCTCGAGTCTATGGAGAACTTTGAAATTTTGTGGTGAAAGACGTGATCATTACGACTTTTAGATTGGTCGAATCCTCTGGCAGAATATCCATGTCTTCTGGGCCGTGCGGCCAGTTAGATCACTAGAACTTGCAGCCTCGATACCACGTTGTCCACATATTACTCAGGTACAGTAGTCAGACCGATCAGCACAACGATACACTGTGAAACTCCAGATACCATGGCGATCTGCCCTTGCATAGTGGGTGTTACGGAGGAGGATCGACGAGTGTCTTTCGACGGACGTTAGCATGGTCATGTCCTGGAGATATATAAAGGCTGGTGTCGTCAAATGACACAGAAGTTTCCGAACTTCAGGAAGTCAAAAGACCACCTTCACCATTACACTTACTGTCAAAATTTGAAAGCCTCATCATGGTGCAAAAGACCCTATCTACACGGCGACTTCAGTTGCAACCTCTGAGCGAGAAAGACAAAAACGCGCTCTCCGATCTCGACGCGAGTCCCGAAGTGATGCGATACATTTTCACCGGCAAGCCACTCTCGAAGGAAGAATCGACAATGGTTTTCGAGCATCTGCTTTCAATCGCCAAGACAGACGAGAGATTCGGATGCTGGGTGGGCTACAGTGGGAATGAATTTGTCGGCTGGTGGGTGCTGGCACCATCAGAGACCAAACCCGAAGGCCAGGACAAAGAAGCAAAACCAACGGTCAACGACAAGAGGGTCGAAGTTGGCATGAGAGTGGCACCGAAGTTTTGGGGACAGGGATTTGCGAAGGAAGGTCTTCAAGCCATGCTGAAGTATTGCGTGGAGGATCTGGGAGCGGAGGAGGTCTATGGGGAGACCATGGCGGTCAACATGGGCTCACGGAAAACAATGGCCAAGTGCGGATTGAAGCACGTCAGGACCTGGCACAACAAGTACGAAGACTTCACGCCGGCGCCTGGTATCGAGGAAGGGGAGGTGGAATACCGCATAACTCGGGAGGAGTGGTTGTCACAGGATAGCAGCGTCTGTACCTAGATCTCTGGTTGGGCTGCTAATAATTACTACTTCGCTTTCTTCAGTTGGTCGCTGGTGTTTGCATGGCATACGCAAGGTGAGTAACCCGAAGCTGTGGAGGATCAGCATCGGAGAGGGCACCCCCACGTCGAGGGTCTACTACGTACGCTGATCATCACTGGCAGTGGTGGTAGGGACTGCCCGTGACGGCGTAAGCGCAAGTCTCAAGCCCGGCTTCTAATCCCCGGCAAAGGCGCGTCCGTTCTTGCATGGATAGACGAGAGGAAGGATCTAATCAATCAATCTTTTTTGTGGGTACCTGTTCGCTCTTCACAGCCATCTGCAGGGCCGTCGCTTGAAGCTGCCACACGGCAAGCACACGCTGGAGTCGCCATCCGTGATATCGTCTGGCCGAGAGCGGAACTGCATGTACGGTTGTATCCCTGGAAAGGTATAAGACATGATCAGCGCACGCAAATGGCATTGGGGAAAAGCCATCTCTCGTTCCGGGTGTGCATGAGGCTGCAATTCGTGTCTCTTAGTCTTTTTCCGGGTCTCTCACTTCTGCTTTTGTCTTACTTCTTCGGGCTTCATCTGTTGGGCTTATAATGGGGATCCTCAACCACATCAGTGCCCTTGGGCCCGGTAACCAGCAAAGCAATGACTCTGTCGGTAAGACGGGAGAGCATGGTGACCATTCGGCCGTCACAGATTCGCATCCTATGGACAAGGAAACCAATACTGCTACGGTCAACAGCGAGAATGGAAGTGGTGAGCTGCCTCTACCAGACGCAGGTGCCCAGCGCGGTGTTCAGAAGATCGAGGCTGTCACGGCAGCATGGTCGAAATGGTCTCTAGCTGCGCTGTTATTCAAGTACGATCTCCATCACGACCTGGCTTCCATCCTGTCTAACGCACACTTATAGCATCTGGATGATTTTCCTGGTCAATGGACTTCGTCTCTCAGTCCTCACCAGTTTGACGCCATATGTCACAAGCAGTTTCTCATCTCACTCGCTATTGACTGTAATCTACATCGTGGCGAGTGCCTTGGTTTCAGCGACATACATTCCAATGGCCAAGCTTTTGGATGTCTGGGGTCGTGCCGAGGGATTCCTCCTCATGGTTGGCTGTGCCACTCTCGGAACAATTCTCATGGCGACATCAAAGAATCTAGCAACCTTCTGTGCTGCTGAGGTATGTCACAGCTCTCCAAGATCTCGACTATTCCGTCACTCACACGGAACAAGGTCTTCTACTCCATCGGCTTTGCAGGCATCATCTACACAGTAGCCGTTCTTGCAGCCGATGTGACTTCCCTCAAGAACCGAGGATTGGCTTTTGCATTCACCTCGTCTCCATATATGATCACGGCCTTTGCAGGATCGAAAGCTGCAGAGGGATTCCTGTTACACGTGAGCTGGCAATGGGGATTCGGGGCCTTCGCCATCATTGTCCCATGTGTCTGCGCACCTCTCTACATCTTGTTGAAGCTCCAATTCTCCAAGGCTACGAGTCATGGCATCATTGCTCCAGAAAGAAGTCCATATTCTCTCCCACGCCAGTTCTGGGACGGCCTTCTCGAATTTGACGGTAAGTGCACCATCACAAGTCTCGCCTCTTCAAATTCCACATACTAACATCACTCTCTACAGTCCCCGGAGTTGTCCTCTTCGCCGGCGGCCTAACAGTCTTCCTCCTCCCCTTCACCCTTGCCACCTCCGCTCCGAATGGCTGGAAGACCGACTATATAATCGCCATGATCGTCGTTGGGTTTGTGGTCCTCGTCGCCTTCGGCCTCTACGAATCCTACCTAGCAAGACACCCCTTCCTGAACTACAAATTCCTCACTGACAGAACCGTCATCGGAGCCTGTCTTTTCAACTTCACATACCAGATCTCCTACTACTGCTGGAACAGCTATTTTACCTCCTTCCTGCAGGTCGTCTGCAACCTCTCTGTCGCCAATGCCGGGTACGTAAACAGCACATTCCAGGTCGTTTCCGGTGTCCTGCTGTTCATCGTGGGATACTTCATCCGACTTACAGGGAGATTCAAATGGCTATTCTTCTTCTGTCTGCCCATATACATGCTCGGCCTAGGATTGATGATCCACTTCCGTCAACCGAACCAGTACATCGGCTACATCGTCATGTGCGAGATCTTCATCTCCGTCGGCGGCAGCGTCTTCGTCCTCCTCGTCCAAATCGCCGTCCTGGCCTGCGTCGACCATCAACACGTCGCTGCCGTTCTCGCCCTCCTCTACGTCACCGGCGGCATCGGCGACGCCGTGGGGAACACAGTCTCCGGCGCCATCTGGACAAACACGTTCGCAAAGGAATTGGCGAGACAATTGCCGGCTTCGGAATTGCCGCAACTCGCCACTATTTATACGAGCTTGACGGCGCAGCTGGCGTATCCCGTGGGAAGCGAGGGCCGCATCGCGATTCAGAAGGCCTATGGATATGCGCAGCAGCGCATGCTCGCTGCTGGGTTGGGAATCATGGTTTTGTGTTTTGTGTGGGCGTTCTTGATGCGGAATCTGAATGTTAGGGTTAACAAGCAGACGAAGGGGGTTGTGTTCTAGAGGCATGCAGAGAGCCTTGTTGTTGTTGGATAATCTTGTAGCTTACGGAACATGAGGAGGGCTGTTCCTGGCTCGGCGTAGAGTGCTCACGGTAGTCGCGTGTCGGGCAGTGTAGAGACATTCGTTTTTGGGGGTTGAATAATACATAAATACGAGGAATATCTTGTGATGTTTTGAAATTCCCTGAATTGGGCTTTGTAAAATCTGGTGTCGTGCGTGACCTGGAGTCCTACAGCAGGCACAACAGTTTCGGAGCTGTGCATTGCGCATGACCTCGAGATGAAGCTTGTATCTGTCTCATGCGATCCTGGCTATGGACGGTTTTATTAACTTCCATCACTGCCAGTGCCATCCACTGCACCATTGAGCATAATTTCTTTCTCTCGGAAATCTTTAACGATGTCTGTGCAAAAGATAGCGTAAATCCTCAACTGCATACTAGCTCACCCGCGCATCGAGGTGCAGGTGGCGGATGATCTAAATCGCAAAGAGGTGCAGTGAAGTTATCATGTAAAGTCGTGATTTGAGATTTTCATGTTTCTGAATATGGGGGGCGCAGGTGATGTCACGAGATGAGTCACTAGAAGTGCGTAGTTATCACTCAAGGAAAAGTTACGTTAGAGAGATTGGTGACTAGTGGTATCGTGATTAACGCGAATGACCAGAGCAGCGATTACTCGAGGGAGTACTAAAATATAATAGCGACGGACGATCTCGAGCTTGGTCCAATAAACAGGATTGAGCGGTTTTGATGAGTTGAACACAAGTTCGATCGATACGTGGCTTACTCTCTACATCGGCCTACGGGATCATACAACATCGAATTCAGATATCCCCACGCAGAAATTTCATGATCCCCATCTGAAGCCCCGTCACCGCGGCACCACCGTGATCCTCATCGGGAAACTGGTGCGTCAGGACATGATTCAATTTCCCGCTCTCCACGAGCCGAGAGGCCATGGCAAGCACGCCTTCTCTCATCGGTTCCCCCTCAGCGATACCCAGCCTTTTCCTGAACTTTTCATCGCTTTCGCCCGGTTGTCTGGTGATATCTTGCTGACAGTGTCCGTGTGTCATGATCAGAGACGGCTGTGGTGACGGCGTTCCCTTCTTTTCGCGGAAAGGGGGTTCCAGATACGTGACGAGGAAGTGTCTGTTCCACCTTACGATGGGACTCGCAGCGATGAATGTGTTGAAGAGCGTAGGATGGGTGAACAATGCGTAAAGAGCAAAGATTCCGCCGTAAGAATGGCCATACAGTGCTTTCCGACCGTTTTTCAACTCTGGCACTGGCAGTAACGTGTTGTAAACGTACTCCATGACTTCATGCTCGATGAAGTCGAGGTGCTCCTTTGCTTTGCCGAAGGAAATATCCGTCCTCGGATTTCCGTTCCGGTCAAGCGGCATCTCGTACTTGCCATCCGGCGAGGCAGGGGTCAGATCGGGACCTCTTCGAAAATCGTAGACGGCATGGGTGATGGGATAGCCAATGCCCACGACAACGGTGCGCGTATTGTTCAGATATTGCATGCGTCGTGCTATGTCGACTGCGGTGTAGAAATACGCATTTCCGTCGGTCACGAACCTGGATGCCACGGATTAACAAGAGAGTCAAAGGCGATGAAAGGCGATGATGGGAAATGAACATACAATGTCTGAGGCGTACCATCATTAGGAGGAGGAACACCAGTGTCACTCCAGTTCAATGGCCAAGCGACCTGGATCAGAAAGTCTCCACGTGCAGTGTGGGTGACGTATTGGCAGGTGTTTGGGCCGGAGGCGCGTTCGAGTTCGCGAATGCCTCTGGTCATGATTCTCTGGCGAATGGTCATGGTGGTGATGGCGAAGATCTAATCAATCAATCTACTTGGCGTTTTTCAGAAATTGCGGATGTTTGAAGCGGAGCTTGGCTTCTCGGTGATACACCGATAGCGGCTGCTGTGATCCTCGGATGCGCGTCATCCCTGACTCGAGGGATCTTATCTATCAGTGTGAGATAAAACGCCGTCAATTGGTTAATGCGGCCTCGGATCCCCGTATACTCCTATTATTAAATAGCTATATCAGCTTAATAATATATAAATATACTAAATTTTTACGGTAATCTTATTTAATAAAGCTAACTTATTCTTTTTATTAAAGGAGTTCGTAAAAAGATTATAAGAAACCGAAAAAATCGTCCTAAACCTCGTTATTATATACTACTACCGGATCTTAGGTATACCAGATCTAGCTATATTAAGACTCCTTAGAAGTCTAGTATTTAGATTCTTAAGGAGCTTAAATAGGAAGAGAGCCTTATTATTAGTTAGGAGATAAAGTAAAAGCTTACTAGCCTTACTCGATAAGCCTAATCTAAGGTTTTAAATAGTAATTCTAGGTCTATTAGAACCTTCTATAATATACTAGATAATAGCCCTAATACTAGAGGGAGAAAGAGAGTCTTAATAAGGTCTATAATAGCTTAAATTATAGTATATCTCGACTAGCTAGTAGAGAAGGTATCTCTTAAGGATAGAAGTATACCGTAGTAGACTATTTATTATAGGGACGTAGAAACGTATAGTTATAAATATTAAATTAATATTATATAGAGTTGTAGAGGTTTCGGCCTCGAAGCTCTAGTTAAAGACGGAGTTACGTAACTTAAGATTACGTAATTCTATAAAGAACTAGTAAAACTATAATATAACCCCCCTCTAAGGTATCGTTATACTCCTACGACGATAAAGTTTAGAGGAGCTAATTATAATATCTCTATTCCTAAGTAATTACCGTAGTTATATCTATCTATAGCTAGTATAGGGTTGCGGTAAAAGCGGGAGTAGAGGTTACCTTATTATCGCGATAGTAATATAGTTAATATACGAGAGTTACGCGTACGACTAGAGGATTAGCTCGCTAAGTTAAGTTAATTAGTAGTATAAAAACAAAATATATAAAACCTAAATAGGCTAGTATACTTACTTTATAGGAATTAGTCTAAGTAATACGTAGTCCTCCTAATTCCCTATATAGTTATAAGTATTCTACGTAAGTAGCTTTTACTATTTATACTACCCCTAACTATATATTAATAAGTAATCTAAGTAATACGTAGTCCTCCCGCTTATCTTATAGTAGTTATAAGTAACGTAAATAGGCTAACGGTAAATAATAAACGAAATAAAGTAGATATAGCGCGATCTAAGGAATCTTCGCGTAAGACTTTAAGCCTAGTACTAAAGGTTAAGAAGTATAGTTATCTACTACCGAGGGCTAAGAGTATTTAGGACTTATCTTTATAAATACTCTAGTTACTTATTAGCGTTTAGATAGAGAATTATAGAGACAAGTCCTTAGTCGGTTATCGAATCGGAGGCGTTTTTATCTTTCTTAGAATACTTAGGTTTTATATCTTAATCTAGTAGCGTCGGAGCGGTCTAATCTAGTAGCGGCTTAAAACTACGTAACGGCCTATCTACCTTCGGGTAAAGGTAGTAGAATATAGCTATTTTCTTATTATATCTAGTTAAGTCCTTAACGTAGTACTAGGATATATTATCGTAACCTAACTATTTAATATAGTACTATAAGTCTATCTTTTTCTTTTTTTCTTTAGTAACTCTTCCGCGTACTAATTTCTATTCTAAGGCGAGTATAGCCTCGACGTCCTATTCTTACTATAGTACGTCGTCTCCTTCTTAAAGAATTATAACGGGAGGAGGCGGTAGGAGATATTAGCCCGGGTATAGTAGGTTAGTTATCGTATCCGGTATTAGAGATAGTAGGCTAGGGTAGAAAATAGGATATAGCTACCGGAGATAAACGGGTAAGTCTAACTTATAGGCCTTTCCTCTATATACGACGCGTTTAATAGCGAAAGGTCCTATTACGGAGTAGTCTAGTTTCTTACTACGCCTCTCTATACGGATATTCTTAGTAGAGAGTATTACTTTATTACCTACCTAGTAATTAGGGTAAGGGCGACGCTTCTTATTTACTTATAACGTATAGGACTAAGCTACCTATTTAATCTTCTATTAGAGATATTTCTATAGCTTCTACTTACGGGTAGCAATAGTATCTACGTCTATATAGTTAAGGTTTAATAGGTTCTCTTAACTCGGTAGTTCTATACCCGTACGGAGATAGTAGTAGTAGGAAGTAAAGAATAGTAATACGCTAGTAAAAGAGTTAACCTTATTATTAAAGAAGAATTCTACTACCGTAAGTAGTTAGTACTAGTTATTTTATACGTAGTTATAGAACCCTCGGATATATTATTCTAGAAATACGTTTATAATCTCCGATTAACCGTTAGTCTTAGGGTAATAGGCTATAGAGAAGATCGGCTTAGTACTAACGCGTTTATATAAGTAGGTCTAGAATTCTAAGGTAAAGTTTAAGCCGCGGTTAGAGACTATAGTTTCCGGGAAGCCCTAGTCTCTCTAGACCTACTTAAAGGCGCGTACTAAGGACCTAGTAGTAATCTTAACTATTAGAATAAATTTACGGCGTTTCGTAAGTCTATAAACTATAACTAAAATATTAGTATAGGTCCTCCCGCCGTCGTTATCCTTTAACGGGAGTAAGTCTATAATAAAGTCTATTAAAAGATTACGGAACGGCCGCTATAGGGTAGGTAAGAGCTAGAGGAGTCCTTACTTCTTTTATCTAGACTTCTTAATTCTTATATAGTACCTATAGTTAGATGTATATTAAGCGACGTCTAGTAATATACTAGGCTAATAGTAATTACGGTAGAGGAGATTATAAGTAGCTATACTTCCCCTATAGCCGCCTACTTTAGAGTTATAAGCGGCTTTAAGAAGGCGTACTCGTAATACGGTATCTCTAGGAATAAAGAGGCGGCCCTATATAAATAGTATTCGCTTCTTTACGAAGTTAGTAATATAGTACTCTAGGAAGTACTACTTTAGCTCCGTTATTATCTCGCGCGTAATTATAGCGGCTTCGATAGCCTTTATATAAGAATCTATACGGTAGGCTTTCCGTATTTACGCTTTAAGGTTAATATCTTTAAATAGTATAGTAGATAGTTTGGAGGCTTCTTTATTATTTTCTATACTAGGGAGGTAGACTATCTCTTTATTATTCGTAGGAAGTATCCCTATTACTAGATAACGGTCTTTAAGGACTTATTAAGTCCGGTAGGTATTACGAGAATTATTCTCGTTACTAGGTATATCTCTAGGTCTCTAAGTAAGGCCGTCTAGTTTTAAGCCTTATATACCTAGTCTATACTATATCTAGAAGTTAAACTAAGCGAGGAACTCGCTCTATTAGGCTTATCGGGGATTAAGCTATTTAGTAGTTATAAACTACTATAGGTTACGGTAATCCGTCTTAACTTTAGTAGGTTTATCTATATTAATTCTAGCAAGCTCTAGTCTCTATTCTTTAAATACTTTAATAATAGCGAGGAGCTCCTTATTATAGATCTCGTAATTATACTCTACTAGAGATATTATAGTAGAGTAAGCGTAGATAATAGGGGAGAGTAGTTTTTTACTTCCGTCTTAGAATCCTATACTAGATTATAAGATTAAGATAAGGCAGATCGGATAAATATAATTTATATAATAGAGAAGATAAGGTAGGACAATAATAGCTATAGATCAATATATTACTATACTAGTTAGTAGGTAATTATCTAATATCTATAGGCGCCGCGTCTCGTCCTTATATAGGATAAGAGAACTAGATTATACCGGCCCGTAAATAGCCGTCCCTACTATATCCTCTCCCCCTCCTACTATAGCGTCGTCCTATAACGCTATATAAAGAAAGTAGGTAATTAAAACCTAGGCTATTAAAGAAATCCCGCTAGCTATAAATATACTAAATAAATTAAGTAGAATTAGAAAAATAAAATAGACGCCTTACCGACTACTTAGTCTACCTTCTCTCCGAGCTCCTTACCGTCCTTCTTATTACTATTCTTCCCGCTATTATTACTATATTAGCTTCTCTATATTACTTCCGTCTTAATCTACTCTCCGTCGTCTATAACGTCTCTAAGTACTACGTTAAGATCCTTATTATTCTCTTCGGTTATATAGTAGATCTTAGGCTTAATAATAGAGTCTTTCCGAAAGCGATATACGAAGAAGCTCTTATCCCCGAAGATACGGATCTCCTTATTAATAAAATTAGTAAACTTCTTACCTATACGCCGAATAGCCTCTTTTATATCCTTCTTAAGGTAGATCTTACACTTCTTAGTATCTATCTTAATAACCTCTTAGACCGCCTTAACGACGTCGTAGTTAGTCTACTTTATTTAACTAATAAGCGCTTAGCTAATTAGGTTATCGAGGTAAAGAGAGATATAAGTTAGGAATAAGTATAGTAGTTTACCGTAATTAATAGAGTATCCGGATAGCAACGTTAGACTAGTAAATAGATCGCGATATACCTTTACGAGTTACTCCTACGTACCTCCTTTCGGGATCTCTATTATAGTATAGTCCTTCTCGATTCCGTAGTACTAGGGTAATAGGGTTAGACGAGTCCTATCGGCCTTACTATATAAACTATAGAAGTTTAAGAGATAGGTAATACGTATAGTATAATCGGGCGTAACCTACTTAGTAAAGTCGGTCTTAAACTTCTTAATATCGTTCTTAGTCTAGTACTACTTCTTAATCTTCGTAATATAGCTACTACTAATTAAAGTCCCTCGCGCCTTATTATTATTAATCTACGTCTATAGGTTCTCGTCCTTATATATCTTAGGTATAAACTAGATATAGTTCTTTATAGTCTCTCCGAATATTATTAGACTACCTTAAATCTAGTTCTTACCTTTTCTAGTCGTAAGTATATCCTTAATATTAATATCGACGTAGTAGAAGTTAATATTATCGCCGACCTAAGTCGTCTTAGTATAGTACGGGTATAAGATAAGCTAAAACTAACGGTTAGGACGAAGAGTAATATAGCGTAACTAGTACTCGATCGACTATTATATTACCTACTAGATAACCCTATAATATATAGTATAGTTCTAACTAAGGTTATACTTCCCGTTAACCTCTCTTAGATACTAGAGGTAGTATATCGACTTTATACGTAAGAGCTCTTTAACCGTCTAGTTCTTATCTACTTTCTTAAACTCCTTAGGAATATACTTTATATATTTAACCTTATCGATAGGGTTATCTAATACCTACTATTTAGTATTCTACTCCTTAAACGTACCTTTATAGAGAATACTACCTTTTTCTTCCTATTCTACTAGTTCCTCGTCCGTCTATATATCTTTATATAGCTTCTCCTACTCCCCCTCGTCGAGGAAAGTCTTATTAAATAGGTACTATTTAGCCGGCTTATACGCAAAGACCCTAAGATAGTTAGACTAAACGTACGGTTAGTTCGATACTCGGAACTAGGTATAATACTCTCTACTAACTATAAACTTAGTAGAGTTAAGATATTCTAAAAAGATCTTAAGTTAGGTTATAAGTATTTCCGTCGTCCTAGTACGAATTTATAAGCTAGCTAGGCTATAGAAATAGCGAAAGTAATTATTATAGGTAGTTTCCCTTAGCGGATAGACTATCTTTATAAATAACTAGAACTTAGGAGGGTTCTTACGTATTCCGTATTCTTCTACCTCCTTCTTTATATCCGGACCGACTCGAGCGGGGAGTTTTAGCTTCTTAGACGCCTTACGGTTAGAGAGGAGAACTTTCTTAGCTTCTACGCTATAGCTATATTAAAGGCCTTCTAGAGAAACTACCTTCTTAGCCTTTATCTCCTTAGACTTCTACGAGGCCTTAGGAGCTAACTTCTTATTAGCTACCTTCTTATCCTCCTTCTCCTTATCTTTATTACCTATATTACCTTTATTAGGTACTTCTATCTACGGTAGCACTTCCTTCTTCTTAGGTAGTAGTCCGAATTCCTTAAGAAGAGATAGCTCGTTCTCTTTCTCTATTTACTTAGAGAGCTTAGTACTAGTTATACCTAATAGTTCTTCCTTAATAGTCTTAGTTAGAGGTTAATATATAAGGAATTCATCTATATCTTTCTAACTAGAAGGCTTCGTTCGCTTCTAGTATCGCTTATATATATTAAGGGTAATTAGTAGGAGATACCGAGGGTAAAGAATAAAGCCCTAGGGAGACTAGTTAAGAGGGTCCGTTCTATAAGTCTTATTAAGAACCTCGTTAATAGCCTTCTCGGTCTTACCGGAAATTATCTTTACTAGATCTTTAATATCTAATATCTATATCTTATTCGTCTTCCTACTTCTATTATACTATAAATATATATAGATAGCTCGAGTAAAGAACTCGAGGGCTAGGCGGAGAGAATAGGAAAGTATATATTTAAAATATTTCCTTAGCGCCTAGAGGGTTCCCCTAGAGACCTAGTATTACGTAGTTAAGAAAATACTTTTATCGTTCCCGTTTAGATTTAGAGGTAACTAGCGATTATTAATTAGGTCCGC
Source organism: Venturia effusa (assembly GCA_007735645.1). NCBI lineage: Eukaryota > Fungi > Ascomycota > Dothideomycetes > Venturiales > Venturiaceae > Venturia > Venturia effusa. The sequence goes on from CP042195.1 coordinate 1,129,057, forward strand.
TATAAAACCGCCTATCTAACTCGGTTAGGTACCCTCTACCTTCTCGTAGCCGTATATTATAGGGTCTATATCGGAAATACTCTTATAGGTACTTAGAACCTACTTCTAAGTCTTCTTAGTCCTCGCTACTCGACTCGTACTAAGATCTAGTTCTCCTAATCTTAATACTTTCTTCTTTATCTTAGTACTATTAGAGAGATACTTCTACTCCTCTCTATTAGAGTTCTAGACGTAATTAACCGCGAGCCTCGAATAGAGCTCTAATCGAGCCGTCTCTCTCTCTACTAAAGATAGAATAGCTCGTAGTCCTTTAACTCGTCGAGTAAGGGGTAGTTTAGCTAGTTTAGTACTCTAATCCTCTTTAGTCTAGGTAACTACTCTAGAGGCTCTAGCTCCCTATAGTTACGTAATAAAGCCTAGACTATTATTATCCTTAGGTAGTAGTATAAGAGTACTATTATTAGCGCTTATAGTATCTCCGTTATTCGGTTCGGGTATATTCTTAGCGGAGCCGGCTATCCTTAAGCCCGACTAAAGGGTTCGACTTATCTTAGTTAAAAGTAGGGGTATTAGTAAAAGTCTAAGTATAAGGGTATAAGTATAATTATTCTAGAGTTAAGTACTAATTATCGTATCTAAAACTTTTATTAAGGGAATAGAAGGCTCGGAGAGAGAGAGATAGAGATAGCTTATATAGACCTCTCTTAGTATTTACTTACGATATTATACGTCTTTAGTATTTCTATTATTAATTCTATTTCCTATTCTAGTTAAGTTCCCCTATAGAATCTAAATCCCCCCCGTAAAACCTAGTTCTTTTTTAGTATTAAAAGAAGCTCTATATAAAAGAATAAAAGAAAGAGATACGTAATAAAGAAAATAAATAAAGAGACGTAAAAGAAATATAGGGAGTATCTTTAATCCTAATATTAGTCGAGACGTATATAATAGAAAGACTCCTAGTTCTAGTTATCTAAGAATATAGCTATAAGATTTAATTAGGCGTCGAGAGATATATCGAAGCGTCTATTTTTCTATTCTTTTAAGGACGATATATATAGAAGTAGTCGCTCGTAGGTATAGTATTACGTCTATCTTCGTTCCTAGATAAGATTAATATCTAGGGCGGCTCTAGATATTATCTAAGTCCGTTTTACGAAAAAATTTTCGCCGGGAATCTAGTATATAGAACTTTTTTAAACTCCCGTCTCTCTAATATCTTTATAATATAGATACCCTCGCGCGGTACTCTCCTCTAATATATAGTAGAGACGGAGGCGCTCTAGGAGTAATAGGATTATTAGTAGATACGCGGGCGGCTAAATACTAGGCGGTACGCGGTAGAACTCCGGTAGAATACCTCTCTTATAAGAAAACCTTCTAACTCTCGTATTCTACTCTTCTTTTCTTTCTTTATCTACTAGAATCGGAGTTTATCTACGAATACGGCTCTAGCCGTCTAGTTCCTAATAAACGGAGGCGTCGCGTAAGAAACCTTAGGAGATATACGACGTATCTCTACGTAGTCGGCTACGCTCTTCCTTTCGAATCCTTCTCGATTCCCGTATAGTATAACCTGGACTAATAAAGAGGACTATTATATTACTTATAATTATTACTACTACCTACTCCGATAATCTATTCCCTGAGCTCTATCTCTATAATACGCTCGAATCGGCTAACCTACTATAAAGAACCTTAGGAGTTTAAATATATTCTTCCTTACGTATAAGCGTCGCTTTCCTCCTAGGTATTTTAATTATTCTATCCCCTATTACGAAAACTAACGCGTAGTCCTCCTTATCTTTATCTACGTATATAATACTATACTAGAGAAAAATAGAAAATAATAGTATATCGTCGTTAAGTCTTATCTTTATAGACCTAGAAGAAAGAATATATATACCGGCCTATTCCTAGTAAGATATAGGCCGCGCGGTAGAACTCTAGGAGCGTACCGGCGAAACTTCGGTAGTATAGTTCTCTTATAAGAATATCTTCTATTATCTATATTCTTCTTTCTCTTTTCTTCTTTATCCGCGTATCTTTAGTAAAGGTATATATATAGAATACCGTCTACTTAGACTTAAGAAGCGGAGGATACGTAGCGCGTAAGGGCCCTTAGGAGTTTTAGAATATCTTTCTTTAGATTTAAACGTCCTCTCCTTTCTAAGTATTCCTTAAATCCCGTACGGTATAGTAGAGGAAGGTCGAACGGTAGAACCCTAGGAGTATACTAGTAGAACTTTAGTAGTACGGCTCCCTTATAAGAATATCTTTCGCTATTTATATTCTACTTTCCTTTTCTTTCTTTATCCGAATACTTTAATTATAGAGAGATAAAGGGATACTATCGCGCTATTTCGGTTAGGAGATTTAGAGGGTATATCTTTATAAGCGAGCTCGTTTATTATTTTAAATACGCGTCTAACCTAGTTATAGGGAAAGAGTTCTCCTTTAATAGAGTAGAACTAGAGAAAGTTACCTAACTAGGACGTAAGTATTCCGAACGATAGTATATCTATTATTTTTAGCTCTTTACGAGAACTCTTTTTCTTATTAAGATCGAGTCTAATCGGGTATCTAATAACTAGCTTATCTTTCGGCCGGCGCTTAATAGTTCGTTTCTTTAGCGTATAACGATTATATTCTCTAGCTACCGTACTAGCTGTCTTTATAATAGTTAGAAGAACGAATACGCTATAAAGGGTATAGAGTATCTATTAATCTAGGTTATCGTCGATAATCTTATAATTATTAGGGTTAAATTCTTTAGGCTATATAATCTTAATAAATAGCTCTCCTATAGATATCTCGTTAGAAGAGTAATCTAAAAACTACTTATACTTATTACGGTTAAATCCTTAAGGGTTTATAACTTTAATAAGTAGTTCTTCCTACTTATAGTCTAGTTCGTAATCCGTACTAGGGAGTAGGCCTTCCTACTTATAATCTAGTTTACCTAGAGTAGTTACTCTAGTCCTCTCCCCTACTCTAAAGTCTAAGTACCGATTAGACTTAAGAGAGTCGTCCCTTTAAATAAAGACGCGTATACGATCTATATAGACTAACTTAAATATAACTATTCCGTCTAACTCTAATAACTTATAGCTCCTAATAGGTCTTTCCGTATAAGAGTTAACGATAACCCTCGATATAATATATAGACTAAGCTAAATAAACTCTAGTTTATTTCTAAAATTTCGTATAATCTTCGTATTATATAGGAGAACTTTCGACCCGATATATAGTCGTTCTTATTATCGTCGGGACTCGTAAGTCTCTTCCTAGTACTTATTAGCCTTATATCTTATTCTTTTCTATCTTACTACTACCTCGCGAAGATTCTTATTACGTAAGTCGATCTAACGTATTCGTATAGCGAGGAGATCCTCTATTATCGAGACGGAGTCCTAGTTTAGCGTCTACTACGTAGCTATCTTTAACTTAATTAGAAGAATATACTCCTCGCTAAGTATTATCTTAGCTAGAGTTATTCTAGTTATTCTCTTAGTAGTCGTCCGCTCTACCTATAGCGTAGTAGGTAATAGACGGACCTAAGACTTATTATTACCGTTCGTTAACTTTTAGAGAGCTATAATAAGTAGCCTATAGACCCTCTTAATACCCCCTTAACCCTATAAGTTATATAGAGATATCTATATTTTCCGAGTCTAGTATAAGTATAGAAGGGCTAACGTAAATCGCCTATTCTTACTTTCTCTATCTATACCTATCTCTAGAGGTACGCCCTAGCGATAGATAATATATTCGAAAATAAAGTCCGTAATCTACTTTACGTTTAAAGAGCTACGGAGTACCTTCGTCTCTAACTAGCTACTTAATTCCTCTCGTATATATATAATATACTTAAAACTATCTCTCTTAGGTATTCCCGTATAGTTAATAGCCTACCGGACTCTAAGAATTTTATTACGAATAACTATCGTATTAAGGCCCTTATTAACGTAATTCTAATTACTCTTCTAGTAAACTTCGTACTCCTAGACCTACTTAGATATATCGATATAATAACTAACCTAGTAGTATCTCTATCGAACGAGTACTATAGTCGATTCTCGTCCCTTATAGCTATATTTATTATAGAGCCTTTAAATAATACGGAAGTATTCTTCTTTATCGTCGATAACGCGGCGGTAGGAAGAGCCTCTTTTTCCTCGTCGGAATAGCTATCTATATAATACTAGATAGTTAAAAGCCCTTCGTCGGATACTCCCGTATTCTTTTATATTTTAATAACCTTTAGATTAATAGAGCGTTATTAGGTAATCCGCGATTATCCTATATTTAGTAGAGTAGTTACTCTTAAGACCCTACTATATATACCTCCTAATAGAGGATATATCTAATCCTTAATCTAAATCCTATTCCGTCGGAGAGGCGTTATTATACTTTAAGGAGGATAATAGAGAAAATATACGAGGCCTAGAATACGTAATAGCTCTAAGATCTAATACGACGAAGTCGTTAATATCGAAATCTAGGACGAGAGGGACGTTCTTAGAATTCGTATCCTTATATTAACGTAAGAGACTATTAGTAACTATATTCTTCTTCCCCTCGATATAACAGACTTTAAAATTCTATATTATAATCTAGGTAAGCTAGCGAGTTACGAGAGCGCTAGTAATATCCGAGGCGATATAGTTTAACTAGTAAATAAGCGTCTTCGTATTAGTCTTAACGACGAAGCTAGCTTCCTAAAGATATATTTTAAACTTCTTAAGAGCGTTAAGTAAGGTACGGTATTCTAGTTTAATAGTATCGTATTTCCGCTTAGCGACCGACTAGATACCGCTCGTATATCGGTATAGGTACTATTTCTTATCGTATATCTATACTAACTCCGCTCCCTAACCTTTATTAGAGGAGTCTACTATAAGAATTATCTATCCCGCTTCCTCGTTATATCTTATAGGTTTAAGAGTAGGGGGATTCGTTAATATCTTCTAGAGTAGTTATATTACTCGTTTCTACGGCTCTTCCTAACGGAACTTAGTATCCTTCTTAAAGAGGATAAATATAGGCTACGTAATTAGAGCGAAATTAGGAATCTAGATCTAGTAATAAACGTATATACCGATAAATACTCTTACCGACTTTAGTATACGAGACTTATTCTATTCTAGGATAGTAGTAACCTTAGACTCGTTAGGATGTTATCCGTTTCTATTATACTAGTAACCGACAATATAGAGGCCTTCTATATATATATTAAACTTCTTTCTAGATACTATCGCTTCCGCGCGTTTAACGTCGGCTAGAAGTACGTTAAGACCTCTAATATATTTAAGAATATTCTTACGGATTCTAGGTAGTTTACTTATTTATACTCCGTAGTCCTTCGTTAGCTTATTAAGAATATCGTTAATATAAACGTCGCTTATATATATCTAATACCGGATAATCGCCTTAGTTACTCGATAGAATTACGTAATTAAGTTCGTAGCTCCCTACGGTAGCGTCGTTATTCTATATAGTCTAAAAGGGTATTAGAAAGAGGTTAGATCCTAGCTCTCTTTAGTAAGTTCGAGCTAGTTATATCTAGAGAATAAGTTTACGAGTAAGACGTATAGATACCCTATAAAGAAGTCTACGAATTTATTAGCGGAAGGGGGAATATTTATATTCTATATCGTTACGGTATTAATATTAGTCGTACTATTAATTAGTCTATAACCTTTACCTTTCTTCGAGACGAGGAACTATAGATTTCTATATAGCGTATAGCTAGGTTCTAGGCGTCCCGTATCGATTCGTTTCTAAAATATCTTCCGTACTTCGTCCGTAAGAGTCTTTAGAATATTAAATAACTTAGCCTACTATAGAATATACTCGATAGTACGTATACGCTATAGAGGAGTAACCTTAGACCGTATTCTACCGTACTCTAAGAAGTCCTACGCGAGAGAACCCTCCCTATAGTAGAGTATTTTCTTAACGAGCGTAACTTCCTTAGGGCTTAAGTCTAGATTAATACGTATCTCTCGAAATCTCTCCTCTATAAGTCGAGTACCTCGCGCGAATAGTATATATCTCTTTTTAAGATATATATCGAGTAGGGAGTCTGCTTCTAGGCTCTTCTACTTAGCTATCGCGATCTACCTCTAGTCGACGCGGCCGCTAGGAGTACTTCTATCTTAGAGAGCGATATTCTAAGGCTATACCTTATCTACTTTTCTCTTATAGAGTATATTAGCGCTATTCCGAGCGCTAGAGTCGTTAATCTAGCGAGATACGGGTATATACCTAATAATATTAATATCTAGGGCGGCCCTAAATATTATCTAAGTCTATTTTATCTAGCGATTTCGTCGCGAGTCCGTTTTATTACTAAACGGGAATCTAATCCTCTATATCCTAAAATTATCTACTATATAGCGTCTATTCTATAAGAACTTCTCTCGAGTCTTCTTCTTCCTTATTTTAATCTAGAAGGTCGCGAGATTATAGTAAGTCGTTATTAGCTACTCGCGATTATCGACTTCCGAAGCGGCGTCTTCCGTACTCTAAATATCGAAAAATAAACTAGCTAAACTCGCTCCTCCAGTAGAAAGTATACCTAGACTAATTACTACGGATAAGTCTCTAGGCCTTATAAATCCGTACTCTTATTTCCTAAGTTATCGTCTAAGCTATCGTTCTTACCGTTCTTATTCTTATTCTTCTTATCTTTATCCTTCTCTACTATTAGAGTCGTCTCTACCTCTAAGGACGCCTCCCTTAAGGCCTTCGCGATTACTATATAGTCGATCTCTACTACGGTAGCCTACTAGGTTACCGTCTTATCTCTAGGAACGGAAGTCGCGATATAGTTAACTAAGCCGTCTAGATAGTTAGGGACTTAAAGAGAAGATCTCGCGGCGAATAGTTAACTAAGTATAACGGGCTAGGCGTATTTCTAGAGGACTATAAAGAGAATATTATCGTAAGAGAAACCTACGTTAGTAAGGCGGATCTATATAGTTACCTATCTAATAATAGATATACTTCTCCTATCTACGATATAAAGACTTTAGAGTACCCGCTACTATTCTAGCCCTCTAAAACTATTAATTCTAAGTCCGATACGTCGAGCGTAATTCTCGTTAATTATATTTACTTCTATACTAGTATCGATTAGACTATTTATAGATATATTTCGAAAATATACGTATATATATAGAGACTTAGTAGATATACGTCGTTTACCGTTAGCTCGGTCGATAATATCGACTATCTATATAGTAATTAAATTAATACTAATAGATATATCGGTAAGGGATCTTAGGTATTTTACGTCTCTAGAAGCTAGACTATTAAGTAATACTATATTCGTTACGGGTTATTAAGCTATTCTCTTTACGGCTCGTTTAAGCCGCCTCTCTTTCTTCCGTTATTAAGTAGCTTTAAACTTAGGCGCGACCCTTTCGACTATATCTAGAGGGAGACTCTAAAATATAAACTTTAAGAAGTAAGGAATATAGATAAGGGCCTCGTTTAGAGTAAGCTAAATCCCGCTAGGAGACTATATTATCTTCTAGATTAGTCTTAACTTATTAGACGACTTATTCTATACGGCGAGATACTACTTATACGTCGGCCGCCTCCCCTATTTCTTCGTCTATACGACTACGGGTTCTTTATTACGTAGGGTAGAATCTTCGTCTATTATTTCGTTATTATCCTTATTCTAAGGGCTTCCCTCGATAGCCTAGTCTATTAAGTCTCGAAACTACCTAGGAATAGTATACTTTACTTTCGTAGACTTCTTCGAGGATAGCTTTTAAACTCTATTATTCGACTTTCTAGGCGTCTTTTTCTACGAGGACTAGGTACTAGTAGTAGATACTTCTAGACTTCTAATACTAATAAAATTAGGAGGGTAAGAAGGTATCTTAATCTCCTTATCGGACTTAAGGAGATAGGAAATACTAATAGAGTTTACTTTTACTAACGAGGGCCTAAGTCCTTTCTTTACTATATTAAGAATCTATAGTAGCTAATACTATTTCTAGCTTAGACGAAGTTCTTAGATTCTATTTTCTAGGTTATTAATAGTTCCCTAGAAAAGACCTCTCTATCCCTCTTAACGATTATAGAAATATACTCCCTAGGCGTATAGATCCTTTATATAACTATCTATATAGAATAGTATATAGTAAGGGTCGTTATATCCGAGGTATATTCGTAGCTTCTATAAAGCCTAATTATTTCTATTTCCGATATTATTGTTACGATAGAAACTACTAGGGTTATTTACGTAATTAGTATTACGAGAAGCGGGCTAGCTATTATAACGGGGCTACTAGATAGATTCCTAGACGTACTATATCTAAGACTAGTATTAAGGCTACTACTAGATCTAGAGTTAGTATTTACTTAGGAAGTTCTTATTAATATATACGGTAAGAAGCGTAAACTATATCGTATCTTTCTATATAATCGCGAAAACTAGATTATAAGTTCGGCTAATAGTCGTATATAGGATCTCTCTACTTATATTATTAATACGGAGTTTGCTAATAGCCTTAATAAGATCGGGATTTAATTTAGGAGGACCGGTAGCTTTCTTACGTCGGGTACTCTCGAAGTACTTATTATAAGTAACGACTAACTTATTAGCGATACGGCCGACTTCCTTATCCTCTTCCTTATTAATACGGAAGATTTTAAGTTTCTTAGTAGTATAAATAACCTTCTCTACTATCTTAATAACTACGTTAATATCCTCGTATAGGTCGTCCTTATCTTCTTCGTTAAGGTTAATTATACGGTTAACCTTAGTTAGAATTATATTAGAAAGACTACTAAGGAAGATACGTACTCTATCTATAGCCGTACTAGTCTTACGCTAACGGATACCTAGCTAGTAGGTCTTAAACTCCTTAATAAAGCTACTCGTATTTAGAATACTACTCTCGCTCTAAATAGCGAGCTTAGTTAGGTAGATTAAGGTTTCCTTCTTTCGTCGTTCGTCCTAGGCGCGGTACTTCTTATAGAATACTTTCTTAAGGGCTATCTAGTCCTTTTTAGACTAGCCTTTTAGATACTCGATATCGTCCTATAGAGTCTAACTATAGTTTATTAGGAGGCTATAGTACTTATACTTATCCTTAGTAATATTAAAAAAGCTAAAACGCTTCTCTAAGTTCGAGATAAAGTTAGATACGTTCTTCCTAGTAAACGCCTTATAAGTAGGGAGGAGAAGGTTCCTAGGGTTATAGTAAATAGAACGTTTCTTAGATATACTATACTCTTCGGTAGTAGTCTACTAACGAGTTAAAGTATTACTAGGAGCCGTATTAGGAGCTCGGGAAGCTATATTCGTTATAAGGTTTAAGAAGTCCTTAATAGTAAATAGGGTTATCCCGTTTCCGCTATAAGTAGTACCGCTAGGAAGATAGGTTACTCCGGAAGTACTTATCTTAGAAGAGGTAGTAGTATTAGAACCGGAGTTCTCTAGGGCCTCCTAGTTATAGATTAAGCTATTAGTGCTCGGAATAGAAGGAGGTAGGCTTCTTAGATCCTAAATAGTAGGGTTAGTAGATATACTAGATATAGTTAGAATACTATTATAGTAATATCTTAGAGAAATAATTTTGTAGAAGTATTAAGATAGATAATACTAAAATATACGTAGGATCGTTTATATTAGTATTAGGAACTTAAGGACGGTACTTATAATAGTAGACTATAATAGTACGGATAGAGTAATACCCGAAGTCGGTACTAACGAGTCTATCGTCGTCGCTATATAAGTCTTCGCTCCTTAACTAGATTAGAGGAAAAATATATATAGTTACTTAAATAGATATTCTTCCGAAATACGTACCGCGTCGTCTATATACCGTTTAAGGTAATTACCTCGAAATAGGCTTATTCTTAACTAGGTATATCGCTATAGCCTCTTTAATCTTTAAGGCCTCGAGAATAATTATCGAGTTATTATTAGTTACGCTATAGTTAGTAGGATAATAAGAGAAAGAAAATTCTATATAGCGATACCGCTATATATAGTCTTTAGCCTCGGTATCGTCGTTATCGTTAGTATCGTCGTCGGTATCGTCGTCGGTATCGTCGTCGGTATATTAAAAACTCGAGGTAGATTAAGATATAAAAGTTTACTATCGTAAGAGCTTATAGGTATACGCGAATAACTAGGTAAACCGACTTCTTCCTATAATATAGATAACTAATATAAAGAACCTATTATTCTTTTAACGTACCTACTTCTCTACTAAAAATATAGTAGAGTAAGCGTAGATAATAGGGGAGAGTAGTTTTCTACTTCCGTCTTAGAATCCTATACTAGATTATAAGATTAAGGTAAGGTAGATCGGATAAATATAATTTATATAATAGAAAAGATAAGGTAGGATAATAATAGCTATAAATTAATATATTACTATACTAGTTAGTAGGTAATTATCTAATATCTATAGGCGCCGCGTCTCGTCCTTATATAGGATAAGAGAACCGGGTTATACCGGCCCGTAAATAGCTATCCCTACTATAATATCTTCTTCGAGAAGAAAGCGACCGGTTTAAGAATACCGTTATAGACTTAGAAGAGAATCTCTATAACTATAGTATCCGATACGTTAGTCTTAACCTAGGTTTCCTTCGCTAGGTCGAAATAGAAGAGGATAAGATTAGGGCAGAAAGCTTCCTTTATCTATATAAAGGCTATACTATAAATCTCTTTACTCTATTAAAAGAGTAGTAGCTTACTAGACTTCTAGTTAGTAATCTCTTTTATTAGTTAAGTTAGAGGTATAGTAATAGCTAAGAATAACCGGATAAATCTCCGGTAGAAGTTATAAAATCCTAGGAAAGAGAGGACGTCGTATACGTTCTTAGGTATCTTCTAGTCCTAAATAGTCTAGATCTTCTTAGGGTCTATTTAGAGGCCCTTAGTAGTAATAATTAAACTAAAGAATTTAATACTTATTACGTTAAATTCGTACTTATTAATATTGTAGTATAAGCCCGCTAATTCTAAGTATTCTAGAATAGTCCTTACTTTATTATAGTAATCTCGCTTACTCCTATCCGTATAGATTAAGACGTCGTCTAAATAGATATATATAAAGAGATCGATATACTACTATAGGACTAAGTTAATATAGGTTTAAAAAGACCCGGGGCCGTTATATACGCTAAATAGTATAACTTCGTATTTAAAAGCCCTATATCTAGTAGTAAATATAGTAAGGTCCTAGTCTCCTTCTCGTACCCTTAGTCGATTAAAGGCTATAATAATATCTAGCTTAGAATATTACTTAGTACGGTAAAGTCTATCTAAGGTTTCGCGGATAAGAGGAATAGGATACCTATTCTTAACGGTAATAGCGTTTAGGCCTCGGTAGTTAACGTAGAATCTTAGACCTCCGCTAGGCTTCTTAACTAGGATAATAGGCGATAAGCCTTCTATAGTACTTAGTATAATTAATACGTACTCTATCGTAGATAGGTACGGTAAGGAGCGATAGCGACGAGATAGAATAGTACTATAAACCTATAGTCTAGTATTATTATTATATCGCCGTCGCTCGAGAGCGATAGCGACCTAGCTATATATCTAACTAAGGTAAAGTACGTACTATATCCTTCCTAGGAGAAGAACGGGCACGTCCTTATACTACTACTATAACTATATATAATATCTACTTTTTAATATATCTGACTATACCTCTAGTATTTATCTTACCTAGTCCTCTAATTCGGTAGTCTAGATAGTACCGTCTATATTACTATTCTGTCGGACATATCTTATATTTAGTATTACCGGAGGGTAAAGTCGATATTTTACGTACGCTTACTAAGGTAGTAGGCGGAATTTATACTTAATATCGCTAACTTCGTAGTTATTATAGAAATCGTCGTATTCCTCGTTTAGTATCTTAGTAACTATATTATTCTATTTATCGCTATCTCCGACTACTTAGGCTAGCGGGACGGTACTATTAAAAATATTCTTTCTAAAGATCTTTTTAATATAGAGTATATAATCGATATACTATTAGGCGGTAGGAACGTCTATATATCTATCTAGGTACTAGTTATAGTCGAGCGAGGGCCGTACGACCTTATTATAGAGATATAACTATCTAGTTAAGCTAGATAATATCGCGTTAGCGGCTATCTATCTAAGCTACTAGAGCTTCTCGAGGCGTAAGTTTACGGTAGTTATAGTCTCTAGGCGACGCTCGAGTTTAGTATTACGGTTAGTTAGATTATTATTATCCTCCTAGAGTACTTAAAAGGTCTTACGTAGTATATCGTTACTTTCCGATAGCGACTTAATTATCTTATATAGTTCTAACTCTAAAGCGTCGATAATATCCGATAAAGAAATTCTTAATAGCGTAGATAGCTAAAGGCTAGTAAAACCCTAGATTATTAGAGCGGTTATACCGAGTCTATACTATCGGAAGTAATCGTATAGGGTTACTAGGCTAGACGGTTAACTTAGTAGCGGAGGTAGTAATTTAGCGTCGTCTATAAATATTAGTTATTTATAAGAAGCTAGAGTCGATATACGTAGGCCGCGAGCTATAGTACTCGTACTATCTATTAAGTCGTAACGAGAAGTTAGTAGTAGCGGTAGTAATCTATTATTATCGAATAATAATAGTCGTATAGTTAAGTCGCGACGAGACGTTGGTAGTAGTAGTACTAATCTATTATTATCGAATAATAATAGTCGTATACTATTCTAGGACGTTAGTATCGATATAGCTAGGCTAGTATCCGCTATAGGTAGCGGCGGTAGTAGTAATATCGTATTATCTATAGATAATAGTTTTTTTCCTTTCTCGGACGTTAGAATAGTAATAGGTAGTATATTTAGAGGCTTAATAGCTACGGTCGCTTCTACTCTCTCTTCTTTAGTAAACTATAGAGAAGGTATAGTAGTCCCTAGGAGGAGTTAGGCGATAGGGAGGAATTTAGCGTACTAATCTCTATTAGTATAGAGCGTCTATTAGTTATACTCTATTTCTACCTATATATTCTTCTCCTTATTAATAATTTATCCCTATTAAAACTTATTAGGGTATAGTTTCGAAGGTAGCGCTATAAGTAGTTTACGTTAGTTCTAGCGCGCTATCTTACGACGCTCGTTCTTAAACTTCTTAGCTAATTAGGTTAGCGTAAGAGGTAGTAGTAAGAAGTTATACTACGAGCTAGTTTCCGCCGTTTTAATAGTATACGCTAGAGTAGTATTCGATAGACCTCTAGCTACTATAAGACTATAGGGATTAGTAGGCGCCTCGAGTAATAGTACGAACGGATTATTAGTCTTCTTTAGCGGAGATACTATATCCTTAGGTATAGTAACGCTCGTCTTCTTTAGCGGAGATATATAAGCGGCGACGTTAGCCTTTCTCTTCCTAGGTAGAAAAGGCTAGCTAAGTTATAGTACTTTACTAACGTCTTTATCGCTCTCCTCGTTATCGTCTTTTTAGCGTAACTATTATCTAGACGTAGATATAGAAAGATAAGGTCTAGGTACTATCTTCTTATCTTTACTTTTATTACGAGAGGGCGGTACCGTATAGAATTAGTTCTTTAGGACTAGTATAGAAACGGTCTAAGGGTCTTCGTATATTACGCTAGTAACTAAGTAAGTAGTCTAGTAGTAGGGTCTATCGAGCTATAGCTAGGGGTCTTTAGTATATACTAGCGTTAAGATAGTTTAGGTCGCCTAATAGCTTTATCGCCCGGCGATATCGACCTAAGATATAATATTACTATACTTCTTCTAATTAAGAAGTTAAGATAGTAGCTTATCCTTAGTTATTACTATAGTTTTACCTAGATACTAATTATATTTCGCCTTACGGAGTTCGAAGTTAGCGACGACTTCTTTAAATAGAACGTTAGGAATATCGAGATCGTAACTCTTATAAAGGCGGCTAAAGTATCCCGGCGTAGTTCCGTCGCTAATACGTATAAAAAACCCTACTTCTATAAAGATATTAGGGTAAAGAACTAGCTTCTTATTATTATCGTTAGCGTTTACTAATCTATAGATATTACTAACGCTAAGGTCGGCGGCGATTATATTATATAGATTAACTCGCCTCCGGGCCTCTTCGGCTATTTCTATATATTTCTATATATATAAGAATCTCTTCTTATCGCTATATTCCTATACTATATATCGGTCGTACCCTAGTAGACCGATACTAAACTAGTTAGTAGGAATTTGCTCGCTATAGTCGATAAACTTCTAGGGAACGTATTTCTAGAGTAGTAAGTATATATCGGATTTTACTATACCGGTAGATCCCTCTATCTCCTACGGGCCTTTAATAACTAACTAGTTTTTTAACGACGGAAGATATATAAAAGAGCTAAACTAGCGAGGACTATTAGAATTAAATCTTACCTCTCTATATAAAAGCTACTTATCGTCTTAGTAGACTTCGCGTATAGTAGGTTTTTTTATATCGCGACTATAAGATCGTCGAGATAGTAGATAAACGCTAGCGATAGTAAACGTAAGTAGGTAATAGTAGGCGATAGCTCGGATAGAGTAAAGAGAAGAATACTAGTCTTTAAACTATACTACGTAAGTATCGTCTATAAGTACGTTATTATTAGAGTAGCTTTTAGGAGTATCGTAATAGATACGCTATATATAGTATTTTATATTTATATACTAAGCGGGGGTATCGTAGGAAAAATTATTAGGGTTAGGAATATCTATATTATACGAGCCTAAATAGTATCGCGCGCGAGGAGTATAGTCGGGAGAGCTACTACTATAATAGCCGGCGTCGTTTATATTAAATATAGAATCGAACGGAACGAGGTAGATCGGACGAGAAGGGTACTAAGTATAATTAAAATTACTACTATAGAATATATCGATTTAATAAAGGACGGCTAAGATTCTAGTACGTACGACCGGTAGAATAAGGAACTTAGGTAGTACGTCCTAATAGATAGTACTATTATATATATTATAGTATTTAAAGATTCGGTAAAGTACGCCGAGGAAGCGACTATACTCTAGGTAGAACCGCGCGAGATCTATAAATTTAGATAGATCGAGCGTTAGTTCGTTAATATCGTCGTCCTAGAACTATAGTTCTTATTACTTAGATAGGCTAGCGCGAGTAATAACTAGGATAAGGGAAGAAATAAACTCTAGAAATAGAGGAACTTCGTAGCTAAAGAAATCTTTCTTTAGGTAATTAGCGTAGAGATTACCTATAAACCTTAGGAGTAACTTAGCTAAGATTTCTACTAAGACTCTATCGAAGTCGAAATTAATAAGAATACTAAAGTACTCTTCTAGTTCGTACTAAGAGCTATCGTAACGATAGTACGTCTAGAGTATAAACTTAAAGAATTTAGGAAATATAGCTATAGAGAGCTCTCGTAGCGTTATAAGGTCGATAATATCTATATACTATAGCTAAGACTATTCTAGTACCGTAAGTACTTTCTCGTCGTAGGCCGTAAAACCTCCGAAGGTAAATAATTTCTATTTATAGTAGCTAGCGAAAACTAGCTCGTAAAATAGATAGAAGTTATCGCGTTATAGCTAGTCGTAAATTATATAGAGTAGGGGTACTCGCGGAGGGATTAGAATATATCTTATTACTAGTATTAATCGAACTAAGCGTTGGTAATCTAGGGCGTAACGGTCGGTTAGACCTAGCTACTTAAGCTAGGTAGATTTAATAACTTCGATATAAGCGACCTAGAAGGCGTAGTATATAAGTAGGAAAGACTATACTTATAACTAGAAGAAGAAAACTAGAAAGTCTAAGTTAGAGAGGTCTAGAGATATAGCGTCTATAGCCGGTTAAATAGCGGGTAAGGGAAATAGAGAGATTACGCGCTAATTATTATTATTAGTACCGGCGTCGAAATTATAGTCTAGAAGGTTTCTTAGGGAGAGCGCTTCTAGTCTAGGTTCTAAGATATAGCTATCCTTACTAGATTATAAGGTTAAAGGTAATATTAATATAGATATAATAGAGAAAATAGAGTTTTAAAAGTAGTTAGACTCTATAGATATAGTCTACGTAATAGCGTAAGCTAATAATATAAATATAAATAATTATAAGGCGATAACGTTAGTAATATTATAGATAGTAGATATTAAGAATTTATATCCGGATAATCGCGGTATAGGTAGTAAGCCTACTATAGTACCCTTAGAATATATATCTCTACGTATAATAGCTATCGGGTAAATATATTTAGGGGTTCGTCGTAAGTTATATTTCGAGTAACCTTCTTATTCTTACGTATTTATCGTTTAGAGCGACGTTTAGGTTAATTAGAGTAGCGTAAATTATACTCGACTATTAACTCTTTCGCTAAACTAAGGTCGCTAACTAAATACTACTAATTATAACTAGGTCCCTAACCGTTCTACTTAACTAGGTACTAGCGACTACTAGCTATATCGCGTCTATCGAGAAGTCGCTTAATCGTATAGATAGAAATACTATCTTTATTAACGGTATCTAGACTAGGTTCGGAATAAGAATCGCGACTAAATAGATCGTCGCCTAGTAGATAACGCTCTAATTAGGCGACGGAGATAACTAGGTAAATTCTTATATATTTAGGGAGTTCTAATTTATATACGAGTTCGTTAACGCGCTTCTTTACCTTAACTCGTAAACGCTAGTTCGAGTATTTACGATAGGTATATCTAGGAACGTTATACCTATAGTAAAGCTATAAGTATACTATCTCGCTTTTCTTAAAGCGTAACGGCTTATACTTCGAGTTATATCGTATCTTAGTATAAACGTTTACTAGCGCGATAGCGTCCTAAGCTATATCGCGATATTCCTATTAAAGAATAGTATAGTTACGAGGAGGTAACTCTATAAGTACCCCGAAAGCGTTTCTTAGTTATATACTATATAGGAATTAATAAGGTAAGACTCTCGTCGTCGTATTAGGCGACGAATTTATATACTATTAGATATATACTAAGAATTCCTTCTATTCGACGTCTAGCTTAGAGGTTATATAGAACCGGAGGGCTACTTCTACTATTTAGTTAGTACGTTCGCTCTAACCGTCCGTCTAGAGGTAATAGGTAGTTAAGAATAAAAGTTTAGTATCTATAAGTTTAAATATCGTTTACTAGAGACGATCTATAAAACGTAAATCTCTATTAGATAGTAAACGAGCTAGGATACTTTAGTTAGCGAATTTTAGTTCTTATAAGATAACTACTACCTAGTCGTCGGCGCTCTATATACTATATTCTAGAATAAGTAAGATTATCTTTAACGCTATATACGTTATCGTAAGAAGGGTATCCTAGCTTCCTAAGATTATTAGAGATAAGTTAGTAATAAAATCGAGCGATACTAAGTAGAAGGGGATTAGTAGAGTCTATATAGACTTAAGTTCGCTATAAGGAGGGTATCGTATAGTCTAGTTAACTATATAGTCTAGATAGTAACTAATGTAGTCGCGTAAGAGCTTAGATAGGCGACGGATATAAAAAGCGGACGATATACGGCTAAAAGTACGATAGTAGCCCTAGTAGTAGTACTAATTATAGGCGATATTAAAAATAGTCGGGACGTAGTCCTAAGGGATATAGAGTCGCTCGTAGCCGCCCTTCTTATCTATATAGTAGAGTAGACTAGCTCTTTTAAAAAATTATAGACCTAGTAGGTAGCGTTACTCGTCGTCGTTAACGTCTCCGTCGTCGCTTAATTTCTTAGTCGTATCTAGCTAGTACTCTTATAGTAACTCGTATCGCTTCTCGAGTTATTACTACTTAACTTATTACTACTTAGCTTATTACTACTCGGCTTATTACTACTCGACTCGTTACTACTTAACTTATTACTACTCTACGTTAAGGTATATAACCTCTATCGGTAAAGGTAGTATCTTAATATTCTTATTTTTAGACGATAGCTACTTATAGATCTTAATCTAGCGAGGATCTCGAGAGTAGCTAGCCCGTATCTACTACTTTAAATCGTCTAATATTTCGACTAAGGAGACGTAGTAGATATCTAGGATTATAGTATCTTCTAGATCGTCTACTAGGTCGCGCTTCTTATCTATTTAAGGTAGTCGACTAAGAGCGTCGGGTATAATATATATAGTACCCGGTCGGTATACTAACTCTAGATTTAGAAAGGTAGAGATAAAGGCGGAAGCGGCGGCTCGCTTTATACTAAGGCGGTCTAGATTTACTATCTTATTTAAATTTACCTATTATATAATACTAATAATAGCTTTATAGTTAGTAAATATAAAAGTCTTAGATACTAAGCGGATTATATATCCTAGCTTTTAAGTAATCTAGTATACTCCTACTATCTTAAGTTTAGTAGGCTAGTACCTAGAAGTAGTCGCGGTAAGGGCCTTACTAAGGAGTATAATAGGTTATATCTAGACGCTAGGAAAGTAGGCTAAGATCTTTATAGGGATTACTCTCTTTTCCTCTTATCCGTCCTCCGTATAAAGGACTTCGGTATCGGAGAGTTCTAGAGTAGAATCTCTAATAATATAGTATACTAACCCGCTATAGCCTATCTAAGAGAAATTAATATCGATATAGAGAGGACAGCGAGGGTTCTAGTAGTATAGTATACGGTCCTTACTTAACTCGTCGCGGATAGCTTTAAAGGTCTTATAGAGCTCTATAGTATTAACTACCTACTACTTCTTTATAAATACGAGTCTAGAGGGGCCTTTAATAGGCGCGTCTTTAAGTAGTTATATCTTTTCTAATTAGAGTAGCTCGTTTAGCTATACGTAATATAGGACGAATATACGTAAGTAATCTATTATACTAATAATAGTTTCTAGGTCGTTTAACTTAGTAGGGTACCGTAGGTTAGCGATAGCCGCTAATTTCTCCTTATTTATACTTAAGCTATACGCGTCGACGTACGTCCCTAATAGAGTAATAGAGGGAAAATAGAGGAATATCTTCTTTAGAGCTAAAGTAATCTTATATTTATCGAGCTTAGTAAATATATTACGGAGATAGCCGATATAGAACTAGAAGATATTAGAAGCTATAGTAAAATCGTTAATAAAATCTTTAGCGTAGTTAAATTTAGCGAGTATATTAGTAATATACCTTTATATATATTATATAGAATTATAGTACCCTATAATAAGGACGTTAAACTATTCTTAACCCTAATAGATATTAATAATAAGTTTATATTAGTCCTCTTCTTTTACGGCCTATTAGTAGAAGAAAGATAAACCGTTAAATACTAAGATAAATAGCTTAGAACGTAGCTTACTAAGGAAATCGTCCTATAGTAGGAGTAGATAGAAATTCTTTACGCTAATAGCGTTTAGTTCTTAGAGGTTAACGACTACTTGGGGTTTACGCTTAGTAATACCGTCGATATATACTATCTTCTATACTACGAATACGGGGAAGGCGAACGGCGTAGGCTTATAGATAGATTCTATTTTATCTTAGGCTATAAGCTAGTTAAAGATACGATCGATCTCGACCCTTACGTCCTTACTATATTAGTAGATCTAGATATTAAGTTTAGGATCTTCCTAGAACTAGGAGAGAATAGGAATTTCGGCCTATTCGTTCTTTAGGATATAAATAATACTAGACTCGTCTATCTAGAGACGTAGGTACTAATTAATAAGCTTAGTAATTACCGCTAACTATTTAGTATTACCGTAAACGGTAATACCGTTCGGGAGTACGTATTCGCGCTAGTTATTATTGTTAGAGTCTTCTAAAGTAGAGGGCTATATAGCGGCGAGGTAATAGCTCTCCGTAGATAGAAAGTAGTAGCTAGTATACTCGTACTCTATTAGTAATCTAAGCGATACCCTACGCGGAACTACTAGAGTATATATACCGTTATTTCTAACTAATATAGAGTAAAATAACTCGTCCGCGACTTAGTTATAGATAGAACCTCTCTAGGCGAAGAAGGGATACTCTAGGGCGGGAGACTTATACGATAAGAACTCGTAGTCGCGGTCTTATAGAAGCGATATTAGTAGCTTTACTAGGACCGCGACTATATACCGTAGAGGGACCTCTATCCGTCGTAGTACTAGGACCCTAGTTTTATTAATTACTATTCTCTTAGTATAGAGGAAAAGGTCGGCCTCTACTTCCTAATATTAGTTAAAAACCGCCTTATAGGTTAAGGCTAGAAGATCGATTTAGTATAGTTAGAGTACGTCGACTCCGATTAGTAAACCGGCGGTAAAACCGTCTATAATATATACCTTAAATATCGTAGATAATAGTACCTATTTCCCTTTAAGGGTCGCTAGAAAGAATATTATAAGTATAACCTTTTTGGTCGAGGTAGTACCGCCTAAGATACCTATAAGTAGTTATAGTATTTCTAACGATACTAACGTATAAGAAGGATTAGCGGAGAGAACTACGTCTCTTAAATATAAGCGACTAATAGATAATATCCGGTAATCTAAGTCTATATACGCCTAAGCTGTTTTGCCCCTAGGATTAAAACGTACGTAGATCTAGGCGTAGTTATACTTACGAAAACTACTAACTATAGTTAATAAGCCTTAGGGTTACCCCTTAATAACTAGTAGATTAGGGTAGGTATCTTCTACGGCGTCTAAATAGTTAATAATAATAACTTTATCCGTATTAGTATTTAGAGTATCGCTACTTATATCGATATCGTAGCCCTACGTTAGGCGTTACTAAAATCCGTAGATAGACTTAAGATATCTCTATAGCTTATTACTAGAAGGAAATATAGTAGGGTACCTACGGTATTTAGAAGGGACTAACTAATTTAGGTTTAAAACGCTAAAACTAGTCGGCTAAGGTACGTTAGGACCGTAGACGAGGTTTATTACTAGCGGTACTAAGTTAGCGCTAAGAAAGAAATTATCGATTAGTATCTACTACTAAGTATCGTTATCGTCGCTGTCTCGGACGGATATATCTTCTTCTTTAATATCGCTATCTTTAGTATTACTACTATAGATAGCGTCGAGATAGTAGTTTCGTACTTCCTTACTCTAGTACCTTTATTAGCTATCCTACTTATTCTCTCCTAATTTTATAGAGTTTCCTTCGCTTAAAGTCGGTCGGCTATTATTATTAAAGAAGCGTAGATAAGGAGTTACTATCGTCTTATCTTACTCGCTTTTCTATACTTAATAAGTAACTACTTCGGAGATAGGTACTACCGTAGCGTTCTAGTAATAACTATTCCTATTACGGTTCTACGAGCTAGCGTTAGAATACTAGCTATTTAAACCGTAGATTAGCTTACTAGTAATATTATTACGACCGTCTTAAGGATAGGAAGTAAACTTACTAGTCTACGGCCGCGATATTCTAGCTAGGTCTTAAAAGTCGAAACGCCGATTCTCTAAACTATCAATAAATTAGGCGAAAGTAGTTATTATAGTAGGTTTAGGGACGAGTAGTCGTATATATAGGTTAGTTTTCTTCTAGATTTTTATAATCTATTAATATATCTTATCGAAACTAGCGGCCTAAAGCTCTTAAGCGGCTAATATTACCTATTCTAATATTAAAGTTCCCTTAGCAATATCTTCCGCTAAGAGGAATTATTATTCGTATTACTATATAGTATTTTAAGAATATATCTAAAACTACTTCTTAAGAGCCGTAATCTAGTTATTAAGGCCCTTTTCTAACTTAATCTTCTATTACTTAACGTCCGATAGCTAGGACTAGTACTAGATTTATATAGACCCTTAAAGATACTTAGAAATATTAAGTTATAATATCTAAGCTACGGTAGTAAAATAGGCGTCCTTAAGTTACTCGATAAAAGACTCGATAGTAGAGTAGTAAATCTTCCTACCTACGTCGTATATACTTTTCTAGATCTATAAGTCGGGTTTAAAATATCTAATATCGTTAGCCCTGAACTTACGCTCGAGCTTAGGGTCGTCTACGTTAGACTCGTCCGTAAGGACCTCCTCTTTATTAGACGATATATTCTATACGACTAGTACCTTCAATCTCGCCTTATACTCTCGTACCGCTATAGATAAATAGGGAGGAGATAGCGGCGGGGTATAGCGAGGTAACTCTAGCGTAACTTATCGTTCTATACGTTAATAAAAGATCTTAAGGTTAGCCGTATAAATAGCTTAGGCGTCGTTAGCTACGCGGCGAGCTTAAGCGCTATTAGGCTCGGAGTACTCTCTAGCGCCTATATAGTTTACTTTACCTAGTTACTAGACTTATTCCCGTATAAGTTCCTAAAGAGTAGGTCGCGTAGAAGAGAGCTATAACTTAAGAGCTCGTTTCTTAGCTAAGTACTACTAACGTAGTTACTCTATTACGATATTTTATTACGTTACTAGCTCGCGCTACTACGCGGCTAATTAATCGGCTAACTACTATTAGAATTTATCTTACTCTATTATAATCGCGTCTTAAAGTAGTTAGTCTATATTTTTAGTAGTATCCTTTACTATCCCTTCGATAGCGGTTATTTATATAGAGGTAAGCTCTATTAGGGGGTTAGGGTTATAGGCTTCTAGCTATTTACTATTATCTCTTTTCCTTAGTTATATACTTTCCGTATCGCTAATACCGCTATTATATATATATTTCTTCTAATATAGCGTACTATTACCTACCTCGAGTAACGATATATTTAGAAAAGACGAAATACGAGTTAGCGGATAAGTTATTATCCTAGCTATACGTAGTATGTTTAGGACCGGCTTATCGAAAAGGGAGGGACGTTAATTAATAAGATCCGGTATTAAGTATCTATAAAGTTGCTTTAGGTCTCTTTTTAAGATACCGTAGCTACTAATAGCTATATTCTAATCTTACGGATACTAACTAGAATTATCTATAGTCTATTTCGATATATTAGTAGGAGTAACTAATTCCGAGCGTAAGCGACCGACTTAAGTAGTAATAAAGACTAAACTCTTTTACGGCGGAGAGGGGTAATTCTAGATAATAGCGTCGATAGCGTAGAGAAGCTCTTCTTTAACGAGAGTAAGCTAGTCTAGATTCTACTTAAAAAAAGTCTTAGTCTAGTATACTAATTCGATTAACGTAGCGTTAAGTAAGGGCTTTTCTAATAATATTAGGGTAATAGACTAATTAAGGCGCTAAACGAGTAGTAGATCTAAAGACCTTAAAATTTACTAAGAGAAAGAGAGAAGTTTATTATAAGAGAGAGAAAGTAGAATAGGAGGAAGAGGTTATTTATATTCGAATCGAGCCTTCTAATTACCGGCGTAGTTAACGGTAGGTACGTAGGTAGAAGATATAGTTATAGCTTCCCTTTAGTATACGTAGGTAGCCGGTACGTAACGCTTCTTTCTCTAATATATATAGGGAGTTCCGAGCCTAGTAGTATACGTTCTAGGCCGGCTTAGTAATATATAAGATACCCTCGGTATACCGTAATATATACTTAGTTCGGCTTAATTTAGGTAGAGTAATAGTCGATAGGGGCGACGTCCTAATAGTAGCGTAACGCTATAAGGTAGTTACGGATAATAGAGGACTATAGCTATATATCGATAGCTAGTTTAAGTAATAGTACCGATAATTAGTACTTAGCGGGTGCGACGGCCTAGGTAGAGATTAACTAAGGGTTTCTAATAGTAAAGGGTCGGAATAAATTCTATAGTTAGTATCGACGCGGGTCCGTCGGTTACTAGTATTTTAAAGTCGCTAGTAGGACTAGTCCTATTAATTGATTAATATAAAGCTACTAAGCTACTATATAACGCGTACTCTATCGTAGATAGGTACGGTAAGGAGCGATAGCGACGAGAGAGAATAGTACTATAAACCTATAGTCTAGTATTATTATTATATCGCCGTCGCTCGAGAGCGATAGCGACCTAGCTATATACCTAACTAAGGTAAAGTACGTACTAATAATAAAGCTCTTTAAGAGATATTTATTAATATACTTCTTTACTACTATTAACTTGTCTCGGGATATCCTATATAGGCGCTTATATAGTAGAGAGAATCTAGATTTAAGATCGATCTTAAAGTTATTAGCTATATATATAGGTAAGGAATCTATCTTTTACTTATTAAAAGCCGAATACTTATCTTATAGGGGTAGTAGTAACTTAACTCGAATCTTCTTAGGTATAAGATAGACTATCTTCTCGCTAAACTTCTTATAATCCTTAATAGATAACTTAGAGAGGTTAGTAGTAGAGAGCTAGGTAAGTCGCTAGGCTAGACTTTACTATTCTACTAACTAGTTAAAATCTTTAGCTAGATTAATAATAATTACTTTATAGTTTAGGCGTCGAGCTATTATTATATATATCTAAGAAGATACTATCTTAATATCGAACTACGTAGGGGCTATAATCGCCCGATCTATATTAGAGGTACGGTCGAGGTCCTATTCTAAGGTAGAACCTATAGCGGCTAATATAGTAGGATTACCTAGTAGTACTACGTCCTATTATTATAGGTCTTTAATCTATTATTTAGTATTAGTCTTACCGTAGCGGCCTTTCTATTAGACCGTTACCGGGAGTTAGTAAGTAAGATAATAATAAAGATAATATAATAACCTAAAAGTAATAGTACGGTCTACCTAACTAATAGTAGGGTCGTATATATTAAGCTATTTAATACTAAGGATAATTTCGTAGGTACCTAGGTCTTTAATAATATAGTATATTATCTACTTAACGTAGTTTCCGATAGCGAGGTCTAGTACGGCTATATATATAAGGTAGGAGGACGTTATTCTATCTACTAACTAGAGAGCTTTCGGGCGTACTAATAGAATCTGAGGAAGCTTTTATAACGTTACTAGGGCGCTAGTAATATAGTACGTTACTAACCCTCCGCTATTAATAAAGGCTTCCTTTCGTAGGTTACTAATAGGAGTAAGGGCTTTATATAGTATTAATAAATAATCGCTATTATATTTATTATAGATCGCTAAGAGGATAACTAGTAGGTTATTAGATTCTAAAGATTAGTTATTTAGTCGGTCTAGATAAAACTAAAGCGCGGATAGGTTTAAGCTCTCTTATATTAGCTTCTATTATTCGAGAGTAATATTAGGGGCTAATCTTTTAACGATAACTTAGAGTCGGATTTAGAGTTAGTTTCTAAGTTATAGTAAAGCTTATCTTATAAGTTAAAGACGCTATCTTCTTTCTTAAAGATACTTATCTTTTTTAGCGATATCTTCTTCTAGTTAGGGTAGATCGCCTTCTAATAAGAGTAATAGCCTTTATATCTATACTAGTAATATATAACTAGGTTTCCTTAAGCGTCTCGATAGAAGGTAGGTTTCTTACCTTCTTCTTAGAAGTCTACTTAGGCTACTAATAAGCGCTTATCTTTTAAATAACGCGGCTTAAAAGCGCGTTCCTTCCGATACTTACGGGGATTAGAAGACCGTAGTCGGTTAGAGGCTTTACTATTAGTATTATAGATCTTTCGGTTATAGGCCCCTTAATAGAGTAGCTTATACTATATATTATAGTCTATCTTATAGATACCCTAGGCTACTCGTTATAAACTACGGGTTAACCGCTTTAGATATTCCGAGATTAAGAGGACGTTGTTATCTTACTAGCCTAACTAGTAATAGAGATAGTTATATTTAGTAAGGAAAGTAGTTAAGTCGTTCTTACCTTATACTAAGCTCTCTATCTATACCTATAAGTCTAGGGC
This sequence comes from Venturia effusa, assembly GCA_007735645.1. NCBI lineage: Eukaryota > Fungi > Ascomycota > Dothideomycetes > Venturiales > Venturiaceae > Venturia > Venturia effusa. The sequence goes on from CP042195.1 coordinate 1,154,729, forward strand.
TATATTCTTAGTACTAAACTATTTACGGATAGCGTCGTAGGCGTCTTAAGGAGTCTAAAGCTTCTTTACTATACGATCTACTAAGAGTTACTTATAGGCTAGATCGTCCGTTAAGTTAATAATCTATAGTAACTATATATCCGGAGTCTAATAGGGGTATAAGACTATAATCTTTATACTATATATATCGATAAACTTACTAATAACGCTATCGTCCTTACTACCCCTATAGGTAGTAGGATCTAAGATTCTATCTTACCTATTAAACTAAGCTTCGGTAGCGGCCGATAGAGAGCGACTATTACGAAGGTCTATACTATTAATATTAATAACTCTAGGCTTATATCCTCTTAGTAAGGGCTAGCTACGCTAAGATAGTATTATATTACGGCGGTTATCTTAGGGGATTAGCAATAAATTATAATAGTTATCTCGTAGGATTAGTAACGTATAGCGGTAATTATCTTATAGAATTAGTAATATATTACGACGGTCGTTCCGATTATTATATTATCGGAGCGTTCGTAATCGAGTAGGGATATAGTCGTTTATAAAGTTAAGCGGAGGAAGGTAAGGAGACGGCGGTAGGCGGTTATAGTAAGATAGAGTTAGTAAGCTAGTTAAGGCGCTTATTCGTTACCGTAGGCCTACTTTATTCTCTTAAAGATTGCGGTAACTACTTAATAAGTCTTAATATTACTTCTTAAGTTTAGTAGCTTCGGCTTATACGGTAGTAGCTTTAGCCTATATATCGCTACGCTCTTAAAGAGTAATAAGGTAGTCTAATATCTCGTACTAGAGATAGTTTTCTACTTTTAAGAGGCGATTCTTTATAGTACCTATCTCTTATTATTATACTTTAAGGTCTACTTACTAGTCGCGACCTTTACCTACTTTCTTTAGCTTAAGTAGGGCGTCGTCTCGTTCCGTACGATAACGGCGTAGTCTCTTCTCTTTATCTAGTAAGTCGGGGAGGAGTTCTACTATCTATATCTCTAAACCCTTACTATATCTTATTATACTAACTAGTACTTAGTTTATTTCCGTTAAGTAGTTAGTAAATAACTAAGGGACTTTATTTACGGGGACTTATAGGTACGGCCTAGGTATAGCCTTATCCTTAAAGAGTTTATTAAAATACCTAAAGTCTACTATCTAGTCTTTAAGTAGGCGCCCTCCCTTAGCTTCTTTCTATAAAGCTAAACGGAATTTACCCCTACTCTTAGTAGCTATAAACTCTATTATCTCGGCTACTAATCCCTCTCTCCCTAATCTCTCTCTTAGAGCTAACTCTAGCTAAATAGTTTAGCTCGTAGGAGCTTAAGTTTAAGTAGAGTTATAGGTATTCTAGGTTTAACTATTACTAAGCCTAGTTATTTCGAATACGTTAGGTAGCCGAAGAGTAGAGAGGCCTAATAGTCTATTACCTCTACTACTACTACTACCTAGGCGTAGTCTATCCGATATACTACGTCTTCGGAATTAAGCCCTAAACGGAGGGTATATTACTAACGGAGAGTATATAAAGGTACCTAGAGTTTATTATAAACGTTAATAATTAAGGAATAAGCGATCTAAGGTTAGAGAGGTAGGAGTCTTAGGAGATTAAGGATTTATTAGCGGTACGGTAAGATATATAGTAATAAATAATAATTCTTTAGTAAGGAACTAGTATAGTTTTAAGAGTTTTCGCCCGAAGCTAGAATACTAGTATTACCCGTATAATTTATAAGTAACCGTATTATCTTAACGTATAGATATTTCTACTTTTAACTACTATAGTATTTCCGGCCTTCCTTATATTCTAAACTTATTAGGACTACTAGGGCAATAGTCTTACTCGTCGCTATATATATAGAAGTATATTTATAGAGGGCGCTCTATTTCTCGTTAATTCCTAACGTTACGTTAGTACTAACTCTCTAAAGTATTCTTTCCTTCTTATTCTTTTCTAAATATAACTCTCCCGCGGGAGGTATAAAGGGAGGGGGTAATCCGCTTATATTAGCGCTTTCGGTAGTAAGGGTTAGTAGGAGTCTAATTATAACTTTCTTATTAGTTATAAAGCTTCTTAATATCGTCTAATAGCGCGACGGCGTCGCTATTATTATAAATCTTATCTATCTAGCTAGCTTATTATAGGAAAGTCTACCGTAGTAGAACCTTAATATAATATACTATTATAGGGACGTAAAAACGTATAGTTATAAATATTAAATTAATATTATATAGAGTTATAGAGGTTTTGGCCTCGAAGCTCTAGTTAAAGACGGAGTTACGTAACTTAAAATTACGTAATTCTATAAAGAACTAGCAAAACCGTAATACTATTATAGAGAAAGTAGGTATTAAATTAACTAAAACTAAGTATATAAACTAGTACGGCTAATAGGTTCTCGATAAAGAGGTAGAACTATAGATAATTACTAAGGTAATAAGACGAGATAAGGAAGTTATTACCGCGGTAGTAAAGAAGAAGAATAAATTAAAGCTATCTATAATAGCCTACCGCCTTAGTTTCTATAATAGATTCCTCGGAATTACTAGCTAAACTAAAGATAAGAGACCCTATTTAAAAGACTAGAGAGATATAGTCTTTATCGATAAATTCTATAAAGATATAGGGCCTTAAAGTATACTCTAAATAAAGCGTAGAGAGGGCGAAAGATACGCCTTTAAGAATATTTAGTAGAAGGTCTAGACTATAAAGAATAACCGCTAAGCTATAAAGGAACTACGGACGATAGAGATACTTTACGTATTTATAGCTATTAGCTATAATTACCGTAAGATAATCTTCTACTTCGTAAAGAATAAGGTAGGAAAGATAGATTAAAAGACCTACTATAAGTAGATTCTAAAGAAGTTAGCTCCTAATCTTAAAGAGAGAGGCCTTACTCTATATTACGATATAGATTTAGCTTATATAAGTAAGAAGGTATAGAATTAGTATAATAGAAATAGCCTAGATATTATTATTACTCCTCTAGATTTACTAGACTTCTCTATCTATAAGATAGTAGCTTATCCGGTAAAGAGAAGCTTTTATAAGAAGAGAAGTAATACTAGGGTAGAAGTAGCTACTAGGTTTAAGTAGGTATTTATAAATAAGTTATCTTAATAGATAGTAAAGAAGTAGTTTAATTTATATATAAAGAGACTATAGAATTACCGTAAGATAGGAGGGTAAATAACGAAATACTAAGTATAGGCAGCCTTAATTTTTACTATAACTATAATACTAAGCTATAAACTATTACTACTTTTAAAATTAAGTTATTATAATTATTATTAAGGGTGTAGTATCGCTGTAAATTATACGGTCTTACTAGTTTTTTAGTAGTAGGGTATTACGGGCACGGACATTGACTAATTGACGGCGTTTTATCTTACCCTGATAGCTTATGTAATCTCTCGGTGTAAGGGATCTTAAGACTCCGTTGAGACCTCAGGCATCCGTGGACTGTCGAGTTCGACCATGAGATTGGCAAACATGGCGGTGGGAGAAGTGGGAGAACGACGGGTGACTGGTACAAAAAAGGGGGTTGTAGTACTCTCGAGCCCGTGCGGAGAAGAACAGCCGTTGTAACCGACGAGCCGAAAGGAATACATCAAACCTTCTCAACCTCCTGCCGCTGAGGCATTGTTCTCCACCATCCACCCCCGAGCCTTGCAAATGAGACTATCGAGAGACACATCCACATGCTCCAGGAACTCTCCAGTGTTCCCGTGAGACCGAGAAGACTGGACAATGCGAACGACGATCTTTCATGACTTCCGCGTTCTGGAAATGCATGGCATATGGCTAATCAAAGGGGCAAGAGAGAACAGTCTTCTAGAGCCAAGCAAACCATGATCGTGATTGATCAAGACCCTTATGCTCAGCAGCTCGTCTGCTCGGCTCCAAGAAGGCGTCAAACAACTCGTTCGTCCAGGATAGTGGTGGCAAAAATTCGACGTGGGAATCCAAGATGCTCCGTGTCTTGTCAGGCTTCTAGTCGCTCTCACCTTTGCCATGGCCAAGCGATGCTGGCTGACGTCTCTTCGCTGAGGCATCGCAAACGGAACCGCTGTGGATATTCCCCATCACGAAAGCGCATCACAAGAACGGCAGATTTCCATCTCTCGGGCGTTCGAGGGTCATAAGTTCCCGCCTGAACATTGTTCAAAATAAACAACGTACGACTCAACAATCGAACATGTCGGCTGTCGACCGGTTGAAAGCGGGTGTCGGTGAGAACAACGCAATGATCCACCAAACTATGGAACGGCCCGCAAGTGTGGCGTTCAATACCAATCGGTTTTTGCCATGGCGATCTTTTCAACGCTGCCCAGGGAGATCAAAAATTGTGATAACATAGTATTTCAAAGAAGTCTGTCTCGCGTTTTGGAGCCTCCTAGCCTGTTGTTCAAATTACACAGATCGTATGAGGGAGAACAAGGCACGATTCCCGCCTCACAAAGAGATTGAAAAATGAGTGGTCTTTTAATGGAGCCTCATGAGATCATACGAGTATGTCGGTCCGAGAGATCCACCTCGAAAGGGTTTTGGATCTTATTCGGACCTCACTCAACTTTCGTGCGTCACAGTTCCTTCGGCGATTCAAGGATGTCTCTTCGATGTTAGCCTCCGACAGTGATTATGGAGCCTCCGGTGTCATGTCATTCGGGCATTATGGATCCTCTGTGGTAGCCCTCTAAGTAGCCCTCGTTCTCTCGAAGTATTCATTGCTCTTGTCTTGTGCATTCTCTCCGTCTCTCCATCATCTCCATATTTTCTCCATTGTTTCTCCATTGTACTACCTTCACAATGTCAGAGTATGAGAAGGATAGTGAGAAAGCCTCACGCCCAGCAAGTCTCTTTGCCGATACAGACATCTACCACAAGTCGAAAGCAGACGATCCAGAGGCTTTTGGACGAATAGTTGGTGGGAAATATCTTGAGGAAGTTGGCGAAACCGACTCAACAAGCGAAGAAAAAGAGGGACAGCTTTTGAAAGTCGACATCGACCTACCCTTGACCCTCACCACGACGAAGCAACATGAAGGCCAGGAAATCATCCTGCTCACCTATGCAGATGGCGACAAGGAGAATCCCTTCAACTGGAGTTTAGTCAGAAAGCGTGTGATCTCCGCTCTTCTGTGTTCGATGACACTCTTCATAGGTAGGGATCGCAAAGCATAATAGTACCGGATTGTAACTAACAAGTCAGGTCTCGCAACAACCGCTTACTCATCTGGTATCGACAGTATGTGCGACGATTTTGGCGTTCCAGTGATTCAGGGACAGCTAGGATTATTCACGTTCAATTTCGCCTGTGCCCTCGCACCCCTCTTCCTTGCTCCATTCACTGAGTTTGTGGGAAGGAAGGTGGTATATGGAGGGGCTTTCGTCTGCTTCACACTGTGTTTCATTGGATTGGCGTTAGGTCAAAATATCGCCACGATCATCGTCATGAGAACACTGTTGGGGATTGCTGGCTGCGTTGGAACCATCTTAGTGGGTGGGACGTTCTCGGATCTGTTCATTCCTGTAAGCAGCGACATCCATTGGCGAAGTGTGTAATTGTACTGATAATCTCATAGGAGGAGCGTGCGAAACCCATGGCTCTCTTCTCATATGTCGCTATCCTCGGTACTGTAGGTGCACCTATCTACGCCGGCTTTATCAACCAAGCGATTGGATGGAGATGGATTCAAGGCATCCAGGGACTGGCCAACGTTCCCCTGCTTATTCTAGTCCTGTTCTTCCTTGGCGAAACCCGAGGCGGTAAGACGCTTCAAAAACGAGCCAGGATGTTACGAGAGCACACCGGAGACGCACGCTACACCAGCGAGATGGACCTAGAGAGTAAAGGTATCAAAGGACTTTTGCATGATTCTTGCGTCAAGGCCGTCAACATGCTCGCCACCGAGCCCGTGGTGTTCGCCTTCGGACTCTGGATCGCCTTCACCTGGTTCGTCGTCTTTCTCTTCCTTTCCGCCATCCCAATCACCTTCGCCGAAATGCGAGGATGGGGAGAAGGCGTCGCTGGTCTCCCATACATTGCCCTAGCCATCGGCGTAACTCTCGGCTACGCAACAAACTCTTTTGTACAGATGCGCAAGTGGGACCGAATCAACGCCGACCCAAATAGAAAGATTGTTCCTGAGGATCGTCTCTACGGTGCCATGCTTGGCTCTGTGTTCCTCCCAGTCGGTCTCTTCATCTACAGCTTCACCCAGTACGGATACCTACCTTGGATCGCACCTACCATCGCCTTGGTTCCTATCAGCTTCGGCATCTTTTTCGTGTTCGAGAGCACATACAGTTATACGAGTGATTGCTATGGGCTCAACAGCGGTTCCGCCATCGCTGGCCAGGGTCTCATGGTAAGCTATAACCTTCTCCACACCAGATCTCTCCATGTTTTGCAGCATTGCTAACATCCCACAGAGAAACACCCTCGGTGCCGTTGCGCCTCTCTTCGCCACTCCCTTCTTCCACAATCTGGGAAGCCAGTATGCTGGACTCTTGCTGAGTATATTGGCAACGTTGCTTACATTTATACCATTTGTCTTTTACAAATACGGACATGTATTAAGGGCTCGATCGAAGTTGGCAAAGGTGTATGAATGAGTTTGATGCATTGTGCGGCATTTTAGCGATGTTTAGTATAATGATTAATTGTTAATGAATGACGGCAGTTAATTTTCTTTCTTCATGATAGGCCATATTCTTTGTGTCCAGGTGATTCGTGGAGACGCCGTTCCGAAGGAGGCATTCGTCGGTGGCTCTTGCTCTCCGGTCCTGCTGGTAAGAATCTCTCATGAGTCGCTCCTCCACCCGTGGTATCTATTCAATGACGACGAGCTGATGGTATCGCCGCCTACATGACATGCTGGTAGGAATTGGATGTCACAACGTCAACCGTAAATAAGGCCTGGCAACCTCGAAAGATTGGTTTGCGAATCGTGATCATCTTACGCTTATCTGGCAGGAGCGTGTGACGCCATCCAGTCTCGCAGTCCGCCAAAGAAGGAGCCAACAGCAGGAAATGGCTTCTACATAGGTACTTGCCTTCTTGAACTTGTACGCCTCGAAATTGTCGTCACATCCACCCGATCTGGTCTACAGAGTCACGACATCCGCCTTACCTCTCTGCTCGCCTCCAACCCAGCCAGCAGTGTTCAGAATACCCGTGAAACCATCGCAACCGCAAGGTTCACGTAACAATTCACTAAGACACACCGGCTAATGACGCCAGATGTTCGGTCTCCTCGCCTTCTTCGCCATCGTAGGCATCGCATTCTGTATTCCTCTTCGAGCCGTATACAACGATTGGCGCGAGCGTCACCCGCGGCGTTGATGTCACGTTCAGATCTCAATGGACGGGGCGGTCAGCCGACTTGATGCGCGTATAAATTTCTTTGTCGTCTGTTACCCCCTTGCTCCTTTGACAACAACAACGACCACAACAACATAACTACCTCCTTTGCGCCTTTTGACCTTCCATCATCCTACTTATCTTCAATCGACATCTTTACGACACTCTCTTCAACCTTTCAAACTCAATTCGGATATCAGAGACGGTGAGTTCAGCCCCACTGGAATTTTGTTCTGAGCTTTTCAGTGACACGGCTTTCAGATGTTCCTCACTTGCCTAGCAATCGCGCTCTGGTGCCTCTCAATCCCATTCATGTGGGTTTTCTGTCCACGTAACTACTGAACAAGTGAGCGCCTCCCAAAAATTGAACCATCTTGGATAATCAGTTTCGAGATCAATGACTAACACAATTGTACCAGCGCCCGAATTATCAAACCCACCCTCAAATTTCAACTCGTCTACTAAATTGAGCCGGATCCGACGGCGGCGGTGAGTCCCTCCTCTGCGCTTTGGGGTTCAGAAGCTGATGACGTACTTCTCTAGAGATGTATCCTCTCGGCCTTCTCGTTGCTTGTCTGGTTATTATTTGCGTCCCTGGGGCTGCCAGAGTTTCACATAAGCGGAAGAAAAATAAAAGATAACTTGGAGGAAAATGGGAATGACATGATTGGATGGCTCGGCATTGGTTGATAACATAACACGGCAGGCAAGTGGTGTTTGGCTCACCGGTGGATTCTTCATGGTTGGGTCATGATACAATGGTTTCCTGGAGTTTGGGTACATTCATTTACATCGGCTGATGGAATGGCGAGTCAGTCTAAAATTAAAGAAGATTGCTAAAAATCGGTGAACTTTGTACAGAAATCTTTCATTGACGTCTGTGAGTTCTGTTTGTTAAGTTCTTGATGAGCTGGAGGCACATCTTCGTGATATACAGAAAGAAATGCTTTCCCCAGACAAATTCACGCGCTGGCTTTCACCCGAGAGAATCGTAAGCGTGGAAGATGAGAAAAGCAGAAGAAGCATTCATGACGCCGCCTACATCTTTAGACGCTGTGCCCTTCCGGAAACCCTGCCAATCACGTCAAGGTGGAGTCGAGCGGAAGAGTCAGCTCGGATCGATATGGAGATGATTTCCTTTATCCTTACCCAATCTCCCAATGCTTTGGATCTATATCGCAGACTGTTGGAGTTTTTTTAAAGTAAAAATGGGATGCCGATAATTTCGATTTTCACTATGGAGGTATATTTCGTGTAGAGACAGATATATGTGATAAGTGGAGACGGTGGTGAAGAACGATACGATTGAATGTTGGAGGTTGAGATTGATGTGAGAACAGGAAAGGACTGCGTAAGTGTCACTTGAGCTGTTGCTATGATGAATATGGATGGTGTAGGTGGGGAATGGTGATAAAGGACCTGAGGATTTTGTGATGGTACGGAAGCTGGTATACTTTTATGTCAACGAGCCGGAGCGGGATGAATGGCGTTTTGTGCGCAATTCGTGGATTACTACCTTATAGTTTAGACTATATATCGAGTGGCACTTACCTAGCAAATATCCAGGATCGTTAGTACTTAAACCGCACAAGTACAAGTATATTTACAATCCCTCTCTTATCCCCTTACGGATGATTACATACCTCTCATACTATCATAGCGATTCGCAGCCACACATTCCTCAGCGTAGACATGAAACGGAGGTATATCGCTAAGCATTGAACTTGCGAGGAGGTTCCCAACATCGAGAAAATAATATCAGCTCAGAACCGGTGCCGGGTATCCCCCTCTACGGCAAAAGCGACTCCCTCAACTTCCCACTCCTCCGGGGACCAAGAAAAGGGTATAACAATCACTTACCTTACCTCTCCTACTGCATCAATCCAACCTCCCAACGCAAACCCTCATCATAAATCCCACCAGTCACCCATCCCACCAGTCCCCCATTGCACCAACCTACCCCTCCCCCAAAAAAAAACCCAGGAATCGAAGTAATATCACCATACAATCCGACCCCAGTTTCATCGCACATTCTGCTGGCTATAATTAGCCACACAGATCTGTGAGGGTCGTCGTTTTTCGGGAAGTGAGGGAGTGAGGGGTAGGTAAGATCTAGCTGGGGTGATCATCGCCTGCAGACGACAACGCGGGAGCTGGCTCGGCTGGGTTACACGATGTTATTTCGTGCTTGAGGTAAGGGATGTGATGGCGTATTTGTATCCCCAGGCCCCTTTTTTTTGGAGATGCTACGGGAGAGCGGGAGGGCTGTGGGTTTGGGGATATATATATATTTTTTGGAGTTTGGTTGAAGGAAATACGGGTGGCGAGGATTGTTCAAGTATGGAGGTGTATGGAAGGGTATATAGTGGGCGGGAATCGTCTATTGACCATCCGACATGCGATGGAGCCAGCGATTCCAAACCCAAACCTGCGCAAAAAGAGAGAGAGATTAGGGACCTCAAATACCCTCCCCACGCGTTCCTGAGGAAGCCGTGCCAAGACATTCGTCGTCGAGATTGAAAATGAAAAGCACATTCCGACGAGCACCTGAAATGGATGCGAGACAATGTCGCGGGTATCATAAGTATGGTATGGTATAGGTGGCATCCCTATAGGTGGCATCCCTGCCCTCACTTCCTCAAAACAGAAAGACTCCTGATCCCTTGCCTCAACCTTAATTCTACCACAACTTACTGTCCTGTCCATCAGCCATCAGCACATTTCCCCTTTTTCTTCCAAATCGGTCGAATGCGGTTTGGTGCATGTCCCTTCCAGTCCGCGAGCTTGTCCCCATCCCCACCTCTGTCCTTTTGTGCAACATTCCGCACGAATCAGTACTGGGGTTTTCGTGCGAAAGCATGCTGATTCGAGTCGCACTTGGCAGGGCTTCAGAATCAGGGACTCGCCTCTCGCCATCGCCGTCCCTTGCGCAATAAGTAATAATGCCTTGTCCAGACAGAATCCACAGAGGGCATGATCAAAGTCCATAATTAAATACCCTACCTACCAGAGAGGGTAAAAGAGAGAAACGGTGAAGCCTCGCCTCGTGGGATATCTGGGACAGACAAAATGCGGTAAAGAGACCGCACCTAAATCCGGTCGTCCAGGCAGCGGTCCTGCCGCAACCGTTGTCGTCGGTTGGGGACTTATGTGAACACCATCCCGGGATTTGTTTGTTTTTTGCGGCCTCTAGAAAGAAAGGAAGGAAATTTGTCTTGTTGGCCTGCTCACATGTCCGAGTTGATTTGTGGGTGGCATTGGGGTGTGTATGGACTCATCAGACGATGATGCGGCCTCTATCGTGATGAGGCTGCATGACTGTGTGTATGTATTCAGGGATTCAGGGAACATCCAGTCAACGTGGGATGAACAGAGCTTCTTCGTCAAAGTCAAAGCTATACTGCAGACTTGCCCTGCCGTGACTCTTACCTTAGCACACAAGCTTGAAGCGGATGTGCAATGATCATGGCTGAAACCTTGATGTACCCTGACTATACTAGCGGACATCCAGGAGTCCCAATCGAAAAAGTATCCACCCGTCCCGAGCCATCATTGGGTGCGGATTTCTCGGTGTAGAAATGCCCATGGACGAACCATTTCACTCGACGCGGCTTTCTTCATCTTCCCTTTTTTTTTCGGACTGACATCCCTGCAACACAGAAGACGCGTCCAATCGGGACAAATGGATGGCACCGCCACGGCACACCCGATCCATCTCGACAAGGGTGCTCAGCCACCCGCTGAGGCCGCTGATTTGACCTCTTCTCGCAAGCTTCACGTTCTGAACGGTTGACTCACTCTTTTTTCACATGCCTCGGGCAGAGCCGCAGAGGGCCTGATTGACCAGCCGAGAAAGATTGTGGTCTACACAGTACAACCCATTCGCATCGTCTCATCAATTGCGCGTTCTGCAGGGACCGGCTGACTATCATCCGTCCATTCACAGTAGTTTCTTCATGGACAGTCTACGACATATCGGTTGGATTCTTGCAGCTTCTACCGTTGTTTTGCTTTGCTTGCCAAGATTTCGGACGAACAGACGGTGAGAAAATGGGGAAATTGAGTGGTCGAGGCAGTAGTAAGATGAAGGCTCAAAGCACGATGAGTTGGCTTCCTTTTGGATGCAGCGGTAAAGTGATGTAGCGTCCCGGGGAGGGGGTTCCGCCGGCGCCACCAATCATTGGGGCCGGCACAAAAGCACCGCCAGACGACAGATTTCTGCAATTTCAACAACGGCCAGGATCAATTTTCGAAATGTTGTGTGGGCGACGCTAGAAGATTGGCGTCCAGGCCTTGACTCCCGTCCGCTTCTGCATGCTGCATGTCGGCAACCAAACAACTGCCTTGCGATGATGTGTTCAAAGAGTTTCACGAATCATACATTGACCTTGACTAGGTTGCATGAAAGAGGAGAGCCTTGGGCCACATTTCGCGATTGTCTGCGGGAAGGCATGGCATGGCATTCTGTATCGGCACACACATCTGAAGCGACGAAGAAGGTTTTTTTCCTCTCAAGCGGAGATTGTGAGACCGAGAGCACAGGCGTGCAAAGCTTGAGCCTTCCTTCCAGGGCCAGAGGGCGGACAACGTTGGGGGTGAACGGGCGTCGGGAGGCTTGAATGATACGACAACGTCGCACCGAAATTCGAAAGAGGCAACGCATACACGTTCTGGACGGGCGGGCAGCGGCGTGGGACGAAGTAGCGTCGAATGAAGGTTGGGATGGGAGGTTGGGCTTTGATAATAATGCTGGACGCCGGGAGGCCTGCAGGCATTGGGTTCTCTCTATGCGCAGCTGACAAAAGCATCCTTGGTCCACCAAGGAATGCGGCGGAAGGAATGTCCTTCTGTTACGATTACGAAGCAGCAAAGGCCATACTGTATGCATTCGTGATGCGTTCCGGAAGAGAATGGCACCGAACGTAGGAGATTGTTTCGAAATGCGTCGCGAAGGCAAAGAATCTCTCGATGAATACTTGGTGAATGGGCAGAGGGCACGACGGCAGCAGGATCCACCTGATCTGGCGGGAATGCTCTTTGATTGCTCCAAGTCCACGCACACTCTGACGCGAGATGACAGCTTGAAGCTGTAGGAGGATTTGGGAGTCATGGCCGCGAACACATGGAAAGGCAGGGAACCCATGGCCTTGGACAGAGAGGCAGGGAACACCTAGCCACGTACAATACAGAAGGACGAATTGCAAGCCCAAGCAAGTAGGAAGAGTCACTCTCAGAAAGTCAACGAATACTACCTAGTCGCTGCCCTCAGTCAGCTGCTTCCATCGCTGAGCTGAGGCTGAGCATAGGGGACGTCACAGAGTGCTGCCTTCGACGAGGAGGAATTCAACAAGGGAGCGGATTGGAAGGGAGAGGCTGGAGGACCGGACCAAGCAAATGTGGATGTACCATAGTAGCACTGTGGGTGAGTGATTGAAGCTCAAGGCATTTCCAGTGGGAGGCGACCAAAAGCAGCTACACCCGCGGCGCAACCCCTGGCGTCGCACATCCAGCAGAGTGGCACGCATCTGTGCGTGCAAAGCCTGAAAGGAGGCTTGCTGTGCGTGCAAATCCCAGTGTCTCCCTTATTTAGCGGTTTAGTGCGTGAGTCGGTAGCAAAGCCCCTTTGCTTGGGCTGGCCTGGGCTGCCCAGTGAGTAGGTACCTAGTGGTAGTAGTGCCGGCCGAGTATAATACCGGCCTTGTCCGCCTGGACACGCCGTTTCTTCTCCTCCTGCGTCTCTTGCACAGCCTTCGCAGTACCATACTTTCCCACAGCGACCCGGAAGCGACACAGTATCAACGCCGGTACACTTCCAACCACTTCCATACCGCAGCTTACACAATCACGTAGCTGTAACCAGGCACTTGAACATCAAATGTTTGCATACAGATCCCTCACCTACTCCTCCTCCACCTCCTTCTCTGCTGCAAACCACAGAGACGACCAAATACACCCTCAAGGACCGCCACCCTGACGGGTCATCGAACCAAAGATAGGCGCAACTAACTTTTCCTTACCTCTCTGATTCCTCGCCCTCCCTCAATCCCGGTGTTCTCGACATCCAACACCACCTCACGACATGGCAGCTTACGCTCAATATCCACCGGCCGCACAGGCTTTCAGCGAATATCGCACACCTCCTCCAGTATCTCCTCCACATGGAGCAGGATACTACCCACCGAACAACCCACGATACTCGGTGCACATGGCGACACCATCGCCTCGCGGTTCACCAAAGGTCGCGTCTCACGCGCGGAGAGCAAGCCATGCTCCAGCCGGCTTCTCGTATGCCAACAACCCAAGAGTGCCTGCGCACTTCTTCACCGACTCACACAACTCATCATCTCCGCGATACCCATCCTATCAATCAACGCCACTTCGCACCAACTATGAAAATGTAAGTGGTTTTGATTACGACTCGCGGGGACAGACTCGAAGTTACCGAGCACCCGGTGGCACGTACACCAAGTTCGCTTATGCACAAGATCGCCGCAAGTCTTACGATCCAAGACGTCGCTCATCACATTGGCATTATGTCTTCGTCGATGACGGCTACGGGGACTACGATGCGCCTCCACCCTACACCACCACGTATGAGTACTTTGACGCGGGTACAAGAACTGATCACCGTCATTATCGCGATCAGACGCCATCGTATGAACAGGTACACGAGCCCACGCCGCTCAAGGCAAACCAGTCGCGTCCACGTCGAGCCTCCACCGCAGCCCGACCTCAACCGATGCCTCACAAGAAACCATCCAAGCCAGCTGAAAAACCACATCGCAAGGCAACAGACGAGGACGCGCGTCGAGCCGGCATACCAGCAGGTTACTCATTCAAAAACTGGGATCCCACGGAAGAGCCAATCACATTGCTAGGCAGTGTGTTTGACGCCAATTCACTCGGAAAGTGGATCTATGACTGGACCGTCTTCTACCACGGCCCCGCCACACCCATGTCGGACGTCGCCGGTGACCTCTGGCTGTTACTCATTCAGCTCGCCGGTAAAGTCAAGCGAGCCGACGAATGCATCAGCAAAATCAGACAGGAAGAGAGCAGAGAACTGGTTGAGGACTTTTTGGATTCAGGAGAGCGCCTCTGGGTGCGATTCAAAAAGTTGCTCAAGATCTGCGAGGAATACATGTGGAAGGCCGCAAAAAGGGAGAATGGGGACAAAAAGCCCGCGACAATGGGCAAGAACAGTGGGTGCGAGTTCGTCGACTCCCTGTTTGGACGAGACCGAGAGTTGGACAAGACCGAGAAGCTGATGAGCGCGATCCGCCTCTGGAGCATGCGTTTCGATGCTAATTGCGACGAGATTCTACGGAATCCTGCTGCCTAGATTTTCGCATTGGTGCTGGGTTTTCCTTGTTGCTCTGCCTCACTTGGAGTTGATCTCGGGGAGCATAGCGTTTCGGGATCGCCGGCTCGTTATGAGTCACACATTTTGTTGTTCCGCTCCTCCGGCGCTGTCGAGTTTACTTTCCGACCTTGGGTCTTTATTTCCCCTTTCTCAGGCTACACCCTATACCCATCGATTTTTGGTGTAGCCTAACGCATTGGCATTTTCTCGCGACGGCTGTTTTTGTCTTCTTCAAAAGGATGTATTGTACAACAGATTTGCTTTTCTTTCCGGATGGTGCATTGCATTGGGCGAGGGTTTCACGAATCTCACGTTCGAGCGCTCTGTCATGCGGCTGTCCTTTCCTACATTGGGTCGGTTTACAAGAAAAAGTTTGCCAGTGATCTTTTGAAGGATATACCCCGGTTGCATTTGGCGGGCTCAATTAGCGATTCACTTTCTCCTAGACATAGTTATTACTAGTTGGCGCGAGCAATTCCACTCAGATGGGTACTTTAATAGCACATCGCCCACTCTGCATTTTACGTTGCAAATGTGATTCTGTTAACGAACTATCAACATCCCCAGTTTATCGACTTGTGTCCAGCTGATCACCTCCGTCGTCGCCATTGACTTTTAACCATTTGTCGCACCTGAAACTACTCATCTCCTGACTCAGAGTTTGCTCTCGACCCAACTCTAATCCCGCAAAGCCCACCTACCCGCACACTTCCCGTCTGAATCAACGAAACTTCCCGCTTGCCAAGTCATGCCAGGTCCTGAAATTTTTCAAGGTGAGATTGTTACTGGCGGCCTCACACACACTCTCTCTCTCATTCAGAGCCTCATGTAAGGTATCACGAACTCCCCCCCCCCTTCCCCTTACCTGAGGTGATACTTGTGTAAATGGGTGGTACATACTTACCCCGGAGCTTCCACCAGGCCGAGTTGAGTGTGGACTGCATGTCAGGTCAGGTAGCTAAGTCAGGTCCTCCCATTCCGTCTGTCCGTTTATCTCTCTTTCTTTGTGTCACGGTACTGTTGGGTTGGGGCAACCATGTTTCCTCTTCATTTTGGGAAAACCACCTTATTACCAGTAGGTGGAGTGGGGGTGCGGTGCGGTGGAGTGGATACCTCTACGTACCTAAGCAGGTAAGGTTGGTAAGATGTAATCACGGAATTGCGTCCGACACCCAGCAAATCTCCCCTTCCCTCCCTCCTCCCTCCCCTCTCCCCTTCTACCTAGGTAGGCACAATACAAAACCCCTGCGCTGCGCAGCCTGCGCTTGTGGTACGACGTACGCCCCGTGTGACCATCTTCAAGTCCAATAAAATATCTCAGAGCAGGTTATTCCACGCGCCCCCCCAGTACCAATCAACTCGCACGCAAAAATACAGTCCGGCGATTGGCCGAATGGTAATCGAGTGTCGTACCGCACCGCACCGCGCTGGGCCAATGGACGGCTATGTACATGCAGCATCATTGCAGTGACCAGTCGCAGCCAATTTTATTTTTCCGATCTCTGGGACCGTACCCAACCCCTGGAGGGCCTGGAGTCCTGGAGTTCGTGGTCGTGGACCTGTCAGTCTTGTTCTAGCGCGGTAGATCAGGTATTGCCTGGCATTGGTTGGTTCTTTTTGATTGATATTATTCTCGTTTGTTAAGGTTGCTGTTAAGGTTGTTGGTTGTTGCGAACACTCTATATCCAAGGCATTAAGATGTGCAGACCCGCCCGAGATGTCACGCATCTCGCGATCGCTGGAGAGAGAGATCTGATCTCTTGGTTTTCGTTTTCCGCGGACGGCGATTGGTCGACGATGCACCTGCGAATGAAATGCTCGCCTTTTCTGGCTTCAGCTTCTCTTTCTTTCAGCAGCTCTCTCTCGTCACCCCTACCACAACAAACCCCAGCATTCACCGGTACCGACGAGAAAATCCGGGGTGCAGCTTCCACTGTCTCGCCCATCCAATATTCGTGCACATGGCTATCCCAGACTTTTCGATCAGGACGAAATGGAAAAATGATTAGACGCTCGGGCTGGTAGGCAAACCTGGGTCCTGCACACCTTGTCTTCAGTTCGTTTGTCTCTCCCTCCTCGGTTCCGGACAATCTTGCAGCGATGAACTTCGTACCCGCATCTCCATGCGCTTCACACTGTTTGCTGCTGCTGCCCACTGCACACACACGCATCGCCTCGCCCCGTTTCCCTTGCTGTGCGCAACGGCGAGCCGGCGTCGGATGGTGGTTGGCTACATGTCTGGGTCACACGCAGGGCGACGTTGGGGTGTAAGCGCTGGGGAATTGTCAATGGGGGTTTTCCGTTCGGATTTCGTCGTTTGAGTGGTCGAACTCCTTGTTCCTTCTTCAACCATGTTCTTTGGAACGTCATGTTGCATACACAGTACCGTAGATGGGGGGTAGGTTGATCGATCTGAGTGGGCCGGCGGCGGGCGGTTTCGTCAGAATCGATTCTTTCCCACGTGCTTCGGAGGATGATCATCGCGATTTATTGAGGAG
The DNA here is from genome assembly GCA_007735645.1 of Venturia effusa. Taxonomy (NCBI): domain Eukaryota; kingdom Fungi; phylum Ascomycota; class Dothideomycetes; order Venturiales; family Venturiaceae; genus Venturia; species Venturia effusa. Next base: position 1,171,957 of record CP042195.1, read on the forward strand.
GAATTGGCGAGTGGAGGTGTGCTACGGCGGCTTTCTCTCCCTCCTCCAAGCTATGCCTCCATTGCGCAGGTAATGGGTCACTGGTCAAGGTTTTGATTTTCCTTTCAACTTCCTGATAACGTTTGACGGGACATCCCTTTTCATTCCAACCTTTCAAAGGTTTCCTTGCTTCCTTATCTTCCTCCAATGTCCCTGCAGCTGTATTCGAATCCCAGAACCCCCACTCAACCGCCGCGGTTCGCTCCTATCTTCCTCACCCACTCCTGTCGTTTTCCTTGATTGAAAATATACGGGTAGGAATAATCACGCGATAAATCCTTCTTTGCGCAGATATATAGCGTTGAGTTTGTCATGGATCCCTTTTGAGTAGCCCGCTTGTTGAAGAAGAGGTTTGGATAAAAGAAGAAGAAAAAGAAGGATTTCAATACCCAAAACAGTATTCGCTAGGTACAGACGTCAAACAGCCTTCTTTCCGCTCCCTCCCTCACCCCTCTCCAACTGCGTTCCATCCTTGAATAATAAGCGAGACTAACCATTCGATCATTCCGATGAACATAAGCGGACAAGACTGCAACACGAAACAAACAAATGAAGACGACGCTGTCTACACTCTCCATCTGTAGGCATAATGTTTTCCAGCCTCAAGCAAAAAACGCCGATACCGGTACGAGAAAGTCAAAAGCACAAAAAACAACACGAGCTATGATGGGAGGTTTTAGATAAGCCAAGAAAAGACAATTAATTAGGGAAATGCTATCCCAACAAATGACGCGTTAGATCTAGAATAGTACGATAGCTAGATGACTTATAGCCTGTATAGATACTGAAGTCGTCGTTATTCTTCATATCCTCCTTCTTAATCTCTTTCTTAGTACAAAAGACGCCAGTCATGACCGTACATGTCTATTGACGGGCCACGTAAGATGCGGAAGGGGAAGGGGATTGAAAACGGGTCTCAGGGTTTGGTTGAGATATCGTACTAATACATGTATGCGGTTGAGAGGGAGAGGATACGAGTACGGGTATTGCCTGTGAAAAATTCGGCATGGGACGGGGAGTCCGACAGAGATTGCAGATAAGGAGGAAACCGTAAGTTCCATGTCTCCAAATCGCGTCGCTCGATAACGCGTCATCTTGAGCAACGCACGTGTAACCCATCATCAAGATCAACGAATTGCCAAAACCGAGACTTTCAAAACCGCGAGAGAACTCATCAAGCGCGCTGCGAGTTTGGGAAACGACTAGTTGGATAAACACTACCTACGTCGAGCGACGGACTACCCCTCATTCCTCCTCTCCCTCTGTACGGATGTCCTCCAACTCTATCCCATACCATTTGTTGAGTCTCCTCCCATAGTTCCTCGAAACAGCCAGAGACATATTCCTCGAAGCCGGCGCCTCATAAGGGGCCTCCTGGAACAGGATGCCCCGTCCTTGGGCGTGGAACAACCACGTCGACCCGTAAAGATGATCTGCTTCGAGATGTATGGCTTGCAGAGCGTCAACAAAGTCCTGCCATTTGAATAGCGTCGGAATTGGCTGGCCGGGGACCCAGAATAGCGTTTTGAAGACACCGGCGAGGCGAGGCTCGAGTGTAAAGGTCAGGTTTGCGGGAGAAGAAGAGCGGGGATGTCGAGGAGTGGAGTCGGGAAGCTTAAGCAAGGCGTCTGCTGCTTCCATCCTCTTCAACACTGCTGCCATCCTCTCCTTTGCTGCTGCCGTGCTCTCCTTTTCTGCTACCTGTCTCTGAATGCTCTCCCTTGCCGCTAAGTACTCTGCTTCGTTTTTTCGGAGTTCGAGTCGCTTTGCCGCCTTGAGCTCCTCGATACGTTTCATTACGCGCTCCGTCTCGTTCTCTGCTGCCAACCTTTCAACCTCTTCCCAGACTTCCTCGTCCGATGCCTCCGGCGTAAGAGTGCCCGTCCTTTTCGGTTTAGCCTTCTTCCGCTTCTTGAGCCTTGGTTTGGCTTTAGATAGAGGTTGGTCTGGCGCTTCATCTGAATCTTCCATCTCGGATTCGGGCTCAGAATGCTCACCGTCCCCGCCGTTGTAGGCTCCCTGGACCATCTTCATGTCTACCTGTGTCGCGCGAAACAATTTGTCGATTTTGTCCACCACTGTTGGCGATTCGAATTCGCGGGACAACTCGAGGGACAGATTATTCAACAGAACTACCAATCTGGCTCTCCTCGTGGGCGCAAAACGTCCATTCATGCGAGCATCAAGCCAACGTTGTCTGGCACCGACGTATTCTGTCACGAGAGTAGATATGGCTTTCGGAATGCCGTACTTTGCAGTTATCGACAAGTGATCGATTAGCTCGTTGTGATGCCGCGCGTGCAGTGAGGGATCGTCGTACACTAGTGGTTTCAGAGCTGAGTACCAACGTGGAGTGTTTAGCACAGGCACCTCCACGGGCAGACTCTGATCGCTGGCTTCACCGAATGCCAAATCGCTTTCAGAGTTTTCGGCACTTTCAAACAATGAGTCTTTCCTAGGTCTATTCCACTGCGAGGTCAGACCGCTGTCCTTGTCTGATCCTTGATGGCCCTGTGATTCGTGCAATCCCTCAGTCTCCAAGACATTTCCTGTTAAAATGAGAGCCTTGTCCAGGCTTGACTTGTTTTTCTTGCCTTTCTTGCCTTTCGGCAAAGCTTTCGCACCTGACTTCGACCAGGCTTCAGTACGCTGCGCGAACTTGTCGTCCATTGGCTTTGAATACAATGTCTTCGCTGCCGGCAATGAGATTGGCATGTACTGGGTCTTCAGAGCCTGCCAGAACTTGTCGAGAGCCTGTTCTGCTCTTATCATGGTCTCCACTGCTTCCCGCTTGTTTGACGCATTCTCGGGAAACTTAAACTTTTCACCAGAGTTTGGGTCACCCATTTCAATAATTTCAGGATCCAATTTCTTGAGAGGATCGTCCTCACCGTCGATCAAATCCAACACAGATCGACTGGTTCGCACTTTGACTGTTAGAGGTTCATCCTCTTCTACTGCATGATCTGCTGCACGAGGAAGCGCAAGGTCGATCAGGTTTATGCACCGATACAGAATTGCCAAAGTGGATAGCAAAGAGTTGTTGTGTCGGGAAACATGTTTCTTGACTGTTGATGATCTGTTCAGAGCGATGCCAATAGAGGAAATGATGGTGCCAGGACTAATGATATAGCAAACTGAGCGACGCCTTAGGACCAGGATCTGCATCAATAAACCCGGCGCAAGATCCTCATCTTGGATGTCTTCCAACTCGAAACGGATGTTATGGAATTGACTTGGATTGTCAGGCAGTGGTTGTCCTCGTAGGCGACATTCCAACGCCGGCGAGCCAGTTATGATACTCTCTTTGAGTCGATCGATATAAGAGGATGCGACGAGTTCGAGATTCCACCTGAGGCACACCCATGGGCACAAAGGATTGGAAGTGTTTGTGGTTTGGGGACAGTCCTCCACAAGGTTGCTCAAGGTGTTCCACCTGGAGAAACGCAAAATTAGCACGGTACAGATCGAGAACATGAATCTGACGTCGATAGCAATATACTTCTGACAAAATTCATTGCAATATTTGCCAGACAAACATTGCTATCGATGCCCGATCGTAGGGGTGGAGCATACATGGCTACTTCTTCCATGGCAGTGACAAGCGAACGACTTAGCACAGATCTGACGCCCGGTGGCGGGCGTTGCCATTCTGGACGAGAATTTCTATCTTGGTCGCGAGTGATCTGCGTGAAGTGATCACTGTACTCGTTGAAGATCCTGCGGTAGTAGCTAGGATCGCTTTGCAAGGCTCTAAGGTGGTCTATAGTAGCATCGCACTGAGCATGGATCAGGAGCCGGATCTGTTCCGCTTCCAGGATTGTTGAACACGGTTCGTAGGGAGCATCCAGAGCCGGCTTGATTAGCGAGGGGGGCATCTGCTCACATGTGGAGATGGGAGGCGGTGCGGCTTGGTCGCTGTCGTACGCGAGTATCTCTCTGCAGCAGTTCTCCAGAAAAAAGTACGTATGGACTTGCGAGCGAAGAACGGCCACACCTTCGAAGCATCGGTAGACACGTCTGGTAGCCAGCGTTCCCCAAGGGTCTATCACTGTGTCCACGGGTATGAGGCCTCCATAGTGATCGCTTGCACGCTCAAGCGAGTCCTCTTCCAAAAGCATGCAAAATTTGTCGGCCCACGACGGGATTTGTGGCCTGGTGAGAACGTGAAATGGGTAGGCAAGAAGATCGCCACGGGCAAATTTTGCAGGCTCATTTTGGCCGCGTGCTCTCATGAGCCGCATCAGGGCACCATTGGTGGTGAGGCTGAGGCTGGGGGCATAGACTGGGCAGGCATAGACGGTGCCGTACAGTTCTGAAATGGTTGGGTTTGAGTTGGCCATGTACGACTCGACATCCGCTCGATAATTGTGAGACACCGGACCCCACAAATCTTCCAGTATCCCGCATTGCTGTTCGACGGATAATCTCTCCCATTTCTGCTCAATGAGGGGCCCTAGCTCTGTGTCCACGAAGATTTCTCGAAGGAATGTGTAGCTTGCGTTGATATTGGTTGAGTAGCATTCGATCAATGATTGGAATTCCTCCTCCCCCATGGATGGCGTAGGAATCATGGATGGCAAAGGAATGCTGTCGAGAGCGGCATCTTGTGCCATGATGCCGATGCCGTTAGTAAGAGATGCAGCGACTCGATTGATGGATGTTGGATCGAGGGCAGAACGGAACAGAACAGAACAGATTGTCACGCTCGCACGCTCAAGAACGAGCCACTGACGGCAGGAATGACCACCATGCCAACACCAGGAGCATCGCCATTACCTGATAAGCCTCTGGCAGTATTTTCGCCAAGTGTGTCAGACAGCCGTTCTTCACTTCATTCTTCATTCTACTAAAGATGTTGTGAGAAGACGGCCCCACAGTGGCATCAGTCATTCCGAGTCTCTGGGTCCCCAGGAATCGTCATGATTTGCAAGATTTAGCGACAATCGACTAAAGCTGATTGTCAATTATTCTCTGGAGATGCTGTTTGTCTACGTCGTCGGGACTTTACTGATATCGATCTTGATTTGTTGATGATAAGACTGCTTGAGTTGTAGCGCGAGGGCACAGAATTGGCGAACCCGCAGTGGCCCTGTATGTTAGACGGCGCGATTGTGGCGGCAGATATCGGGGTGTAGATGGGCTCCCAAGCTTACAGACAGGCGGAATCACCTCGTGTAAGTGGTACTAGTAATCGCGCGTTGTGGTGGACTATGGATGAAGTACTCGGTCTCGGACTCTCGGTAGTATAGGCCAAGCATTGACCCTCTGCATCCAGCCCGGGCACCCGACCCCCGCATGGGCTGGAGTCTTAAAGTTCCTCTCGTCACCTCATCAAGGTGCATGGGAATACGAGATACGAGGGACGAGGGACGAGAATCGACGGGCAGACGTCGAACCTCAACATGTCAAAGGTTGATGACTCGGTATCATCATTTGCAGTTCCTCACCGCCGAACGAACCATTGCTTAGCTTTCCAGTGTTCCACCCAAATCTCGCGACCTTCACCGCGAAACAAACAATCTTGCTGACTTAGCCGTGACTTCTAGCCGGACGGAGAACTCTGACCAGTACGTCACGATCGAACTCGGCTTAAACACGCTTCGCCTTCGGGCAAGATCAAAAATCCCTCTTGGCCGTTGTTAGCCGCGAAATCTCTTCATCAGGTCTTGTGCTGCGGATGCATCACTAATCTTTTCGTCTGTTTTCGTCTGCAGAGTTCAAACCAGGAAAATCTCGACGTGCCATCCCAGCAGCGAACTGTGCCCAGCGGCGGAACCGTCCGAGACGCCAATCAAACATTCGAATGCGCCCGAGATATTGAGTCAGTTTCCAGTGATCTACATGTGCTAAATTGAGCCTCCAGAGATATAATCGGAAACCTTCGACAGATCGAAGGAATTTGAGCCTTCTGTTCGTCGCTACGTCTCCAATCTCTCTCGCTCGGTTCGCTCGCCATGGACATCGTCGACAAGGAATTGGCAAAGGCGGAGCGCGATGCCAGTCCCAATCGCTTCCAGCATTTTACGCAATCCGGAGAAGCAATTGAGCGCGTTGCGACTGGATCCTCATCAGCGTCTTCGAATTCCTCTGCGAGTTCACCAGATGCCCGCGAATCAAACAACATATCTCGTCAGCCGACACAACATGATATCATGGGCACCATGGAACGAAGCGCGACCTCGATGAGCCGGATTCAGACACAAAGATCGCAACATTCAGGAACTGTGGGCGCGACTATCAACAGCAGGAAATCGACCAAGCCTCTCCCAGCATTCGGGGCGGGAAAGCCGTATCCTCCCTCGTTGCCAGACAGAGAAGAGTATGTGGTGGAATTCGATGGCGATGACGATCCGCTTCACGCGCAGAACTGGCCGTTGCGGAAAAAGATTCTCACTGCGGCAATGCTTGGTTGGACGACCTTCTTGGCTGCATTTGGCAGCAGTATTTTTTCAGCGGCTACTAATCGCGTCTCGGAGGTCTTTGATGTCTCGACAGTGGTGGGCACTTTAGGCGTCTCTTTATACGTGTTGGGCTTCGCCTTTGGGCCGGTACGTCCTGCATCCCGAATCAAATTAACAAGACGAAATCGATATCGATAACTTTGTGGCATATATGGAACTGAACATCATCCGAAAGTTATCGATGTCGATCAGGTTTCGAATGCTTTCATTCAAAGGTCGACTGTGTAATGCTGACGAATTTTCCTGCATAGCTAGTTTGGGCGCCTTTCTCCGAGTTGAAAGGAAGGCGGTTGCCCCTTGTCATCGCCTCCTTTGGATTTTCCGTCTTCAACATTGCTGTTGCAGTCGGAAAAGACCTGCAGACCGTCCTCATATGTCGCTTCTGGGCAGGTATGTTTGGAGCCTGCCCGTTGACAGTTGTGGCTGCAGTCTTCTCCGACATGTTCGACAACAGGAGCAGAGGGCTTGCTATTACAGTCTTTTCTCTAATGGTCTTCAGTGGTCCCTTCGTCGCACCATTCATAGGTGGGTTCATTACCTCCTCCTATTTAGGATGGCGATGGACTGAGTACTTGGTCGCTATATTGGGTTTCTCTGCCTTCACGCTCAATCTCTTGTTTCTTCAAGAGAGCTATCCTCCCATTATCCTGGTTAGAAAGTGAGTTGAAATTTTCACAGACTGTAAGAAACAAAGCTAATATAATGACAGAGCCGAAGAACTGCGTCGCCGGACCAAGAACTGGGGGATCCACGCAAAGCAAGAAGAAATCGAGGTGGACATTCGAGAGCTTATAGAGAAGAATTTTTCCAGACCTATCAGAATGTTGATATCGGAGCCTATCGTTCTGTTGCTGAGCATCTACATGGCGTTCATTTACGGACTACTCTACCTTTTCTTAACAGCTTATCCACTCGTCTTCCAAGGTGTTCATGGCTTCAATCCAGGTCTTGGTGGCTTACCATTCTTCGGAGCCATCTGCGGCCAACTCCTCGCCGGCCTCATGATCTTCATTCGTCAGCCCGGCTACAACAAGAAGCTCGCAGCCAACCACGGCGTCCCAATTCCCGAGTGGAGATGTCCCGAAATTATCGCCGGTGGAATCAGCTTTGGCCTCGGACTGTTCTGGTTCGGATGGAGTGGGTACAGGGCCGATGTTCACTGGATCGTTCCTACCCTCAGTGGCTTGATGACCGGTTTCGGTATCATGTCAATTTTCTTGCAGGGCCTTAATTATTTGGTCGATGCCTATCTCATGTTTGCCGCGTCAGCTAGTAAGTCCATCTTCCGCCTTGTCATTTGCTACTCCTTGCTAACCTACTGCTAGTCGCCGCAAACACCTTCCTGCGATCACTCTGCGGAGCAGGTTTTCCCCTTTTCGCAAGGTTCATGTTCAACGGCATGGGAATCCAATGGGCCTCCACCATGCTCGGTATTCTTGCTTTGATCCTCGTCCCTGTGCCCATTTACTTTATGCTGAGAGGAGAGAGAATTCGATCCAAGAGCGCATTTGCACCTATGCGTCCGGCGCCAAAAGCCGCCAGCTCGACTGACGAAGAGAAGCTTAGTCAACACAGCGAATAATTCCTTGATGACTGATTGTTGTTTAATGTTTGTTTCTAATGGGTCTCATCTGTGGGCATGGGATGGCATGAGAACCCTCGATTTGTAAATACCCAATACACGCTGTAATTTATTCTGTGTAGTGAGATTCTCGAGTTTCGCCTGGCCTTAACTTATGTGGTCTACACTTAAATGGCAAGGCGATAAGTTGAAGAAAGAATTCAGATCTCGCTATGGCTGTTGTTGTTTGCAGTCAACTCAAATATTGAATTCCCACGTCTGAGAAAGAGAAAAGAACCAGAGTTGAGCCGACCCCTGTGGGAACACGTGACCCGTTCTCTTAGAGACTGTTCGATGAAGACCAAGGCGACGAACACATCAAGCAGCGCGTGCGCGTAGTACCTCTAGGCCGTGCCCAGGAATTACAGACTCGGATCTAGACACAAACATACACGTCGCCCTCGTACTTAGTCGCATTGCCCTACACCACGGAAATCACAACGCGTCCATCGCCGCAACTCCCGTAGCACCCCCATCATGGGTTCGAGAAAGCGAGGCAGAGATCAAATGGAGGCTGTGGAACCTGTGCCAGAGATCGCCGAAGAGCCGTCTACACTTCAAAAGATCCGGGAAATGTGGGAATTTGCCAGTCTTATGCAATACCTGTTCTTTTTCGGCAAGGCAGTTAAGCTGGAAGACCTCGATGTCGAGGTACGTGACGATAGTTATGCGCCCCGGCATACAGATCGTGAACAGAGCATGCAACTAATGCTTTTCGATGGCAGGACTTCGAAGATGAGTGCATCAAACCAACTACATCGGAAAGACTAAAACAGATTGGACTCGCGCTGCTCAAATTTGTCTCATCGCATAAAGGCTTAACGTGAGTATGAGATCTCGTCTCAGCCTCAGTACATGGCTAAGACATATAGGCTTGATTTATTCGATGAGTACACACGCCGCCAATACGTAGCCAAGGCCCCCAAGCGCAATCCATTCGGCATTGAGGACGAGCCCGCACAGTTCAACGATTTCGACGTCTTCACCAAGATCCGTGTACTGCAACAGCTCTCAGTATGGACCTTGAATAACCCCAACCCCATACGCGAGAGACTAGATGAGAGAGAGTCGGAACAAATAGGCTGGGTAGGCAGATACCAGTTCCTCCCAGTACAGAGCTTCTTTCTGACCGTCTTAGCGCATTGAACCCTTTGGCTGGGACAGAGATGACAGAGTATATTTCGTCCTCGATGACAACCGCTTGTACCGTCGAACCGACGCTCCTCCACCACCTGAGATAGCAACAACCAAGCCCAAAGCTAAGGCGAAGAAAGGCGGCAGAAGCACAAGATCGAATAAACGTCGCCGAGTATCGCGGACAATACCCGAAACGAGCCCCGAGGATGAAGATGGAGTGGCTCAGGAGGTCGAGACGGGCGAGCCGGATGCGGAGGAAGAGAAAGAGCAGCGACCTGACGATTTCTTCATGCAAAAGTGGGAGCTCATCGCTATTACTTTGGACGAATACAACACATTTATAGATACAATTCGCAAAAGCAAAGATCCGAACGAGAAGTCACTGGTGAAGAGCATACAGGAACATGTCTTCCCTATTCTTGCGGAGCAAGAGGAAGAGCGCCAGAGGAAGGAGGCTCGCCGTTTGAAAGAGTTGGAATTGATGCAAAAACTGGCCACTTCCAAGCGATCGAGTCGTCTTGCTGGGAAGATGGACAAAATCAGGGAACAACAAGAGGCAGAAGAAGCCGAGCGTAGACGACGAGAAGAATTGGAAATGGCCCACAAAGAGCAGCGGAAGCAACAAGAGCTTGAAAATGCTCGAGAGTCTCGACGAGAAACGCGAGAACAACGTCTCAAGGAGCGTGAAGTGAAGCGTATTCTGGAAGAAGAACGGCTCAAGCAAGAAGAGGAGCTACTGCAGAAGATCAAAACAGATGATCTTGATGCCGAAGCAGCTCGTGCACGACTCTCTGAGCGCAAATTAAAGGCAGACATGGAAAAGCGGAAGAGAGAGCTGGACAACCTCCAACAAGACGACGAATGGTACTTTGATTGCTCGGTTTGTGGTGTCCATGGAGATAACCTCGATGATGGCACCCATAGCATTGCCTGCGAGAAGTGTAACGTCTGGCAGCACAGCGCTTGCCATGGCATCAGCGTACAGCAGGCTGAGCGTGAAGACTTCCACTTCCTATGTAAAGACTGCAAGAAGAAAGCTGCAAATCCAGTGCCTCCTATCAAGCTCAAATTCGGCAAAGGAACTCCCACCAAAGGCGACGACGCCCAAGCTGCGAAGAACGGCACCCAAGCCAGTCCAGCTCCTCGTCCTGCGGCTGTCGTCAATGGTAATGGTAATGGCAATGCAAGTAGCAAGAGTGAGCCCTTGGTCTACCCTGGACCACCACCTACTCCTCCAGGATTAACTCCCACGGTTTCTGGACCAACGGCAAGACCTCGCCTGGAGTCGTCAGCATCGCCATATCAATGGCAGCCTCCAGCACATCACTACACACCTGTCACAGGACCGCCTGCATACAATGGTTATTATCAGCCCCCTCCGCCGCAGGGAATGTACAATCCACAATCTCTACATGCCCGCCCGCCTTCTTCTGCACCTCAGTCGTATTCAGGAGCTCCCCCATCGCCCTATCAACATCGTTCTACACAAGCGCCTGTTGCAAATATGCAACAGTCTCCACATCCTCCGGCGCAACCATCACCGACGCGTCCATCGCCTCAGATGTACGTGCCTCCTTCATCTGCATCGCCTCCACCAGCAATGGTAGCAGTGTCACCACGAGCGCAATACACGCCACGGCCGAATAACAGCCCCCGACCGCAGCATTTCACGCCGCCTGCTCAATATGCTGCACCATATCAACCAGGCTTTTCCCCAGCCAAACATGCGTCACCCAGGATCACATCGAGTCCTAGCCTATCGTCTGTCATGACACCGAACATTCCTCCTCCGCATCACCCGAACAGCCATTCGCCTATTCCTGTCAAACATGCGCCGCCGACTGCGCAGCAGAGCAATGGGTTGGGACCGGAGCATCTTGGGGTGCCTCCGTTACTGCCAGCGCCGTCGATTGGGAATGGAAGTTTCGGCCCTAGTCAAAATGGTACCAACGGGTCGAATTAGAGCTGTATGAATGATTTATAAAAGAGACAATTCTGATGATTGTGTTAGTGTTCCACGAAATGTCTCCTTTGAAAGACTCATACTTGGGGATTTGGTAACCGGATTTTCCTCGGGACGGAATCATGAGGCATTGGTTCTACAAGTTAGGTGGGCGGTTGGCGGACGCAACGATCGCATGGTATCAGGACAGTGGTTGCTTCTTGCGTGATGTGATGGTTGTATTTGTAAACTCAGCATGGGACGGCACAAAGATTGGGAGTATCAATGGCATTCCGATCTGGCGTTGATGGGCTTGATTGGGCTTGGGATTTGTAAGATACAACGCACACCGTTTGGGCATAGACGTGGACATGGACATGGGTGCAATGTATCTGGTTTTCTGACGATGGGGAAGGCATGGGGTTTTGATGTCGGTATCGGCTTCATTATGGATCGATGATTGGGATGTTCGATTCTCAAATTCGTCTTTTTGATTTGTTCTGTGATTGGATTCGCTGTTCATATACGGCTCCTTTCTGATCCACGTGACTTTCCTTTTTAGAGAACCCTTCGCACCGATGTGAGAATCGGAAAGTTGCTTTCAAGTTCACGGCAATGACGCTGCAGCTGTTGGTTGATATCGGGTCTGAGGGGCTATGTTTCATCGTGTGAAATGGCATATTGGTTTGAAGTACATGTGTAGGATCCGTATCTTGGAAGACTCAGATTGTAAATCGCTTCCCGTCTAGGCTCTTCGTAATTGTACACTTCCATGCTGGTCGAAACCGAGTCAACGCCTTGCCTGATCCATTTGATAGTTGTACACGCATGTCTTGTGGTTTCCTGTCATCTGTAGCCTCTTTTTCCTCAGAGCAGCAGCTGTCTACCAGTTCATCTTCAGTCTCTCTCCTCGGAGCAGCCATCTACCAGTTCATCTTCAACCTGCCTTCCATCTCGGTGTGGAAATCTGGAACATCTCGGAGCTCATCGCCTGTGTATATGTTAGATTCCACGGTTACTAGCCAGATTTTCATCACTACGCAGAAGTGATGGCATAATAAAACCTACCAACAAACACATCTTCCCAACCAACCTCTTGATCCCGTCCAGCTAGGATATCACTACTGACACTCGCTCCATACCCAAGCATTCTAGGCCTCCACTCGCCCTCCCGCGCAATCTTCAATTCCATACCCCGTCTCACCGGCTCGGCGATCCCGAACTGGCGGCGGAGCAGTTGCATCTTGAGAGCATCTTGAGTCGATCTCCACGCGGTCAGGCGCTGTTCGAGTGGGTGTGAGGACTGCAGTTGGTGGGCTTGGGCGGAGCCCGTGGTGGAGGAGACGAGGGGGTTTGTGAGACCGTTGTTGGCGCGGAGGGTGTCGTGGATTCCTGGGGCGGATGGGGCGCCGGCGTGTTGGGATGTGGTGGATGCGGTGGCTTTGGAGGGGACGATTCGGAGGGACTGTTGTTGTTGGTGTTTGTTAGAGATTGGTCGGGTGTAGAGTCGAGGCTGGGGGTGAGGTGTGTAGTTACCATGTTTGCTGTGGACGTCGTCTGCGTTGTTGTTGTTGTTGGTGGGTACAGGTGAGATTTGATGGATTAGCGGAAGAAGTGTGTGTCTTTTGTTGTGATGAGTTGATGTTTTGTTCGTGGAAAGTTGAAGTTGATAGGTATTGGTGATGCTCATAAGGCTACACGCAGCACGCGTTCCAGGTTAGCTCGTATTATCCTACCTAATTAAGAATCTCGAGCTGTCAGCGTGAACGACAACGACATTGCGACGACAAGACTACCACCGGGTTACCACACTGCCAATTGATACAACACAGTCGCCTACTCATCGCGAAGAGAAGCACGCTCAAATCAGCCCAATCGCGCCCATCGCCGTTTCCGAGAAAGCTCGCTATCATCTCATCTTCAGGCAGGCGTCATATCCAGCTCACCTCCTACACACCATAAAGCGAAGCGAACCAGCACACCTTCTTGCGCCGGTTTGGCCGGCATCCAAAGCGAGGCCGCGGTGCCTCGGAGTCCACCACCAGAATCATATTCGCCAGATGTCGCTTGAATGCAACCACTAAACCCATTCCTAAGGGCCTTCTTCAGGAGCACTCTTCCCTCCCAGTGTTCTCCTGTGCACCATCATGTGTGTATCACTGTCCTCGTGTCTCGAGTGATCGATAATAATAAGATAGATACTCCTGGTCCCTTCCACAGAACTCCTCCTCACCTCACGCGATCGCGAGACCCACGTTCTCTACTCCGACCTAGCCACAAACGAGGAATTCCTCGCCAGCCATGTTCTTCGCGTCCCAGGTGGTGTGGCTCAGGGCGGCGCCTCGAAGGATGGTCCCGCGACGTTTCGAGAGAGCAGGACGAAAGCAAAGCAGTATACCACCTTGAATGGCAGGACTGTGATTGTCAAGGATACATTCGTGTACAGCAACAAAGGTTGGGCTTGACGAGTCTGAAAGGCAGGAATGATGCTGATTTGTATGAGAAGGTTTCAAAACATTGAACCAAGTACAGTTGATCAGCGATACTATTTACTATCCAGACTCGGTGGATTCGCAACCATGGCTTATTTACAATATTTCGAAACCGCTGATTGGGGCCGTGGAGACTATCAAGATCACGCCTGCGATATGGGTGGAGAAGGAACAAGTTACCAATGGTGTTATTGCACCCCTATCGAATGCGACAAACGGAGCCTCTTCGTCGACCACTGGACCAAAAAAGAAGGATATCAAGTCTTTTTCAGATCTACTCAATAATTTTCCAATGATCGCGCGACAAATGCAGCCGGGACTGGATCGGCTTTTCAAAGAATTTGCGAAGGAGTTTGAGAAACCACTGCCTGCTCTTCCTCCGTCACGTCCTACAACGCCTCTTTCTTTACGGCACCGAAGCGGTTCTGCATCTTCGCAGGACAGCGTGTCAAACTCGCTCGGCAGCAACCTTACGAATGGGACAAATGGACAATATATTTCCAATCTCGAGATTGGCGACGAAGAAGGGATGATCCGAACATCTTTGGAAACAGCCGTCACAGCAGCGATCGATCTTTTTCAAATGGTGGACAAGCAACAATTATCACTTCTTGGGGCTACCACAGAATTAACTGGGACTGTGGTTGAACGGATGATTGAAAGATACGTTACAGAACAAGTCCATGACACAATATTGTGGCCCAAAATCTGTATCCTCAGAAAACCGGATGACGTGGAATTGGAAAGTCGAATTCATCAAATGCAGGATATCGATCTTTCACAAGTCGGCCTAGCTGTTGGCCACAGCCTTCAAGCCAAGAAAGAGCTGGCAGTTCGACTGTCGAAAGGAGTTGACACCTTCAAGAAGATGGGCGTCGCCGGTAGTCCGCAAGAAATGGTTGAGATTTTGTTAGCGACAGAGAAAGTCATCACGATGTCCGAACCTGCCACAGGGGAACCGGCGAGCAATGGGACCAGCCCAGCCACTCCAAATAGTGCTGCTGAAAAGCGGGATGCCATGCTTACGATCAACGCAGATACACTGGTATCCTTGCTTTTGATTGTTGTCATACGAGCGTCAGTGCGCCATCTGCAAGCTCGGCTATCCTACATGCGCCACTTCATGTTCATTGATGATGTTGAAACAGGCGAAGCTGGATATGCATTAAGCACATTTGAGGCTGTTTTGTCCTATCTTGTTCGTGATTCCGGAGGTATACGTCGCTCCAGCCGACGGAACCGCAGGTTATGGCAAGCAACCAAGACTGGAGATGTTGCGGAGATGAAAGCTTGCCTAGAGCCCGAATGTCATGACGCTGCCATTGATGGCATCCATACTCTCGATCCTGTAATGGATTCCTTCAAATTTCCAGCAACGAACTCATTGGACGGCACGACAGTGAATGGCGCGTCAGAATCTGGTAGCGTGTCAGATGAGAAACTTGTCTATGAACCCAGAACTGAAGGCTCTCTAGACCATGTTCTGTTTTTCCAAAGAGAAACGACTCCACCTCCAGAGGTACGGCCGAAGATGAAGAAGCGCGTGTCAGTCCAGTCGAGAAGTACTTCCAGCTCATCCGCATTTTCGCTTCGTTCCTTTGCCGATACAGTCGCATCACAATCTAGTTTTGTCGAGGGAGACAATTCGATCGATACTCTGACCAAAACCCAAAGCTCTGGTGGCGAATCTGTTCTCATGATGGCGATCGAAAGTGGGCAGGACAAGTCACTTGAGTACCTGCTCAGTCTGGAGAAACACTATCCTATCGAATATGTGCTGGAAGACGAGAACAACGAGGGCACTACGTTGCTCAGTGCCGCGATACAAAGCAGTCATTTTCGATTGACCGAGCGACTGGTTGACTTCATTGTGGATCACGCAAACAATCAGGACATGCTTAGAGATTACATAGCCAGGCAGGACACCAAAGGACGAAGTGCAGCTCACTATTTGTTCCACTGCCCGCGACTGATAGCTCGCATCAGTGATCTTGTTTCTTGGAGGCTGAAAGACAAAATTGGGCAAACACCCCTTTTTGCTCTATGCCGTTCCTATGACCACGAGGAATACAAGTGGATGGTTGATACTGCTTTAACAGCAGCAGCCAATGCACAAACTGACGGCAAACCATTGCATCTGGATGATCACGTTGACAATAAAGGCAATACACTTCTTCACATCATCAATGACGCTCAATTAGCAGTCAAGCTGCTCTACCAATGCGATTCGGACCCAAATGCTTCTAATGATAAGCAATTCACACCTCTCATGATGGCTAGCAAGTACGGTCGTACGGACATGGTGAGGGTGCTTTTTGGTGATTCGCGAATCGACCTTCACGCCAGAGATTTACGAGGACTCACCGCGACTGAACTTGCCAAGGACGATGAGGTCCGCAATCGTATCGATGATCTTGTTCTCCTGGCCACTCCACCCGGAGTCCACTCACGTACAACGACGGTCGTGCGATCATACTTTGTTGAAGATGGCACGATACGTTTCATAGTCAAGTCTGGAGCCCAGAATCCAAACTCCACCATTACAGTAACGACATCCCGACGTGCATTGGTAGACTTTGAGAATCTCGCAAAATGGCTGGCACTAGAACATCCTGCTTCTTGGTTACCAAGTATTTCCGGCATTCAATCTCCTTTCCTGATACCCTCGAAACCCTCGAGGTCAGTGTCTCGCGACATGCAGCTCAAATTTGACAGCTTCATCAAGATCCTCCTCTCCCACTCCACATTTTCCACCCACGAAATGGTCTGGGAATTCTTCCTTGTACCTGATATGGATCCAGCAATGCTTGCAGATCGCAGCAGAATCAAAGCAGAAACGCGCGCCGAAAACGTCAAAGACGAGTACACTCCAATCACCGATGTTCGCGAGGTCGAGCTCTTTGTTGGCTACGCCCAAGATTCGGTTCGCCATGTTCACCACTCCACTAGATCTGTTCTCCGCCGGGTCAACCGTGTACGTCTCGGCCAAGCCGATTTGCTCGATGCAGCAACATTGGCCTCAAACGCACTTTCCACACTCACCTTTTTACCGGACGAGCACAAAAAGGCCTTTCAGCGCTACACGAAGACTATCAGTCAGCCTGAATTCTCACCATATACAAGCTTCTATTACAGTATGCACGCCATCTCAACAACTATTGCCGCGATACTTCAATCTCTCAACCGCCCCACCTCTCTGATTGCCCAAATGCAAACCGTGCAGAAGGCTATTGATCGTCACTCGTTAAGTTTACGCCGTTCTGACCGCTGGCCTACTTCTTTATCGTTACTTGATGAAACTCGACACCGCATGCAACGTGACGCTCAGGACAAAATGGACAAATCGACAGATGAATTGAAAGGATTGGGGAAAGAGCTGAGATATACTCAGAGCGTTGTGGCGGGTGAACTAGCGAGTTGGCAGGACGAACGAATCAAATGGGGGAGGAGTGCTTGTAGGGATCTAGCGCGCAGGATGATTGTCGCTGAAAAGGCGAGGTTGGAGAGCATGAGGAGGGCTTTGAGGGTCGCAGGAATTGTAGAGAAAGTGACGCCCCCAAAGGTCGTTCCCTTTGGCGATACGAATGGGACCGGAGAGGTAGGCAAGAGTACCTCTGGTGCCGATGGGAAGAGTAGTGTGCATACTCCAGCAAGCGGGAGCAGTCTATCCAACTTGAGACAGATTGCCTAATTCTATAAATGTATTTTAGACGGCGTTTTGGAAGAGCGCATCATTTCATGGGTACGGGGGTTGCGGAATGTTGTATACCACACCTGGCCACGATTTAGTAAATGAAATTACCATCGGTTTTAAAGGTCCATGCTGTCGGTGCTCGCTCAAGAACGGTCCTCTGAGTGTTTTGTGATCGTAGTCAGGCTGGATGGACTTGTGAGCAAGGCTGACGCAAAAGAAAGCACAACTTTGATCTGTCCAATTGGCGACAACAACCCAGACTATGGCCTGCCATATGTTCGTCCTCATATCTTCCAAACTTTGGAACAAATGTAAATGAATGGCAGCGTCTGTTTTTGTTTTCCAGAGTATGTTCCACGTGATGGTGATGGTCGTGGGTGATGATGTAACATTAGTAACCCGCATGCTCGCGTACTCCGTCAGTCTGCAACCAGCATCCCATATATTTCACCAGCTTTATAAGAGATCCTTACTGAGTGCATTCTTATATCTTTATGGATTATCTCACACCCAATGCTCGACTATCATGACCCCGTCTGGCTTCGAATTCCCTCCAAAATCGCATGTTTGTCAACCAGAACGCGTCGATTCCAGCCATGATACCGCTTCGAAGCCAAACTCCTCTGGAAAGAGGAAGTTGAATGACGGAGTAACGCATGTTTCTCAACTATCTTCCTTCACAATACGCGTAAGAAAGTCCTGCCCGAGGCACCATGGACGCGACAACTGAAAGAAAAGCTAGCCCTGTCCTGCATCCATATACGATAAACCTTATACCCTGCAGCCTCTACGTCTTCTCAACCGATCAAGACTACCTCTATCTTTCCTCGATACCTCATCCAATACCGATCCGTTACCTACAACACAATTGTTCTCCGCAAACATTGCTATACTTGAGCCCCAAGATGAAGGTTCTGGGACACCAAATGTGCTCGTTGCAGGTCTGGACTCTGGCACGTCACTTTATGCTATCGAACGCGTGAAGCCTCGGATATATGCCCTTTGCAGGCTGCACAAATGGGTGAAGATTGGATATCTGGAAGATGAATGTGCGGTTCACTATACGCCTGTTACACGGCAATCACAAGTAGAGCATTCTGGGGAGACCACGCAATGGTGGAAAAGGACAGCTGTTGGCGAGAGAGATGGTCTGCAGCGCCCTGAAAAACGTCCTCGATTGTCCATGGCGCCTCCACTTTCGTCAGAACCTCAGATCGAGCTTTCAAATGTGCAGCCAACACAGAACTTACCAGACGATAGCATTGACTTAAGGCCAGACATTGTTCCAAGCCAAACGGACCAACCCATATCAAGCCAAGAAACATTGGATACATTCGTCCGCCAGTACTTGGACGCGCTATACAAATCTCGAACGTCCCTCGCCTTCTTTGCGAAGGGCCCACTGTCTCGCGCGCGAAAGGTTTTCACGGCATCTTTGGAAGACGGTCTGTCAATCAGCGATTTTGCAAACTTTTTGCGAAGCATGATACTACCACTCAACACCATGGACAAAAAGTATCGTGAAAAGATTCCCAGCCTGATTCGCGGCTTACCTCCCGGTACGCTCTCAGATTCCGAGCAAGATGGTCCGCCTTCCACGAAAAAACGGAAATCAAAGAAGCTGCCTAAATTGAGCAAGGACGGCTTCTACAATTACGAGGACGAACCTTGCAAGCGATGGTGGTTGATGACCAGCTCGGATGCAAAACCTCACCAGAATGAATCAGTGGAACAACTTCTCCGGCGTCGGGTTGGACATTTACGAGTCAGAGAGACACTAGCACAGATCATTCTTGTTCTTGAGATCATGGCACTGGAGAAATCATCGGCATTCAAGGCTAGTGCTCCTAACAACGTGGAGAACGCTGGAAGTCAACCAAGCAAGAAAAAGCGCAAGCCAAAGAAGCCCGTGGATTTGGATGTACAACTGGATCTGCTCCTAGATAAGCTGACAATCTGGCAATCTATCGAGCAAGATGAGAGCAGCAATGCAGATGCCAGAAAGGAGTCCGACCCCTCTGACCGCAATAATGAAGACAAGCTTGAGGATCGCGATATCCTGGCATCATTCTGCGTGGAAGTTATTATCCCCTTCTTCAAATCCAAGGTCCCGGATAAAGCTGCGATGGTCAACAAGAAATTTGGAGGCCCTGGTGCAGTTCAGTCAGAGGAGCTTAGCAGATCAAAATCTCGACAAGAACCTGAGAAGAGGCCTCGTCGTCCGCTGCAGAAGACGCCATCAGATATTACTGGGAATATCAGGGCTCGGCCTCCGACCCTATCCCGTGCCGCAACGGATTCCGTGATGCCACGCATGAAGCGAGAGACGAGTGACATCTCCTTGCTTGAGATACCGCAAGCACGACCTATCCAGCGGAATTCATCTGTTCAATTGAAGCATCTGAAGCATCGACAGATTGACATGTTCGCTATCAGCGCAGCAACAGAGGCGAAGCAAAAGCAAAAGGCAAAAATCCAAGAGGATCTTAAGAACGCTGTTGATATTTTGAAGAAGCCTAACCGTGGACAGGCTGTCAAAGATTACGTTGACGCATCAGAGCAACGAAGTCTCGGTAGTGCTAGTATGCGAAAGAAAACAGGGACGAACCGCAAGATCTTTCAGAATGTGCAGGTGTCAGCCACGCCTAGAACTGGCAGAAAGCGAGACGCATTTCGGCCAGCTGTGCCTAGCTATGCTCAAGCAGCTCACGCACTGGATCTTGACATACCGCCTCTTCCATCGAGTGAATTTATGATTCCCTCGTCTGCGATTCGGCCTCCTCAGTTCACGGGAAGCGGAACGGCGACGTCTTCTAGTCATGTGCATCCTCATGGAGTTGCTGAAACACCATCGCGTGGGAAGTCCAAGATGGTGACGGTCGATTCTTCTCCACCGACAATGCACCAGGAAGATGTGCAAGACGATTTCATCCAAGCGACACCGACGAAAGTAAAGACAAGCTTCACAGACTATCTCAAACAAAAAGTCGCCCTGAATGGGACAGCAGACAGCCCTGACCAGGAGAGTCAGCTTCAGAAGAGGAGTAGGCCAGAGTTCGTTACACCTCGGGAGCCGAACCCTATATTTTCAACGCCGATCAAGCCTGCGTCCGCTCTTGCTACACCGGTGAAGAGTGCTAGTAGGCCGACTGCGCTTGCTCAGACCCCGGACGCGAGGAAAGAGGAGCTTCCAGAGTCCGAGGTTGAGGTCGAACCTAGTATTTATGATGCATTAGGTTGGAATGATGATTATGATGAATTGGCATAGCGTGGATGGTAGCGCTTCTTGTATTTGTTGAAAAGCGTGCATGGCCGGCGTGATTGTTTTTGAGCATTTTGGACATGCGTTCTCGTCTCATTGAGCCGCGAGTCGACTTGCATTAACGAAAATATGATAGCGAGTATTATAAGTGACATGAATATATATTTTACTACAAAACTTGGTATACATTAGACTAGATTGCCTATCAGAAATCTGGTGGACGTGGTGGCTTCTTTAAAGAGTAGAAAGAAACATTCGGGCCAGTACTAGGATCTTGTGAGTAGGTAGTCCATCTCATGCTATTGTAAAGTACCAAACGGATCAATCTACCAATGCCAAAAAGCGGCAGGAACGAGTTCAAGATGATGAATTCACAGGCACATCGAGAATCGGTGTCCGATATGGAGGCTAATCCAGGATAGGAAATTCGGAGTACTCCCTTAGCGGATTCTTGGGGGGCCCGATTGTGGTCTCTGCACCGTTTTTTTTGTAACTCGTGTATAATCGACTTTGGGTATCGGCACCGTTGTTATAAAGAGACGTAATAATAATATTATAATTATAAGTTATTAAATAATACGTATAGAGGAAAAACCCGTAGATACCCCGTAGGATTTATAAATATATAGAAACTACGTATCTATAGCGCAAACGTGTTAATATAATAATCTATATAATAATAATTACGGATAAAGAAACATCACGATTCTTATATATTTATAAGAGGATTAATTAGCTATTAATTAATCGCTATAAAGTTCCGCTTAAACGCTAAATTATACCGCTAAATTCTACCCGTAACTAAGTATTAGACTATACCGATTAGTCTATAAGTTGCTAGTATCCTAAACTCCGAGTATTACCTTCCTTCTCCTCCGTAGTTATAGCCTAAGTACCTATATTTTACCTTATTATATTAGTATTTATCTTACGTAAGTAGATCTAGCGGGGAGATACGGGACGGGAGGTATACTTACTACTAGACTAAGTTTATAGTACGTTAGGAGTAAATAATATCTATTATATTAGCTAAACTAAGTTTAAGCCTCGACTTATAGGTTAGGTTAGAGATTATAGCCTTATTATCGTCCTTAATAGGGACTATATATAGATAAGATACGAGAAGACTAGGTAGGCTAATAATTAAAGGGCTATCGAGAGGTAAGAATAGTTAGATCTTACTACGGTAATAGCCTAAGCTAAGTATAGTATCTATATAATTACTTATCTCTACTAGACTAACAATAAGGAATAAACGCATCTAGCGTTAAGTTTTATAAACGAATATATAGTTAATACGGGCTAGATAAGTAGCTTAAGAATTAGTAGTTATAATATTACCTAAGTAGATATTAACCTCGACGAAGTCTCCTATAAGATACTTAATACGATACTCTATAAATCTATTCGAATACCTATTAAACGCGTGTAACGCAATAAAGAGGCGGAGTAATTACTTACGAATTAAGGAAAACTACCTTCTTATACTACTATAAAGGTCCTTAGAACTCTATAATATTCTCTATAGAATAGTAAAGTCTATAAGCCTTCGAGAGACTACGTTAGAAATTATCGTTTAGCTATACGCTACGGGTAGGTAGTTCTTATTCCCGGATATATACTATCGTAACGTATTCTATAATAGTAATTTCTAGTAGTTGATATTACTACTAATTTAAGCTTCTAATTCTATATTCCTATCCTTAATAGCTATAATCTAGTCTCTACCTACTATCTACTCTAAGCGAGGAAGAATAGTATTAAATAGAGTAGGTATAGCCTAGAAGATAGACTAGATTAGCTATAAAAATACCTTATTTTCTTCTATATTCTAAAAAGTATTAAGTAGGGTAAAGCGTAAAGTCTAGTAGTTATTTTTACGTCCTAGGAGATACTTCTTAACGTTATAGTAGTTAGAAAGGTAGATTAATATCTTAAAAGTCTTATACTTATACTCTTCGGTAAGGTAATTATAATTAATAGTACTACTATACTTAGTACTAAGCTTAGGATTATAAATTATAGTATATACGTTTAGGCGCTTAATATTACTAAGATACTATTTCGCTCGCTTTATAACCTCGACCAAAGCGTTAGTACCGAAAGCTAAAAATCTAGTACCTTAGGCTATACTTATAGTAACTTATAAAAGAGTTATAGATATCGTATACCGAGATAGTAATTCTTTACCTAGAACGGGAGTTTAAGATATACGACCGAAACTAGGTATAGCTAAGGCCCGACTATAACGTAGATTTACTATTAAAGATATAGCTATATACTTTAGTATATTCTAAAGCTTTTAGCGGTAAGTATTAATAATAAAAGATAACTTAGCTAAGTCTTCCTATACTACTAGATAACCTATAAGGATATAATTACTCGTTACTACGCTAGCGAAGGTATTAATAATCGTAGTAACTACGTCTTAACCGTCTTAGGAAAGAGAACTAAGTAACTAGGGCTAGATATATTTTTCTTAAAGCTAATAGCGAAGGAGTAGAGGAATAATAATAGACTATTTTCTATACTCGGATATCGAGTAGCTCTTAAGATATTGTAATAGTTCCTAAACTCGTTACTAATCTACTAGGAATAGGAACTAGTAAAGGAGAGTAGTATATCTACGAGAGGTATCCTTTATTAGAATATTATCGAGAAGTAATACGTATATTAAGTAGACTAATCCCTTAAATTCGGAGTATATAGTATCTCTAGGCGTTAATATAATAGTATTATTTACTAGAGAGAGCTCGATAAGTAGTATCTATTCTATTACTATTCTATAGCGAGTATAATAGTCTTCCTTCTTACTCTTTAGGCGTAGAGATTTAAGATCTTCCCGTATCTTTATAACCTAAAAATAGTAATAACTATTTATAAATAAGTCGAATTATAAATCCCTCTAGCTACTAGAATCGACGAAATAGAAGCGGTACCTAAGATTAGTATTCTAGCTCTTTATTCTAGTATTCTCCTATTATTAAGGTATATCGGTAATATAGGTAAATAAGAAACTATATACTAGAACTTCCTCTCCTTTAATCGTAGTAAGAATACTACGATCTAAGGTAATTAGTAACTTTATTAAACCTACGACGTCTTTAAAGTTACTTCTATAAGAGCTAAGGGTTAGAGTAAAGACGTTTAAACGACGTTATCTCTTAATAAAAGTTAGAGCTACTAGTTTAATATACTAGCCTATTAGCGATCGTTAACGAGTTCGGTAGAGACTAAATCTATTAAGAAAGGTAAGAAATAGTACCGATATTATCTTTTACTTTAAGACTAAAGAGTTAAATTCTCTTAGATAGACTTACCTAAATACTTAGATCTTAAGCTCGCTATAAAGAGGATACGATCTATATAGCGGCGTAATATTAAAATCTAAGGTCTTAGGCTAAGCGAAGTCCTATACTCGTCGAATAAGAAACTATATAGTAGAAGTAGTAGGGCGAGGATTAATACGAGATTCCTAGAAATTATAGTTAAGATATACCTAATTTTAAGGAACTATTAATAGAATTATATTCTCTAGGATAAGGTAGAAGTTATTCTAGGAAAGAAGAAGCTCTAAAGAGGCTATAGAAGGATTAACTTAACTTAGATCGACCCTAAGCTTAATAATAGCTTTAGTAGTTATTAGCTACTAGATCTTAATAATAACTTCGCCGCTATTACCGCCCCGAAAGTCTCTACTAACGCCGTTTATACGACTAATATAGAAGTAACTTAACGTATAATCCTCGTCCTAGTATCTAAATCGTATAATATTAGAGAGAAAAATTAGTTTATTATCGGGATAGTAAGTAAACTCTCTAGATATTATTCGAATAGAAGATCGCTAACTATAGCCGTACTATATTTCGGTTTACTCGTTACGATATTCTCTAAAACTACTATATATCTTCTATATTAAATCCGAGGATATTATCGTCTTAATTAGATAGATTAGATCGAAAAGGATTATAGTTTTAGAAGATCGAAACTCGGCTAGCGCTCCTATCGAAGCGGTACTCTTCTCCTTACCCTTAGCTTTACTTGTTATAGTTAAGTTAAGAGGAACGTCTTTCTAGCGTATTAGAAGGAGGGGTATCTACTCTCTTATCTAACGTTTAAGTATAGTAATATTAGAAGGTAATTTAGCGAGTTCGTAGCTACGATTATTCTTTATAATATATAGGATTTTAAGTAAGCTAGTATACTACGGCTAAGAAATTCTAGTTTTATAATATTAAAGAGCGAAGGCTATCTTAAACTTAGACGTCTCGATAGTTCTACTACGCCGATAGAGGATAGACTCGCTATTATCTATAATATTAGGTAGATTTAGTATAGGGATAGCGCGAATTAAGGGAATAGTACTTATAGATTAGTAGGCCTCGGCCTCCGAAACTTTAGCTTTAGCTTTAGCTTTAAAGTTCTAGCTAGGAATATAGTTAAGTATATCTTCGATACTTAGGATTATAGTATCTAGGTCGTTATATTAGTCTTCTAATTAAAGCTCCTAGAGATCGATATTAACAGGAAGTTCTTCTTTAAGATTAATTATAAATTCGTTAGAGTAATCGTCCTTTAAAATTAGTATTAGTAAGTATACTAGAGTTAAATAGATAATAATATTTAATATACCTTAGAGCTCTAACTATTAGCCTCCTTAGATTCTTCTATTACCGATACCCTAGTCCTAAGGCTCTAGCTATTCTTAATACTATTATCCTCGGCGCTCTATTCCCCTAGAGAATTCTATACTATATCCTAGTTATTATTAGGGTCCTAGAAATTAGGTTCCTCTCGTAGTCCGATATTATCGTTAGCTCGCTATCGTTTTATTCTAGTCGAATTAGACGTAATACCGCGAGGTATTACCGTAGAGTCTTAGGGACGACGGTAGGTCTCTAAGACCTATCCTAATTCTAAGGTCCTACGGGAGACTATATTAGCTAGTATAAATTAAGCTTCTAATTAAGAAGTATACGGTAATTCTTTTAAATAAGATACTATAGCCGGCCGAGAAGTTTATATTTACGGTTAAGCTATTTAATAGACGTTAGGTTAATAAACTACGAATTTTCGCGTCCCCCGTATAAGCGAAGTCCCGTAACTTCGGTATAAATAATCTACTAATATTAATACTTTATACTTACTTTCTTTCTTAACTAAATAATAATAATAAATTCTGCGCGCTTATTAGCGTACTAGAAATAATAGTTAATCCCGAACTAATAAAACGTAGTCGTAGTAGAGCTTTAGATTAGGCGCGCGATACTAAAATACCGCCTCCTCTACCGCTAGATACTAATAAACCGCGCCTAAGAACTACTTAGGGTAGACGATAATTAGGAAATTTAAGTCGAGTAAGTAGCCGCGCCTTAATAAAGAAGAAAATAGTAGAAGCTCTATTCTTAATTTCTAAACTAAAAGCTTCTACTCGTACTATACCTTACTCCGATCCTAAATTATCTTATCCTAGAGACGGACGCGGCGGTAGTTTCGCGCCTACTTCTCGATAATCTATTCTAAGAGCTAGAGCTTAAGCTTCTAAAGAGATAGTACCTAAATCTCTTATCGATTCTTAAATACTTTAGGTTTATTCTTCTTTATATACTCGAATTATAGATATTAAATTATAATTTCTAATATATAATAGATACCTTCTTCTCCTTCGCTAGCTTAACTATAGTAGTCCTAGATACGATCTTAGTAACCTAAGACTAAGGATATAGTATCTTAGTATAGTAAGATACTATATTTAGAAAGCCTAGTAGTATCTCCTAGATCTAGGCGTAAGAGTATCTAATTAGAAGAAGATATTCCTAGATATTTCCTAGATAAGGATTATCCGTGGTTCTCTCTCTAGATAGAGGAGAGAAGAGCTAAAATAAGAAATATACTTTATCTTAGTACTTGTATTCCTCGTACTATAAACCTAAAGGCCCGTACTAACTTCTTAGTAGATAAGGACTCTAATCTCCTAGTTATAAATACTATATAGATACGCGAGATAACTAATTAGCTCGATAAGTTAGTCTAATAGAATATCTTCCTTATATACTCTAATCTTAATACTCTAGTAATTCTTAGTATTATTATCTTATCCTAGAATATCTCTAAACTCTCTCTATAGTATATCTAACTACGTACTAAACTCTAGGAAAATATTCGATCCTATAAGTCTAAAACTTTAGATTATCTTATTATAGGTATTTAATCTTATTTCGTTTAAATTTAGATCTAATAGTATAGGTATATCTCGAGAAGATAATTAAGGATTATAAGGCTAAGGTAGAGAAGATAAATCTTAATTAATTTACCGCCTTTATAGAGAAGTTATATAATACTATAAACTTCGCCTCTATATTTAAGTATATCGCCGATTATCTCGACTTTAATAATTCTACCGAGCTTAGGAAATAGTATATTAAGAGTAAGTTTATATTTTCTTCTTTACTAAACTTAGAACGTAGTTCTAATATATCTAGATATATACTATAACCTCGTAAGAATAGTAAAGATTTATATCGATACTAAAAAGACTCCTAAGTCCCGTATAGTTATAGTTAATAAATAGGATATACTCCCTCTTCGTAAGTAGTATAACTCTATTAATATTATCGAGTTTACGCTATTATTAGAGCGCGTAAGAAATAACCGCTAAAAACGTAAGCGCGACTTTACTTCTATAGACTAAATCTTTATAGTCGTCGGCGGATCTATACTACTAAAGCGTCGCGCTTCTCGACTATTAGGCTTAGACGGTATATTTAATAATACTAACAAGGACCTTAATAGCGAAGAAGAACTACTTAGTAACGAATCGCTCGATAGTTCTAGATATTATTCTAGCTACTATAACTTTAGCTCCTAATATAAACGATTCTAAACCCTCCTTAGAAGCGAGTTATCTCTTACTTACTACCTACGATAATAAGCTCCTAAGACCCGAGTCTTTTCAATTTTCTATAATTATAATACTATAGGCGTTAGTTCTCTTAAACGATACCTACAGATAGATATAGAATTAGGAGTTATAATATAGTATAGATAAGCTTCTTAAGATAATAGTATAAAACTATTATTACGTATACGTCTTTAGACGTAGTCTTAGTAAGGTTAGATAGTCTATATAGTACTTTAATACGCTATACGGAGATTAATAGAAATAAAAATAGATCTCTTTATAATATAGTTTAATACTTTATAAGATTTTCTAATACTTCTAGGATATTCTATAGCCGTCGATTATAGCTTCTACTCTTTTTAGATAGTATTAAGGTAATTAGAAATAATATCTAGCGCTCGTATTAAATACGTAACTAATCTAAGGTTCCTAAATTCCTAATACTAAAAGCGTAGATATCGCGGTTATAGGTTACGATTCTTCCCGGGCTAT